>CM056050.1:41557062-42157062 GCA_029574335.1 Rana kukunoris | reverse complement strand
ACACGTGGTCACCCTACGTATAACCATTCCTTACTCTATTCAAAACGACAAGAAAAAAAAGTAAAACCTTTCAATACACTTTACTATCCTTTCAATTCACAGTCAAATGTATGCTATATGTATATAAATACCCAATAACCCTTCATAGTTTCTTAATATGTCTAAATGTACAAAATATATCATGTATAAGAAAATATGAAATATTTAAAAGCGTAAAAATGTAAGCATTCAAAAATGTTCTGCAGCTTAATGTTACTTTATAGATCATAATGACGGCTATTAAAATCTCTTCAGCTTCTAGAATGGAGATAGAACCTGTACATGCAATTAAAGACAATGATCCTAAATAGGCTGTCTACATCATAGTTTGCAGAGACACTCTGGTCGCACTGTGAAGTATCTCAGCTTTCCGGCAATGTTGTTTCCCATTAGGCATCTACTCTGTCATAGGAGAGCATTGCCAAAAGCACTCAATAGCCAACATTTATTAAAATAAAGCATTAGAAGGCTGTGCAGAGCATCCACTGGGAATGATTTTTTGAAGTGTTGCTCTCCAGCCAATGATGCTAATGACGGAGGGGGTAGGGGTTGTGTCTAGTCACTGGATGTTATTAATGGAGGCAATCAAAGTGCCAACATTGTGTTGATAAACAGAGTGCAGTTCATTAACGTGGAGTTGTTTGCACAATTACAAAACTGTCAAAAGGAGTACAGCCAGCCTCGTATTATACAAGATTCCTAAGCAATGCGACCAGTTGGACCGCTGTTCCCAAACTGTAGTCTCTGTGTAGGCAGGTGCAGTCTGCTTTCTCCACTGTAGGTGGCGATTATCACAGCAGCAGTACAGTTGGAGAGGAAGTCAAGAGGAACATCGTTCCTCTATGAATTCCTGGTTCACTTAAGAAGTTATCCGGTTGGATGCTGCTGCCCCATGTGACTCTAGCAACCATCTTGGGTAATTATTTAGGGCCTTGCAATAAGGCTTGTTGTGCATATTCCAGGTGGGTAGAGTAGGGACAGGTACCCCGCCTGGTAGGGACAGAACTAGCAGCAAGGAAAGATTATTGATGAGGAGGTAAAGTGTAGGGCTGGTAACTCTCTGGACATCCTCCCGCTTGGGCATGAGACGGCCAGGCCGCATTCTGCACCTCTTAACAGGAAGTTTGGCTGAAACCTGCTCTCTACATGTTGTTGGACCCATGAGTTTTCCCGGCTAGGCTGTGTTCCAACTGGGTTTATTATGAACTGTCTTTCATCGGACTTGGACTGTGTGTGTTATTGACGTTGCACCACGCTGCACCCCACCCACATGTGGTCCACCAAAATCAACCATTCTTTTATGTATGAGTGCCATTCATAGTTCTAGTACTGAAAAATTAAGAACGTAGTCTTTGGCGGAAATTTGCAGCACCTTACTACATATTGGCAGAAATAAGCCTCATACACACAATCAGATTTAAATCAGACAAATCTGTGGAATTTTGTGTGAAGGGCGTTTGGCCGTGAACTTGTTCTGCATACAGACGGCAGAACTTTTTCATCCAACATACACAAAACTATGTTTTTTCTGCTCTTTAGCGCCACCCTTTGGGCAACTTCTGCTAATGTTGTCTTATGGTTAGCATTGGTTCAGAGCATGCGTGTTTGTACTTTGGATTTTAGTCCAACAGACTTGTGTACACACAATCGGATAATCGGATAGTTTGAGGGCATGCTATCCAACATTTGTTGTCATATGCGTACTGCTATTAAACTGCGCATGTCGCTACAAACTGCACCACAGCCCCTACTCCACCTGGGGAGTGGGGTGCAGTTTAACACATTTGCCCTGGGTACTGGATGACCTTTTCCCGGCACCTCATTGCATTACCCATGCTATGACTAAACACTAGATATAATGTGAAACCCGTCAGTTTTGAGTTTTGTTTGCTGTGGCTTGTAGTGCTGTCCTAATTTTCAATAAAGGCTACCATTGTTCAGGCTGGGTTCACACTACACTACACGACTTTCATCCTACTTTGATCTGCGACATTTGTCCTACATTGATCCTACATTAGTACTACATTGGTCCTACATCCATCCTACTTTCATGAACAGGATACTACTTTGGTCCTACTTTGTTATAGACTGACTTGTTCTTTGACCAATCAAAACAATCCCAGAGTGAGATAAATTCCTTTTACTGGTGCTGTAATCACATGTCAGATGGCAAAAGTCGGATGGTTAGGACAAGGCTCCTACTTTGGTCCTACTTCAATGATATTCAATGGGCTGAAGTAGGATCAATGTAGGACCAAAGTAGTACAGGGAGTAGTTTCAAAGTCGGACCGACTTGTGTAGGACCAGTTAAGACGGCTCTCATAGGGAAACATTTATTTTTACACGTCATGCTACATGAGCTCCCAATGTAGGAGCGTTGTCGGAACAAGTGTGAACCCAGCCTCAGGAGTGCGGCTGTCCAGAAATACATCCTTGTTATTCCTGCCCTGCTGATTGCATTGTCTGCACCTGAGATCTCTGTGGGGTGGGGATCACCACCAAGTTTTCCACCTGGAGCGGCTATTTCTCTTTCATCTTCTGCAGCATGTTTGCAGTCTCTGACCATCTCCTGTATCATGTCCACACAGTCTCTGACTGTCTCCTGTATCATGTCCACACAGTCTCTGACCGTCTCCTGTATCATGTCCACACAGTCTCTGACTGTCTCCTGTATCATGTCCGCACAGTCTCTGACCGTCTCCTGTATCATGTCCGCACAGTCTCTGACCGTCTCCTGTATCATGTCCGCACAGTCTCTGACCGTCTCCTGTATCATGTCCGCACAGTCTCTAACCGTCTCCTGTATCATGTCCGCACAGTCTCTGACCGTCTCCTGTATCATGTCCGCACAGTCTCTGACCGTCTCCTGTATCATGTCCGCACAGTCTCTGACCGTCTCCTGTATCATGTCCGCACAGTCTCTGACCGTCTCTTGTATCATTTCTGCACAGTCTCTGACCATCTCCTGAATCATATCTGCAGTCTTTCACCATCTCTTGTATCATATCTACACAGTCTCTGACCATCTCCTGTATCATACCTGCAGTCTCTCATAACTCTTGTATCATGTACGCACAGTCTAAAACCATTTCCTGTATCATGTCCGCACAGTCTAAGACCATTTCCTGTATCATGTCCGCACAGTCTCTGAATGTGGAGTGGATATTATAGGATGAAACCAGAGCCACCAAGCTGGAGGCTAGAGAGGACTGTGACTGAGAGGAGGTCAGTGACAGCGCTGCAAGGCCAGTCTGAGGGGATTCACTGATGTAAGGGGGAGTGAAGGAAGGTAAGGGGGCACTGATTTAAAAGTTTCCCCTGATATCAGTACCCCCCCTTACCTTAGTGCATTCACTCTGTGGAAGGTGGTCTGTGGTCCCCAGAGTCCCCTCCATATTAGAGTTTCCATTTTAAATGCAAGTTGGAACTCTGTGGACCCTGGTGTAAAGGGGAACTCTGATGTAAAGAGGATTGCTGTGCACTCTGATATAAAGGTGATCTCTGGTCACCAGAAACCCCCTTACATCAGAGTTCCCCTTTACACCAGTCTTCAGCATTCCCTCTTACATCATGATCTGCAGCATTCCCCTTTACATAAAATTTCCCTTGCACTGTAAGGCCGCGTACACACGAGGGGATATGTCCGCTGAAAACGGTCCGATGGACCGTTTCAGCAGACATCTCCGCTCGTGTGTATGGGCTAGCGGACAGATTTCTCCACCCGACAGATTTCAAAGCATGCTTTGAAATCTATCCGGTGGGAATCTGTCCGCCCGACATGTCTGCTGGTTAGTACACTTACCAGCAGACATGTCGGCTCCCACCGCCGCCGCGCCGCTGCCGAATGGATTCGGCGCATGCGCGGAAGTGTTTTACTTCCTGGTGCGGTGACGTGGCGGTGACGCGGCGGCGTCAACGTCACCGCCGCGTCACCACTACGTCACCGCGCCGTCCGGCGGCGGGGAATTTGATCCGATGGTGTGTACACGCCATCGGATCAAACTCCCGATCGGACATATCCGATGGAAATGGTCCGCGGACTGTTTTCATCGGATATATCCGATCGTGTGTACGCCGCCTTAGGGGAAATCCTGCAAACTCTGATGTAAGGAGGGACTGTTAGATTATATTAGACAAAGAAAAAAAGTGTAGCGCTAAAACTAAGCAGAGACTACTAGTTATGTAGCTCTTTTAACAACTAAAGATGTCCATGTGTATGAAAAAAAGTTCAAAATAACAATCCGGAAACTTCTATTCACCACAGATAGTGACTCAATGGATAATGTGATAAGTATAAGGGGATCCGCCACCAATAAAACAAAACCTTTGAAGGCTTACCGGAAGATGAGGATCTGAATAAGCGTATACTCATCAGATCTAAAAAGCTTCAACAAATATCCTCGATCCAAGTGTGTTTAAGAACTCCTGGGATATCGTCATGGGTGAAGTGATGAATCCACGGGGACCAATTGATTGGTTTCAGGTGAAAAAAACTCGGGTGAAGTGATTACCATATGAGGTAATAGTAGCCAAAGGAAAAAATAAAAGTGCACATAGCGTGATTCTGTATTACAGATATAACAAATTTTAATAAAAAGTTGCACTTACATTAAAGTAGGATACAAACAAGCGCTTAGAAATACAGCAGTAGGGTCAGTGGGGTTTCGTTTTATTGGTGGCGGATCCCCTTATACTTATCACATTATCCATTGAGTCACTATCTGTGGTGAATAGAAGTTTCCGGATTGTTATTTTGAACTTTTTTTCATACACATGGACATCTTTAGTTGTTAAAAGAGCTACATAACTAGTAGTCTCTGCTTAGTTTTAGCGCTACACTTTTTTTCTTTGTCTTATATGTTTCCAAAATTGATCTATTTTGTAGTGTTGGCTGCTTATATTTTTATTTTGAACAGCGCGGTGTTATATATACTATTGTATATACCTTTTTTTCTTGTTGGATTATATTAACCTGACCTTCATGTAAATGGAGAAATATGTTTTTTTACTTTTGTTATAACTTAAACACGTTGTTGGTAGCAGCTGCACAAATTGTATATATATTTGTGTGGGTGTAATAAAAAAAAATAAAAAAATGATATACTGTGTATATATACTGTACATACCCTATGTTTAATGATACTTGATTAAAGAATAATTGCTTAGAAAACAATTTTAGAAATTGTGAATTCATAGTTCATAGGATTTAAGGCACTTAATATAGGTCAGGGATATGCAATTAGCACACCGCCAGCTGTTGCAGAACTACAAGTCCCATGAGGCATAGCAAGACCCTGACAGCCACAAGCCTGACACCCAGAGGCAGAGGCATGATGGGACTTGTAGTTTTGCAACAGCTGGAGGTCCGAGAATTGCATATCCCTGATATAGGTAAAATATACAGTTATTTTTTTATCGCCTTAATTATTTTTCCCATTATGGACGTGAATGGGGCCTCATGTCTAAGTTTTGCCTAAGGCCTCACAAAGCCTAGAGCCGCCTCTGGGCAGCATCATGTTGTGGGGATGCTTTTCTTCAACATGGACAGGAAAGCTGGTCATGGTTGATGGGAAAATGGATGGAGCCAAATGCAAGGCAAGACAGAAAACCTGTTACAGTCTGCAAAAGACTGGAGACTGTGGTGGAGGTTCACTTCCAGCAGGACAACAACCCTAAACATACAGCCAGAGCTGCAATGGAATGGTTTATATCAAAGCATATTTGTGTGTTAGAATGGCCCAGTTAAAGTTTAGACCTAAATCCAATTGAGAATCTGTGGCAAGACTTGAAAATTGTTCTTCACAGATGTTCTCCATCCAATCTGACAGAGCTTGAGCTATTTTACAAAGAACGGGCAAAAATGTCCCTCTCTAGATGTGCAAAGCTGGTAGAGACATTCTCAAAAAGACTTGCGGCTGTAATTGTAGTGAAATGTGGTGCTACAAAGTAATGACTTAGGGGGGCTAAAAACAAATACACACCACACTTTTCACATATTTATATGTAAACAATTTTGAAAATAATTTATAATTTTCCTTCCACTTCACAATTATGTGCCACTTTGTGTTGGACTATCACATAAAAACCCAAGAAAATACATTTACGTTTTTGGATTGTAACATGGCAAAAAGTTGAACATTTTAAAAGATATAAATATTTTTTTCAAGACACTGCATATCAGTGTGAAGAGTGAATTTCTCATTTAAATACATTCTTATTTTATATGTCTACATACAGTCTCATGTTAATTTTAATGCACATTAGTCATCTCATGTTTATTCTAAAGCACATTAATATCGATCAAAATGTCCCACAATATATACACTCGACCAATACACTGCCAACCAGTGGCGGCTGGTGCTTTTAGGGGGGTACATTTTTGGGGGGGGCGCAAACGGAAAAAAAAATGCAGCCTCACTGTGCCCATCACATGCAGCCACTGTGCCATCAAACGCAGCCACTGTGCCATGCCACCAAATCCAGCCACTGTGCCATCAATTGTCACCACTGTTCCATGCCATCAAACAGCAACTGTGCCATTAATTGTCACCACTGTGCCATGCCATCAAACACAGCCACTGTGCCATCAATTGTCACCACTGTGCCATGCGACACAGCAACTGTGCCATCAATTGTCACCACTGTGCCATGCTACCAAATGCAGCCACTGTGCCATCAATTGTCACCACTGTGCCATGCCATCAAACACAGCAACTGTGGCATCAATTGTCACCACCGTGCCATGCCATCAAATGCAGTCACTGTGCCATCAATTATCACCACTGTGCCATGCAACACAGCAACTGTGCCATCAATTGTCACCACTGTGCCATGCCACCAAATGCAGCCACTGTGCCATCAATTGTCACCACTGTGCCATGCCATCAAACACAGCAACTGTGCCATCAATTGTCACCACTGTGCCATGCCATCAAATGCAGTCACTGTGCCATCAATTGTCACCACTGTGCCATGCCATCAAATGCAGTCACTGTGCCATCAATTGTCACCACTGTGCCATGCAACACAGCAACTGTGCCATCAATTGTCACCACTGTGCCATGCCATCAAACACAGCAACTGTGCCATCAATTGTCACCACTGTGCCATGCCATCAAATGCAGTCACTGTGCCATCAATTGTCACCACTGTGCCATGCAACACAGCAACTGTGCCATCAATTGTCACCACTGTGCCTTGCAATCAAATGCAGTCACTGTGTCATCAATTGTCACCACTGTGCCATGCCATCAAACAGCAACTGTGCCATCAATTGTCACCACTGTGCCATGCCATCAAACACAGCTACTGTGCCATCAAACGCAGCCACTGTGCCATCAATTGTCACCACTGTGCCATGCCATCAAACGCAGTCACTGTGCCATGCCATCAAACGCAGCCACTGTTCCATCAATTGTCACCACTGTGCCATGCCATCAAACGCAGCCACTGTGCCCCTCAATTGTTGCCATTGTGCCAATTGTCACCACTGTGCCCTTTAATTGTCACCACTGTGCCCATTGATGCAACTGTGCATGTCACTGTGCCCTTTAATTGTCACCACTGTGCCCTATGATGCCACTGTGCCCATTGTCACCACTGTGCCCCATGATGCCACTGTGCCAATTGTTGCCTTTGTGCCCTTTGTCACCACTGTGCCCCATGATGCCACTGTGCCCATTGTTGCCCCTTTCCCTGTAAAAAGCACTTACCTGAAGCTTCCATGTCCTCCCTCGATGTCTTCTGCCGCCGTGGTGAAGCCTCAGCCAATCAGGTTCCTGATAACCAGAATCTGGGAACCTGATTGGCTGAAACGGCCGTCAGTCTTATGCAAGGAACGCAGGTTGCCTGCACTCTGAGTATAGACTTCCGAGAGCCGGAGGGCGGTACTGGAAAAGCCTATGAGAGCCGCTGGCTTTGATAGGCAGTTCCCCTCAGCCAACCAGCTGCCGCTTATTCGGGTAACCGGCGACCCATGTCTGGTTATATGAATAGACCAGACAGCTGGCAACAATGATAACACACATTCAATGCATTGCATTGAATGTGTGTTATTTGCGAGAGGGGGTGGCGCTGCAGCGCCCTCTATAGACGGCCGCCAGAACTGCGGTTAAAATGTCAAAATGACATTTTAGCCGAATAAAAGTTCTTAAAGGGCCCGTATTTTTTTTTGTGTGACTGCGGGAGGGGGGGCGGCGCCCGTGCGTCGCTATGGACAGGCCGCCACTGCTGCCAACATTATTAAATGTTTAGCCTCATTAAAGCAGTTGTTGTTAATGTGTCTGTAATGATGTATTCGCTATGGACAATTGAGTAAAAGACAGGTATTAAAATCAAAAGAAGGCAAACATTTTGGACAGGTGTGAAGAAATACTGTAAAGTAAGAATTATTTAAATATATATACAGAATATATATATATATATATATATATATATATATATATATATATATATATATATACATATATATATATATATATATATATATATATATATACACACATATATATATATATATATATACACATATATATATATATATATATATATATATATATTCTGTATATATATTTAAATAATTCTTACTTTACAGTATTTTTACAGTACTTTACAGGGCTCAAAATTTCAAGTCCTGAGCTACTAGCCAGGCCTCAAGAGTTACTCGCCACCAGTTGCCCCACCTAATTAATACACTGCCCTGCACCTAATTGCACCCGTAAACACGCCCTCGTAGATTATCTCATGGAATGACACTGTTAAATGTTTTATGCAGAATCAAGTTACAAAATTAAATATTACCAACAACAACAACTTTAAAAAAAATGGAACAGGGCACTGGGGGCAGGCCAGAGGGACAGGGCACTGGGGGCAGACCAGAGGGACAGGGCACTAGGGTCAGACCAGAGGGGCAGGGCACTAGAACTGGGTCTCTTCCCCATTTTCTTGCTGTCTCCTCTGCAACTCCCATCCATCCTCTCTCTCCCTCTCCCATTCATTTCATCATCAGGAGCCTGTGTGTGCGGCTCCACGCTTGCATGTCCACACTCCCCCCTTTTATTCAGGCTAGCAGTGAGGAGAGGAGTTGCAGCACAGCGGGAGGGAGTAAAATTCAGCGCTGAGATCCACACAAGTGCACAGCCATTGACACCATAGCACACACTGACACCGCACAGCACACATTGAGACCAGTCTGTTCTCAGTGCTCAGGCTAAACTGTTGGACACTTACATAGAGCACAAGGAGAAGAAAACTGCACAAACTGGAAGGCTGCGGCTTTCATGTCAGGGCAACTTTCAGTGAGTGCTGCACCGGAGTGGTAATCCGGTGCAGCACTCGGATCCTCCCAATCCTCCACCTCACTCATTACTTTCTGCTCACCAGCTACATTGGTCGGAGGAGGGGGGCAGGCTCAGAGAGGTCATACTGTTAGGCCCAATGGCTTAATGAGAATTGTAAGGAGAGCACCTCTGTACTGCTCTGCCTGTGCGCGGCTCACCAGACTACTTTTCCAAAGCATGCACCTTACCTCTTCGGCTGCCAATCTCATCGGGGCTCTAAGGTCGCTTACACACGAGGAGCCATATCCGATGAAAACGGTCTGACAGACCGTTTTCATCGGACATGTCTTCTGGGATGTTTTGGTTTGATCTGTGTACACGCGATCAAACCAAAATCCAACCAACGCGGTGACGTGGTGATGACGTTGACGCCGCCACATCACCAAACCAGGAAGTAAAATACTTCCACGCATGTGTCAAATCCATTCGACGCATGCGGGAGATTTCGGTCCGCTGGTTAGGCGTACTAACCAGCGGACATATCCGACAGATTGCTTTCCAGCAGACAAGTTTTAAAGCATGCTTTAAAACTTGTGTCTGCTGGAAACCTGTCTGCTAGCCCGTTCACACGATCGAATCTCTCCGCTGAAAAAGGTCTGCGGACCAGTTTCAGCAGATATATTCGATCGTGTGTACGTGGCCTAAGTGTAAGAAAAGATTGGAGGGAGATTGGTCATGTAGCCCTGTCATCACTCGCCCCCAGCTTAAATCCACTCGCCAAATGCTAGTAGGCGAATGGAAATTTTGAGGGCTGATTTTATATATATATATATATATATATATATATATATATATTTATTTATTTATTTATTTATTTATAAAAGTATTGGGACGCCTGCCTTTACACACACATGAACTCTAATGCCCTGTACACACGATCGGTTCATCCGATGAAAACTGTCTGATGGATTTTTTCGTCGGATATCCGATGAAGCTGACTTTCATCAGTCTTGCCTACACACCATCAGTTAAAAACGATCATGTCAGAACGCGGTGATGTAAAACACAATGACGTGCTGAGAAAAATGAAGTTCGATGCTTCCGAGCATGCGTCAACTTGATTCTGAGCATGCGTTGATTTTTAACCGATGGACGTGCCCACAGACGATCGTTTTTTCCCATCGGTTTTTTAACCATCAGATAATTTTAAAAAAGGTCCTAATTTTTTTCACCGATGGGAAAAAAACGTTAGGGCCCACACATGATCAGTCTGTCTGATGAAAACAGTTCCGTTTTCATCAGATCGTGTGTACGCGGCATAATGGCATCCCAGTCTTAGTCCGTAGGGTTCAATATTGAGTTGGGCCACCCTTTGCAACTATAACAGCTTCAACTCTTCTGGGAAGGCTGTTCTCAAGGTTTAGGAGTGTCTATGGGAATGTTTGACCATTCTTCCAGAAGCACATTTGTGAGGTCAGGCACTGATGTAAATGAGAAGGCCTGGTTCAAATTCTCCGCTCTAATTCTTCACAAAGGCGTTCTATTGGGTTGAAGTCAGAACTCTGTGAAGGTCAGTCAAGTACCTCCACCTCAAACTTGCTCATCCATGTCTTTATGGACCTTGCTTTGTATACTGGGGCAATATAGTGTATATATATTGTGACAGGAAGTCAGGTAAATCTGTGGGTGTTGTCACAGACGGGAGATACATTTCTGCCTTGTTTAGACAATTCACCAATTACTATCAGGTGGCGGCTACAGAGGTAGCCAGAAAGGTTTAGAGCGTTGGAAAACTTCAGCTGTTCAGTATGAGGCAATTAAGGCCTCTATAAGTCACCCAGACGATGACTACTGATTGCTGCATCCTGAGGCCTTTGAGTTAAGGACAGCAGTGGGCTGAGAAAGACTTCTGAAGATGAGGTCGTATCAGTATTTCTGTGTGATAAATATCAAAGAGACTTTTTGTTTTCTGCTGTATGACCAGCAGTGTCTGCTGGAAGGTAGATGCCCCAAGTGGCCAGGGTTTATTTTATGTTTTGTTTTGTTTATGCTGTTTTAATGCTTGCACTTGTATCCAGCAATATGGAAGAATAGAAAACACTATTCACTTTTGAATTTGGGGTGCAGCTGTAGCACTATATAATATATATATTTTTTACTTTATTTGGTTGGCGCGAGATCCTTACCCTTCCAATATGGAAGAATAAACCATGTCCTTTGCTTTCAACCAACCTCAACTGCCTTTCTGTACAGTTTAGTGTGTAGTGAACCCATCCAGGGAGTCACACACACCCGCTACCGAGCACATCCCTCACAATATATATATAGATAGATATATCTATATATACATATATAGATATATACATGTGTATATATATATATATATATATATATATATATATAGACACAGTGCCTTGCGAAAGTATTCGGCCCCCTTGAACTTTGCGACCATTTGCCACATTTCAGGCTTCAAACATAAAGATATAAAACTGTAATTTTTGGTGAAGAATCAAAAACAAGTGGGACACAATCATGAAGTGTAACACAATGTATTGGATGTTTCAAACCTTTTTAACATATAAAAAAATGAAAATCCAAAGATCCAAAACATAAAGCAAAATCTACAATGGAATGGTTCACAAATAAACATATCCAGGTGTTAGAATGGCCAAGTCAAAGTCCAGACCTGAATCCAATAAAGAACCTGTGGAAAGAACTGAAAACTGCTGTTCACAAACACTCTCCATCCAACTTCACTGAGCTCGAGCTGTTTTGCAAGGAGGAATGGGCAAAAATTTCAGTCTCTCAATTTGCAAAACTGATAGAGACATACCCCAAGCGACTTACAGCTGTAATCGCAGCAAAAGGTGGCACTACAAAGTATTAACTTAAGGGGGCTGAATAATTTTGCACGCCCAATTTTCAGTTTTTTATTTGTTAAAAAAGTTTGAAATATCCAATACATTTTGTTCCACTTCATGATCGTGTCCCACTTGTTGTAGATTCTTCACAAAAAATGGCAGTTTTATATCTTTATGTTTGAAGCCTGAAATGTGGCAAAAGGTCGCAAAGTTCAATGGGGGCACTGTATATATACACATTGTTTATTTTTATCAATTTGCAAAATGCAAAGTCGTGATTTAAATGAAATCAATATTTGGTGTGACTACTCTTTGGCTTTAAACCAGCATCAGTTCTTAGGCCCTGTACACACGATCAGACATGTCTGATGAAACTTGTCTGATGGACCGTTTTCATCACACAACTCTGAACTTGTCTGATGGTCTGATGTGCGTACACACCATCGGACTAAAATCCGATCAGACCAGAACGCGGTGACGTAGAACACAACGACGTGATGAAAAAACGAAGTTCAATGCTTCCAAGCATGCGTCGACTTGATTATGAGCATGCGCGGGTTTTTGGTCCGATGCTTTTGTGTACTAACCATCGAACCTGTCCGACGGACAGGTTCCATCAGACAGGTTTTAAAGCATGTTTTAAACCTTTCGTCTGACGGACAACGGTCTGATGGGCCGTACACGCCATCGAACTGGTCTGATCATGTGTACAGGGCCTTATGCCGCGTACACACGATCATTTTTTGTGATGAAAAAAAAACAACGTTTTCAAAAACGTCTTTTAAAATCACCGTGTGTGGGCAAAACGTCGTTTTATGTCTTCAAAAAAACGACCAAAAAAAATTCAAACATGCTTGAATTTTTTGTGTCGTTTTTCAAAACGTCGTTTTTTGTGTCATAAAAAGTGATGGTGTGTGGGCAAAACGATGTTGAAAATTACGTTTTTAAAGCCGCGCATGCTCAGAGGCAAGTTATGAGACGGAGCTTCAATGGAACAGAGTGCCGTCGAACGTGGTGTACGTCACCACGCTTTGCTAGAGCATTTTGGAAAAACGATGGTGTGTATGCAACGTCGTTTTGGAAAATGAAGTTCGAAAAACGTTGTTTTGTTTCATCACTTGAAACGTCGTTTTTTTTAATCACAAAAAATTATCGTGTGTACGCGGCATTACACTTGCACAAAGTCAGGGATTTTGTAAGATTAGGAGTCAGGTGTATGAATAACCAAAATTCGGAAAAAAGCAGCCGACGGACTTTAGCAGATACCAGAAGAGGACAATAAAAATCAAATAATTTAAATATTGTCTTTATTACAAAAGCTAAAATTGTTTAACATACTTTTTCTAAAAGTTAACCATTAGCTCAATACATATATAACATGTACATTATTATTCTTATGTGACTCTATTACTGCTATGTCAAGAGGTCAACGTGTTTCACAATTATAGCTTCCTCAGGACCTCAATGTCTTGACCACAGATAGAGAAGGCATATCCAAAAACCAAGGCTGTTAATCATACTGTATCAAAACATCAGCATAATACACGTATAAACCTGCTTTGGAAGAAACATATTAATCATATATATAGAGGCCCACTTACATGTGCCCTAGTATAAGCCAATAAGGATCAATAAATAGAGAGTAGTGTGCCATATATGTCAACAGAGAGCAGCCTGGTATATGATGCTGCAATATCCAAGAGTAGGAGGCAGCTGAATATTCCTATGTGTTGACCCTATATCCTGGATTCTACATATCCAGTATGTGCAATGTATTATAATATCTGTGATTGGTGTTTGTTGCAATATTTTCTCTTCATACTTACCAATTGGTGTCCTTTGTTCCTCGCTCCCTGACATAGGAATATTCAGCTGCCTGCTACTAATAGATATTACAGCATCATATACCATGCTGATCTCTGATGACATATATGGCACACCCTCTCAATTTTAATTATCCTTATTGGCTCATACTAAGATAAACATGTAAGGCCGCGTACACACGATCGGTCCAACCTGATGAGAATGGTCCGACGGACCATTTTCATCGGTTCACAGACTGATGGTCTGATGGTCTAATGTGCGTACACACCATCAGTTAAAAAAACGATTGTGTCAGTACGCGGTGAGGTAAAACACAACGATGTGCTGAAAAAAATTAAGTTCAATGCTTCCAAGCATGCGTCGACTTGATTCTTAGCATGCGCGAGTTATTGGACCGATGCTTTTGCGTACTAACCATCGGTTTGGACCGATGGTCAGGTGTCCATCGGTCCAATTTTAAAGCAAGTTTTAAAACTTTGGTCCGACGGACCGATGGGCCGTACACACGGTCGGTTTGGACCGATGAAACTGGACTTAAGTCCATTTTCATCGTTTTGGACCGATTGTGTATACGCGGCATAAGTGTCTCTATACATATGATTAATATGTTTCCTCCTTTTTTTATATGGGAACTCCAAAAGCAAGTTGATATGTGTATTATGCTGATGTTTTGATGTAGTTTGATTAAAGGGGTTGTAAAGGTACATTTTTATTTCTTCTGAAAAATCCTCACTTCCTGTTCTTCTGTCTGTAACTACACACCGTAATGCGAGGCTTTCTCCCTGGTGTGGAGAAAGGCTCTTGAGAGGGGAGGGGGCGAGCAGGAGTGTCAGGATGCCCACTAACACACAGCTCTTTTCTCAATCTGTAAAGTAGAGAGTGTCCTGACACTCCTGCTTGCCCCCTCCCCCCTCCAGAGGCTTTCTCCATGCCATGGAGAAAGCCTTGCATAACGGTGTGTAGTTACAGTCAGAGAACAGGAAGTGAGGATTTTTTAAAAAGAAGTAAGGACATGTGAAAACAAAATCGAAGGATGAGGTACGCGAAGGAGGACTGCACTAAAGTAAAGGAAGCTATTTAGGGAAAACATTTTTTACCTTTACAACCCCTTTAACAGCTATGCCTTTCTCTTTGGATAGGCCATCTCTATCTGATAAGATATAGAGGTCCTGAGGAAGCAATAATTGTGAAACACGTCGACCTCTTGACATAGCAGTTATAGAGTCACATAAGAGTAATAATTGACATGTTATATATGTATTGAGCTAGTGGTTTTCTTTTAGAAAAAGTATGTTAAACCATTTAAACTTGTAATTAAGACAATATTTTATCTATTGGATTTTCATTGTCCACTTCTGGTACCGCTAAAGTACATCCGCTGTTCTTTTCCAAATGTTGATGTATCTTATAGGATGAGGTACCCATGTAGCCCATAATTCTCTAAGCTTGTATGAATAACCAATTATACCAAGCAGTTGCTAATGATCATCAATTTCATATGTAGGTTGAAACACAGTCATTAACTGAAACAGAAGCAGCTGTGTAGGAGGCTTAAAACTGGGTGAGGTACAGCCAAGCTCTGCTACTAAGGTGAGGTTGTGGAAGACCGTTTTTATGTCACAGGTCATACGCCATGGCAAGCAATAGTGTATTTAGGTTTTGTGCTGCCCTAGGCTGCGTACACACGGAGGGACATATCCGATGGAAACGGTCCTCGGACTGTTTTCATCGGATATGTCCGCTGGGCTATTTTGGTCGATGGCGTGTACACACCATCAGATCAAAATCCCCGCTGGCAGACAGCGCGGTGACGTGGCGGTGACGTTGACGCCGCCACGTCACCGCACCAGGAAGTAAACAACTTCCAGGCATGCGTCGCATCCATACGACGCTTGTGCGGGAAGATATGTCCGCTGGTGAGTGTACTGACCAGCGGACATATCCGACGCACATGATTTAAAATTTGTCCACCGGACAAATATGTCCGCTAGCCCATACACACGATCGGATTTGTCTGCTGAAATGGTCCGTCGGACCATTTCCAGCGGACAAATTCGGTCGTGTGTACACGGCCCTAGACTAAACTAAAGTTCTGAGGACTTGAGGGGGGGCAATGATAATTTGCATAGATTTCCTCTCACTTCCTGTTTGCCTATGGGGCAGGAAGTGAAGGGAAATCTCTGCAAAGGGACAGGGATGGAAAAGGGACTATAACCCCCCCCTAACTCTATAAAAAAAAAAACAGTGTTGCCTATAGTTCTAATTTAAGCACAAATTTATGTTAATTTTATGGAGAATGGAGAGGACTAAGAATATATAACCATGCCAATGGTGCAACAGAAAACATATAGCACAGTGAGGAAGGTTTGTGGTCCAGGATGATAGGACACTCAAAATTAGAAGCAGCGCCCCCCCCCACACACACACACACATAGTTGCAGAATGCCGGACGCCCGCATACTGGAAGCAGTGCAGCCGCTTTATGGGGGCGCTAGACTAATTTTCCTCTCAGCCCAGTCTGCCCCATAAGACTGGCTGCCCCCCTGCAAAGTGCTGCCCAGGACTAGGCCTAGGCCAGGATACAGCGTTGATGGCAAGGCTGAGCACAGCAACAAGACTCAAGGTAGTTATACTGCATCAGTAAGTACTCGTCCAGGCAAAGATTTTCCAAAGAGGTTTCAAGATGTGCTGTTTAAGTTTTTTTGAAGAAGCACAAAGAAACTGACAACGTTGAGGACCGTAGACACAGTGGTCGGCCAAGGAATCATTGTTGATATCAACAAGAAGAAAAGTGCCATTAATGGTGTCAGTGCAAGGAATGGAGTCCCATCATTGGTGTCAGTTTGGAGACCATTGATTTAGAGCAAGGACCTCCCTGGATACAAATTGATTGGCCTGTTAAATGACACTCTCACTTTACATAATGTTGGTACATCTGAATGAGACTGTATACAATATAAGGTGTATGGCCTACTTTACAGTATTGCTGTGACAGTCAGATGCTATTGAAAAACAAACTGTGGTCTGGCTTAGGGGTGTCATAATAGCTTTAGTGCTGATTTATAAAGGATTTGACAAACAGTATGTAGAGTCTTCGGAGTTGATAAAGGATTAATCATATATACATAATCTCATGCATGGAAAACAAACAAGCTGTTAGTCATGTATATTGCATGAATTGTGGAGGGGACAGCTTTTATTATGCTCTGGGGTGACTTTACACTGACAAAGGACTAGGAAAGTATACAGTAATCATTTTTAAATTGAAATAATATGCATAAGATAACAGTGAAATAAGACTTAAAGCAAACCCGTCCTCGCTTTTCTTTATGAAAAACCTCATCAACAATTCCCATATGTGTATGTAATAGGATACAAAATGTGATTCCCATGCACCCAACACTTCTGAAAATGTGTTTGGAAGTAAAGCCATGAAAGTTCCATCTTCAAGGCAAGAAGAAACCCGCTGTCAATCATTTTCCACAGTGTGATTGACATCCGTCACATGCTCAGCGCTTTCATAAGGGTCAGGGGAATTTCTGCTAATATAGATACAGAAGGAAAATGGTAAGAATGCACAATGAGCATACCCAGTCTAAAGAAAGAAAACTCTATGGTTTGTAAAAATAGACTAAATCAAGTAGATCTTACAGCTACTCTTTATAATTGTGAGACGTTCCAAAATACATGGTTCCCATGGTAAACTTTGTTTACTTGTCCACATACAGTACATAAAATATACTGACTGCTAATGGTTCCGTTCATGATGGCTTGTAAGTGACTCTACTTTCCCACCATGGCAGAGTCTTGCATGCTACTATCCCAAAAAAAAAACACTTCTTCCATTAGAATACAGAAAGCCAAAAAGGCACACACCTATGATATTATGTTTTCACCAAACTTTAGTTAGTTGAGCAATACATGCTGCAAGTCCCCACCTAGAAAACTCCCCTGCTGACAGGTTCACCATCCTGGGTGTACACACAGTTCAGCCCCTTTTGTTTTCTATAGCGATGGGTCAATTACCTTAAAGTGGAACTTCACTCATAAATATGACTTTGTCTTCTATGACACCTCCCCTCTTCTCAAACTATGGACAAGATGGCAGTGCAGGAGCAGAACAACAAAAAATAACACTGGGCTGGAAGAAGGACAACACATGAGGGTCATTAGCACTTCTGTCTGGCAGCTCTAGGGCCATCAGTTCAAATTCCAACCATTACACCTCTTTCACAGAGTTTGCATGTTTTCCCTGTGCCTGTGTGGGTTTCCTTTCACACTCCTAAGATATGCTGGTACATTGCAGGTTTGGACAGCTGTTAGCTCACTTTTGGTCTGTTCTTAAACCCCAAGTGTGGGTGCACTATGGCATTAAAACTAGGGTTGTCCTGATACCACTTTTTTAGGACCGAGTACAAGTACCAATACTTTTTTTCAAGTAGTCACCGATACCGAATACCGATACTTTTTTGAAATGTCCCCCACAAATGCAGCCATGTCTCTCACATATGCAGCCATGTCCCCCACAAATCAGCCATGTCTCTCACATATGCAGCCATGTCCCCCACAAATCAGCCATGTCTCCCACAAATGCAGCCACGTCCCCTACAAATGCAGCCATGTCCTCCACAAATGCAGCCATGTCTCCCACAAATGCAGCCATGTCACCCATATATGCAGCCATGTCACCCATATATGCAGCCATGTCACCCACAAATGCAGCCATGTCACCCGTATATGCAGCCATGTCACCCATATATGCAGTCATGTCACCCATATATGCAGTCATGCCACCCATATATGCAGCCATGTCACCCACAAATGCAGCCATGTCACCCATATATGCAGCCATGTCACCCACAAATGCAGCCATGTCACCCATATATGCAGCCATGTCAACCATATATGCAGCCATGTCATCCACAAATGCAGCCATGTCACCCACAAATGCAGCCATGTCACCCACAAATGCAGCCATGTCACCCATATATGCAGCCATGTCACCCATATATGCAGCCATGTCACCCACAAATGCAGCCATGTCACCCATATATGCAGCCATGTCACCCATATATGCAGCCATGTCACCCACAAATGCAGCCATGTCACCCATATATGCAGCCATGTCACCCCTACCTAGCCACCACCGCCCGGGGAACATCACAGCATTCATTTGAATAGCTGTAGTGTTCCCGCCCGTATAAACACTCCCCCTTGCTCAGGATTGGACAGATCACGATCACCCATCCAATCCCGAGTAAGGGGGAGTGTCTATACGGGTGGGAACACTACAGCTATTCAAATGAATGCTGTGATGTTCCCGCGCGATGTTCAACCCATGTTTCGATGCTTCGGCGGCAGCGGCGGGGGGGGGGGGGGGGGCAGAAAAAGTATTCTATTCTGGTATCGGGGTTTTTTGCAGGAGTAGAAGTACTCCCGCAAATACTCGGTATCGGTATCGGGACAACCCTAATTAAAACCCTACGTGGTATTATGGCTGCGGATACGTTGTTGACCTTTCCCCAGCTCTCTTGGACATTTTGTTTGCCAGGTTGGATGTTTTTCCGCTATATTCAATTGTGTCATGCTGCCAGAGCTCAATTTCCTGCTCAGCCTCTCCTTCAGATGGAGCCTGTTGAGACTGTCCCAAGATGCTCCTGATAAGCCACTTTCTGCACTCTATGGGACCCTGCTCATTGGTTACTCTCTTAAGTCTGGTAGACTGTGGGAAATATGGAAGGAGGACATCCCCCTGTTTAGACAGGGAGGATTAAAAGGACTGTTTTGAGCAATGCCCGGAATTGGTGATCTCCTCTAGAGATAAATTGATCCAGAAAAAATTCCTGCACTAGTATACTATACTTCTTTGAGATTACATAGAATGTGCCAAAACAGGGACCCTCACTGCCCTTTTGGATAGACTCAGTTGGGTTCTTATTTCCACATGTTCTGGGCGTGCCCTAGGATTCATGCTTTTTGGTGGGAACTTTTTGAACTTATTAATCTTAGGCTTTAGTTGTCGGTGTGTGTCTCTGGAGCTGGCCCTGTTGGGGATCCCTGAAGACGCTTAAAGGTCCTAGTGGTTGTAGTGAGGATGAGTTTTCGTTATATCGCAGACTCTGATAAGATCACCATGGTCAATGCCATTATCGGCAGTCGATTGGACTACTGCAATCCTCTGTACCTGGGTTTGCCTGCTTGTACCATCTACAAGCTCCAGTTGATTCAGAATGCCGCGGCGAGATTACTGACGGGTGTTGGTTGTCATGACCACATCACTCTATCTCTTACAGCCCTACATTGGCTGCCCGTGAAAGAACAGGTTCTGTTCAAAACTGGATGTCCTGTCCATAAGGCATTACATGGATGTGGCCCAGAGTACCTGAAGGAAAAAATCATAAAGTATGTGCCTACCCAATCCTTGAAATCGGCAAATCTGGCCAAATTGAAGATTCCAAAATTCAAAAAGAAAAAATGCAGAGGGAGAACGAGTTAAGTACAAGGAGCTGAATTTTGGAACTCCTTGCCTCTAAAACTGAGACTTGAGAATGACCTTTTGAAATTCCGAAAGGAATTGAAAACTGTACTTTTTGTACAAGCTTTTGGAGTTGCCTAATTTTAATGTGGTGTGACGTTATTCTGGTATGTTGGTTTTGCTAAGGTCTTTTAACATCAATGTTTTTTATTTGGTGCATCGAGGCCTTCGGGTAAGACTGTGTAGGTTAAGCATTTTAATAAATAAATAAATAAATAAACTACTGATTTCTTACCTACTATTTAATGCCAGGAAGGAAATTCTATGTAAATGGTCCTCCCCTACTCTCCAACTGATCGGGCACACAGGTCAGTTAGGGGTCAGACATTAATGGAGAGTGGAATGGGGATAGATGGAGGTGGGGTTATGGCAGGTGACAAGAAAGTTCCCATGTTGCAAACAGCCATTGGAAATTATAGTGCCATTTGCACTACTAAAAATTATATGAATCATATGAAAAACGCCAGCGAAAAATGTAACAATACATTTAAGTGTTTGTTCACCAATGACAGAAGCCTTCCAAGCAAAACAGGTGAGTTGGAAGCTCTGGTGCATGAGGAGAGCTATGATGTAATCGGTATTGCTGAAACTTGGCTTCAATCCTCACATGACTGGGCTATTAATATTCCTGGCTATGCTCTCTTTCGGAAAGACAGGGTAAAAAGGAAAGGTGGAGGGGTCTGTCTCTATGTGAGAAGTGACCTCAAAGCAAGCGTGAAAGAGGACCTGGTTGATGGAGAGTGTGATGAAGTTGAAGCATTATGGGTGGAACTGCATACAGATGTGCGTAGTTCAAAGCTAATCATTGGAGTTTGTTATAGACCACCCAATGTTAATGAGGAGGTGGAGACTCAGCTCCTTGCACAGATGGAAAGGGCTGCAAGGGCAGGGACGGTGATAATAATGGGGGATTTTAACTACCCAGAAATTGACTGGAATAATGGAATTTCTGGGACAGTTAAAGGACAAAAATTTAAAAACCTATTGCAGGACAATTTTATGGTCCAGTTTATTGAGGCCCCAACTAGGAATGATGCTCTGTTGGACCTGGTAATCTCAAACCATGCAGAGCTCATTACTAATGTTCAGATAAAGGAACACCTGGGTAGCAGTGATCATAACATGATTTCGTTTAATGTAAACTATAAGCAAGAAATACATACAGGAAAGATAAAAACACTTAATTTCAAGAGAGCAAATTTTCAAAGCATGAGGACTGCTCTCCAGGGCTTGGACTGGGAGGGAATATTGGCACCGATGAACACAGAACAGAAATGGGAATTCTTCAAAAAGACTCTTTGGAACCTCACTGCAAAGTATATTCCCATGGGCAATAAGTTTAAAAGGCTACAGATAAAACCTATGTGGCTCACGGTTAAAGTTAAAAAAGCTATAAACAATAAGAAAATAGCTTTTAAAAAATATAAAAATGAAGGAACACTAGTGTCGTTTAAATGTTACAAAGAATATAATAGAATATGTAAAAAGGAAATCAAGGATGCAAAAATTCAAAATGAACGACAGATTGCAAAAGATAGTAGGACAAACCCCAAAAAATTCTTTAAATATATTAATAGTAAAAAGGTCAAGTCTGAGCATGTAGGCCCTTTACAAAATAATCTAGAGTGGGTGACTGAGGACATAGAGAAGGCAAATTTATTAAATGCTTTCTTCAGCTCTGTGTATACAATGGAGAATGGGGGAGCTCATGTCGATATAGGGGGTGGGAGTGACACAGCCCCAAATCCACAATGGCTCAAAAGTGATATGGTCCAGAAATATTTAGACAGAATAAAGGTGGATAAAGCACCTGGACCAGATGGCATCCACCCACGGATCCTAAAAGAATTGAGCTCTGAAATTTCAAAGCCACTGTATCTAATATTTAGGGACTCATTAAGGACAGGAATAGTACCACTGGATTGGCATAAAGCCAATGTGGTGCCCATATTTAAAAAGGGAACAAAGTCTTTACCTAGTAACTATAGACCTGTTAGTTTAACTTCTATAGTTGGAAAGATACTGAAACGTTTAATAAAAGACCACATGGATGAGTTCTTGCTGGAAACAAACTATTTAAGCAGCAGACAGCATGGATTCATGAAGGACAGAAGTTTTCAGACAAACCTGATTTCCTTTTATGAAGAGGTAAGTAAAACCCTGGACAGAGGCGTGGCAGTGGACGTGGTATACTTGGATTTTGCAAAAGCGTTCGATACAGTTCCCCACACACGGCTCATGTGTAAGGTAAGGTCTACAGGATTAGATATATCAGTTTGTAAATGGATAGAAAACTGGCTGAAAGACAGAATTCAGAGAGTTGTGGTTAATGATTCTTACTCTGAATGGTCCAAGGTTATCAGCGGTGTACCCCAAGGTTCAGTGTTGGGTCCCTTACTTTTCAATATATTTATAAATGATATTGGGTCTGAGATCAAAAGTAACATTTCTGTTTTTGCAGATGACACCAAGCTATGCAGTGGAATAATGTCCTTGCAGGATGTCTCCAATTTACAAGCCGACCTCAATGCTCTGTCTAATTGGGCGACTAAGTGGCAGATGAGGTTTAATGTTGATAAATGTAAAGTTATGCACTTGGGGGCTAAGAATATGCATGCATCATACATGCTAGGGGGAGTACAACTGGGGGGATCTGTAGTGGAGAAGGATCTGGGGGTTTTAGTTGATCATAAGCTCAATAATGGCATGCAATGCCAAGCTGCGGTTTCCAAAGCGAGCAAAGTCCTTTCTTGTATTAAGAGAGGTATGGACTCCAGAGATAGAGATATCATTTTGCCCCTGTACAAATCATTAGTAAGACCTCATGTGGAATATGCAGTCCAGTTTTGGGCACCAGTTCTCAAAAAGGATATCGGAGAACTGGAGAAAGTGCAGAGAAGGGCAACCAAACTGATAAGAGGCATGGAGGAGCTCAGCTATGAGGAAAGATTAGAAGAACTGAATTTATTCACTCTTGAGAAGAGGAGAATAAGGGGGGATATGATCAACATGTACAAATACATAAGAGGTCCATATAGTGAACTTGGTGTTGAGTTATTCACTTTAAGGTCAACACTGAGGACAAGGGGGCACTCTTTACGTCTGGAGGAAAAGAGATTTCACCTCCAAATACGGAAAGGTTTCTTCACAGTAAGAGCTGTGAAAATGTGGAACAGACTCCCTCCAGAGGTGGTTCTGGCCAGCTCAGTAGATTGCTTTAAGAGAGGCCTGGATTCTTTCCTAAATGCACATAATATAACTGAGTACTAAGTTTTGTAGGTAAAGTTGATCCGGGGTAAATCCGATTGCCTTTCAGGGGATCAGGAAGGAATTTTTTCCCCTCCGGTAGCAAATTGGATCATCGCTCTGCTGGGGTTTTTTGCCTTCCTCTGGATCAACTGTGGGTATGGAGTTGGGTGTATGGGAGGATGTACTGTGTTTTACTTTGTTTTATTTTTTTTATGGTTGAACTGGATGGACTTGTGTCTTTTTTCAACCTGACTAACTATGTAACTATGTAACTATGTAACTATGTAACTGATTGTTGTGATCAGTTCTATTGATGTTGTATGGATGTTATAGTAACTCTTGCATATATGTGGGTGATGATACTGGATATTTCTTGGATGTTGTACATATGTATCTTAATTCTTACGTTATGCCATGTCCAAAGGTTCTTGTTCTTTTTCTACGTGTGCCATATTTTCCTTTATTAACCACTGAAGACCTGGACCAAAATGCAGGTAAAGGAGTTTTTTTGCGATTCGGCACTGCGTCGCTTTAACTGACAATTGCGTGGTCGTGCAACGTGGCTTCCAAACAAAATTGGTGTCCTTTTTTCCCACAAATAGAGCTTTCTTTTGGTGGTATTTGGTCACCTCTGCGGGTTTTAATTTGTGCGCTTTAAACAAAAATAGAGCGACAATTTTGAAAAAAATGCTATATTTTTTCCTTTTTGCTATAATAAATATCCCCCAAATTTTTTTTTTCCTAAGTTTAGGCCGATATGTATTCTTCTACCTATTTTTGTTAATAAATAAATTGCAATAAGCGTTTATCGATTGGTTTGCGCAAAATTAATAGTGTTTACAAAATAGGGATAGTTTTATTGCATTTTTATTAATATTTTTTTTACTACTAATGGCGGCGATTAACGATTTTTTTCATGACCGCGACATTATGGCGGACACATCGGACAATTTTGACACATTTTTGGGACAATTGTCAATTTCACAGCAAAAAATGCTATATAAATGCATTGTTTACTGTGAAAATGACAATTGCAGTTTGGGAGTTAACCACTAGGGGGTGCTGAAGGGGTTATGTGTGACCTCATATGTGTTTCTAACTGTAGGGGGGTGGGGCTGGACGTGTGACGTCATTGATTGTGTTTCCCTATATCAGGGAACACACGATCAATGACAGCGCCACAGTGAAGAACAGGGAAGCTGTGTTTACACACAGCTCTCCTTGTTCTTCAGCTCCAGGGACCGATCGCGGGACTCCAGCGGTGATCGGTGTCACTAATATGTTGTATTACTGAGCCAGTGATTAACCCTGACCGGTTTGTGAGTAGGCTCTATTAGTGCCCTAATAGAGCCTACTCACAAACCGGTCAGGGTTAATCACTGGCTCAGTAATACAACATATTAGTAACAGCACCACGACAGCACCACCAATATCTTGTCTATTTCCTTATATACCCCCTCAGGGGAGCTATATTTAGGGGGGGGGGGCTGCAGTCGCATATTTCACCTTATCCTACTATCTTCATTTACACTATCCTAAGCGCAGTTCTACCTCTTTATATCCAGCGGTGATCAGGTCCCGCGGCCATGGAGCTTCGGACCGGGCCACGGGCACTTAAAGAGGATGTACAGGTACGTGCTTCTGCCCAGCCGTGCCATTCTGCCAACGTATATGTGCAGGAGGCGGTCCTTAAGTGGTTAAAGCAATCCTGATTGTTAAAAAGACAAGCTGGTAGGTTAATTGTCTCCTGTCTAAATTGACCCTAA
Source organism: Rana kukunoris (assembly GCA_029574335.1). Taxonomy (NCBI): domain Eukaryota; kingdom Metazoa; phylum Chordata; class Amphibia; order Anura; family Ranidae; genus Rana; species Rana kukunoris. Next base: position 42,131,510 of record CM056050.1, on the reverse strand, counting down.
TATATGTATTTATAAATGTGAGTTTAGGGACCTTAGACTGAAAACTCCTTGATGACAGGGACTGATGTGAATGTATAATATATATATACACACTGCTCCAAAAAATTTAAGGAACACTTTTGAATCAGAACTCCTGGGATATTAATCTGGTCAGTTAAGTAGCAGATGGGGAGGGGTGTATACAGAGGGGGTTGTTAATAAGTTTCAGCTGCTTTGCTGTTACTTGAAATTAACAACAGGTGCACTAGATGAGCAACAATGGGACGACCTCCAAAACAGAAATAGTGTTTCAGGTGGAGGTGACTGACATTTTTTTCCCTACTCATCTTTTCTGACTGTTTTTCACTAGTTTTGCATTTGGTTAGGGTCAGTGTCACTACTGGTAGCACGAGGCGATACTTGGAGCCTATAAAGATTGCACCGGCAGTTCAACTCCTCCAGGATGGCACATCAATACGTGTCATCGCCAGAAGGTTTGCCGTGTCTCCCAGCACAGTCTTAAGAGCGAGGAGGAGATTCCAGGAGACAGGCAGTTACTCTAGGAGAGCTGAACAGATCTGTAGAAGGTCCTTAACCCATCAGCAGGACCGGTATCTGCTCTTTTGTGCAAGGAGGAACAGGATGAGCACTGCCAGAGCCCTACAAAATGACTTCCAGCAGGCCACTGGTGTGAATGTCTCTGACCAAACAATCAGATACAGACTTCATGGGGGTGGCCTGAGGGCCCGACGTCCTCTAGTGTGCTCTGTACTCACGGCCAGACACTGTGGAGCTCGATTGGCATTTTCCATTGAACACCAGAATTGGCAGGTCCTCCACTGGTGCCCCATGCTTTTCACAGATGAAAGCAGGTTCACCCTGAGCATATCTGACAGACGTGAAAGGGTCTGGAGAAGCTGCTGAGAACTGTATGCTGCTTGTAACATCGTTCAGCATGACCGGTTTGGTGGTGGGTCAGTGATGGTCTGGGGAGGCATATCCATGGAGGGACGCATAGACCTCTACAGGCTACACAATGGCACCCTGACTGCCATTAGGTATCGGGATGAAATCCTAGGACCTATTGTCAGACCCTACGCTGGTGCAGTGGGTCCTGAGTTCCTCCTGGTATACGACAATGCCCGGCCTCATGTGGCGAGAGCATGCAGCCAGTTCCTGGAGGTTGAAGAAATTGATACCATTGAGTGACCCCCACGCTCACCTGACCTAAATCCAAAAGAACACCTTTAGGACATTATGTTCGGTCCATCCGGTGCCGCCAGTTTGCCCCTCAGTCTGTTCAGGAGCTAAGTGATGCTCTGGTCCAGATCTGGGAGGAAATACCCCAGGACACCATCCATCGTCTCATTAGGAGCATGCTCTGATGTTGTCAGGCATGCATACAAGCACTTGGGGGCCCTACAAACTACCGAGGACCATTTTGAGTTATTGCAATAAAATTTCAGCAAAATGAACTAGCATGCTGCATAATTTTTTTCACTTTGATTTTCGGGGTGTCTTTGAATTCAGCCCTCTGTAGGTGGATAATTTTAATTTCCATCAAATGATGTGCCATCCTTTCATTCCCAACACATTACTCAGTCCATATCAGTAAAAATATCCAGCATGAGATTTTTGCCCGTTGAGATCTGATATGTTTTCATTTTCTTGAGCAGTGTATGTAAAAGCACTGTGTAATTTGATGGCGCTATGTACGCGCCTGTAATAAATAACTAAACACATGGACCCAGCAAGTACTGTATATGCTTTTTGTACATACAAGTTGAATCCAAAAATAAAATAGGTAGGTAAGCATGACATTCCTCTTTAACTTGACAGCCAACACTCTCCCACCGGCCATTCTTTCTAGGCCTCAGTCTAGAGTTCCCCTGTCTGGGCTCTTCCGGTTCATCCTGCCCCTTTGACCCACTAGTTTACTCCCATACATTAGGTATGATACCGTAATAACACTTCTTTCAGAGTTATAAGACTTTAAATAAAGAAAATACTGGAAAAAGTGAATTTCTTTTAATTTTATTTTTACCATTCGGGAACACATATCTCTTAGACACAGAGACAAAGCATAATGAAAATGTGGTTAAATAATGTATGACTATGTGCTTAAGTAAATGTGAATACTTTTGCTGATTTTTTACTGCAAAATGTAATCCATTGTCTCACTCAGCCATGAAGAAATGATATATACACAAGTTTGTGTTTGTACTTGAAATGTGTCCAGAATAAAGAATTTAAGCAATAATGCAAACTGACAGCTTAAAGCTCAACCCATGGGAGGATGATTTCAGAATAACAAAGCAGTTCTGGTAGAAACACCCACCTCCACTCTGCTGCTTTTTCCAGGGGCACTGATAAGTAGTGTTGCTCACGAATATTCGTATTGCGAATATTCGGCTCGAATATGGCATATTCGAGTATTCGCGATATATTCCGAATTTTGCGGTGAATATTCGCTATTTCGTATTTTTTCAATTTTTTTTTTTAGAACAGATCACATCCTAGAGATCCCCATCGACGTCTAAAAGCATTGCTGGTATGATTAGAGACCTTGGGCCGAGTAGCTGCAGCGATCATTTTATATTGACGAAAAATCGCAATGCGATTATTCGGCAATAGCGATATCGCGCGATTATTTTCGAGAAATTCGCAATATTGTTTTTAGCTAAAATAACACATATATTCGATTTCAGAGTGTTACTGTCGAAATTCCGCAATCAATTTCTCATTCGCATTTTTGCGAAATTACGATAAAATATCAAGAATATTCTGAGCCAATCAGAGTGCTCCTTCCGCATTTGCCGAATATTCACAATTATTTTGTATTGTAATATATCACGAATATTCTGAGCCAATCAGAGTGCTCCATTCCGCATTTCTCGAAATTTCGCAATTATTTTGTATTATAAAATATCACGAATATTCTGAGCCAATCAGAGTGCTCCATTCCGCATTTCTCGAAATTTCGCAATTATTTTGTATTATAAAATATCACGAATATTCTGAGCCAATCAGAGTGCTCCTTCCGCATTTGGCGAATATTCGCAATTATTTTGTATTGTAATATATCACGAATATTCTGAGCCAATCAGAGTGCTCCTTCCGCATTTGCCGAATATTCGCAATTATTTTGTATTGTAATATATCACGAATATTCTGAGCCAATCAGAGTGCTCCATTCCGCATTTCTCGAAATTTCGCAATTATTTTGTATTATAAAATATCACGAATATTCTGAGCCAATCAGAGTGCTCCTTCCGCATTTCTCGAAATTTCATTCGCATTCGCATTCGCATTCGCAATAGCGAAATTTCGCAATCATTTCATTTCCAAAAAATAATATATCACGAATATTCTGAGCCAATCAGAGTGCTCCTTCCGCATTTGCCGAATATTCGCAATTATTTTGTATTGTAATATATCACGAATATTCTGAGCCAATCAGAGTGCTCCATTCCGCATTTCTCGAAATTTCGCAATTATTTTGTATTATAATATATCACGAATATTCTGAGCCAATCAGAGTGCTCCTTCCGCATTTGCCGAATATTCGCAATTATTTTGTATTGTAATATATCACGAATATTCTGAGCCAATCAGAGTGCTCCTTCCGCATTTGCCGAATATTCGCAATTATTTTGTATTATAAAATATCACGTATATTCTGAGCCAATCAGAGTGCTCCTTCCGCATTTCTCGAAATTTCGCAATTATTTTGTATTATAAAATATCACGAATATTCTGAGCCAATCAGAGTGCTCCTTCCGCATTTCTCGAAATTTCATTCGCATTCGCATTCGCATTCGCAATAGCGAAATTTCGCAATCATTTCATTTCCAAAAAATAATATATCACGAATATTCTGAGCCAATCAGAGTGCTCCTTCCGCATTTGCCGAATATTCGCAATTATTTTGTATTGTAATATATCACGAATATTCTGAGCCAATCAGAGTGCTCCATTCCGCATTTCTCGAAATTTCGCAATTATTTTGTATTATAATATATCACGAATATTCTGAGCCAATCAGAGTGCTCCTTCCGCATTTGCCGAATATTCGCAATTATTTTGTATTGTAATATATCACGAATATTCTGAGCCAATCAGAGTGCTCCATTCCGCATTTCTCGAAATTTCGCAATTATTTTGTATTATAAAATATCACGTATATTCTGAGCCAATCAGAGTGCTCCTTCCGCATTTCTCCCGCAATCATTTCATTTCCAAAAAATATCGCGAATATTCGCATTTAACGAATATATCTCGAATATTCGACTATATATTCGAGATATATCGCGAAATCTAATATGGCATATTCTGCTCAACACTACTGATAAGTCAGCACAGCCAGCTTTCCTGTTTCGGGCCCAGGAGCCATCAGTTCAAAAGGGGCGCCTGGGCATCTGCCAAGCAGGAGCGATAGCTGTACTCATTGTCAATTCTTGTGGCTCCCCCTGCAGCTCTGCTGGCTTCTCCTTTTTCTTCCTCTGGATGCACTGCAGTGGGATTGGTATCTGTGTCCCCACCCCCCTGCTGTCTGGGCCCTCCTGTGTGCCCCCCTCCCCTGCAGCATTGCCAGCTTTCCTCTCAGTGGTGGCTGGTGCTCAATATTTGGCCTGCCCCCTCACTCACACAACTGCCATCACCCATCCCCCCCCCCACCGTGGGACAGACGGGAAGGCAGCGACCAGTCTGGCTTTACCTGTTCCTGGCACCAGCTTGCACAGCATTGCTTCTCCTCCTGACCAAACAGGAAGTGGGTCCTGAGACACGATTGGGAGTCCTAAGACTCTCTGGTCAATTGGGTCTGAGGACCTGCTTTGTGATTGACCAGGAGAAGAAGCAGGAAGGCATTAGTGAATATTAATTTGCTATTGTCACACAACTGGGTGGGCTCAGAGCGCAGTGCTCTGTGCCCCCGAGCTCACCCTTTAAGCCAATTAGAGCCTCAGGTTCTAATCATGTGCTTAAAAAAAAAAACATTGAAACCCGCGGGCAGGAGGCTTATCAGAATCTGGAAGACCCCTTTAACAAAGGGGACCCCCAGATCCTGGCCCCCACCTGTGTGAAATGGTAATGGGGTACACTGTACCCCTACCATTTCACGAAGGAAGTGTAAATAATAGTTTCAGGAAAAAAAACACACACACCGTAGAACAAATTACTTTATTAATTAAATCAAATAAAAATCCAGCTGTGAAAATAGACGATCGATGCTGCTCCCTGCTCCAACGTTGTCTTCTATCCAGCGCCGGGTGATCTCTCCAGCGATGGGTGATCGGTCCAGCGATGAGAAGATCCATCCATTCAGAGCACAGCTCAGCGAATGACGCGCTGGAGCTTTGACATTTCTTTTATAGGGGAGGCGGGCCACGCGTCACGTGACCCCATCCCGCTCTGACGCAAGGGGCATGTCTGGGCTGTCCCAGTGACGTAGCAGAGTATGCGTCAGAGGGGGACGTGGTCACGTGAGGCGTGGCCCGCCTCCCCTATAAAATAAATGTCAAACCTCCGGCGCGTCATTCGCTGAGCTGTGCTCTGAATGGATGGATCTTCTCATCGCTGGACCAACCGGCCGTCGCTGGAGAGATCACCCGGCGCTGGATACAAGACAATGTTGGAGCAGGGAGCAGCATTGATTGTCTATTTTCACCGCTGGATTTTTATTTGGTTTAATTAATAAAGTATTTTGTTCTACGGTGTGTGTGTTTTTTTCCTGAAAACTACTATTTACACTTCCTTTGTGAAATGGTAGGGGTACGGTGTACCCCATTACCATTTCACACAGGGGGGTGGCCAGGATCTGGGGGTCCCCTTTGTTAAAGGGGTCTTCCAGATTCTGATAAGCCCCCTGCCCGCATACCCCCACAACCACCGGGCAAGGGTTGTGGGGATGAGACCCTTGTCCCCATCATCTATTTGGGGTGACCCCCGCGCATTTTTTTTTACCGAACTCCGAACCCAAACTTTCAGCAATTATTTGGGTCCGGGTTTGGGAAAAACCCAACGTTCGTACCGAACCCGAACTTTACAGTTCGGGTTCGCTCAACTCTACTTGTCGGTATTGTTCCCCTATCCAGATGGTTCCTGTAAGGACTGCGCAGGTGCAATCCTTGCCAACGGAAATCTCCGAACCTCGGCCGGCATCCAGGCTCATTCCTTAACATCCCCATGGATTGGAGGATGTTAAAAAAAGAGCCAGGAGGCCGAGCGAGCAGAGCGAGTCGTCCGAGCACAGCGAGGACGTGAGGCCGAATGGTCACTTTCCTCAAATTCCATGTCGCCCTGGATGCCGGCCGATGTTTGGAGATTTCCGCGGCAAGGATTGCACCTGCGCAGTCCTTACAGGAACCATCCTGATAGCCGGAACCATATTGGCAGATCACCGGCACCCTTGATTTCCTGAGAAATAAGCATACCCACCTGGAGCGGTAACTTTTTCCCCATTAAAGTAAAGAACCCTCACTTAGATTAAGGTTAAACCTATTTTCTTCTCATTTTAATGAGTAGCCACGTGTCTGTTTAATCTCTATTCTGCAAAAAAGTTTTATCCCTATTGTGGGGTCACCAGTACGGTATTTGTAAATTGAAATTATATCCCCTCTCATGTGTCTCTTCTCCAGAGAGAATAAGTTCAGCACTCGCATCTTTTCCTCATAACGAATATCCTCCAGACCCTTTATTAGCTTTGTTGCCCTTCTTTGTACTCTCTCCATTTCCAGTACATCCTTCCTGAAGACTGGTGCCCAGAACTGGACAGCATACTCCAGGTGCGGCCGGAGTCTTGTAGAGCAAACATGTTTTTTTTTCATTTGGGATAACCGTTTTGCATGAATAAATAAAAGCTGCTTATTGTACAGTAAGTACCCCTACCAGTGTTGAGAGGTTTTGCTCATCCATACAAACTGATACATTCTGCTGGATAGTTTGTGTTTTGAAAAACAACAGACTTGCTGGCTGGATTACCTGATAAAAAATAGAAGAAAGAAAGCCTTAAGCCGCGTACACATGACCATTTTTTGTGTCATGGGAAAAAAAAAATGTTCTCGACATGATTCTTCTTAGGCCCCATACACACGAGTGGACAGATTTGTTCAAATCTGTCCGTCCGACAGATTTGAACAAATCTGTCTGCTGGGATTTTGGTTTGCTCGCGTGTACACACGATCAAACCAAAATTCCCGCCAGCAGACGGCGCGCTGACGTGGCGGTGACGTTGACGCCGCCACGTCACCGCACCAGGAAGTAAAACACTTCCGCGCATGCGTCGAATCCATTCGGCGGCGGCGGTGCGGGACGACATGTCTGCTGGTAAGTGTACTAACCAGCAGACATGTCGGGCGGACACATTCCCACCCGATAGATTTCAAAGCATGCTTTGAAATCTGTCGGGTGGACAAATCTGTCCGCTAGCCCATACACACGATCGGAGATGTCTGCTGAAACGGTCCATCGGACCGTTTTCAGCGGACATATCCGCTCGTGTGTACGAGGCCTTAAGCCTGCCTTGCATACACACGATCGTGATAAAAAATGCTTCAGCAAAGCGCGGTGACGTACAAAACGTACAATAGCACTATAAAGGGGAGGTTCCATTCAAATGGCGCCACCCTTTGGGCTGATTATGCTAATTTCCCGTCTCATAGCTTGCTTCTGAGCATGCACGTTTTTCCCCCCGTCGTTAATGCCTACACACGACTGTTTTTCATGTCGTAAAAACGGTGACGTGAAAAACAACGAGAACAAACAGAACATGTTCTAAATTTTTTATGCCCATTTTTCTCTTCGAGAAAAATGCTCTGGAGCCTACACATGCCCGTTTTTTAACAACCAATTAAAAAAAATTGCATTTTTGTCGTCATGAAAAACGGTCGTGTGTATGCGGCATTAAAAAGGAAAACAATGCAGTCATCAATGCAGATCTAAAAATTGTTAAACTGCAGTAAAAATAATAAATGTTTGCTTTTGGGTTTAATATCGCTTTAACTTTGCAAAGTAAGATGTTTCGATTAGGGGATCAGGGTTAATGAATTGGACATAAATTCAAGTACATCTAATAGGTGAAGCTCAGGTCAGCAGAGAAATGTAGCTTTTAAATTGCATATATACAAGTATGTCTATGGTGTAGTCTTTAAGAATCACTAAAGGAATGTTTTTTTTTTTTAAATAACAAACATGTTATACTTACCTCCACTGTGCAGCTCGTTTTGCACAGAGTGTCCCCGAACCTGGTCTTCTGGGGTCCCTCGGTGGCTGTTTCTGCTCCTCCCCCGCAAGGAATCAACACCCTCCCGTGATACAGCCGGCTGCCATAGCGGCTCACTGTATCACTTGGCCCCACCCCTCGGCATTCCGCATCATTGGATGTGATTGACAGCAGCGCGAGCCAATGGCTGCGCTTAGGAGCGTTGCGTCCATAGGGACGCCAGAGCGCCGCCCCCTCTGGCTTGCTCGCTCACAGCCAGTAAAATATACAGATTCATGCATTGTATGAATCTGTATATTTTCTCCGCTGCCGCCCACTATTCAGCTGGCTGGACATCGAGTGCCGGTCAGCTGAATAACGGCAGCTGACTGGCTGTGTGGAAGTACCTATCAGAGCCAGCGGCTCTGATAGGCTTTCTGAGTACAGCTCTGTGGCTATAGTCGGCTTCCTGAAGCTTATCCTTGGGACGTACCAGCGGTGCATTCCTTGGATAAGACTGACAGGCGTCTCAGCCAATCAGGTAATCTGATTCTGGTAATTAGTGTTGCTCACGAATATTCGCATTGCATATTCGAGTATTCGCGAATACATCGAATATCGCGGTGAATATTCGCTATTGCGAATATTCGTATTTTTTCAAATGTATTTTTAAAACAGATCATCCTAGTGATCTCCATTGCATTGCTGGTATGATTAGAGACCCTGGGCCGAGTAGCTGAGGCGATCCTTTTATGTTGCCGAATATTCGCGAATACTTTCTCTGCCCTTCTGCGTTTTGTGTATAAAAAAAAAAAAAAACTAAAAAAAAATTAGCTTTAGTTTAGTCATATAAGTTTGTGTAAGTAGAGTTAGTGTTTAGTGCATATTAGTTTAGTAATCCAGGAAATGATCTCCGTTTTCGCGTGTTGACGAGAATTTCGCAATCAATTTCGCATTCGCATTAGCGAAATTTCGCAAAAATTTTTTTTTTTATAAAATATCACGAATATTCGATATTAACGAATATTTCACGAACATTCTTATATTATTATATATTCGTGAAATATCGCGAAATCGAATATGGCGTATTCCGCTCAACACTGCTGGTAATCAGTAACCTGATTGGCTGAAGCGTCATCGAGGGCGGGACGAGGCACATCGAGGGACGTAGAAGCCAGAAAGGTAAGTGCCAGGGAGGGGGGGGCATGTTACTGTAGGCATGGTGGCTACAATTGCGGGGCACAGTGGCGACAATTGGGGGCACAGTGGCGACAATTGGGGGCAGAGTGGCGACAATATGGGGCACAGTGGCGACAATATGGGGCACAGTGGCGACAATTGCGGTCACAGTGGCGACAATTGATGGCAAAGTGGCTGTGTTTGATGACATAGTGGTGACAATTTATGGCATGGTGGCTGCGTTTGATGGAAGACGGCGGAGAAGCCTGCTCATTCACGGCGCGGGACTTTCGAGGGGTCTGGTAAGTAATCGGGGGGATGGGGGGGGCGCTAATACTCGAATGCATTAAGGTGAAAAAACATTTACCTTTACAACCCCTTCAAAACACAGAGAATATGATTTTACAGATTTTCCATCAGAACATTTCCTACAACATTTGTGTGACCGTGTGTATGCAACACAAGTTTGAGCCAACATCCGTCAGAAAAAAAATCCACGGTTTTGTTGTCGGAATGTCCGATCATGTATACGTGGCATAAGTGTTCCTGACTGTCCGCTGCAATAAGTCTCGCTATAAGTTGCTCATCGCCCCCATTACTAGTAAAACATAAAAAATAAAATCCCATAGTTTGCAGACACTATGGCCCAGATTCACATACATCGGCGCATCTTTATGCCGCCGTAGCGTATCTTCTTTACGCTACGCCGGCGCAACGCAGAGAGGGAAGCATGGAATTCACAAAGAAAATGCTCCCAACGTTGCGCCAGCATAGCGGATATTCGTTGGCGTAAGGCAGCATAAGTGGAAGTGGGCTGGAAGTGGGCGTGATACATTTTAATGAAGCGTGACCCCATGCAAAAGATGGGCTGAGCTTCAAAAAAAGAACTGCGCATGCGTCGTCTCTTGGACGCATCCCAGTGCGCATGCTCATAGTTACGTCGAAATAGCTGCCTAAGATACGATGAACACTGCCTACGACGTGAACGTAACCTACGCACAGCCCTATTCACGTAGTACTACGTAAACGGCGTACGCAACGTAAAATTTGACGGTGTCGTTCCCTGGCCCATACCTTTGCATTACCTGCGCCTGCTATATGAGGGGTAACTTTACGCCGGACGTAAGCCTTGCATAAACCGCTTATATTTATGTGGCGGGCGCATCTAAATTTGTGAATTGGCGTATCTTACTAATTTCCATATTTAAAATGGGAACGCCGAATGTGTCCAGCGTAACTATGCGCCCACGATATGCCGGCGTAGGAAAGTTACGTCGATCGGAAGAAGCCTATTTTCAGGCTTATCTAGTTTTGTGGGTACGGTGCATAGATACGACGGCGCATCCGTGGACTTACGTCGGCGTAAGTTCTTTCTGAATCCGGGCCTATAACTTTTGCACAAACCAATCAATATACAAAATTGGGATTTTTTTTTTATTCTTTTACCAAGAAAAAACCTGGAAACATATTGGCTTAAATTTATGAAGAAATTAAATGTTTTCATCTTTTTTATTGGGAATGTTTTACAGCATGTTTTATATTTTCTTTATAACGCAAAAAATAAAAACTGCAGTGGTGATCAAATACCACCAAAAGAATATAATATTGGGGTCTGTAAAAAAAAAAATATTTAGTTATGCATTTCTTTTAACTACTTCCAGTCCGGGCCTTTTCTGGTATTTTTTGTTCACACACAACAATCAGTATTTGTTGCTTGAAAATGACTTAGAACACCAAACATTATATATTTTTTTTAAAGCAGAGGCACTAGAGAATAAATTGGTGGGTTTTTATGGCATACTGTATTTGTACAGCAGTTTTTAAAATGCATTTTTTTGCGAAAAAAATAATTTGTGTAAATTATAATGCAAATTACCCCAATACATAACCCATTTATTTTTTTGTAAAATATAAAAGATGTGTTGATTTCTTATATTTGTCTCTGATTGTTATTCAGTAACATACTACTGTAACTGTTTATGTTTAAAGCGGAGTTCCGCCTGTAAAAAAAAAATATAGTAGCTACAAATACTGCAGCTGCTGAAGTTTAATATTAGGACACTTATCTGTCTAGGGCGCCTGCCATGTCCTCAGTCGAAGCCGACCCATCCCTCGGCTCTTGGGTGGAGGCGTCATCATCTTCAGTAAGGGAATCAGGAAAAGAAGCCTTGCGGCTTCAAAGCCTGGTTCCCTACTGCGCATGCACGAGTCATGCTGCGTGATCTGAATGGTCCCTGCTGTCCTCTGGGACCTGTGATTCTCCCAGAAGACAAAAACTTGGATTAGACAGGTATCTGATACCCCTCCCCTGAAAGGTGCCAAATGTGACACCGGAGGGGGGGGGGGGGACTGGGAAGTTCTATTTTTGGGTGGAACTCTGCTTTAAAAAACAATAAACATGTTATTGACTGATGTGAATGTATATGTAAAGCGCTGTGGATAATGACAGCACTATATAAGTACCTGAACTAAACAAATATAAATAAATATTGTAAAAAATATATAAAAGATGAAGTTGAAGTTATGGCAAGTAACCATGTAACACTATAAAATTACGCCCACCCGTGCAACAGTGACAAACAACGTAAATTTTACTATCCATTAGTGATGCTCTAAACCAGGGGTCATAAAACTGTGTCACGAGGGCCAGATGTGACCATTTACTAGCCTTTATCCGGCCCTTGGGGCACTATTCCTCCCACTGATACCAATGATGGGATACTATTCCAACTAATAATGGGGGCACTACTCCTCCTGAGACCAACCTTGAGGCCATATTTATTGTAATCGATGCTGGGCCCAGGACATTTGCTGTCTCCGCTGGCCACAATTCGGCCCTCCTAAAGTCTTAAGGGGAAAAAAAACTGTCCTTTTGTTCGAAAAGTTTGGAGACCCCTGCTCTAAACGCCTTTACAGGTTACCACTTTAGATGTACAGAGGAGGTCTGGTGCTAGAATTACTGCCCATGATCTGACGTTCACGGTGATACCTCAAATGTGTGAGACAAATGCTGTCTTCGTGTGTGAAGGACCAAAGCGCACGTCCGCCTTTGTGCAAGCACAGGAGGCCAGGGGCACTTAAAAAAAATATATGTTTTAATTATTAATCTATTGTAATTTTTTTTTGTTCTTAATTTTACATTGTTGCTTTATTTATTTTTTAATCACTTTTATTGCTGTCACAAGGAATGTAAACAATAGGCAGTGACAGGCCGGGACAAGGTGTGGGCAGGACGGGAAGCTGCCCTGGGCACTGTGGTATCATGTGAGGTGCGGGGCATCACAAGGAGATTGGAAGAGGATTTGTGTTGAGAATGGGGATTTGGGGGTAAGAATTGTTCTAGGAGGGCCAATTTAAGGAGGTGTGCTAAGGATGGTGATTTGGGGGGATTTGTGTTGGCTCTAAATGACAGGTCCTCTTTATGGAGAGATCTAGGATCTATTATACCTCCAAATCCCTCCTTTGCACTTAAAATCATTAAAAAAAACACCAAGATCAGTGTTTCTGAATGTTTTTAGTTTTCAAAAAATGGCACCAATGGTTCCAAGTAAACCAGAAGTTACTATTACGAGCTGCCAATCAAAGCCAATTCCGGGTTTGTTCGGTTCTCCAGCCAGCAGGTGGACGCACCAGAGGCTCGCTTGGGTCTCTCTCCGTGTGACTGGGGGATGTCCCTTCCCGATGCTTGTAATAGCAATCGAGCTGCTGGTGAGCAACCGTCGGCTCTAAAAAACAGTACCGGGGTGTAGGCATCATCCCGGTATAACCTCCAAATGTCCAGCGACATACTGGTATGACGCTGGACCGGAAGTGGGCAAAAAGGATCTGGCTTCTGTTAACTAATCTGAAAACACACAGTACATACAGATTTAAAATATATATATATATATATATATATATATATATATATACACATTTGCAAATTTGAGACCCTGAGATTTATGGAAGTCGGCATTCGAAGCATGAATCTATATTCTGTATTCCAAATTCAATGCCATATTCCAAGGTTACTCAGCCGGTACATCATGGATGACTAGGAGTATTCACTAAGACTTGGCAGACTAATCTATTGTTATCCATGGAGGAAAGCTTATTCTGCTATTTTGCACAGGAAAGCACATCAGATGGAAGAGGTGCAGCGGGAGACAACTTTCTACGGCTTACCGGCACAAGGAAAACATTATTGATCTGTTTGGATCACTTGTTATGAAATGCAAAGGCAGGTGCTATGTAATCAAGATTAATCTCATAAGCGTCAATTTTCTTTAACCCCTTTGCTGACGGAACTTGAATATATTTTCAATAAAAAATACACAAAAATTAATTTGAGAGGGTACACACAAAATAAAATCCCCTATTTTTTGGTAGATGAGGTTATGTGCGGGCGTAGCGTATCGTATCTTATTTAAGCTACGCCGCCGCAACTTAGAGAGGCAAGTGCCGTATTCACAAAGCACTTGCGTCCTAAGTTACGGCGGTGTAGCGTAGATGGGCCGACATAAGTGGGCGTATTTCAAAGTAGGCTGGTAGTGGGAGTGTTGTATGTAAATGAATGGTGACCCCACGTAAATGACGCGCCGAACGAACGATGCATGCGCCGTCCGTGGACGTATCCCAGTGCGCATTCTCTGAATCATGTCGCAAATACTCAATGCTTTTGACGTGAACGTAACTTACACACAGCCCTATTCGTGTACGACTTACGCAAATGACGTAAACGACGTACAATTCTACGCTGTTCCGATGTCCATACTTAACATTGCCTGTGCCTCATATAGCAGGGGTAACTTTACGCCACTCATACGCCTTAGGTAAACGTCATATATCAATGCGCCGGGCGCACATACGTTCGTGAATCGGCGTATCTAGCTCATTTGCATATTTTTTATGGGAACGTCTAATGCGCCCAGCGTAACTATGCGCCCATGATACGCCGGCGTAGGCAAGTTACGCTGGACAACTGAAGCCATGTTTTCCGGCGTATCTTGCTTTGAGAATTGGCGCAAAGATACGACGGCGCACATTTAAAATTACAGCGGCGTAATTCCTTTGTGGATCTGGGCCCAGATGTGTAAACCCTCAAAATTGTGTGTGCCTGTAACGTGGGGAAAAACTATGGTGCACAAAACTGGCCATAGACAAGGTCTTAACAGCTTATTAGTTTGGAGGTAACCATGAATGATTGCAGTGGCAGCCCGTCTATTAGGGGCGCACGGACGCCACCACCCCTATCCATTTGTCCAGCCCCCTGATCTACATACAGGGCACCGGACCATGGATTCCAATGGGGGATGTTTTTGAAGCATCTGATTAGAGTCAGAGGCTCTAATAGGCTTCAAAAAAGGGTGACCTCGGGGCACAGAGCACTGCGCTCTGAGCCCACATAGTTGTGGGACAATAGCAAATTAATATTTGCTATTATCACACTGATTCTCCTCCTGGCCAATCAGGAAGTGGGTCGTGAGACCCGTTTCCCAATTGGCCGAAGGGAGAAGTCATTCTATTGGCCTACGAGGAGACGCATCCCAGGACACAGAGGAGACTCATCCCTGGACATGAAGAGACTGAGGGAGGAGGCCGCCGCTGCCTGTCAGTACAAGTTGAGTGAGCTGGCAACGGGGTTGGGCGGTGTGGGTACGGGGCTGGAGCGAGGGGGGGGGGTTTCAGGTCTGTCTGCCTCCCCTCCCTGTCCGATGGAGCATCAGCTTTTGTGTGTTTTTGTACACATGTTTATTTGATGTGTTTAACCACTTAAGACCCGGACCTTTAGTCAGCTAAAGGACTCGGCACTGCGTTGCTTTAACAGACAATTGCACGGTCGTGCAACGTGGCTCCCAAACAAAATTGGCGTCCTTTTTTCCCCACAAATAAAGCTTTCTTTTGGTGGTATTTAATCACCTCTGCGGTTTTTATTTTTTGCGTTATAAACAAAAATAGAGCGACAATTTTGAAAAAAATGCAATATTTTTTACTTTTTGCTATAATAAATATCCCCCAAAAATATATAATTATTTTTTTTCCTCAGTTTAGACCGATACGTATTCTTCTACCTATTTTTGGTAAAAAAAATTGCAATAAGCGTTTATCGGTTGGTTTGCGCAAAATGTATAGCGTTTAAAAAATAGGGGATAGTTTTATTGCATTTTTATTATTTTTATTTTTTTTACTACTAATGGCGGCGATCAGCGATTTTTTTCATGACTAATGTGTGTTTACAACTGTAGGGGGGTGTGGCTGTAGGTGTGATGTCATCGATTGTGTCTCCCTATAAAAGGGATCACGCGATCGATGACGCCGCCACAGTAAAGAATTGGGAAGCCGTGTTTATACACGGCTCTCCCCGTTCTTCAGCTCCGGGGACCGATCGCTGGACTTCATGGGCGATAGGGTCCATGAGTCCCGCGGTCCCGGAGCTTCGGACCGGGTCGCGGGAGCGCGCCGTGGGCGCACGCTGGTGACCCAAGGCTGGGTACTAGTACAGGATGTACCTGTACGTGTATGTGCCCAGCCGTGCCATTCTGCCGACATATATGTGCAGGAAGCGGTCCTTAAGTGGTTAATGAAGGGAGGGGGCAGGGGATTTTTTTTACTTTTTTTTTCTGATCTTTACTGATATCACAAGAGGGCTGACACGCACTTTATGTCATAGCAAAGTGCAGGTAATGGGTGGTTCCTAGTCTGGGACACACATGCGCACAGCCTGCGACCCTATCCCGCTGTGATTGGACACAACGGGAGCCGATCAGCAGGTCTGGTGGACTCTATGCTGATAGTTTGGGACAGAAGCAGAACAGTGGTCTGTAAACAAGGCAGACCGATGTGTCTGTCAGTAGGAAAGGTAGTGATCCTGTGTTTCTGCAAAGCAAGAACATGGATCTCTGCTATCCCATAATACAAACACCACTCAAACAGTAACCAAGCACAATTTTAGGCACACATTTAACTGTTTACTCGCCCCTGATGTTAACCTATTCCCAGCCAGTATCATTAGTACAGTGGCAGTGCATATTTTTTTTAGCACTGATCGCTGTATTAGTGTAACTGGTTCCCAAAAAGTCTCAAAAGTGTCAGTTAGGTGTCCGTTGTGTCTTCCGCAATGTCACAGTCCCTCTATAAGTCGCTGATCACCACCATAGCTAGTAAAAAATAAATAAAAAATTACATAAATATATCCCATAGTTTGTAAACGCTATCAAGCAATATACGTTTATTGGGATTTTTTTCCAAAAATATGTAGCAGAATACATATTGGCCTAAATTGATGAATAAATTCGATTTTTACATTTTTTTATTGGATATGTTTCTTAGAAGAAAGTAAAAAATATTGTTATTTATTTTAAAATGTATGTTTTTTTTGTTTACAGCGCAAAAAATAAAAACCGCAGAGGTGATCAAATGCCACCAAAAGAAAGCCCTATTTGTGGGGGGAAAAGGACATACATTTTATTTGGGTACACGGTCGCACAACAGCACAATTGTCAGTTAAAGTAACGCAGTGCCATATCGCAAAAAATACTAGCAGAGTGTGCAACTCCTTCTAGAAAGTGCAGGAGAGCCGCTTTCCCGCCATACATCCTTGTGATGCGGTCGGCAAGGGGTTACTTATTAGGATAAGAAAAAAATCTAAGAAAAAAACTGAAGCATGGGTTTGTTTAACATATGTAAATGTGTATTAATACATTTTTCTAATTTTCAACTATTGAATAAATCATTTAATTTCATAGTGATAATCACATATCTAAACAAATAGTACCATGAATCTGAGAAACACAAGTTTGTGTTAGGATCACATTAGGATGAATAAACATAACCTCTGCCCCCTTATATCAAGTGTCCCTACCAGAGTCCTCTCTAACATCAGGGTCCCCATCAGAGCCCTCATTACATCAGGCTCCCTATCAGAGCCCCCCTTACATCAGGGTCCCCATCAGAGCCCCCCTTACATCAGGGTCCCCATCAGAGAACCCTTACATCAGGGTTCCCATCAGAGCACCCCTTGCATCAGGGTCCCCATCAGAGCTCCCCTTGCATCAGGGTCCCCATCAGAGCTCCCCTTTCATCAGGGTCCCCATCAGAGCTCCCCTTTCATCAGGGTCCCCATCAGAGCACCCCCTTACATCATGATCCCCATCAGAGAACCCTCTTACATCAGGGTCCCCATCAGAGCACCAGCTTACATCAGGGTCCCCATCAGAACCCCCCTAACATTAGGGTCCCCATCACAGTGCCCATTTACATGGACTATCTTCATCAGAGTGCCCAAACATTCAAAGCATTTTTTTTTTTTTTGCCACTGACTACCAACACCTGTTTTTTTTTTTTTTTGTTTTGTTTTCACTAACTACGGACCACAGCATTACCTCTCCTACTGAAAACCACACTTGCCACTTTTTTCTCTCATTATACCAGCCATTTTTCTTTCCCTCCTGACCAATAAATCTGCCCTTTTTTTTGCTCCAACTGATACCCACTGACTCTTCCTAGGGACCACTGACTTCAGGAATTTTTTTCTTCCTAGGAACTACTGATTTCTGGGTATTTTTCCTTCCTAGTAACCACTGACTTCAGGGCATTTTCCTTCCTAGGGATCATTGACTTCAGGGCATTTTTCCTTCCTAGGGACCACTGACTTCAAGGCATTTTTCCTTTGTAGGGACTACTGACTTCAGGACATTTTTTCTTCCTAGGAACTACTGATTTCTGGGCATTTTTCCTTCTTAGGGACCATTGAATTCAGGGCATTTTTTTTCCTAGGAACCACTGACTTCAGTGCATTTTATTCTTAATAGGGACCACTTCAGGACATTTTTTTATTCCCAAGAACTACTGAATACAGGGCATTTCTACTTCCTAAGGACCACTGACTCTAGGGCATTTTTACCAGTGACTTACTACTACAGGCCTATTCCCCACAACTGAAACTGGAGTATTTTCCTCCCAATCACTAGCATTGTAAGGGGCCTATGATACACAGTCCTGCTTCTGAATAATTCCTTATGTTGGTTTGTGTTTCCTCCTCTTCTCCTGCTGCTTCCTAATAATTACCCTATGAGTCATCAGGTGGGCAACTCTAAAAAAGCCTACTACTCTACCAAGATGCCTCCACACAGAGACAATACAGAACAAGATATGGCAAGTCAGAAATAAAGAAACGATCAGCTGCAGGAAACCTACAAGCAATACTAATGACTAGTCCTTTACTCTCTGCTTGCCTATTTAATGCGCGGGTCCTGGTTAATGTCGACCACACATCATGCTAATGTCACAGTGCACCTCATTAATACTGCTGTCCCTCTGCACTATTTTATAGGTGGTAGATAGATGTATCTGGTAAAGAAGTCACTCAGTGTAAACTTCATAATAATAATGATACAAAGAAAAATAAGGCTTTTTGCAGTGGGTAAGGCAAAAATGCATTTTTTTGGGCACTTACTGTAAATTAATTCCATTTTTAAGTGCAGATTCGTTGTCTAAAAAATGCAATGTTTCAGCAAAGACCTCTTCTCACCCATTATCGCATATAACGGGATGTCAATATACAAATGCCAAAATATCATCCTTGGCACCTGGTATGCTGCAATGCTTTTAAACAATAAATGCAGAACCCCAGGGCACATCTGGAGGAAACTGCACACATATAATAGCGCTAATGGAATAAAAGAGTCACCTGACACTGTACAGACTGGGAATAACGTTTGCCAAAATTACCTATCAGGAGTCAGAGCTCCAGCCTGCAGAAAGCAACTTAATGAATCTTTTGAGAAACTTTTGAAAGTTTGCAGTCTCTCTGATAAATACCGTCCGCTTCCATAAAACCTGCGTGAGCAATAACTGGTGTCTATAGCTTCAATTTAATGTTATAGCAACTTTTATAAATGTGCCAGAGGAACATACTGTATAGGCATTGAATAAAACAAAATATATTTAACCCCTTTACATTTGTCCAGCACTGGCACTAGAAAATTAATAAAACGTTATAATGCAGTCCATGTATAAAGTGCAGGGGGCAATCTTTATAAATAATATTCCTATAAATGGTTTGCCCCTTCATTAGCTCCTGTTGAAGTTGGTGAAATCCCAGAGCAGAAAAGGTCAGAGGCATAAGAGCAGAGCCTACATGCAGTGGTGTATTTTGGTTTTGTGCTGTCCTGGGCAAGACTAAATTTGTCCCACTCCAGCTGCTTTAAAATTGCGCATGCCTGTGCAATGGCGGCAAACAACGTACATTTTTATATCCATAGGCAACGCTTTAAAAGCCTTTACAGGTTACCGCTGTAGGTTTACAGAGGAGGTCCGGTGCTGGAATTATTGCCCATGATCTAACGTTAGCGGTGATACCTGTGTGGGACGATCGCTGTTTGTGTGTGTGTCTGGGACAAACACGCGCATTTGCCTTTTCACACGAGCATGGGAGGACAGGAGTACTTTGATTTTTTTTATTATTTATTTTAGCACTACCCCGTAGGAGCTGCTGGTTTAGATTTTTGGGTTTTGCACGTTATCTCTAAGTGCGTTGTCTAGGGAAGGAAATAGACATGTCCACACAAGATGTAAAACCTTCAACAGGTTTTATTTCTTTGCTGCATAAAACTTGTGAAGGAAGTAGAGAGTATAGAAAAAAGGGAAAGGTTCAGGTACAGAATGCACAAAAAGTATCTAAAGTTCCAGTATTCACCACACTGTGGATATTGCTCACCCGGATAGAACCCTCTCACATGGCCTAGCAGCCGGAATGATGCACAGACAGTATGAAAACAGTATGAAAACAGTCTCTGCCAGAGACCGTCTGAGAACACAGGATGGATAGTCAGGAATCCTCTGCCACAGGATTTCAGTCCCAAACTTCCTGCCTTACATCAAAAGAGCCTTTAAGCCAATCCGGCGGACTGTAAGACAAATTGCATAGTGGATCCCTTTCCTTAACAAGGTCACCAGGCCTGTCCTGAGACATCAGCTTGCCTTGCTTGTCTCCTCCAGGGCAGGTCCTCCCCAGGTTTCCTTTGCTAAGAAGCTTCCCCCGCTTTGATGGACAGCTTGGAATCCCTTGTAGAACCATAGGCCCCAGCCAGCATAGCTGGGCCTACCTGAAATACAGCCTCGAACCAACGTGGTCCTGGGGCTGGAATCAAGCACACTCACCTCGCACCAGGAGGGCCACTATGAGAAGGACCCTGAAAACCAGCTTCTGCCCCATAAGTAGCCCCTCCCAGCATGCTGCTGAGAAAGGTCATTCAACACACTATGGTTCGCCCGAGTTCCAACATGGGCCTGAGGGGGTAACGCCACCTACAGGCAACAGGGGAAAACTTCTACCAAACACAACCACAGCCAGAACAGATGCGAATTTACACAGAATTAACAGAGTCTGAGCCCAACTATGGCTTAGATGCCCCTAAATTTATAGTAGCGCCCTTGTCATTGGGTGCCCGGCGCTACATTATTCATTTATTTTAATGTTTTTATTCTTACATTGTTGCTTTCATTTTTTTTATCACTTTTTATTGCATTCACAAGAAATGCAAACATCCTTGTGAAAGCAATAGGCAGTGACGGGTACTCTTTATGGAGGGATCTGGGGGTCTTATTTTTGAATGATTGGTGTTTTAAATGATTTTAAAGTCTCCTCTTCCCTTAAAAGCATTCAAAACACCAAGATCTGTGTATTTGAATGCATTTGATTTTTCAAAACTGGTGCCGATGGTTCCTGAGTAAACGTCAAGTCATGTGATGTCATGTTATTGCTTCCAGTTGACTGTTACAAACAGCCGGCTTTGCTTGGCTGTCCGGCCAGCTGGTAGATGTGCCGGCTGGTCGCTCAGGTCTCTCCCGGTGGGACAGGAGAGCCCAGGAGAGCCACGGAAGGTGGCAGGAGGGGGGGGACATCCCATCCTGCTGCTTGTAATAGTAATCAAGTGGCTTGTAAGGTTCTCTGATTGCTTTTACAAGAGAGCCGACCACTGGCTCTAAAAACGATACTGGGTGCAGCCATCATCCTCGGTACAGACGCCGCCCCTCCTAAAAAAAGATGCCTCCGGCAAACGCCTTGTCTGTAAATGCTCCACTGCCTACATGACAGGGGCTGGTGATGAAAGGGGACAATATTCCGGAATAGGGAGTTTGGGCCAGATTCAGAAAGACTTACGTCGGCGTATCTCCAGATACGCCGCCGTAATTTCAAATGTGCGCTGTTGCATCTTTGCGCCGATTCACAAAGCGAGATACGCCGAAAAACAGAGCTTCAGCCGACATAACTTGCCTACGCCGTCTTATCATGGGCGCATAGTTACGCTGGACGCATTCGGCGTTCCCATGTTAAATATGCAAATGAGCAAGATACGCCGATTCACGAACGTACGTACGCCCAAAGCAGTAATCTACGTCGTTTACGTAAGGCGTTTTTCCGGCATAAAGATAAACCACCAGAAAGGTGGAGCATCCCATGCAAAGGTATGGACGTCGGAACAGCCGTCGTTTTTATGTCGTTTACGTATGTCGTACGTGAATGGGGCTGTGCGTAAGTTATGATCACGTCATAGGCATTTACGCCGATGTATCTTAGGGAGTTTATGCGACGTGATTCTGAGCATGCGTGCGCATGGCCAGTTCGACCGGCCATTCATTTACATGGGGTCAAGCTTGGTTTAAATAGATGCCGCCCACCTCCTTCCTACTTTGAATTAGGCGGGCTACTTTACGCTACGCCGCCGCAACTTACGAAGCAAGTGCTTTGTGAATACAGCACTTGCCTCTCTAAGTTGCGGCGGCGTAGCGTAAAGAAGATACGCTACGCCCGCACAAAGGTACGCCGCGGTACCTGAATCTGGCCCTAAAAGTTTAGTATGACTTGAATAAAGGAGCTGATGGCTGGCAGGAGGGGTTTACGGGGTGGTCCATGGGGAGAAGTCAAACTGTTGGAGGCGCTAGCATCAGCGAATTTCCCACCCACCCTACTCAATTAGGTTTTAGGATTGCAGGAGTTGCAACAATAAATGTGGGTGGGGTGCAATTCCAATTTCCAATGATATAGTGAACAGACCAAAATGGCGCCAATAAGAGAAGTTTCTTGTTGGGTCTATATGTTGGGGATATATCATGAGTGGGTGGGAAATTCCATACTTTAATCCGCTGCCTCTCTGCAGATATAAATGTGAGCTTCCTAGCAGATCCCATGCATAGTGCTGATCACAAGTCATCATTGAGGAGCAGTGAAGTCTGTGCCTCATCGTAGCATAGTCTTCCTGCAGGGTAGGACCGGAATGTTGCGCCTCCTGTGTATAGAGATAAAGAGACAAGGGGGTCAACTCATAGGACTCCTTTAGCACTTTACTCAGCAAATCAGCTGTCATGATTTGCTAAGAATTGCATTTCACAACAACCAATTTGTTTACACCAAAAGCCTAATGTATGCAACAAAAGAATATGTATTGTACTCTATCCAAAACATCCTAGCTACAACTTTGGTTCTTTATCTCCCTGTTCCGAAACCATGCTGATCAGGGATCATTATCCTTGAGATTACATGATTCGTGGAGCTGACATGCGGCAGTAGTGCTCCTATGTACTGTATTGCCTACAGCATGATCAATATACATTTCAAAGAAAAATTCCTAGAGAACATCAAATACTGACATCCAAGCGGATCGTTCATCTTAGGGTGAAGCCCCCATAGGAACAACATGAAACCTCAGCTGCCCAGGGTGAATGCCCCGAAGGACTGTAGAAGATGACAGGCCAACAACAGATTGAAGATTAAAGTTAGGATATATTACTATTCAATGAGAACAAAGATCTGAAAGCACAGCTTGAGTTTTTTGTGTGTCCTATATTTTCCAATGCTCTGTAGAGACCAGAAGAAAATCAAACTTAAACCATAGCCGAATATTGAATTAACTAGATGTGTACAGTGGGTAAAGAAAAGAATCACCAACCTTTAACCACCCTGGCGGTATGATTATGTCTGATAATTGAGTCTCAAAGTGGGACATTGTTTTGCATAGAAATTTGGTGTTTTATACTGTAGGCCTGTCATTCTTAGTAATAACACACTTAAATCTGTCCAAACAAGAGTCTAGTAGACATCTTGGGTATAATAACGTTTAAAACATGAAATCATAAATTATAATATACGGTAATAAATAACTATAAATAATTATAAAAAAATAATAATATAATAATAATAACATTTATTCCCCCACAATTCACTATCGCTCAATTCTGTAAGTGTTCTAATTTACTGTCGCTGTTTTCTAGCTGGTGTAAAACTACTTTTGACATAAGGGAGAAACTTTTTGGTTGCCATTAACAATCTTAAGTTCCCAGGCAGAAATAACAGTATATATAATATAAAAGTGCATGCAGGGCACTGGACAAAGCACTAGGGACAAAAGGGATGTGAAATGATTTGATACAGTAATGTAATATGTGAGATTACAGTCAGGGCCGGATTAATATAGGGGCTATTGGAGCTGCAGCTCCAGGCCCCTTCCTCAAGATAGGCCCATTTGCCCAAAAGAAAAAAAAAAAAAGGAAAAAAAAAAAGATCGACTTCGGGGTTGTAGATCGATGACCAGAGGTCACAGAAACCCTCCATTTGGGGGGTAGGCAGTTGAAGACCTACCCCGCAACTGGTAAAAATATGGGACAGCTATCATTTATGGTTTCGGAGATACGGGCCTGCTTGCACAGCCTGTCAGAAGCTACATACAGAGCGGCCATTATAAATACAAGCTGACACACAGCAGCAGACTGATAGGATCACAGTGCTTATAATAATTATTTGTATATTACTCATGGTTATTATCCCCTTGCCACCCAGACCAATTCTGACACTTCTCTCCTACATGTAAAAATCATCATTTGTTTTTTGCTAGAAAATTACCCTATGGTGGTCTTTGCAACTTTTTATGTTCCATGGTATAGAGCTGCACGATTCTGGCTAAAATGAGAATTGCAATTTTTTTACTTAGAAGATAGATCACGATTCTCTCACGATTTGTGCGGCGTAACATCATCTTTCACATTAAAACAAACAAAAAAAAAATGGGCTAACTTTACTGTTTTAATTTAATAATTTTTTTAAATAAAATGTAATAAAAAAACTGTGGTGATTAAATAACATCAAATATAGTTCTATGTGTGTGAAAAAATAATAAACATTTCATATGGGTACAGTGCAGAATGACCGCGCAACTGCCATTGAAAGTGTGATAGCGCTGAAAGTAAAAAAATAGCCTGGGCAGTAACGGGGTGAAAGTTCACAGGTGGTTAGGTTAAAATGTTGACAATAGATACGTGTAAACCATTTTTTACTTAAGTAAACAACTTGCCGACCACTGCAAGCCGAAATACGTAGGCACACGGATTTGAATCACAGCATTGTGGATGCGTAAGCGCTGCTGGCGGGGCGCACGCTCCCCCGCCACGTGCTCAGTAAGCATGCCCAGGAGTCCCACGAATTCGATGTCCGGCAGGGGCTCGCAATCGTGTCACGGAGTGGCAGAACCGGAGCCGGAGCGGCAGAATGGGGAGATGTAAACAAGGCATTTCCCTGTTCTGCCTAGCAACATGACAAGGGTCTACTGCTCCTTGTCATCGGGAGCAGTGATCTCTATCATGTTGTAGTGAGACCATCCCCCTACAGTTAGAATCACTCCCTAGGACACACTTAACCCCTTGATCGCCCCCTAGTGTTTAACACCTTCCCTGCCAGTGCCATTTACACAGTAATCAGTGCATTTTTATAGCATTGATCGCTGTATAAATGACAATGGTCCCAAAATAGTGTCAAAAGTGTCTGATGTGTCCGCCATAATGTCGCAGTCATGCTAAAAATTGCAGATTGCCGCCATTACTAATAAAAAATAAATAATAATAAAAATGCCATAAATCTATCCCCTACTTTTTAGACGCAATATAGGCTTATTGCGTTTTTTTTTTTTTTTACCAAAAAATAAGTAGAAGAATACTGTACACGGCGCATGCGCGGGACTTCCGGGAAGACGCTCTGAACAGGAGCTCCGAGCCGCCCCAGCATTCCGGGGTTCACAGCGCTAAAAGCACTGGGAGATTGATTCCGAAGACGGTCGGACAGGGTAGCGGAGGGAGCGGAGCACATCCCTGAATGCCAGGTTTCGACGTAAAGAAAGGTTTCAGCCGGCAGCTGGACTTTGGCCTAGCAGCTCCATTGACCTCCAAGATGGCGACCGCGGCCTCTCCTCGTGGTGACGAGGCAGGCCAGGACAGTATTGCGGACCCCTCTTCTCCAATCCAGCACGTCCTACCCCTGCTGGCAACTCCAGTGAGTACTTTCCCCATCACCTGGCATCACCAGCCTCCACAGAATCTCTCCTCAGTCGCACTATGGCAGACATCATGAGCACACCCATGTTGCAATCCCCCTTGAGCCAAGCTGGCTTTCAGATGCCATCCCCCATTCCACAGCCCCCTCAGTCTGACATGGCACAAATCCTAAACTGCTTCTCTGATATGCTGGCAGCTGGACTGACACAAACAGCAGCACAGATCACATCCTCCATTAAAGCGGATCTGCAATCTATAGGTGCGCGAATGGATGCTATTGAGCAAGCGGTAGACAACACCTCAGCTCGCACCAATCAAAACACAAACTGCATTCAGACACTGCAAGACCAACTTGAAATCGCATTAGCCAAAATCGACGAGTTGGAGAATCGCAGCAGGAGATATAATTTCCGCATTAGGGGACTTCCTGAGGAGGTAGTCAATATCCCTGAAGCAGTGAAATCGTTCATTAAAAGTTTCATACTCGATATTCCGGAACATAAACTTGAACTGGACAGGGCCCACAGAGCTCTACAACCCCCTCGCCAAGATGGGCTTCCAAGGGATGTAGTGGTCAAGCCCCACTACTACAGTGTGAAGGAGGAGGTTATGAGAAGATCACGCAATGCTGAGGACCTCAACTTTCAGGGGAACAAAACAGATCTTTGCGGACATCTCACCGACCACAATCCAAAAGAGGAGGGCCCTGAAGCCCCTCTCGGGGGTTCTCTCACAGAAATCCATCAAGTATAGGTGGTCCTTCCCATTCCGCCTACAATTTGATCACAAAGGCAAAACCTATGGCTTCTCAAGCTTCGGGGAAGGAGAACAGTTGCTACTGCGTCTTGGATTCATCAATCAAGAATTGCCCCCCCGAGACTCTTCTCCTAGACCCGGCTCGTCCAAGAGGCCCTCCACTGGCAGCCCCATCACCCCATTGTGGAACAAACAACAATCAAAGAGGCACCGAGACTCTCGCCCTCCAAGATGACTTTGCATCCCTGACCTGTCTCTCGGAGACAGCTGTGCCTTAATCCGGGTATCTTAACCCCCATCTGAATAGTGCTACTCACTATTCCATCCGATACTGAGTTTATCCCTCTGCTCCCCTTTGTTAAGAATGCTGCGACTCGCCTCCTCAACAGGGTTCCCCCGCCTCGCTGTCCTAGCTCTCCCCTTTGGGAGAGTATTTGCTGAGTATTCTTTGTTTTCCATTTTTATTATTATATTCATCTTGTGTTTGATTGAGCCCCCTGTGCAAGAGGGGAGGCGGGGAGTATACGTATTGGATATTCACGGGACCTCTGGAAGGAGAACCCGGTCCACTGCCCTATATTCCTTGTAATCTATTTGCTTTTACTTGAGATGTGATTGGGGTGGTCACCCCCCCTATGCTCCCTAAACCTGACCCCCCCTTGTCTCCCCCCCCTCTTCCCTGCCCCCTCCACCCACACCTCTCCCCCCCCTACCCTCCCGAATCCTTCCCTTTCCCCTTCTACTTTCCCTCGGCATCGAGGATTGCTAGTCTTTGATTTATGTGTCTGCCATTTTGTTCATGTTACAATTTTATTCAATGTTTACTATTTAAGTCTGCGGTTAGATATGCCCCTGAACCTAGATGTCTCCCATATATGATTATATTTTTTACTGTGGGCTTCTGGTCTGGGGCGGACAAGCATGCCACCTTAACCGCGGTACCAGATAAGAGCTAGCTCTTTCTGTGACTGCGGGCATACGACCCACATAGGGATCGTCACCTCCCTGAGCCCAACATCGTTTTGGGTCTCAGTACTAGTCTAGGCCATTTGATCCTGTTTATTCTCATCCCTAGTCAATCTTGCCTAGGTCTCCATTCAATCTCCACTCTTCTCTTTCTTTACCCCCTTTTCTATATGTCTGAATTTTTCTCACATTATTATTTTTGCAATACTTCTTTTCTCTCCCAGGAACCGACACGGAAGGTCCTCAAGTATACTGGCACTCGGTTGCGACTTCCACCCATCTCCCCGATGCGATTTCCCAGTAAGTGGCGGATCAAGGTAGGTCTCTCTTTTATGTGCTCGTGCTCACCCTCTTTTGTCCATGGCTGATACACCTTCCAAACCAGTAGCCCTTAGAGTAGCTTCACATAATACCCAGGGTCTGAACTCCCCGTCCAAATGACGCAAAGCCTTCCAGAGTTATCACACACGGGGCCTTGACGTAGTCCTACTCCAGGAGACCCACTTCCCCAGCAGCTATAACCCCCCCTTTCTTCACCGTGGTTACCCCACCTTTTTTTTAGCAAGTGCTGAATCCAAAAAGAGAGGGGTAGCGATACTATTCTCCAAAAAGACCCACTTTGAACACTCTTTAACGATTACAGACAAGGAGGGTCGTTACATCCTAGTTAAGGGTTCAATAGAGGGGAGGGTCCATACCGTGGTTTCCTATTATGCCCCCAACAGTGGACAGGCCAAATTTTTCTCCATCTTACTTAACACACTAGCACCACACTTTGAGGGTCGGGTTATCCTGGGTGGTGACTCCAATGTCACCTTTGACACTATTCTAGATAAATCTAAGACGGGGACTCCCAACCATAAAAGACCTCCTAAACAGAGCCTTCATATTGCACGCCTTCTAAACTCCCTGGGCCTCATAGACAATTGGAGGGAACTCAACCCTTCGCCGAAAGATTACACACATTACTCGGCTCCTCATAAAACCTACGCCAGAATTGAACACATCTTTCTACCTGCACCAGACATTCACGCTGCCTCTCATGCCTCCATTCACAAAGTCCCATGGTCTGACCACTCTTTGGTGCTCGTTAGGCTCTCTGGTACTTTATCCTCCCCTGGACCTCGCCCGTGGCGTTTAAACTCATCTCTTCTTTCTAACCCGGTGCACTGCACTTTGTTGGAAAAGTAGATTCGGAAATACTTCGAGAACAATGACACAAACGATATCTCCCCCGGTTCTCTTTGGGGGGCCCACAAAGCAGTGCTTAGAGGGAAGATTATTCAACTTTCATCACAACTGAAGCGGGAACGTAAGGCTGACATTGAGAAACTTGAGAAAGAATTCAAAACCCTAAGCGAGAACCATAAGAGAAATCCTTCTCAGACCTCCCTGGCCAGGTTGGATTCTATCAGGTTAGCACTTAACATGGCTCTAACTTCTACGGCGGACAAACACCTAAAATGGCAGAGTAGTGAGCACTATATGCGAGCTAATAAGTTTGGACCACAGCTGGCAGCCAAACTTACTCCCAAGCTAAGGTCATATGCCATCCCTAAGATTAAGACTTCAAGCGGTAATTTATCTCAAAACCCTGTGTCGATACTTAAGACTTTCCAATCATTCTACTCTACCCTATACTCCTCCAACTCCCAACGCCCACTCGCTGATCTTGACACCTTTCTGCAGAACGTCCCCCTCCCTAGATTATCAGATCCCCATCGCTCTATACTAGAATCTCCGTTCCAGGTAGCAGAAATCTATGAAGTCATAAAGACTCTTAAAAAGGACTCGGCCCCGGGCCCTGACGGGTTCTCAAACCATTACTATAAGACATTTTCGGAGACCTTGGCCCCTTATCTGGTCTGTTTCTTTAACTCTTTGCGCAAGGACACTCCTCTAGACCCCTCGGCAAACTTGGCATTCATTTCAGTAATTCCCAAACCGGGGAAGGATTCTAGCGAAGTAAGCAACTATAGGCCTATCTCATTGATTAACAACGATTTGAAGATAATGACAAAAATTTTAGCGAACAGAATGGTGTCCTTCATTGGTTCCTATATTAGCAAAGACCAGGTAGGGTTTATACCGGAGAGGCAGGGACCGGACCAGATTCGGAGGGCAATAGATGTCATCTCACTTATGAGATCGAGTTGGGACGGAGGCCTACCCCAGGAAGGTTACTTGCTTTCCATAGATCTGCAAAAAGCGTTTGACACGGTGGAGTGGCCTTACCTCTTTTGCCCTGCTGTGCAAGTGGGGCTTTGGCCCTGACTTTATTAAGACATTAGAGGCTCTCTATTCCCAACCGATAGCACAGGTAAGATTCCAAGGTCACTTCTCGGAGCAATTCCCCATCAGGAAGGGCACGAGGCAAGGATGCCCCCTCTCCGCCCTCCTATTCGCGGTAGCCATTGAGACTTTGGCTATCGCAATTAGAAATCATCCAGGTATCCAGGGGGTTCGCTGCGGCCAAGCGACGCACAAATGCGCCTTGTTCGCAGATGATGTACTTCTCTTCATCACTTCTCCCCTCACCTCAACCCCTAATGTGATCCGCCTTCTTACCGAGTTTGGCAGCGTGTCAGGTCTCAAAGTTAACATGTCCAAATCTATGGCTCTCAATGTCTTAACGCCTCAGTCTCAAGTAAACAGCCTGAAAAGCCACTTCCCCTTCTCCTGGAACTCCACTTCCATCCCCTACTTAGGCATCCAACTCACCTCACGACATGACCTTCTACACAAACACAACTATCCCCCTTTGGTTAAGAGGCTAACAGATGACCTCCGTCAATGGTCGCTGTATAACTTATCTTGGCTGGGCCGAGTTAATGCAGTCAAGATGACCCTCCTACCTAAAATACTATATCTTTTCCGCTCCCTGCCCATCCCAGTCACGAAATCTTATATCACCTCTCTGCAGTCCGCAATAATATGCTTCGTCTGGGATAAATCTGGACATCGTTTTTCCAAATCCGTCCTGTTTAGGCCCAGATTGAGGGGGGGTCTAGGATTACCAAATCTGTGGTGGTACTACCGCGCGGCCCAACTTAGTCAGTTTTCGACAATCTATTTAAAAGGCCCCAAACCAGACTGGGTTTCCATGGAAAGAGCCGCAACCCCTGGGTTTACCTTAGATTTTCTTTTATGGAACCACCCTAAAACTCGCCCCCCAATCTTAGCACCTACACTATCCCACTCCATGGCTCTGTGTGACTCTCTACATAAACATAGTTCCCTGATTTCTCATTGGCACCCACTGGCCCATATCTTTCGCAACCCTCGATTCCCCCCTGGTTTAGACATAGTCGCCTTCAAGTGGTGGCTTGACAAAGGCCTGTACAGAATTGGCCACTTTTTCAACTCAAACGGACCTTTTACTCTAAGCTATTGCACTTCTATACCAAAAATGCCCCCTTCCGAGAAGTTCAGGTTTTTTCAACTCTCCCACTTCCTACACCAGATTAGGAGAGCCAGCATAGAACTACCTTCGGTAACGCCCTACGAGCAGTGGTGCTCATCGGCCATGGACACAAGAGGCGGGATATCCCTGATTTACTCAGCTTTGGCCGAGCCTATGGAGAGAGCACCTTACATGACGAGCTGGGAACGTGACCTATCCCTTGACTGGACACTAGAACGCTGGCATAACAATCTGGCCCGCTCCTATAAAGGCATTTTGAATGTTTTGCTGGTTGAGGCAAACCTCAAAGTCATGACCCGTTGGTATCTGGTCCCCACCCGCATCGCCAAATTTTACCCACAATCTTCCCCCTTGTGCTACAGGGGTTGTGGGCTTATGGGCTCCATACTACATATACTGTGGGAATGCCCCAGAATCCGGTCCTTCTGGCATAACATTTTCCGTCTTATCAGGAAAGTCACAGGGGTAGGGGTAGCTCCTGATCCCACCATAGCCTTGCTCAACAACCCTATCCCGAAAATTCCCAGGAGCTCACAATCTCTGATCTCCTTTATCCTACTGGGAGCCAAAATGACTATTTCTAAGGCCTGGAAATCCCCATCAGTCTCCTTCCCAAAAGCTAAAAACAAAATGTCTTGGATAATGACTAATGAGAAGATATCCAACATTATTCTAGATAATGTTGAAGGCTTTAAGCTCATCTGGGAACCCTGGGCTTCCTATGTTGGTATCCCCCTTTGATTTGATTTGATTTTGATTACTTGGGTACCTGACCTATTTAACCTTACCTCTTTTCCTCCTCAGCATAAGACTCTTGTGAGTTATAGGCCTTCCGTGTACTTCCTAACCCTTGGTCCTTTCTTCTCTCTCTCCTACCTTTCCTGATTCTGTCTCTCTTCTACAATCTGTTCAACTTTCCTGGTATGCAAACCCTTTTTTAGCTATCAAAGGGGCTCTGGACCTTATAGGTCCCGTTGGGTTTTTCCCTGTGTTTGTATATCTGTTTTGCATTTTTGAATAAGGTTTACAGCACGCCAAGTGGTGGCGCCAGGAGTGCCTGGGGTACTCCCCCCTCTCCTGATACATATGATTTCGAGACCCTATTGCTGTATAAGAATTCAGCCTAGGCCATAGTGCCTTACCATTTAGCGTGTCTCCTTGAAGTTTGTACTATACTGCGAGCAGGTAATATACTGGGGTCACCTCGCACTATCTACCCCCGGGGCAGCATGATCCCTTTTGGGGCATGGGGAGGGGATAGGGCGGGGGCTCTGTCCCATTTAGTCTGATACAACTTTGCTTGCTCTCAACTGTCGTAATGGTTCCTGTAATGTTTAGTCTCATTTCTGTTATAGTCACTGTTTGCTTAACTTTGTATTCTTTGCAAAACCTTGAATAAAAATTATTTAAAAAAAAAAAAAAAAGAATACTGTACACATCAGCCTAAATTGAGAAAGAAATTGTTTTTTTTTTAATATATTTTTGGGGGATATTTATTATAGCAAAAAGTAAAAAATATTGTTTTTTTTCTACATTTATGCTCTTTTTTGGTTTATAGTGCAAAAAATTTAAACCACAGAGGTGATCAAATATCACCAAAAGTAAGCTCTATTTATGGGAAAAAAGGACATGATTTTTTTTTGGGTTCAGCGTCGCACGACCGCACAATTGTCAGTTAAAGTGACGCAGTGCCGTATCGCAAAATGTTCTCTGGCCAGAAAGGGGGTAAATTCTTCAGGGGCTGAAGTGGTTAAAAAAAGAAAAAAAATCATAGGGTTATAGATATACTTAAATTTGGTTTATAAGCAGATTAAAGAACACCCTCTTCAACTGTACATAAAAGAAGTAGTTAAAATATTGTTACAAAATCTTATTCAGTGATGGCAGAAAACACTTCCGTGTTATATAACGGCACTTATATATTTCATATACACGACAAGGAATATCTTTTACAAAAAGTAATAGATGACATCCGATGTTTATTTTAGTACAGGGGCACCCAGAGCCATCCATGTCCTCCATTTGACTAATATGTCAACTGACTTATATGCTGGCACTAAAAAACTTTACAGTCCACATAACACAAAGTATTATAAAATGTATATCTGGAATTGTTTCTGTTTTCTTGAACCTCCTTTTCTTTTCTGACAAGCTTACTGGACCACACAGACGCTGCCAATAACACGAAAAAAGCTCAGACACAGCTACAACACAGAGATGTCAGAACATATATTCCATTATTAGCTTCTTAGCCACTAGCAATGCAGACTTAAAATATTTATGTCCAAAATGACAGATGGGGATTCGAAGAATAGAGATTTTCATGAAATATGTAGATTTTACTGAAAAGCAAACTAAACGAGAAATTAGGTCAAGAGAACATATATTAAATATTTTAGAGATTTCAAACTATAATTTGCATTTATTAGTGAACCGCATGCAGGGTTGCAAATTTTTTCTTCCAAAATACTAAAATGTTAAAAAATAAAATACTTTTTTCAAAATGGCAAAGTATACAGAAAGTACCAGGTTTTAAAAAAAAAAGCAGAATGCTAGTTCATACCATGCTGATTTCCCATAAATAGGCCAAACTAGTACTACCACATCGAAACTCATACAAAACTGTGCAAAATGTAAAGGCACACGTGGAAAAAACTCTAAAGGGGATGTTTTAAAAAATAATAAAAATAAGAATGAAATTAAAGGGGTTGTAAGGGTAAAAAAAAAAATCCTAATCCTTCCATTTTGCTTTTTAGGCCAGATTCACACCTATGCGAATTGATTGCGGCTTAAACCACATCTAATGCCGCGTACACACGATCATTTTTTGTGATGAAAAAAAACGACGTTTCAAGTATTGAAACAAAACAACGTTTTTCAAACTTCATTTTCCAAAATGACGTTGCATACACACCATCGTTTTTCCAAAATGCTCTAGCAAAGCGTGGTTACATAAGACACGTTCGACGGCACTCTGTTCCATTGAAGCTCCGTCTCATAACTTGCCTCTGAGCATGTGCGGCTTTAAAAACGTTGTTTTCAACATCGTTTTGCCCACACACCATCACTTTTTATGACACAAAAAACGACGTTTTGAAAAACGACACAAAAAATTCAAGCATGTTGGAATTTTTTTTTGGTTGTTTTTTTGAAGACAAAAAACAACGTTTTGCCCACACACGATCAATTTAAATGACGTTTTAAAAAACAACGTTTTTTTTCATCGCAAAAAATGACCGTGTGTACGCGGCATAATACGCAGAACATTTCTAAATACTTTGGCCCAGATTCAGGTACATCTGCGCATTATTGGACCGGCGTAGCGCACCGCCTTTACGTTAGACTTGCGCAATTTTGCGGTGTAATCCCCCTATTCTCGTAGCTTTTGCGCAGGAAATTGCGCATGCGTAACGTTTTTCCCGAGGCGTAAGGAGGAGTAATACAAATTGGGAAGGACGTGGGCGTGTTACATTGAAATGAGCCATGACCCCATGCAAATGAAGGGCCGGCCGGCTCGCGCATGCGCGCTTGAAGGAGACCATGGTCAGCTCCGCTGTGCGCATGCTCACAACTCGGGAGCGGCGCAATCAGTGAAATTGGAAATGGACTAGGGCAACGTTGTGAACTACGCAAACAGCATAAATTGACAGACACAAATGCACTTGCATTGCAAAAGTACATCCCTTTGTCCCTTCCCATTTAACCAAGTGCTTTTGTCCTGTTGTTCGTTGCGGTGTGTTTTGTAGTTGTCAGATTAGTGTTCTGTGTGATCAAGTGTTTGTTAGTAGATCTTTGAAAGTGTTTTTTGATTAGTGTTTGAGAGACTGTTTGTTTGATTCATATATTTCTGTTCGTTTGTACTTTGTGCTGTAATTTTTTTTTTTTTTTGTGACTGTTTCTTGCTGAGTATTTTTCTCTTTGTGTGTGTTCTTGCTTGATTGGTTGTGCTTGTTTGTGTGAGTGAATTTAGTTGACTGGGAGTGAGTTTTTTGGGAAGTATGACAGAGAGAAAGAGAAAGCTCAATTTTACAGTTGGGGGAAAAACAAATTCTTGCCCGGGCCATTAGCGAGTATGGGCTCGACCCAGACAGTGCCAACACCACCCCGGCCAGGAGGAGGGAGATTTTGGATAGGATCACTGAGCAGGTCAATTCAGCAGGGCAGGGGGAGACCCGGACCCGGTCTGGGATTGACAAAAAAATCAATGACCTCCGGCGTCTGGTCAAACAGAAGCTGGCCAGAATGCATGCCCATGCCAGGGGCACAGGAGGGGGCCCACCATGCCGTATTAGGCTGACAGCGGAGGAGCGTGCGGTGGCCCTGACCTTTCATCCGCATGAAGTTGAGGGCCTGCCCAGGTTTGACTCAAGTCCGGAGCCTGTGGTGCCAGGTAAGTATTTTTTTTAATATCTGGTGTGTAGCATGTGTGGGGGAGGGGGTGAAAGGGAATATGTGGCAAGTGTGTGGATCCTCCAACCTGTGAATGTTTTGTGTCATCCACAGATGTGCAGGAGGGTGCAGGGCCATCTGGCCTGACTGCACCAACCCCAGGACAGCAGCCTAATGAGGCCCCCCCAACAAGGCCGGAGTCCGCGGAGGAGGTTCAAGAGGAGGAGGAGGATCATGAGGAGGAGGAGAATCATGAGGAGGAGGAGTCCATGTCAGGCACTGGACGTTTGGTTTTTGAGGACTCTTCCCCTCTGGCTGGCAGCAGGCAGGCCTCCCTAAGGGGGAGCCCCCCCCCTCCTCCCCCAACATGGCTCCCCTCACAAGGGCCTCCCCTTCTCCCCGGCCACAAGCATCAGCTGGAGGCAGGATTTCATCCCAGAGCACCAGGGGGGTGGCCGATCTCCTGCCCGCCACTCTGAGAAGGGACCAGTTCCTCCAGACCCGCCATCTGGGACAGGTCAGCCAGACATTGGTGCGGATGGAGGAGAGCCTGTCCTCAATCAAGGATACACTGGGGAACCTGGACTCCCACTCCCGGGCTTTCACAACCTGCCTAAACGAACTGCAGACGACATCAGCAGGCGTTGGGCAGGATGTGAGGGCCCTTACCCAGGCTATCCAGGCCAACACGGCAACACTTGGTGCTGCCCTGGACAGAATAGCCGTGGCCTTGGAGGGCAGGCCGCCATGTGGGCAGAGATCAGGGGCTGCTCCTCCTTCCCCGGTTTTACCCCTCCCCCATGAGTCTCCCCTGAGAAGCCGGGGCCGTGGCCGTGGTCGGGGGCGCCCCAGGCGTGGCTCACTCAAGGGGCAATAATTTGTTTTTTCCCTTTTTTTTTTTGTGCTGAAAATTTTTTGCTTTTGCAGGTAATTTTTATTTTTTTATTTTTTTTGGGTTGTGAATGCTGTTTGAATGTGGGGGTAACATTCCTGCTGGAAAAGGGGTGTCACCCTCAATTTTGGTGGAGTAGGGTTCCCCAGGACCAGGGAGAAGTGATCCCCAGGTACGTGTGAATGGTGTATGAATGTACAGTGACATAATTGGAGCCTTGGCGAGGCGTTGCTGCTCACAAGTCCAGCATGGTGGACTGGTGCCAATCCAATTTGATGTGGATGTGATATGTCTGTGCTAGGGACCACAGTGGTGTGCATGCATGCATTCTCATTGTGCCATGATTAATGTGTGTGTTTAACGTGCAAAGATGCCCAATGTGAGTTGTCTCCTGGCTGCTCTTCCCTCAGAAGACGGGGTAGCCTCGGTTAGGGGGGGATTGTCTGGTTCAGGGGTCAGGTCATCACGTAGGGCAATCTGCAGGCCCTTTCTTACTGCGAAATTGTGCAGCATGCAACATGCACCGATGATCTGGCACACAAAGTTTGGGGAATACAAGAGGGTACCCCCAGACTTATCCAGGCATCGGAAACGTGACTTTAGTAGGCCAAAGGTGCGCTCCACCACTGCTCGTGTTTGGGCATGTGCTTGATTGTATCTTTCCTCTCCTGGGGTTTGGGGGTTCCGGATAGGAGTCATGAGATGGGGTCCCAGTGGATATGCAGAGTCACCTGTAAGGGAAAAGACAGGAGGATGTTAGTCATGCATGTGCCACTTGTGATGTGTGCATGAGGGGTGAATCTGAAGATGCGAAACACCTCAGAATCACTCATGCCAAACAGGTCTATGCGGGTGCGGTATATCCTCTCCCGTGCCATCCTCCGTGCCATCCTCCATGCCCTCATCCTTCTTTGTTCATTTAAAGTCAGTAGTATAGCTATGCGCGACGATGCCCCTGGCATGTTGGCATACAGATTGTTGTGCAACACGTGTGACTGCTGAGCTCCTCACTAACAGTGTTGCTTTATCTAACAAGTAGACTTTTTTTCTCTTTTTAGACCAGCTTTTATATGGTCTAATTTTAGACAGGACATTTTGCTGTTGCGCACACTGCGTCGCCTGCGCTGCCCCAACGTTCTTTTGTGGATCCCTGTAAGTCCCTCATTAGCATATTTGACTAGCAAATCAATGGTCTGTCTAGCGCACTTTTGCGCGGACGGATGCGCCAGTCTAACGAAATTACGCGGGACAAAAAAAAGTAGATTTTTTGCGTATCTCGTTCTGGGGATGCCGTGCATCGAAACACACGCGCACATTTCGAATTACGCAGGCGCATCTACTGTTGCGCAGGCGTAATCGCTCTGTGAATCTGGGCCATTGTTTTCAATGAGGCTGGTTCACATATGTGCGATACATTCGCACTGCGCATTGCAGAAAAAACGTGTGCGGATTTTATGTCTTGCGGTGCGGCTCAGGTGCGAATTCAGTCCCATTATCTTCTATGGGTATGCAGCTGATTTGCAGATGTGTTAAGTTCTCCCCAGGAATTTCTCTCATTCAGCTCAATACACTTCTCCCCCACACTCCTCTCACACCAAACTTCTCCCAGGTTTCCAAATTCGCAGCTAAAACGCAATGGATCTGCTGAACACTTCCCTTATCTATCTGCAGAGATAAAAGAGCTGAAATGCGCAGCACACAAGTGTGATTCCGGCCTAAATGTCCTTATTTCTTCTGAGAAATCCTCACTTCCTGTTCTTCTGTCTGTAACGACACACAGTAATGTGATGCTTTCTCCCTGGTGTGGAGTGTCGTGCTTGCCCCCTCCCTTGGACTACAGGAGAGTCAGGATGCTCTCTACGTTGCAGATTGAGAAAGGAGCTGTGTGGTAGTGGGCGTCCTGACTCTCCTGTAGTCCAAAGGAGGGGGCGGAGCATGATACTCCACACCAGGGAGAAAGCCTTGCATTACTGTGTGGAGTTACAGACAGAAGAACAGGAAGTGAGGATTTCTCAGAAGAAATTAGGACATTTAAAAGCAAAAATGGAAGGATGAGGTAAGCGAAGGAGGACTGCACTAAGGTAAAGGAAGCTATTTAGGGAAAAAATGTTTTACCTTTACAACCCCTTTAACGGTTTAGGCGATTTCCCCTGTATTTGCATGTGCCGACGTCATGCGCACTGAAGCAATGACACATACGTGTGTGACATAATCTTGGCTCCAGCTAATCACACCACCGGAGCCTGCAATACCTGGAAGTAACTCTGGGAGCGATGTCGCCGGCCGGAGCGTTTTTTTTATTTTTTTATCTAGGTTTTAAACCACTTAATGTACTTCAAAGATTAGTCTAATAAATAGTCTTTGAAGTACATAACATCCTTCTAATAAATAATGTATTTATTGTAATTTTTTTGCACTCAATTAGCCAGATTCACAAAGACTTACGCCGACCTATCTACTAATAGGCCGTCGTAAGTCCAAATGTGCGCCGTCATATCTATGTGCTAAATATTTAAATCAGATACGCCTGAATTTTGCCAAGATACGACCGACGTAAGTGTCCTACACCATCGTATCTTGGTTGCATATTTACACTGGCCGCTAGGGGCGCTTCTGTTGATTTACGCGTTGAATATGTAAATGAGCAAGATACGCCGATTCACGAACGTACGTACGCCCGACGCAGTAATCTACGCTGTTTACGTGAGGCGTTTTTCCGGCGTAAAGATAAACCACCAAAAAGGTGGCGCATCCCATGCAAAGGTATGGACGTCGGAACAGCCGTCGTTTTTTACATCGTTTACTTAAGTCGTACGTGAATGGGGCTGGGCGTAAGTTACGTGTTAGGCAGTGTTCGGCGTATCTTAGGCATTCTATCCGACGTGATTCTGAGCATGCGCACTGGGATACGTCCACGGACGGCGCATGCGCCGTTCGTTCAGCCCATCATTTGCATGGGGTCACGGTTCATTTTAATACAACACGCCCACTGCCTTGCTACTTTGAATTAGGCGGGCTTTTGCCGGCCCATTTATGCTACGCCACCGTAACTTAGGGAGCAAGTGCTTTGTGAATACAGTACTTGCCTCTCTATGTTACATCGGCGTAGCGCATATGAGATGCGCTACGCCCGCCTAAAGATACGCCATCTTTCTGAATCTGGCTATGTATGTTTTCTATCTACCTTTTGATTTGGTCTATTCAATAGTTAAACAATGCTGCTGTAACCATGGTAAATCCATTAATGTTGTCCTTTTTTCAGGTTGGGGTTGCTGGCAATTGAATGAGAAGGGATAAAATAATTGCCATGTCCCTCATTCAGGGTATTTGCAAAGACCACAATTACTCTTTATGAGTCGTTATTGTATCCAGGGCTTGTTCTCCCCTTGGGTCCAAACCAATGGCTTCAGTATAACTATTTCAAAAGAATCCACACTACCAAATGACTTATTACCTTATTCTGCATTTGGAAACAGTTAACCAACACAACATTCATTTCTAAAAAAGACCCAGAGGTTTCCACCTGTTAACACAAATTGACAGCAGTCCCCTTAATAAGGTGCAAACAGCCACATCTGTTGTATACTGATATATATTTAATGCCATACAATAGTGTGCAGTTTCCAGACACAGGATGAGTACACTGATAAAAAGGTGCAATATATACATACAGAATACAAAAGTGGGAAACCATGAATTCTGTTGGGTGGGTGGAAATGACGTCAATAGATACAATTACATCAATAATAAATAAATACCATAGTTTTATGTCCAGCAACAGAAAAGGTATATTCATAAATGTCAAGGCTGTAGCATACAACAAGACAGACACAATTTTAAGAAAATGAAAGCCTGAATCACAAAACATTAAACTGATCCAAAAAATGAGACCCCAGAATATTTGGGTAAAGAAAGAAAATGCATTACCAGGTCTGACAATGACCTCCAAATTGTGTGGAGCGAGTGGAGGAGACATACTGAACACAATGACACCCTCATTCCTCCAAATTCACAAGCCATGGTCAGATGGAAATCAAATTTCTGTCCTATGCATTCATAAGAGGTAATACACTGAACAAAAGAAAACAACCAACTGAAGACACATATTGACACAAAGCAGATCAGGTAGAAAGAAATGCAGCAGTCTCCATTAAGACAGAACCTCTTATGCTGCGTACACACGATCAGTCCATCTGTAGAAGAATACGTATTGGCCTAAACTGAGGAAAAAAATATATTTTTTATATATTTTTTGGGGATATTTATTATAGCAAAATGTAAAAAAAATTGAATTTTTTTTCAAAATAGTCGCTCTAGTTTTGTTTATAGCGCAAAAAATAAAAACCACAAAGGTGATCAAATACCATCAAAAGAAAGCTCTATTTGTGGGAAAAAAAGGACGCCAATTTTGTTTGGGAGCCACGTCGCACGACCACGCAATTGTCAGTTAAAGCAACGCAGTGCCGAATCACAAAAAGTGCTTTGGTCATTGGGCAGCAATATAGTCTGGGGGTTAAGTGGTTAAAAATGATTATGCTGCGTGAATACTAAGAATAGCCGGCGTATCTTTTTTTGCTATTCTGAAAAGAAGAAACGCCGGCTTTCTTCTAAGATACGAGCGCCGTAAGTCTGTTACACCGTCGTATCTTAGTTGCATTATTACGCTGGCCACTAGGTGGCGCTTACGGTGGTATTCGTGTAATATATGCAAATGAGCTATTTACGGCGATTCCCCAACGTACTTGCGACGGCGTGTCGTAGTTTACGTCGCTTGCGTAAGCGTTCGAGCGGCGTAAGGTTAAGTCTGGACGTCGGGACAGCGTCTAATTGTACATTGGCTACGTTGTTTGCGTAAATCGTTCGGGAATGGGGCTTGACGTTAGTAACGTTCACGTCGTTTTCATTGAGGAAAAGCGACGTGATCTCACGCATGCGCACTGGGAACATCCACATGAAAAAAAAAAAAACGTGAATTACGCGGGGTCATGATTAATTTACATGAATCACGCCCCCACTTCAGACATTTGAATTGCGCGGCCTTACGCCGCCACACATACGTTACGCCGCTGTAAATAATGGCGCAAGTTCTTTCTGAATAAAGAACTTGCGCAAATATTTACAGTGGCGTAACGTATCGGGGATACGTTACACCAGCAGAAAGATCCACAGATCTTTCTGAATCTCGCCCACAGTAATAACACCTTCTTGATTAGAGACCACAGAGAAAAGCTCCCAGTACTTTTTTCATAAGGAAACAGACAACCAGGAAGTGTGCAGAACAGAGAAGGATTACAGCAAAAATGAACAATGAGGACATGAAATCAGGACTGCATTAGGTTAAAGGAAGTGTAACGGTCACCACCGTTTACGACCTTCCATCCACCCACGACAAGCTTATCCGACATGCTGCGACAATCTTGCATACACGATCCATTCCATTTCCCATAATCAAGACGAGACTCTGCTCTGTACTTGTTTCCAAATGTATGAACACTTTAATGGCTCTTCTCAGTTTTTTATACAGTACAAAATGTTACAGTTAATCACAGGACAATGCAATCTCCACCCCCCTATTCACACTGGGGCTAATTCTCTAGCAGACATTTTGGCACCGATACTGAAGAGATCTATCACATTCCTTTATCCAAAGAATTCAAATAAAATACAATCACACAATGAATTTCCCTTCAATAAACAAAGGGACCCACACCTGAGCAGCAATACATTCCTTTGCTAAACATAATTGGCATGCTAATTCATTACATCTGAAGAGAGACGGTAACACAGGGCTTTAAACACAATGAAAAGGTCTTTCAGGAGCTGATGTAATTAACACCTTTCAACAGAATGAAATGTCTTTCACAAGCCGGGTCACTTAGCATTTTAAAAGCCTATTAAACAGAGGGATGAGTCACTGTCTTGTTGACCTGGTCTCAAGTCAACATGAACAACTTGTAATATTCCAGTATCCTGCCATATGAATTATTATTAATGTCCCATCTCATGTAATACATGAATTATGATCCTATTAGCCACCCTACGCCTACAAGGGCACAGGGTGGACTTAGACCCATGAGTTATTAGTGTCCCTGGCACAGGAGTATCTCTCATCCTTCCAAAGTCTTTGGTTGTCATGGTTCATTCCGTTACAGGAAGCGATTTAGCTAAAAAAAAATCCTTTAGTGACCCTTTAACCGATAAAGCTGACTGATGGACCGTCGCGCCCACAGACCATCGCTTAAATAACCGATCGTGTCAGAACGCGGTGACGTAAAACACAACGTCGTGCTGAGAAAAATTAAGTTCAATGCTTCCAAGCATGCGTCGTCTTGATTCTGAGCATGCATGGATTTTTAACCGATGGTTGTGCCTACTAACAATCGGTTTTGACCAATCTGTTAGGAATCCATCGGTTAAATTTGAAACAAGTTCCCTTTTTTTAACCAATGGATAACTAACCGATGGCGCCCACACACGATCGGTTTGGTCCGATGAAAACGGTCCATCAGACCGTTCTCATCGGTTTAACCTATCGTGTGTATGCGGCCTTAATGGTCCTGCTGAAAAACAGTCTGTTGAATAGTTTAAGCACAATCACATCCTGAGCTGGGATTTTTTTTACCATAATCAAATTCTATATGTAGCATACCCCATATAGGAGCTGTAAGGATTCCCCAGGCCCACAGCATTTCCTTCATGCATTCCATTAGTCCTTGGCTTGTTTTTTGTTGTTTATTAGGGGTTCATAACTTGGATAGAGTAAGGAATTTATGGGATGTCCAACTTGAAAAATGGCCAGAACACAGAACAAAGGGGAACATTGTCCCTTTTTACACAAAGTCCTCTTTTTCCTTCCTCCTACACAAACTTGGTTCACATATGCAGATCCTGTTGATCACTCCAGGTGAACGAACAGTCTTTTGTGTTAATTCAGCAACTGCCCTTCCCTGTAGGCTGGAAACATCCTGTCCCTTATGCCGCGTACACACAACCGGTTTTCATGACGTGAATTTTTTTTTTTATGTCATTAAAAATGATCATACGTGGGCTCCAGAGCATTTTTCATGACATGAAAAATGGCCATTAAAAATGTAGAACATGCTCTTTTTTTTTTTGCGTTGTTTTTCACATTGTTGTTTTTCACGTCATAAAAAATGGTCGTGTGTAGGCTTTAACAACGTGAAAAAAACGCGCAAGCTCAGAAGCAAGTTATGAGACGGGATTGCTCGTTCTGGTAAAACTGGCGCTTGTAATGGAGATAGCACATTCGTCACGCTGTAATAGACTGAAAAGCGCAAATCATCTCTCACCAAACTTTTACTAACACAAAATCTGCAAAAGCAGCCCCAAGGGTCGCGCCATCCGAATGGTACTTCCCCTTTATAGTGCTGTTGTATGTGTTGTACGTAACCGCTCTTTGGTTGAGCATTTTTTTTTTTACGATCGTGTGTAGGCAAGGCAGTCTT
This sequence comes from Rana kukunoris, assembly GCA_029574335.1. Taxonomy (NCBI): domain Eukaryota; kingdom Metazoa; phylum Chordata; class Amphibia; order Anura; family Ranidae; genus Rana; species Rana kukunoris. The sequence goes on along the minus strand of CM056050.1, from coordinate 42,087,960 downwards.
GACAAGAATCGGGTTGAAAAAAACATTGTTTTTTCTAGACCATTAAAAATGGTCGTGTGTACATGGCATAAGTGGATAAAATAGTAAAACATGGAGTGAACAGCATATGCTTCTGCCTTCTTGTAGACCCTGAGCCCAGTTCTACTGCTGCAGAAGATACTAGACCACCTGGCTGCTTGCTTCTCCAGTCCTCCCTGCCTCCCAAGATCCAGCCCGAGGTAAACACCCTCCTCGACAGGGGTCCCTAGAGGGCCACCAACAGCCTTTCCTCAGAACTCCATCTCCATCTTTCACCCAACTCCCCTAATGGTATGGCCCATGTCTAGTTATGGGATTTTTTCAGTCCCCTGCCAGCCCACTTCAGGGAATCGGCGGAGGTCCCATACATTTTCATGGCAGCTTCTCTTCACCCCTGCCCTCTAGTTCAAGAACATTCTCCAATATTCCAGATACCAGAGAGCTGCCAAGATAAGTCATCCTGCCCTGACCTCTAATAACCCTGACCTAATTAATTAGTTGACTCTGGTTTAATCCTATGCTTTTACCTACACTATTCTTCTAGTACCACACCCTACTGTATTGTTTATTAGGGGTTGATAACTTGGATGGGGTAAGGAATGTATGGGTTGCCCAACTTGAAAATTGTCCACAACTATGAACCAAGGGGAGAACATCCTCTCTATTTACACAAAGCCCTCTTTTTCTTTCCTCCTGCACAAACATGGTTCACATATGCAGCTCCTGCTGATCACTCCAGGGGAACTAACAGTCTTCTGTGTCAATTCATCAACTGCCCATTACTGTCCCTCCCTTTGTGTTGTCCCTGCACTGTGCTGATATTATGCATTGTCTTTGCTTGCTCTTTCCCGCTGCTTCTTCTGGCATTAATCCCTCCAGTTGCCTGCTATGCTGGGATCCTTTCAGGCAGGGGCGGACTGACAACTCATGGGGCCCCCGGGCAATAGAAATTATGGGGCCCCCAAGCTTAGAGATGGCCCCATCTTTTTTTGATGCAACATGAATGTGGGCAAACCCATGCGGAGAGGCACCAAGCTCCGTGACATGCTGAGTGGCTTAGAGTTAGTGACCCACTAAATTCACCAGAAGCCTCTCATGGGCAAACATTTGCAGCCTCGCTGTGCCCCATAAAATGCAGCCAACTGTGTCCCATCAAATGCAGCCCACTGTGTCCCATCAAATGCAGCCCACTGTGTCCCATCAAATGCAGCCCACTGTGTCCCATCAAATGCAGCCCACTGTGTCCCATCAAATGCAGCCCACTGTGTCCCATCAAATGCAGCCCACTGTGTCCCATCAAATGCAGCTCACTGTGTCCCATCAAATGCAGCCCACTGTGTCCCATCAAATGCAGCCCACTGTGTCCCATCAAATGCAGCCCACTGTGTCCCATCAAATGCAGCCCACTGTGTCCCATCAAATGCAGCCCACTGTGTCCCATCTAATGCAGCCCACTGTGTCCCATCAAATGCAGCCCACTGTGTCCCATCTAATGCAGCCCACTGTGTCCCATCTAATGCAGCCCACTGTGTCCCATCTAATGCAGCCCACTGTGTCCCATCTAATGCAGCCCACTGTGTCCCATCTAATGCAGCCCACTGTGTCCCATCTAATGCAGCCAACCGTGCCCCATAAAATGCAGCCAACCGTGCCGCATAAAATGCAGCCAACTGTGTCCCATCTAATGCAGCCAACTGTGCCCCATCAAATGCAGCCAACTGTGCCCCATCAAATGCAGCCAACTGTGCCCCAACAAATGCAGCCAACTGTGCCCCATCAAATGCAGCCAACTATGAACTATGCCATCAAATGCAGCCAACTGTGTCCCATCAAATGCAGCCACTGTGACCCTCAGCACCCCCCCCCCCTTGTTGTCTGACCGACACTTGCCCCATCTTGGTGGCAGGTGAGGCAGTGGGTGACGGCGGTGAGATGTGGGATGGGCAGTAGCGAGCTGCTTACTCCCTGCATCTCTTCTTTGCTCCTGCTAGGCATCCAATAGGAGCACCAGTGCTTTCAGCCAATCACATGATGGGTATCAGACCTGCACTTCCTGATTGGCAGAGAGACGGTTCATTGTTAGAAAAGCAAACATTAATTTGCTTTTCTAAACTGACCTGGATGGGCTCTGAGTGCTCTGCGCTCCAAGCCCACCCTAATGTGAAGCCTATTAGAGCCTATGGCTCTAATCAGGTGCTTCAACCCCCCCCCCCCTCCCCTCCCCTGCAATTTAGGCACCCAGCGTCTTAAAAGGGGATGGACACCTGAATTGGGGGTGGCCATGAATTGATTCATGCAATGCATGAATCTATACATTCAACATAGAGGGGATGGTGCCCTTAATGGATGGACCGCCCCCTGGTATACACACACACATGCACACTATACATACAGTGTGTATATATATATATATATATAGTGAGAAGTGCCATGCTTCTGGAAGAAGGTTGTGCTGAACTTCTCCAATCTCTGCTACATGTCCTTACTGACTGACTGGCTGCCCACCAGTACACAGGCACAGCCTCCTCTCCTGTATTACCACATGCTATGTCTGTGAGCTGCTGGGGCACTACAAGTACCAGCATGGCAGAAGCAGTGTGTTTCAATCAGGATGATTTTTGGAAATATCTATATATACACACATCAGCACTTTTTTTTCCAAAAATCATCCTGACAGAACACACTGCTGCCCCTTCTGCCATGCTGGTACTTGTAGTGCCCCAGCAGCTCACAGACATAGCATGTGGTAATACAGGAGAGGAGGCTGTGCCTGTGTACTGGTGGGCAGCCAGTCAGTAAGGACATGTAGCAGAGATTGGAGAAGTTCAGCACATCCTTCTCCCAGAAGCATGGCACTTCTCTCACACAGAAAAACGATCTAACAGACACAAGAGGAGCCTGGCTGCTACACAGCCTCCCCCCTCCCCCTCCTCACCAGGATAGGAAAGCACTGATAATACAATTCTTCCAGCTCAGCCAGCTTACCTTTTATCAGGCAGCAATCCACCCCACACTGCAGGCTGTCCCCTCCTCTCCTCTCCTCTCCTGCAGTCGGCATCTCCTGCTCGTATGTCAAAAAAGCCGCGCTGGAGAAGGGGGCGTGTACAGTGTGCTCCAATTGGCTGAGAAGTCAGTGGAGAGGCGGGGCAGCTACAATCTCCAGATTTGTACATCAAAATGATGTCGGTAGTGGCCATTTCAGTGATAGATGTAAAAAAAAACACTGATTCCAACAAACTGTCCCTGCTTTTCCAAGGCTGGCAACCCCGATGGGGCCCCCTAGTGGCCATGGGGCCCTCGGTCCGTGCCCGACTGACCGAATGGTCAGTCCGCCCCTGCTTTCAGGCCAGCTATCCCGAGCCTTAGGGTTCTTTCACACGTCCGTTCAGTTTTTTAGATAATTTTTTTTCCCCTTCAGTTGATCCGTTTTTTCATCCGTTTTTCGTCCGATTACATCCGTTTCCGTTCCGTTTTCCGTCCGTTTTCCCGTCCGTTTTTCGATCCGTTTTTTGATCTCTTTTTTTTTTTTTTTAACTTTATATAATCAGCTTTTCAAGAATTTTCCCATGATTCTTTGTTTCCCCCAGCGTGCATTGTGCTTTCTTCTTGCTGTATGTTAACAGCCAGCTGTTTGGTTCCTGATTCATTGTTGTACTTTACAGCTTATTAAGATGGATTTGGGGAGTTATTATGAGAATGTGACTTCATTTGTCATGCTCTACTATCTGTGGAGAAAAAAAAGCATGACCACGAAGATGTCTGCGAGGAGACGCTGTTACTAAGCACATCCCATGCTCCTCAAGAGGCCAACTGAGGGTTTTTTTTCTCTGCACTACGCAGATTTGCGACGTTACCATCCAAAAATTTTTAATTTTACCAGAATGACGATTCCAACATTTGATTATTTGCTGGAAAAGTTGCATCCACGATTATACCGGACAAACACAGACATGAGACGTCCTGTGCCTCCAGAGGAGCGACTTCTCATTACCCTCAGGTAAGCCAGCCAGCCATTTAGCTTGATTATGTCCAGTGTAATGTTGGATTCCTTTCATAATTTCTTCTACTCTCCTACTCTTCCTAGGTTTCTTGCATCTGGAGTTTCTTATACGTCACTAAACCTTTTTTTTTGGTGGGAATCTCAACTATATCAGGAATAGTACGTGAGACCTGTGAAGCAATATGGGAGGAGCTTCGGTCGTCTGCAATGCCTGTTCCAGATGCCACCATGTGGCATGAAATAGCGAATGGCTTTTGGAAAAAAACACAATTCCCTAATTGTGTTGGAGCCCTGGATGGGAAACACATCAGAATTCAGATGCCACCTGGATCTGGCTCGCAATTTTTCAACTATAAAAAATACTTTTCCCTTGTGCTAATGGCAATCTGCGACAGTAACTACAGGTTTGTAGCTGTTGATATAGGGGCCTATGGATCTAATGCAGACTCAAGAGTCTTTTCAGCATCACAAATGGGGAGAAGACTACTGGAGGGACACTTTAATTTCCCATCAGATAAACCACTACCATCAACTGTAGGACCAGATTTGCCACATGTTCTTGTAGCTGATGAGGCATTTGGACTTTCCCAGCATCTTTTAAGGCCTTATGCCAGGAATAATTTAACGACCCCCAAAAAAATTTTCAACTATCGCTTGAGTCGTGCAAGGCGCCTTATTGAATGCACCTTTGGCATTTTGAGTAGCAAATGGCGCATATTTCATACCGCAATACAACTCAGCGTGGAGAATGCCCAACTGGCAATCCAAGCCTGCTGTGTCCTCCACAATGTCATCCGTGAGAAGGAGGGATTTCTGTTGAGGAAGAGGACAAGATAGACTTACCTTCTGTACGCTTTTCTGGACTGCGACCCAACAATTCTGCCATTACCATGCGTGACAATTTTACTAATTTTTTTATGTCCCCAGAAGGAGAGGTTCCGTGGCAGTATCAGTTTGTGTAAAAACAGTCACGAGGCACTTTATGATGTGCACCTTGCTAGTAACATGTTTCACCCCTTTTAGTTAACTTGCATGATCTTTGTTGTCCCAGTGAAAATGGCCATTCATTTCTACTTTTCTGATTTCTACAAGTGTATGCTTTCATGCTTCAATTGTCATTACCGTTGTCCCTATGATATATCAGTTTGTTTCTTTTCACATAAAATACCAAAAAACAAACATTTTCATGCAGTCAAGTATATTTAATTGAACTTCATGACCGCAACATGTAGAATGTAACTTATAGTAAAATCATTAAAATAAGAAATAGACATAAAAAAAAGGGGGCAAAAAACAATTTATTAAACTGGTATCAAAACTTTGCAAATAACATAATTAAAGGTTTTGGTAATAAGGGGTTGGGAAAAGGGAAGAACCTGTGTGTGAAGTGCCCTGGGAAGGAGAGTGATCATAGCTGGGTATCTGGGGTGGGGCTTGAAAATTTTTGGGCAGTGGAGGCTGGTGCACGATGATGATGGGAGACAGGGCTGGGTTGGTAATGTTGACTGTAGGGAGCTGGTGGTGCGTGATCGGGGTACAATTGGCGTTGGGGAGGGGGGATAACTGGGGGCACAGGGTCTCCAGACATAGACGCCCTTACACAATTTTCAATGTACTGATCTATTGCCAAGTGCATGTCTAATTTTCTTTGGGCCGAAATTTTTTGAAGCTGGTGATATTGGCTTCTTAAGAAGCACGCGTCCTCATTATTTGGATCCAAAAATGGATCGTTTGTTTCTGGTCTCCTGACTCTCATTTCCTCCATGAAACTGAGCATGGTGTCATCTAGGGTACTCTTTTTCTGACGCTTTTTGGATGTGGAAGCAAAAGAACGAATCTGAGTGGTAGAACATATATATATTAGCACATTATCTTTTGCCAATATTTCAACAGGAGGCATTTTATATTTGATACTGAGGCCGTGTACACACGGCAGAGAACCTCGACGGGCAGAACACATCGTTCCGCCCGTCGAGGTTCTCTGCCGGCCGTCGAAATCGGTGACCCGCCCGTCGGGAATGGCAACCAGCCATTCATCCAGGCGGGCCGTCGAGCAAAAAGAGAGCGTGCTCTCTTTTCGCTCGACGGGATTCCCGACGGGCGGGGCGAGCCAAAAGCGTACACACGGCCGAGGTCCTCGCTGGAATGCAGCTTCCAGCGAGGTTCTCGCTGGTTTCCAGCGAGAACCTCGGTCGTGTGTATGCCGCTTTACAGGCACATTTGGGGTTGGTCGCATGTGTCTTGCAGCCGCTGGTGGATCTTCAAGTGGCGCAGTTTCAGTGACTCCCCTTTCTCCATCTGTATCTGGCTGTGAAGCTTCGACATCGGTCTCCTCCTCGCTGTCAGTAATGTTACTGACAGTACTGTAAAATATTCGTCGGTAGATGGGTTAAAGGTCAATACAGAATAGTTATTTCTATTTTTATGTGTGGAGGAAGTTTAATATTTGGAGTTTAGTAGGTCAAATAATGTAATAAAGTGGCTAAGTACCTTCTTACGCTCATTACATTTCTGAGAAATTCCAGCATCTCATAAAATGCTCCCTTCTTATATTTGGAGGGTCCAGCTCCACTGTGGGACTTTGTCTCCTCTATAAGGTCCCGCCGAAACCTGTCTCGCAGTGAGCGCCATCGTGCGACGATACTCTCTCCTATGAAGAAACAGAAAAAAAATAAACCCATATAAATTCAAAATGTATGTATACTATTTAAAACAACACATAGTTGGATAACAGTTGTGCCGTGATAGCAGTGGTGTATTTAGATTTTGTGCTGCCCTGGGTCTTGAGGCAGGTGACGTGGCAGGTGACGTGGACAATCCACAACTTGTGGCAGGTGACGTGGCATGTGACGTGGCCACTGGACAATCCACAACTTGTGGCACGTGACGTGGCAGGTGACGTGGCAGGTGACATGGCAGTTGACGTGGCCAGTGGACAATCCACAACTTGTGGCAGGTGATGTGGCAGGTGACGTGGCATGTGGCGTGGCCAGTGGACAATCCACAACTTGTGGCAGGTGACGTGGCAGGTGACGTGGCATGTGAGGTGGCCAGTGGACAATCCACAACTTGTGGCAGGTGACGTGGCAGGTGACCTGGCATGTGACGTGGCCAGTGGACAATCCACAACTTGTGGCAGGTGACGTGGCAGGTGACGTTGCAGGTGACGTGGCAGGTGACATGGCAGGTGACGTGGCAGGTGACGTGGCAGGTGACGTGGCAGTTGACGTGGCCAGTGGACAATCCACAACTTGTGGCAGGTGACGTGGTCAGTGGATACGGATGTTTACATATGGGTGGACTACAAGATGTCAACCCACCCCCCCTTAACCCACAAACTACTTACCACGTTCCAAACGTTTTTTCTTGCTCAGTGTCTGCCAGGTCGGTGTCACCGCCTCAAAGATTTCCTCACATTTTTTATTAGCCAAATTGCGGTCGCTGTATTCAGAACAGCTCTTATCCCATATTGCAGGTCGATCTTGTACCAAATTAATGAGCTCCTCTTGGCTTACATCCTTTGCCATTTTTTGACTTTTTCTTGGAACACTCACTCACTAAACAGGCAATATCTATATATGTCCAGGAACTGGGCAGCATGTGCTGGGAACATGTGACTTCGGACAATACACTACCTGGGTCAAAGGGTATTGTTATGTATGCATATTGCATGCATATTAAAGTTTGTTGAATTTGTACTTTTTACATATTTTTACATATTTTGATGAAAAAAGGACGTTAGCGGATCGGATGGTAAACGGATCATCCGCTAACGTCCGTTTTTCGTCCGTTCTGTTTTTTTGACCCCAGATCTCATATTTAGGAGGACCTGTCATGCTTTTTTCTATTACAAGGGATGTTTACATTCCTTGTAATAGGAATAAAAGTGATAATTATTTTATTTTATATATTTCGGTGTATAAAATTATAAACTAATTTAAAATAAATAAGAAAACAAAAAAAATAAAAAATGAAAACGCCCCATCCCGACGAGCTTGCGCACAGAAGCGAACGCATACGCGAGTAGCGCCCGCATATGAAAACGGTGTTCAAACCACACAAGTGAGGTATCGCCGCGATCGTTAGAGCGAGAGCAATAATTCTAGCCCTAGACCTTCTCTGTATCTCAAAAAATGCAACCTGTAGAATTTTTTAAACGTCGCCTATCAAGATTTTTAAGGGTAAAAGTTTGACGCCATGCCACGAGCGGGTGCAATTTTTAAGCATGACATGTTGGGTATCATTTTACTCGGCGTAACATTATCTTTTATGTAAAAAATTGGGCCAAATTTATTGTTGTCTTATTTTTTTTTTCAAAAAAAGTGCGCTTGTAAGACCGCTGCGCAAATACGGTGTGACAAAAAGTATTGCAATGACTGCCATTTTATTCTCTAGGGTGTTAGAAAAAAATATATATATAATGTTTGGGGGTTTTAAGTAATTTTCTAGCAAAAAAAACTGTTTTAGTCTCGTAAACACCGAATCTGAAAAACAGGCTCGGTGGGCAAGTGGTTAATTACAGAGGAGGTCTAGTGCTAGAATTGTTGCACACGCTCTAAAGGCATATGATGATATCTCACATGTGGGGTTTGAACGGTGTTTACATATGCGGGCGGGACTTGCATGCGTGTTCGCTTCTGCACGCGAGAGACCGGGACAGGGGCATTTAAAAAAAATATATATATTTTTACTTAATTTTTTTTTATTTTTACACTTTTTTTTACTTTTTTTTATCACTTTTATTCCTATTACAAGGAATGTAAACATCCATTTTAATAGGAATCACTGTGACAGGTCCTCTTTATGGAGAGATGTGGGGTCAATAAGACACCACATATCTCCTCCAGGCTGGAAAGCATTAGATTGTGAAAAGAAATTCACAAATCTAATGCTTTAAGCCGCGATTGCGATTGCGGCTGTGTTTACATCCCCTCCCGCCGCCTATAAGATTGATCAAGCGGCAGAACCACCGCTTTGATTGTTCTTATGGTGCACAGAATCGCCGGCTGAAGACGGCGATATCTGAATGATGCCTGTGGCTGCAGGCATCATTCAGATATAACCGCACAAATTGGAGGACGTCATATGACGTCCTGCGGTGAATAAGTGGTTAGTGCATAAAGCTATTAAATCCTAAAAAGTCTTACTAAGAGGCGCCTGTTTTGTCTTTTCTGAGGCCATCTTTAAGTCTAGGTTAGCTGGCTAACTAGGTTGGCTTTTTGATTTTATGATTGCATCGCTTTAGATGATCACCTTTTGCAGCCTGCACCTTTCTCCCTGGTGACTGCGAGAGTTTGGTTTCCCTAGCTTGAGCGGCATTCATAATCTAGTACCAAGGTCGCAGGAAGTTCCAGCATATTAATTGTCAAGTCTTCTCCCGTGGGGACATGGTACCCTGCACTGACAGGTGATCCTGGTCTTCTCTCTGATCGGCTGGAGTCCATTGTTAGTACCTTCTCGTAAAAAAGTAGTACCTCACTGGAGCCATCCACCACTGTAGACTAGGGATGAGCCGAACATACCCGCGTTCGGTTCGCACCAGAACCGTCGAACAGACCTACCGTTCGCGCAAACATTTAGAACCCCATTGAAGTCTATGGGACTCGAACGTTCGAATTCAAAAACACTAATTTTAAAGACCAATATTCAAGTTATTGTTGGAAAACGTCTTTGAGAACCCGGGTCTTGCCCCAGGGAACATGTATCAATAGAAAAAAGTTTAAAAAAACGGTTGTTTTTTCAGGAGCAGGGCTCCTGAAAAAGTGACCATTTTTAAAACTTTTTTCCAGTGATACGTGTTCCCTCGGGCAAGACCCGGTTTCTCAAAAGACGTTTTCACAGGCAAGCTATAGCCACCCAGCAGGTACAATATTTAAAGGAATTTTTTTTTATTATTATTTAAGCATCATTAAAATCACTGCTCCAGGAGCAGTGATTTTAATAATGTTTAAATAAATAAATAAAAAATTCCTTTAAATATTGTACCTGCCGTGCTGGTGTCTATAGTTTGCCTGTGAAAACATCTTTAAGAACCCGGGTCTTGCCCGAGGGAACATGTATCAATGGAAAAAAGTTTTAAAAATGGTTGTTTTTTCAGGAGTCCTGAAAAAACAACTGTTTTTATAACTTTTTTTCCATTGAAACGTGTTCCCTCGGGCAAGACCTGGGTTCTCAAAGACGTTTTCACAGGCAAACTATAGACACCCAGCAGGTACAATATTTAAAGGAATCTTTCATTTTTTTTTATTTAAACATTATTAAAATCACTGCCCGGCCGTCGCTTTTTTTTTTACGTCGTTTGCGTTCGGCTTTTTCCGGCAGATCGTTACCCCTGCTATATGCGGGGTAAGTGCGGCGGATCCTATGTTAAGTATGGCCGTCGTTCCCGCGTCGAGTTTTGAATTTTTTACGTCGTTCACGTAAGTCGTCCGGGAATAGGGCCATACGTTAATTGCGTTAACGTCGAAAACAATGACGTCCTTGCGACGTCATTTAAAGCAATGCACGCTGGGAAATTTAGCCGGCGGCGCATGCGCAGTACGATCGGTGCGGGGACGCGCGTGATTTAAATAGTAAACTCCCCCTAGCCGCGGAATTTGCATTCCGCCGGGGGATTTACGATTCGCCAGGGCTAATTACGAGGCAAGTGCTTTCTGAATACAGCACTTGCCTCTAAAACTGGCGCAGGCGGATCGTAAAAAGATAGATCACGCGGATCAAAAGATCTGCTGATCTACATGAATCTACCCCAATCTCTCTGTCTCTCTGACTGCTCTCATTAACAAGCCGGGATACACTACACGAGGCTGCCCAGCAGGCGGCCTTACATAGTGTGGGGCGTGTGCTAAAGCCCTGAGCCATAATTGGCCAAAGCCACCCAGGCTTTGGCCAATTATGGCTCTTTGTTTTTTGTGCGCTGTGATTGGACAAGCATGCGGGACATACAGCATGCTTGGCCAATTATCAGCGCGCAATGCCGTCACTCGAATTTCGTGCGAATGACCGATTTTGTTCGAATTTCGTTGAACGTACGAACATACGTTTGTATCGAACGCAAAGCTCATCCCTACTGTAGACATTGTAGAGTGCTGGGAAGTAAAGACATTAGAGAATCCAACATCCAAGTCCTGCTGTTCCACCTAGACAGAACATTTTGTTGCAGAGTCCTAGAAAATAAGAACCCATCCAACCTCTGTAGGGTGAAAATCGCAAGATATAAATTGTGTTCCAACTGATAAAGGGATTAACTCAGATCAGCAAATTATCCAGGTATCCCAAAATGGGCATCCCCTCAAAATGCCTAAAAGTGGGACTAATGATCAATGAGTGCGACAAACTGAAAACTTACAAATTTATACTGCAAACCTCCAAAAAAACTCTGATGAGGAAGTAGGTTGGGACATGTAGGTAGGTATCCTTTATATATACCGATGCAAGGAAATCTCCTGGAGCAAAGCCATTTGAAAACGCCATACTTTGAGAAATTTGTTGAAACTCTTCAAATGTTGTGGGACCTTAAGAAGGTATGATGAATAAATGCTGAGAACCCCTTCCTGTTCTGGAAGTGGCACAATTTTTTCACCTAGCAAGAAGGTGAGAACAAAGACACCCTTTGCAGACTCAGAAAAATCTTCAAATGCTTACAAATGTCCCCCCACGTGTATGAATATTTAGCTTTTAGCTGCTGATTAGACTCTTGCTGCCCACAAACTTCTAGACTTTTTGGAGCCTGCCAGGAGGAAGTGGTTATTTCTGAAACTGCTTGAACATAGAACAGACCAAAACAATCAACACCCCCACCCTGTTTACAATGGGGCAAAACGAAATTTGTCTAACAACAAACGGCAGCTCCACTGGGTACAGTCTGCCAGAACTAAATGTACCTAATCCTAGCACTCATCTAGGAGGGTACTACACAGTGGCGTAACCAGAGTTATGGGCGCCGGGGGCAGAATTTTTTTTTCGCCCCCCTTGTATAATCTGGTGTAGTGGCGGTGCCGACTGCCGAGTCCTACTACTGTACTACACTACTGTACTGTATACAGTACTGTAGTACTGTACTACTACTATATAGCACAAAAATGTGAATTGGAAATAATTCCTGAGCTATTTTTTTCTAGGGGTCGCTATTTTTCGCCGCTGTGTTAGCCGCAATAAATAAAAACAACTGTAATAAGTGGGGGGGGGGGGCCGCGAACAGCCGCTATTTTCGCCAAATAAAAAAAAAAGTTATTAAGAGGGGGGGTTCGGGACGGTCGCAGTTTAATCAGCACATTAAATAAAACAACAACTGTAATAAGTGGGGTGGGGGGCCGCTAACGCCCATCATTTTTGCCGATCTAAAAATTTTAAGGCTTTACCTACCTGTTCCTGAGATCTGCATTGGATGGCTTGGCAGGCAGCAGCATTGCTCAGCTTGAGAGTCCCGACGTCACTTCCTGTTCTACCTATGACGTCGGGACTAGCACAGAGACGGGCGTGTGCACAGCAGAGTAGTGATGACGTCATCACGCACCACCGCTGGGTGTACCAAGATGGCCGACCGTTCCGGAGCTAGGCCAAAGCCGCGGTCTTTCCTAAGGCGGATCGCAATCTGTGCCGACACGGACGCCAGGATTTCGCCCCCCCCCAATTTTTCGCCTGGTGCGACAGCCCCCCTGCCCCCCCCCCCCGCTACGCCAGTGGTGCTACACATAGGTGTACACAGACACAATTAAAAACAATGAGATTTTCTGAGTGTTTTAGAGCTAGTTCAAGCTACGAAATGCTCTGGTGTGAATAGGGCCAGATATTGGGCTATACATTCAGCTAAATGGGTGCAAGTAATACTATATTTCATACAAAATATGGGCAATTCCCAAAAATAGTTATAAATTACAAGAGAAATCTGGGAAACTCTGACTATATAGTTCAGAGACCTAAAGTCTTTAACAGCAGACATTAAACAATTTAATTACTAGCTTGCTTTTATAGAATTCTGTAGTGATGTAGAGATGTCTGTAGTGAAACTGTTCAGGTTAATTTTTCAAACCAAAATGTCTAACACCAAAAGTCATACTGTAGACCTTCTACTGTCAATTTTATCACAACCGATGCTGCGATTTATGAAATTTGCTTGAGAAATTGGTGACTGGCAGTGCTGAAAAGAGTCAGATTTATAAGCAGTAACTAATTAAATTAAATAATGATTGAAACGGGTGAAGTTATTAAACTGCAGTTTAGCGTTTTAACATTGGCAACATGCCTGATTGAATTTCTCAGGAAACGTAAATTTAGCACAGATGGTCTTTACACAGTTCCAGAATGAAATACCCTTATCATTATTATGAGGAGAATGTTCTTTTATTTCTCATATTTTTAAACTCTGAGGGGTGCTGAACTCAATCCTAGGTGTTCCACGTTGCTGGACACAACACTCTGTTATCCCAGATTTGGGCTTTAATGAAATGGTGCCATCTGTTAGTGATAGTGATATACTACAACTGGAGCAATGTCTCAGAGCTCATACAACTAGGAATGAGCTGAACAGCTCTGTGTTCGGTTCGCACCAGAACGTTCAAACAGACCAACCGTTTGCGCGAACATTTAAAAACCCCATTGAAGTCTATAGGACTCGAACGTTCGAATTCAAAAGTGCTCATTTTAAAGCCCAATATTCAAGTTATTGTTGGAAAACGTCTTTAAGAACCCGGGTCTTGTCCCAGGGAACATGTATCAATCAAAAAAAAAAGTTTTAAAAACAGTCGTTTTTTCTGGAGCATCGATTTTAATGATGCTTAAAGTGAAAAAAAATGAAAAATTACTTTAAATATTGTACCTGCTGGGTGTCTATAGTAGAGGCACATGTTTAGAAATGTCCCTGCACAACATGAGATTACTATAAGAAAAAAGAAATGTAATGCTGCTTGTGGCTTTAATATAATATTTGGTCCCTGCAATATGGATACAAAAAAATAGCATGAGTTTCCCCGCCACCACTCCCCCCAGGTCATTACAAGACCCAGTGCCAATCCTGACCTCCCTGGGGCCCTAAGCAAAATGGCTAGATATGTGCATTCCCGTTCGTACGAATGTTATTTTCGTACGAAAATGTCCATTTTTGTACCCGCGGGATAATGTGTACATACGAAAACGGTAAAGCACCAAAATAAGAAAACGACGGGATAACGGATGAGCCGCATAACAAACGACCGCAAATACGAACGAACGATCCGACGGGAAAGAACGACAAAACGAAAACGGCAAAATAACGAAAATGAAATCTGTATCAAAAGATTTGCATTGTGTATTTTGTTTGAATCCGTTTTGTGTTCGTTTTCAGTTGTATGTTCATTGTTCAATGACATCTATAACAAAAGAATTTCATTATGTATATTGAATGAATTCCTTTTTCTGTTCATATTGTGAATTCAAAATACTGAAGGCAAATCTTTTGTTATAGGTGTCATATCAACATACAAAAACAACAAAAGAAAAGGGATTCAAATGCAAATCTTTTGTTTATCGTTTTTTTGAATGGCCAGAGAGTTAGGCTGGCCATACATGATACAATTTTCTGTGCAATTTTCTGTACAATTTTCTTTAGATTTACCTTCAACTATGTAGTGCAAGGGCCTGCCTGATTGCATACAATTGAAAGTGTTGTTTAGTTTGACCTCATATTATATGGTTTTTGGTAAATCTAAAAGAAAATTGTACAAGAAAATTGAACATGTATGGCCAGCCTCAGTGACTGAAAGCAGCTTCTCTTTTGTGCTAAGTAGTGAGTACACTAGTACAGTAAAGCCAAATAAACTTTTCTGTGGATTTTCATCTGAAGGGAGATCAGTTGGCCAGACTTTTGAACCCAAAAATGGTTTTCTGATGCAGTTTAAAAACTAACACATTTCTGAGAACGATCGGAAAACGATCGTTTTTATGTTTGTTGTTAAAACAGTCTGACCAAGTGTATGGGGCTTAACAATAGTTAATATAGATGAGCCGCGTGTTGAAAGTGCCGCGAATCCAGCGATATCCTTTTTTCTGTTCATATTTTCAGGGAGATCTGGCCAACCTGATCGTAACCTCGCTTTTTGTGAAAAAACAATGGTGTGTATGCAACATCGTCTTTGAAAAGTGAAGTTTCAAAAACGTTGTTTTTTACTTCACAGAAAACGTTGTTTTTTACTTCACAGAAAACGTTGTTTTTTTTCATCACATAAAGTGATCGTGTGTACGGGGCATAACTCTCTGGCCATTCAAAAAAACGATAAACAAAAGATTTGCATTTAAATCCGTTTTCTTATGTTATTTCGTATGTTGATATGACACCTATAACAAAAGATTTGCCTTCAGTATTTTGAATACACAATACGAACAGAAAAAGGAATTCATTCAATATACATAATGAAATTCTTTTGTTATAGATGTCATTGAACAATGAACATACAACTGACACTAACAAAAGAAAAGCATTCAAGATACACAGAATGCAAATTGACGAAAATTCACGATAATTATTGTCTAACAAGTAACGAACATGAATTAAACAGAATAACGAACCATCCCGCATGTACGAAAATATAACGGTAACGGAAATACGAAACGATCGGAATACGGAAAAATCGCGTCGTACGACAAACGAACGGGAAAACGGGTGACTTACGAAAAACGAACGGAAACGAACCGACGGGACCATACGAAACGGAACAAAAAAAAACGAAAAAAAATTCTGTGCACAGAACATGGCACATTAAAAATGAGAAGCGGGGGCGCTGATGACAGTGACATGTCACATTAAAGAAAGTTAAGAAGCGGGGGGAGGGGGTGTTCTGCTGTCGTAAATGACTCAGCCAGCCAGTTTAGAAGCGGGGGGGGGGGGGAGAAAATGACTTCTCACCAGGCGGGGCCTCTAGTATTTTGGGGGGCCCTTTGCAGCTTTGCGGGGCCCTAAGCGGCTTGCATAGTGAGCCTATAGTGGGGATCGGCCCTGACAAGACCCTTTGGCCCTATATACTTTGAACAGCAGTATACAGGTGGTGCAAACAAGACAAGGACTGTAGGTTTGTTAAGTAGAATCTGAACCATGTTATACTGTAATTGGAGCGCAACAAAGAGCCACATGAAAAGTATTGCATCAAAAATTGTTGTTAGACGCCCCTGTTAAACAGGGGCAGAAAATTGGGCCTTAGGCACAACACAACACTGCAACCCCCACAGATACTGTAATTGTAGCGCAACAAAGAGCCACATGCAGTCGGTGGAGAGGCGCACCCTGTGATTGGTCACAAAGCCTCCAGCAGCACTGAATGTGAATTCTGAAAGAACACTGGATGCAGGGCAAGCCAGTAGCTCAATTGCGTACTGTGCAAGCTCTGGCCAGTGATCCATCCTCAAGACCCAGTAAGCCAGAGGATTTTGCGGTGGGGAAGGTGTCCAAGACGGATCTTGCCCCTAGATATTCCCACACCATGTAAACCAGACGCTGGCAAAGGTTGCTGGAACCGGTCAGACCTTGGGGCTGCGGACTAAAAAATTGTCTGAACGCATCGGTCAGTACGGCCACCTTCTCCACTGCTCCTTCTGTGACTCACTGAAGCCTCAGCAACACGTTCTCCAGGACCAGGATTTGGTAATCCCCCTGGTTCTGGGAACGCATAGCACAGACCCTTCTGCAAGGCCTCCTGCAGAAGTTTCATCTTCTGCTCCCTCTACGATGGCAAGATAAGCTCCGCAACCTTACTCCTTTAACGTAGATCAAGGAGAGTTGCCAGCCAGTAATGATCCCTCTCCTTGATACCACGAACACGAGGATCCTTACGCAGGCTTTGCAGGATCAGGGAGGCCATGCAGCGTAGGTTTGCTGAGGCATTCGGGGCACAGTCCTCTGGGTCACTGAGGATGACAGGATCTTCAGCCACCTCATCCCAGCCACGTAAAAGTCCATGGGTTCCTTGGGACTGTAAGTGATCCCTTGAAGACTGCTGATGCTGAGTGCTAGGCTCCACCTCCATGCTGCTGATACAATCATCCTCCTCCTCCTCTTCCTGTGTCCTAGGTGGGCAAGCAGGTCCACTGTCTGGATAAAGGGGGCCTTGAGAGGTAAGGAAGTCCTCCTCTTCCTCCCTCTCTTCTGCCTCAAGGGCCCTGTCCATACGTGTGCTCCAACATGTGAATAAGAGGGACAGTCTCACTGATGCATGCACTGTCACTGCTCACCGTCCTCGTGGCCTCCTCAAATGGTGACAGGACAGTGCATGCATCCCTGATCAAGGCCCACTGGCTTGGGGAAAAAACCAAGCTCCCCTGACCCAGTTCTGCTGCCATTTTTGCACAGGTACTCATTGATGGCCCTCTGCTGCGTGTGCAGCTGCTGCAGCATGGCCAATGTAGAGTTCCATCTGGTGGGCATGTCACAGATTAGACGGTTCTTGGGCAGGTTGTATTCCCTTTGGAGGTCTGTTAGCCGAGCAGTGGCATTATATGACCTCCGGAAATGCACACAGACTTTCCTGGCCTGCTTCAGGACATCCTGTAAGCCCGGGTACCTGCCCAAGAACCGCTGCACCACCAAATTCAGGACATGAGCAAAACAGGGCACATGGGAAGAGAGGAGGTTGGTGCCATTGTCGCTAACCACCATTCCAGGCTTAAGCTGGCGTGGCGTCAACCACCTCTGAGCCTGCCCCTGCAGACCTGACAGAACCTCTGCCCCAGTGTGGCTCCTGTCTCCCAAGCACACCAGCTCTGGCACCGCATGGCATCTCTTGGCCTGCATTCCTGCGTAGCCCCTCGTACGCCTATGGAGCACGGCTGGTTCCGAGGAGACATCAGCACAGGAAGAGGCCACAGAGGAAGAATAAGAGGAGGGGGTGGAGGAGATAGGTGTGTCACAACCAGTAGTAGTGTTTTGGAGGCGTGGTGGCGGAACAACCTCCAACACTACTGTACCTTGCCCTGCGTCCTTCCCAGCTGCCAGCAGAGTCACCCAATGCGCCGTGAAAGAGAGGTAACATCCCTGTCCATGCCTGCTGGACCATGAGTCAGCGGTAAGATGCACCTTACCACTGACCGCCCTGTCCAGCGAGGCATGGACATTGCCTTCCACATGTCGGTAGAGAGCCGGAATCGCCTTCCGTGAGAAAAAGTGGGGTTTGGGTACTTTCCACTGAGGTACCACACATTCCACAAACTCACGAAAGAGGGCAGAATCTACCAACTGAAAAGGAAGCAGTTGAAGTGCTAGCAATTTCGCTAAGCTAGCATTCAACCGCTGGGCATGTGGATGGCTGGGAGAGTACTTCTTTCGGCGCTGCAGCAGCTGGGGCAGAGGAATTTGTCTGCTACTATCAGTAGATTGCCCGCATGTACTACTAGGTTGTGATACACCTAATTCTACACCTTCAGTCCTATCAGTGCAGGGTTCAGAGAGGACTGAGGGTCTAGTGGGGTTGGAGGTCCCAGCTGATGAGAGGCAAGGGGGGTGCGCTTTGTTCTTTGGTGTGGGTCTTTCTGATATGCTTGCCAATGAACTGCATGGCAGGTCGACATATGTCTGGTCAAGCATGTGGTGTCCAAGCGGGTGATGTTTTGGCCACGCGAGATACGCTTGAGACATATGTTGCAAATGGCAACGGTGCGATCTGATGCACATGTCTCAAAAAAGGCCCACACCAAAGAACTTTTGCAGTAACGCTGAGACACAGCAGCGCCCTGCACAGGCGTAGCTCTGCAATGTAATGCAGTTGGTGTGCTGCCCTTAAGCTGGCCCCTGGAAGGCATCCTGCCTCGTTGGAGATGTGCCTGTGCCTCGTCCTCCTTCTCCTCCTTCTCCTCTTCCTCCTCCTCTCTCCTATCAAGCACCCACATAGAGTCAGTGAACTCATCATCCCCTCCCTCCTCATCACTTTTGAAAATCTGGCAGTATGCTCCAGCTGGGGAAACATCACTGCCAGATTGCTGTCCCTCTCCGGCACCCCCCCTCTCTGGGCTCACATCAATGCTTTCCTCTATCTGTGTTCCATCATCGGAGCCTTCAAAACGCTGTGCATCTTCATGCAGCATGTACCCAACACTGTGTTGAAACAGTTCTGGGGAATCCTCAGGAGGACATGGTGGGACTAGGGAAGGATTGTGTTATGCCATTGTGCAGAGGGAAGAGGACGCCTTGGCAGCTGCTTTGCCAGACAAACTAAGCTCAGCCTGGGTGAGAGAGAATGAGGAGGATAAGGACGGCTTGGTCATCCACTCTACTAATTTCTCTGCATGTTGAGGATCAACATGGCCAGCTCCCGAAAAGAAGGACGAGCGGCCATGGCCACGGGCTGAAGAGGATGCACCGTGTCCACCACCAGCGTTGCCTCTAGATGCAGAGCCTGCTTGCCCTCGTGACTCTCTGCCTCTCTTTGTTGCCCTTACAGACATTTTTTTTTTTTTTTTTTTTTGGTTTCAAAGAGGGATTTATTGAAAGTCAGTACAGTACATCAAAAAATAAAAAGAGACAATCCCCCATTTCACTCTGGGGTTCAATACAATAAACAAATAAACAAAAGTACTCGGAGGAACCTTCCGTAAACCATCAACTAAAAGACAAAACTATGATAGTATGGTTCCAATATAAACCAAGATAAAAATGTGGACCATAACATAAATGAAAATTGCACAAAAAAAAAATAAAAAAAATAAAAGAATATTAGACACTTCCTAGGATCAACACCTAGGTATCATATTGTAAGGAGGGGATCTCCCAGGGAGCACATTATTACCAATCGTCGGGACCAGACACCCCAAAAGGGGACACAAATGTCTGGAATCGACATAATAAACCTAGTTATTAAATTTTTCCTCCCCTCTCGAACAGGTTCACTCACTAGGCCCTAGAATACCAGCATTCTCCAGGACCCAGTAAGAAAACCACTGTTGAAAGGATAAAACAAAAAGATAAACGAACAAAAAGTGAAATATTATTGTCCACAAGTTTCTCAAGAGAAACATATATACGGAGTAAGTCACAGAGAGCAGCAAACAAGAACAGGTCAAGTAAAAGCTTTCAGTTTGAAGAAATATCAGAGTGAGAAACAACGAAAGAAGAAAGAGAAGAATAGAAAAAAGAAATAGAGGGAAAAGAAGAAGAAGAAGGGCGAGATAATATGAGCCAGCTCACAGCCTACATAGTGTTATATTCATGTGAGTTTTCAATGCCAGGAATTAGGGATATTCCCATATATGTGGCCCAGGGTTCCCATGTTGCCTCGAATGATTTGGCAGAGTCCGACATGGAGCTAATTAGCTTTTCCTGCGACATAATCCAGGAGATTTTCCGTTTAGCACTGGAAATTGAGACCTTCGGGAGCTTCCAGGCCCTAGCTATCACCAATTTAGCCCCTAGTAGCATAAACATTATTAATTTACGGGTGAATTTGGACAGCTTCGGGATGAATGCATTGAGTAAAGCTATTTGAGGGGACTGTAATATAGGGGCTCCTGAAACCTTCCGGATAAGACTAAACATATTGTTCCAAAAACTCCTGATCTTCGAACATTCCCACCAAATGTGCAACATGGAACCCTGGGCCTGACAACCTCTAAAGCATAACGGAGACAAAGAGGGAAACATCATTGCAAGCCTAGTGGGGACTAAATACCACCTCATCATGACCTTAAGGTTGGCTTCAATCAACGACACATTTATTATACCTTTGTAAGAACGTGAAGCCGCTCTGTGCCATTCGTCCAGGTCCCAGGTGTCTCCTAGATCCCTCTCCCAAGCCTCCATGTAAGGAAATTTGGAAGTGGGTTCCACAAGTGCAAGGTAGATTATGGAGATGCCTCCTCTGGATTCTTTTCCCTGTCCACACCATTGTTCATATTTAGTGAACTCCGGGGGGCCTGATTTAGTCTTCCAAATTGAATTTAAAAAATGGAGAATTTGATGATATCTAAACGTTTCCGAGACAGGTAAACTCAATTTTTCTAGACAATGTTTAAGGGAGAAAGGACCAGAGGGAGTGAAGAAGTGTCCAATTCTGTACATCCCCTTGTCTAGCCACCATTTGAAGGCTTTCGAATCCATGCCTGGATTAAAAATCGGATTATTAAACAAATGAGATAGTGGTCTAATGTCGGATATCAGTGAGGGATGATGTACCAAATTGTCCCAAAGTTTCAGGGACTGAGAAAGTGAGGGAGCGAGAATCGAAGGCCTAGACTTGCGGGGGCACCACAGTAGAAAATCAACAGTATGTGCCGGGGCCGCCTGCTGTTCTATAGAGACCCAGTCAGGTTTTTCAATTTTAAAGTAAATAGTTGATAACTGAGCGAGTCTAGCCGCCTGGTAATATCGGAAAAAATTGGGAAGGCCCAAACCTCCCCGAAGTTTAGGGCTAAAAAGAACTTGTCTAGAGAGCCTATATCCCTTTTTCCCCCAAACAAATTTAATGACCTTCCCCTGAAATGAATCAAGTTGAACTTTAGATATCGCAATAGGGAGAGAACGAAATAAGTAGAGTAGTCTAGGGAGCAGAGTCATTTTTATAGAATGGATTCTCCCGAGCCATGAAATCGCGTGGAGAGACCATGTTTTGAGATCATTTTCCAGAGCACGGAACATGGGGGGGAAATTTTCTTTATACAAGGATTCAACCTTAGGGGTTAAGTTTATGCCCAAATATCTAATTGAGGATTCTCTCCATATATAAGGAAAATCGATTTTAAGTCGGTCCACTAAGGTGGGTCTAAGTGAAACATTCAGTGCATACGATTTAGTCATGTTTACCCATAAACCCGAAATGGAGCCGAAGGCCTTGAGTATTTTATTTATAGAGGGCAGCGAAATGAGGGGAGAGGTGACGAAAAGGAGCACATCATCCGCGAATAAAGCGCATTTATGAACCGAAGGGCCACAACTAACACCTACAATAGTTTGTTCCGAGCGTATTGCTACCGCCAGGGATTCAATTGCGATAGCAAAGATCAGAGGGGACAACGGGCATCCCTGTCTTGTCCCCCTGGCGATAGAAATAGGCCCAGACAAATATCCCTGTAATTTAATCCTAGCTTCCGGTGTAGAATACAAAGCTTTTAATAAATTCAAGAAGGACGTGCCAAAGCCCCACCTACCTAAAATAGAGAACATATAGGACCAGGAGAGAGAGTCAAAGGCCTTTTGTAGATCCAATGACAGTAGACAACCTTCTTGCCTCGGCCCCCCTTCCCACCCTGATTGAAGAATGGATATTATATCCACCGCTCTCCGCACTTGGTCAGGTCCCTGCCTCCCAGGGATAAAACCTACTTGGTCTTTATGAATGTAGTGATTAATGAAAGAACCTAATCTATTGGCCAAAATTTTAGTAAGAATTTTCAAATCATTATTAATCAGGGATATGGGCCTATAGTTTTCAACGTGTTCAGGGTCTTTGTCGGGTTTCGGAATTACTGAGATGAAGGCAGCGTTGAGGATAGGTGCCACAGGTTCTCCCGTTCTTTTTGAATTAAAAAATTTGGTGAGATGGGGGGCCAACACATCAGCGAATGACTTATAGTACAGAGTAGAAAACCCATCTGGACCGGGAGATGATCTATTTTTTAAGCCTTTG
Source organism: Rana kukunoris (assembly GCA_029574335.1). Taxonomy (NCBI): domain Eukaryota; kingdom Metazoa; phylum Chordata; class Amphibia; order Anura; family Ranidae; genus Rana; species Rana kukunoris. The sequence goes on along the minus strand of CM056050.1, from coordinate 42,065,367 downwards.
ATGACATCTAGAGTTTCTTGTAATGTAAATGGAGCCTCCAGCAAATCAACATGTTCCTTACGGAGGGAAGGAATAGGAAGATTATCCAAAAAGGCCGATTCATCTGCCAATCTGGAGTCCTCTGTTGCTCTGTATAAGTTAGTATAAAATTCCTCAAAGGAACTCAAAACCCGTTGGGGGTTAAGAGTAAAAGATCCGTCCCGTTGTTTAATCCTAGGGAGAGTGTGGGGGCGCATTTTCGGGGAAAGTCTATTAGCCAACATCGTACCCATTTTATTGGCCTGAGAATAGAATTTAGCACCTGACCAACGGATAGATTTCTCTGCTTTGACCGTAAGGGCTAAATTTAAGGCCAACTTAGCTTTTTCTAGTTGGGCCAAAAGGCTCTCAGAGGGGGCTTTTTTGTGTTTTTTGCTAATCAAGGAAAAATCCTTTTCCAATTTCACGATATTCGAAGTTCTCGCTTTCTTCAGATTAGAGGCCAGTTGAATAAATTTACCCCGAATCAAGGCCTTGTGGGCCGCCCAAAGAGTCTCAGCCGAGATTCCTTCCGTATTATTAAACAGGAAATACTCTTTCAAAGCATTTTTGATCTCAGATACAATCATAGGATCGTCCAGCAGTGATTCAGAAAGTCGCCACTGGGGAGCAATAGGTCTAGTATAGTTTCGTTGAATGATCATAATCACCATGGAGTGATCAGACAAAGCTGTTTCTTTAATGTAAGCTTTATGTACCGCTGGTATGTGAATAGAAGAAAGGAAAATATGGTCAATTCTTGAGTAACATAAATGTGGGTGTGAAAAATTAGTATAATCCCGCGTTGACGGGTTAAGTTCCCTCCAAATGTCGACCAGCCCTTGTTGGTAAATTAATTTCGCTATTTTAGCACTGTAGCGAGAAGGGTGAGACAACTGTTTGGACGGTATTTTAGATTTATCTAGGATTCTATCGAAGGCGGTATTAGAATCACCCCCAAAAATCACTGTACCCTCTAGTAAATTGTCCAGGGACCTAAACATTAAACTAAAAAACCGAGTCTGACCTTTGTTGGGGGCGTAATAGGAAACAAAAGAGAATAATTGGCCATCAATTAGTCCCTTTACCAATATAAACCTCCCCTCAGGATCTCTATGAATTAGATTCGCAGTGAATTGACTCGATCTAGCAAACAGAATCGCAACCCCTTTCGTTTTATCTACCGCATTAGCGAGGAAGAATTGAGGGTAATTGGAATGCAAAAAAGAAGGGGTAAATCGCAATGAAAAATGAGTTTCCTGAATCATGACCACTTCTATTTTTTGTTTATGGTAGGACTGTAAAATTTTCTTCCTCTTGGACGGAGAATTGAAACCTTGCACATTGTGGGAAACCACTTTCAATGATGGTAGGATTATGTTAAGACCAGACATGGTGCATGGGAGAAAGGAACCTATAAATATCAGGACTCACCTCTGACCACCTGGGGAGTTGTATTCCTGGGATACGTTGACACCTGAGACCTGGAGGAACCCAAATACGTAGATGCGTCCGTGAGCTGGGAAAATAAACAAGAAAAAACAAAAGAAGAACAGTAAGAAAAAAGGAAAAAGAAAAAGAAGTACTTCGGTCCAAAACGGGCCTGCAAGGCCAAATGAGGAGAAGTCCTCTAATGACCCTACCAAATAAACATTTAGTGTGGTCCTCAAAACGGACCACCATTCCATCCCCCGAGCATGAAATAATCATGGTCAGACGATGAATGGAGGCGCATGATTGCTGCTCCAGCCAGAAACATCCCTAAAATTTAAAGATAAACAATAGCAATCGATAATGACAATTCCAAAAAAATAAAAATAAAAAAAGCTAAGATAATAATAATAACATCTATCGCAATAAAGAATAATTGGATCCGTCCATTTATAGAGATCAGTGAGAGTTCCCTAGATCAGTTCGTCAAGGGTGATGCGGATTGTCATCCGGAGCCAGGCTCATGAAAACCAAATCAGCCTGTGAAGAAAAAAAAAAACCTCACTAGGCGTTTGTGAGGATATTCGGCTAGCTAGCCCTAAAGGGTATCAAAAACAACAGAAGAAAAAATAAAGATAAAACAAGCTTCGGATCAAGTATGACGAGAGTCTTTTGTGCGTTTAGATTTAGTGGACTTCCATGTAGGAGAGATAGGACTGGAAGGGGTAGGACGCTTGGAGGAAGTAGCTAAAAGGTTGGAGGTGTCCATTGCTGGATCTTGCGTGATAAATTTTAAATCTAGTAGTAGCCGTTCCCCCTCAGAAAAGGATGAGAATGAGTGGATCTTGCCTTTGAACGAGAACTTCAATGCAAAAGGAAATGCCCACCAGTATTTAATTTCTCTTTGTGAGAGGACCGACAGCAGGGGTTTTAGGGATCGCCGACGTTGAATTGTGGAAGGAGAAATATCAGCGAAGATCTGTATATCCGCACCCTGGAAAGACAAGTGTGAATTTTGCCGTGAAATTTTCATTATTTCCTCTTTCACGCTGTAGAAGTGGGGCTTTACCACTATATCACGGGGCAATCCGTCTTTTCTAGGGGGACCAAGAGATCTATGGGCTCTGTCCAGTTCCAATTTATTTGGGGTAATTTCCGGTATGAGAGATTTAATAAGATCCTTGACTGTCGCCGGTATATCTGTTAGGGATTCCGGTAGACCCCGTACCCTAAAATTATCTCTCCTAGAACGATTTTCAAGGTCATCCAACTTGTTTAAAGCTGCGTCCAGTTGCTCCTGTAAAGCTTGAATGTGCTCTGAATTTTGATTGGCCCTAGAAACTGTAATGTCTAGTTTGTGTTCAATGGATTCCATCCTGGAGCCCAGGTTCTGGAAATCAACACGCATATCTGCTGTAATCTTATTAGCAGTATTTGCTAGCCCTCTGTCTAGCAGGGCAGAGAACTTTAGGAATAGATCATCTGCATTCAGATGGGGAGCGGTGCCCAGGCCTCCTGGAGTATTTACATCCTCCATATGGGGAGATATGGCTCCTAATGGAGTTAAAGAGTAGTCTCCCAGCGTGCGCTCTAGGAGCGATTCAGTGGAAGCAGGAGATGGAGTTAATGCAGGGAGAGTAGTGTGTGTCGTTTGGGGTGTATATGCCAGGGCGGCTGGCGCGATCACTTGCCTGCTCCCTGCTTGTCCTCCGCTATGCGCTTCACGCTGCTGAGTCGCGGCCGCCATCTTGGATTCGGCCTGGGAGGCCTCGGCGGTGAAACTCGGCCCGAGGTCCCGGCGAGCAGAGCTGCTGGTCATGGGATAGGAGCAGGGGATATCCCCGATCGATGCCCGGTGTCAGGAGAGATCGTTCTGGCGCGGATCCTGCCAAAGGGACGGTCGATGGCTGGAGCAGTGAGGAGCTCCTGGCTTACGCGGCCATCTTGGATTCCTCGCGCATGCGCCTCCCTTACAGACATTTTAATGGCCTGCACAGGACAAAATCAGTACATACACCTCGTACCTTTAGGTACAAACTGGAGAGGACACGTGCAGTAAACTCCAAGTAGGTTTAAGTGAAAAATATAAAGCACAAGTGCAGTAACACAAAGGATGTTTAGGTGCAACTGAACAGCACAAGTGCAGTAACACCAATTACGTTTATGTGCTAATAAACAGCACAAGTGCAGTAACACAAAGGATGTTTAGGTGCAACTGAACAGCATAAGTGCAGAAACACCAAGTACGTTTAGGTGCAAATAAACAGCAGAAGTGCAGTAACAAAAAGTATGTTTAGGTGCTAATAAACAGCACAAGTGCAGTAACACAAAGGACGTTTAGGTGCTATTAAACAGCACACGTTCAGTAACAGCAACTGCGTTTAGGTGCTATTAAACAGCACACGTGCAGTAACAGCAAATGCGTATAGATGCTATTAAACAACAAACATGCAGTAACAGCAAATGCGTTTAGGTGCTATTAAACAGCACACGTGCATTAACAGCAAATGCGTTTAGGTGCTATTAAACAGCACACGTGCAGTAACAGCAAATGCATTTAGTTGCTATTAAACAGCAAACGTGCAGTAGGGATGAGCCAAACACCCCCGCGTTCAGTTCGCACCAGAACGATCGAACAGACCGACGTTCGAATTCAAAAGTGCTCAAAGTTGTAACGGCCGCCATTGTATTCTCTAGGGTCTTTGCTAAAAAAGCATATATAATGTTTTGGGGTTCTATGTCATTTTCTAGCAAATAAATGATGATTTTTACATGTAGGAGAGAAGAGTCAGAATTGGTCTGGGTGTTCCAGAACGCCTGATGGCGTTCCCTGCATGTTGGGCCTCTGTATGTTGCCACGCTGTGTAAAAGTCTCACACATGGGGTATCTCCATACTCGGGAGGAATAGCAGAATGTGTTTTGGGGTGTAATTTGTGGTATGTGTATGCTGTGTGTGAGAAATAACCTGCTAATATGACAGAAACAAGTTTTTTTTTTTTTTTTTTTTTTACAGAATTTTCAGTCGTTTTTCTTTTATAGTGCAAAAAATAAAAAACCCAGAGGTGATCAAATACCACCAAAAGAAAGCTCTATTTGTGTGAAAAAAAAGGACAACATTTTCAAATGGGTACAATGTTGTATGACTGAGTAATTGTCATTCAAATTGTGAGAGCACCGAAACCTGAAAATTGGTCTGGTTAGGAAGGGGGTTTAAGTGCCCAGTGGTCAAGTGGTTAAAGGAATTTTAATTGTTTTACTTTTTATTTAAAGATTATTAAAATCACTGCTCCAGGAGCAGGGATTTTAATGATGCTTAACAAAAAAAAAATGAAAAGGGAAGGTGCGTAAGTGCCTGGTATGGAAGTGGTTAAATATTGTACCTGCTGGGTGTCTATACCTGTGATAACGTCTTTAAAAATAGCACAATCACCTGCCTGCCAGTAAATTAGGAAGAACTGATCTAGCTAAGCTATACTGTGTATAAATATATGTACAACTCCTAGGGATGTATATATATCCTCTACACCCTGTAAATTAAGCTAAACTGACTAGCCTGCCTACTCTATCTAGCTATATAAAAAGACTATGGGCCAGATTCATAAAGCATGTACGCCAGCGTATCTATAGATACTCTGCGTAAATACTAATAATAGCCGCCATGCGCCGTCCAAAAAAAATGTCAATTACGTGGGGTCATGATTCATTTACATGAATCACGCCCCCACTTCAGAAATTTGAATTGCGCGGCCTTACGCAGTGCACTTTATGCTACGCTGCCGAGATATTGAGATAGTGCTTTCTGAATAAGGCACTTGCCCATAATATTTGCAGCGGTGTCGTGTAAAGAGGAAAAGCTACACCGCCGGAAAGATATATTTTTGTATCTGAATCTGGCCCTATCTCTCTGTATCTCTGACTGATCTCAGTTCAGCGCTGGAACACACTACACGAGGCCGCCCAGCAGGCGGCCTTAAATAGTGTGGGGCGTGTGCTAAAGCCCTGAGTCATAATTGGCCAAAGCCACCCTGGCTTTGGCCAATTATGGCTCTCCAATTTTTGCGCGCTGTGATTGGCCAAGCATGCAGGGGCATAGTGCATGTTTGGCCAATCATCAGCGCGCAATGCCGCAGTGAATTATGGGCCTTTGCGCGTCACTCGAATTTGGCGCGAACGACCCGTTTTGTTCGAATTTCTTCGAACGTACGAAAGGACAATGTTCGAGTCGAACATACGTTCGAATCGAACGTGGAGCTCATCCCTACTGCTCACACACTGGTGGTTTACTCCTGAAGACTTGCCCGGCAGCCCCAGCTCCTGCTGTCCTCTCTGACTCCTCTCTGTGCCTCCTCTCAGTGCCTCCTGTCCAGATCCTTTCTGTGGTCTCAAAAGGATTCTTTGTCGTGTGTCAGCGGGTGTCAGGCAGGGGTGGGCATGCAAAGGAGTTACAGAGAACTAAATGTACCCAACATCCTAGCAGCCTACAGTATCTAGGAGCATCAGGATTACTTTATATACATTATGCTACATGTTAATGTGTGTTACATTAAGGCAGCAGCAGTGCTGGGACAAGGTCATCTAAAGCCCATGGCAAACATGCAAAGTTGTGCCCCCCCAAGCGCCTCTTCTGTGCAGTTGGGTGATGATACAGCTGCTTTCCATCTAACACTTGCACGGATCCAGTGCTGATCTCGCCACCCCAGATCCGATCTGCAGCTGATTCACACTCCGGGGAGATGGCAGGAGTCGCTGGGAGGAGAAGCACAGATATACACGTAGATCGGTGGCTCCCAGCCACAAATCTCAGAATTGGTTCAACATCCAGACTAAAAAGAAGCAGACCACCCGACCCCTCCGATTAGAATGGCCATCTCCCGTCCACCCTCCGTACATCTTCCGTACATACTCTCCCCCTGCTCCCGGCCAATATGGTCGCTTCTCCTCTTGGCCAATCTGATCTTAAGACCCGCTTTTTGATTGGGCGCGAGGAGAAGCAGGAAGACAATAGTGAATATTAACTTGCTATTGTCACACAACTGGGTGGGCTCAGGGCGCAGTGCTCAGAGCCCAGAGCCCAACTTTTTTGAAAGCCAATTAGAACCTTAGGCTCTAATCATGTGCTTAAAAAAACTATTGAAATCTATGCATCCAGCGCCCTGCATGTAGATTAGGGTGCTTAGATAAGGGGGGGCGGTGCCCCTGCACCCGTAATTGAGCGGCCAGAACTGACAAGGAGGATGAAGACATTAATTGAAGAGGTTGAACTGGAGAGTGCAAAATCTGGTGCAGCTGTGCATGGTAGCCAATCAGCTTTAGCTTGTTCATTTTATCCTTTGCCAAAAAAAAAAAAACTGGAAGCTGATAGATTTCTTTGCAGAGCTGCAACAGATTTTGCCCTCTCCAATTTTAGGAAAACAACCCCAATATGTCACAGAAAATGCCCTTTTCCATTGGCCAAAACAAATGCCTGAAGCTTGACAATACATGAAAAACACATGCACTACATTTTTGAAAAAAAAATTGCATATGAAAAACATGCAAATAAATTCTGAAAAGCACCTGAATACACTAAAGTCCAGTGTAAAATGGTGCTCAAAATCGCATGAATACACTCACGCTAATGTATGAATTGGGGGCTTAAGGTTGTTAAAAAACCTAAGCTCATTGTTTAAAACAGTATATATGTCTGATTACATTGTGTGACAGGCAGACAGTGTTACTTTGGTTTCACCAAAGTATACTGTTTTTTTTCTTATCATGCTGCTTGTTTATATATTTAATAAAGCTTTTAAATCGCTGCTTTGGATTACTTATTTTAACGGTATGGCCCGTGGGACCCAGAGGGTCTTGAAGGATGCGGGGTACTTCTGTTTCAGCTTCACCAATGACTCTGGTGTCTAGGGTCATCCTATGTCCACTAGGGGCATAGGATGACTGAGAAATGATATCTTGAATTACATGAGATGGGACAGTAATGATAATTCACAATGTATTGCAGGATATCTTGAAATATTACAAGTGGTTAATTCTGAACTAACCCAACAGGTCAATAATAGTGTCATTCATTCAATGTGGGGACACATACTGTTAAGGTGTTAATTAAGTCTGGGTACAGTCTGCCAGAACTAAATGTACCTAATCCTAGCACTCATCTAGGAGGGTACTACACAGTGGCGTAACCAGAGTTATGGGCGCCGGGGGGAGAATTTTTTTTTCGCCCCCCTTGTATAATCTGGTGTAGTGGCGGTGCCGACTGCCGAGTCCTACTACTGTACTACACTACTGTACTGTATACAGTACTGTAGTACTGTACTACTACTATATAGCACAAAAATGTGAATTGGAAATAATTCCTGAGCTATTTTTTTCTAGGGGTCGCTATTTTTCGCCGCTGTGTTAGCCGCAATAAATAAAAACAACTGTAATAAGTGGGGGGGGGGCCGCGAACAGCCGCTATTTTCGCCAAATAAAAAAAAAAGTTATTAAGAGGGGGGGTTCGGGACGGTCGCAGTTTAATCAGCACATTAAATAAAACAACAACTGTAATAAGTGGGGTGGGGGGCCGCTAACGCCCATCATTTTTGCCGATCTAAAAATTTTAAGGCTTTACCTACCTGTTCCTGAGATCTGCATTGGATGGCTTGGCAGGCAGCAGCATTGCTCAGCTTGAGAGTCCCGACGTCACTTCCTGTTCTACCTATGACGTCGGGACTAGCACAGAGACGGGCGGGTGCACAGCAGAGTAGTGATGACGTCATCACGCACCACCGCTGGGTGTACCAAGATGGCCGACCGTTCCGGAGCTAGGCCAAAGCCGCGGTCTTTCCTAAGGCGGATCGCAATCTGTGCCGACACGGACGCCAGGATTTCGCCCCCCCCCAATTTTTCGCCTGGTGCGACAGCCCCCCTGCCCCCCCCCCCCCCGCTACGCCAGTGGTGCTACACATAGGTGTACACAGACACAATTAAAAACAATGAGATTTTCTGAGTGTTTTAGAGCTAGTTCAAGCTACGAAATGCTCTGGTGTGAATAGGGCCAGATATTGGGCTATACATTCAGCTAAATGGGTGCAAGTAATACTATATTTCATACAAAATATGGGCAATTCCCAAAAATAGTTATAAATTACAAGAGAAATCTGGGAAACTCTGACTATATAGTTCAGAGACCTAAAGTCTTTAACAGCAGACATTAAACAATTTAATTACTAGCTTGCTTTTATAGAATTCTGTAGTGATGTAGAGATGTCTGTAGTGAAACTGTTCAGGTTAATTTTTCAAACCAAAATGTCTAACACCAAAAGTCATACTGTAGACCTTCTACTGCCAATTTTATCACAACCGATGCTGCGATTTATGAAATTTGCTTGAGAAATTGGTGACTGGCAGTGCTGAAAAGAGTCAGATTTATAAGCAGTAACTAATTAAATTAAATAATGATTGAAACGGGTGAAGTTATTAAACTGCAGTTTAGCGTTTTAACATTGGCAACATGCCTGATTGAATTTCTCAGGAAACGTAAATTTAGCACAGATGGTCTTTACACAGTTCCAGAATGAAATACCCTTATCATTATTATGAGGAGAATGTTCTTTTATTTCTCATATTTTTAAACTCTGAGGGGTGCTGAACTCAATCCTAGGTGTTCCACGTTGCTGGACACAACACTCTGTTATCCCAGATTTGGGCTTTAATGAAATGGTGCCATCTGTTAGTGATAGTGATATACTACAACTGGAGCAATGTCTCAGAGCTCATACAACTAGGAATGAGCTGAACAGCTCTGTGTTCGGTTCGCACCAGAACGTTCAAACAGACCAACCGTTTGCGCGAACATTTAAAAACCCCATTGAAGTCTATAGGACTCGAACGTTCAAATTCAAAAGTGCTCATTTTAAAGCCCAATATTCAAGTTATTGTTGGAAAACGTCTTTAAGAACCCGGGTCTTGTCCCAGGGAACATGTATCAATCAAAAAAAAAAGTTTTAAAAACAGTCGTTTTTTCTGGAGCATCGATTTTAATGACGCTTAAAGTGAAAAAAAATGAAAAATTACTTTAAATATTGTACCTGCTGGGTGTCTATAGTAGAGGCACATGTTTAGAAATGTCCCTGCACAACATGAGATTACTATAAGAAAAAAGAAATGTAATGCTGCTTGTGGCTTTAATATAATATTTGGTCCCTGCAATATGGATACAAAAAAATAGCATGAGTTTCCCCGCCACCACTCCCCCCAGGTCATTACAAGACCCAGTGCCAATCCTGACCTCCCTGGGGCCCTAAGCAAAATGGCTAGATATGTGCATTCCCGTTCGTACGAATGTTATTTTCGTACGAAAATGTCCATTTTTGTACCCGCGGGATAATGTGTACATACGAAAACGGTAAAGCACCAAAATAAGAAAATGACGGGATAACGGATGAGCCGCATAACAAACGACCGCAAATACGAACGAACGATCCGACGGGAAAGAACGACAAAACGAAAACGGCAAAATAACGAAAATGAAATCTGTATCAAAAGATTTGCATTGTGTATTTTGTTTGAATCCGTTTTGTGTTCGTTTTCAGTTGTATGTTCATTGTTCAATGACATCTATAACAAAAGAATTTCATTATGTATATTGAATGAATTCCTTTTTCTGTTCATATTGTGAATTCAAAATACTGAAGGCAAATCTTTTGTTATAGGTGTCATATCAACATACAAAAACAACAAAAGAAAAGGGATTCAAATGCAAATCTTTTGTTTATCGTTTTTTTGAATGGCCAGAGAGTTAGGCTGGCCATACATGATACAATTTTCTGTGCAATTTTCTGTACAATTTTCTTTAGATTTACCTTCAACTATGTAGTGCAAGGGCCTGCCTGATTGCATACAATTGAAAGTGTTGTTTAGTTTGACCTCATATTATATGGTTTTTGGTAAATCTAAAAGAAAATTGTACAAGAAAATTGAACATGTATGGCCAGCCTCAGTGACTGAAAGCAGCTTCTCTTTTGTGCTAAGTAGTGAGTACACTAGTACAGTAAAGCCAAATAAACTTTTCTGTGGATTTTCATCTGAAGGGAGATCAGTTGGCCAGACTTTTGAACCCAAAAATGGTTTTCTGATGCAGTTTAAAAACTAACACATTTCTGAGAACGATCGGAAAACGATCGTTTTTATGTTTGTTGTTAAAACAGTCTGACCAAGTGTATGGGGCTTAACAATAGTTAATATAGATGAGCCGCGTGTTGAAAGTGCCGCGACTCCAGCGATATCCTTTTTTCTGTTCATATTTTCAGGGAGATCTGGCCAACCTGATCGTAACCTCGCTTTTTGTGAAAAAACAATGGTGTGTATGCAACATCGTCTTTGAAAAGTGAAGTTTCAAAAACGTTGTTTTTTACTTCACAGAAAACGTTGTTTTTTACTTCACAGAAAACGTTGTTTTTTTTCATCACATAAAGTGATCGTGTGTACGGGGCATAACTCTCTGGCCATTCAAAAAAACGATAAACAAAAGATTTGCATTTAAATCCGTTTTCTTATGTTATTTCGTATGTTGATATGACACCTATAACAAAAGATTTGCCTTCAGTATTTTGAATACACAATACGAACAGAAAAAGGAATTCATTCAATATACATAATGAAATTCTTTTGTTATAGATGTCATTGAACAATGAACATACAACTGACACTAACAAAAGAAAAGCATTCAAGATACACAGAATGCAAATTGACGAAAATTCACGATAATTATTGTCTAACAAGTAACGAACATGAATTAAACAGAATAACGAACCATCCCGCATGTACGAAAATATAACGGTAACGGAAATACGAAACGATCGGAATACGGAAAAATCGCGTCGTACGACAAACGAACGGGAAAACGGGTGACTTACGAAAAACGAACGGAAACGAACCGACGGGACCATACGAAACGGAACAAAAAAAAACGAAAAAAAATTCTGTGCACATGTCTAAAAATGACATGGCACATTAAAAATGAGAAGCGGGGGCGCTGATGACAGTGACATGTCACATTAAAGAAAGTTAAGAAGCGGGGGGAGGGGGTGTTCTGCTGTCGTAAATGACTCAGCCAGCCAGTTTAGAAGCGGGGGGGGGGGAGAAAATGACTTCTCACCAGGCGGGGCCTCTAGTATTTTGGGGGGCCCTTTGCAGCTTTGCGGGGCCCTAAGCGGCTTGCATAGTGAGCCTATAGTGGGGATCGGCCCTGACAAGACCCTTTGGCCCTATATACTTTGAACAGCAGTATACAGGTGGTGCAAACAAGACAAGGACTGTAGGTTTGTTAAGTAGAATCTGAACCATGTTATACTGTAATTGGAGCGCAACAAAGAGCCACATGAAAAGTATTGCATCAAAAATTGTTGTTAGACGCCCCTGTTAAACAGGGGCAGAAAATTGGGCCTTAGGCACAACACAACACTGCAACCCCCACAGATACTGTAATTGTAGCGCAACAAAGAGCCACATGCAGTCGGTGGAGAGGCGCACCCTGTGATTGGTCACAAAGCCTCCAGCAGCACTGAATGTGAATTCTGAAAGAACACTGGATGCAGGGCAAGCCAGTAGCTCAATTGCGTACTGTGCAAGCTCTGGCCAGTGATCCATCCTCAAGACCCAGTAAGCCAGAGGATTTTGCGGTGGGGAAGGTGTCCAAGACGGATCTTGCCCCTAGATATTCCCACACCATGTAAACCAGACGCTGGCAAAGGTTGCTGGAACCGGTCAGACCTTGGGGCTGCGGACTAAAAAATTGTCTGAACGCATCGGTCAGTACGGCCACCTTCTCCACTGCTCCTTCTGTGACTCACTGAAGCCTCAGCAACACGTTCTCCAGGACCAGGATTTGGTAATCCCCCTGGTTCTGGGAACGCATAGCACAGACCCTTCTGCAAGGCCTCCTGCAGAAGTTTCATCTTCTGCTCCCTCTACGATGGCAAGATAAGCTCCGCAACCTTACTCCTTTAACGTAGATCAAGGAGAGTTGCCAGCCAGTAATGATCCCTCTCCTTGATACCACGAACACGAGGATCCTTACGCAGGCTTTGCAGGATCAGGGAGGCCATGCAGCGTAGGTTTGCTGAGGCATTCGGGGCACAGTCCTCTGGGTCACTGAGGATGACAGGATCTTCAGCCACCTCATCCCAGCCACGTAAAAGTCCATGGGTTCCTTGGGACTGTAAGTGATCCCTTGAAGACTGCTGATGCTGAGTGCTAGGCTCCACCTCCATGCTGCTGATACAATCATCCTCCTCCTCCTCTTCCTGTGTCCTAGGTGGGCAAGCAGGTCCACTGTCTGGATAAAGGGGGCCTTGAGAGGTAAGGAAGTCCTCCTCTTCCTCCCTCTCTTCTGCCTCAAGGGCCCTGTCCATACGTGTGCTCCAACATGTGAATAAGAGGGACAGTCTCACTGATGCATGCACTGTCACTGCTCACCGTCCTCGTGGCCTCCTCAAATGGTGACAGGACAGTGCATGCATCCCTGATCAAGGCCCACTGGCTTGGGGAAAAAACCAAGCTCCCCTGACCCAGTTCTGCTGCCATTTTTGCACAGGTACTCATTGATGGCCCTCTGCTGCGTGTGCAGCTGCTGCAGCATGGCCAATGTAGAGTTCCATCTGGTGGGCATGTCACAGATTAGACGGTTCTTGGGCAGGTTGTATTCCCTTTGGAGGTCTGTTAGCCGAGCAGTGGCATTATATGACCTCCGGAAATGCACACAGACTTTCCTGGCCTGCTTCAGGACATCCTGTAAGCCCGGGTACCTGCCCAAGAACCGCTGCACCACCAAATTCAGGACATGAGCAAAACAGGGCACATGGGAAGAGAGGAGGTTGGTGCCATTGTCGCTAACCACCATTCCAGGCTTAAGCTGGCGTGGCATCAACCACCTCTGAGCCTGCCCCTGCAGACCTGACAGAACCTCTGCCCCAGTGTGGCTCCTGTCTCCCAAGCACACCAGCTCTGGCACCGCATGGCATCTCTTGGCCTGCATTCCTGCGTAGCCCCTCGTACGCCTATGGAGCACGGCTGGTTCCGAGGAGACATCAGCACAGGAAGAGGCCACAGAGGAAGAATAAGAGGAGGGGGTGGAGGAGATAGGTGTGTCACAACCAGTAGTAGTGTTTTGGAGGCGTGGTGGCGGAACAACCTCCAACACTACTGTACCTTGCCCTGCGTCCTTCCCAGCTGCCAGCAGAGTCACCCAATGCGCCGTGAAAGAGAGGTAACATCCCTGTCCATGCCTGCTGGACCATGAGTCAGCGGTAAGATGCACCTTACCACTGACCGCCCTGTCCAGCGAGGCATGGACATTGCCTTCCACATGTCGGTAGAGAGCCGGAATCGCCTTCCGTGAGAAAAAGTGGGGTTTGGGTACTTTCCACTGAGGTACCACACATTCCACAAACTCACGAAAGAGGGCAGAATCTACCAACTGAAAAGGAAGCAGTTGAAGTGCTAGCAATTTCGCTAAGCTAGCATTCAACCGCTGGGCATGTGGATGGCTGGGAGAGTACTTCTTTCGGCGCTGCAGCAGCTGGGGCAGAGGAATTTGTCTGCTACTATCAGTAGATTGCCCGCATGTACTACTAGGTTGTGATACACCTAATTCTACACCTTCAGTCCTATCAGTGCAGGGTTCAGAGAGGACTGAGGGTCTAGTGGGGTTGGAGGTCCCAGCTGATGAGAGGCAAGGGGGGTGCGCTTTGTTCTTTGGTGTGGGTCTTTCTGATATGCTTGCCAATGAACTGCATGGCAGGTCGACATATGTCTGGTCAAGCATGTGGTGTCCAAGCGGGTGATGTTTTGGCCACGCGAGATACGCTTGAGACATATGTTGCAAATGGCAACGGTGCGATCTGATGCACATGTCTCAAAAAAGGCCCACACCAAAGAACTTTTGCAGTAACGCTGAGACACAGCAGCGCCCTGCACAGGCGTAGCTCTGCAATGTAATGCAGTTGGTGTGCTGCCCTTAAGCTGGCCCCTGGAAGGCATCCTGCCTCTTTGGAGATGTGCCTGTGCCTCGTCCTCCTTCTCCTCCTTCTCCTCTTCCTCCTCCTCTCTCCTATCAAGCACCCACATAGAGTCAGTGAACTCATCATCCCCTCCCTCCTCATCACTTTTGAAAATCTGGCAGTATGCTCCAGCTGGGGAAACATCACTGCCAGATTGCTGTCCCTCTCCGGCACCCCCCCTCTCTGGGCTCACATCAATGCTTTCCTCTATCTGTGTTCCATCATCGGAGCCTTCAAAACGCTGTGCATCTTCATGCAGCATGTACCCAACACTGTGTTGAAACAGTTCTGGGGAATCCTCAGGAGGACATGGTGGGACTAGGGAAGGATTGTGTTATGCCATTGTGCAGAGGGAAGAGGACGCCTTGGCAGCTGCTTTGCCAGACAAACTAAGCTCAGCCTGGGTGAGAGAGAATGAGGAGGATAAGGACGGCTTGGTCATCCACTCTACTAATTTCTCTGCATGTTGAGGATCAACATGGCCAGCTCCCGAAAAGAAGGACGAGCGGCCATGGCCACGGGCTGAAGAGGATGCACCGTGTCCACCACCAGCGTTGCCTCTAGATGCAGAGCCTGCTTGCCCTCGTGACTCTCTGCCTCTCTTTGTTGCCCTTACAGACATTTTAATGGCCTGCACAGGACAAAATCAGTACATACACCTCGTACCTTTAGGTACAAACTGGAGAGGACACGTGCAGTAAACTCCAAGTAGGTTTAAGTGAAAAATATAAAGCACAAGTGCAGTAACACAAAGGATGTTTAGGTGCAACTGAACAGCACAAGTGCAGTAACACCAATTACGTTTATGTGCTAATAAACAGCACAAGTGCAGTAACACAAAGGATGTTTAGGTGCAACTGAACAGCATAAGTGCAGAAACACCAAGTACGTTTAGGTGCAAATAAACAGCAGAAGTGCAGTAACAAAAAGTATGTTTAGGTGCTAATAAACAGCACAAGTGCAGTAACACAAAGGACGTTTAGGTGCTATTAAACAGCACACGTTCAGTAACAGCAACTGCGTTTAGGTGCTATTAAACAGCACACGTGCAGTAACAGCAAATGCGTATAGATGCTATTAAACAACAAACATGCAGTAACAGCAAATGCGTTTAGGTGCTATTAAACAGCACACGTGCATTAACAGCAAATGCGTTTAGGTGCTATTAAACAGCACACGTGCAGTAACAGCAAATGCATTTAGTTGCTATTAAACAGCAAACGTGCAGTAGGGATGAGCCAAACACCCCCGCGTTCAGTTCGCACCAGAACGATCGAACAGACCGACGTTCGAATTCAAAAGTGCTCAAAGTTGTAACGGCCGCCATTGTATTCTCTAGGGTCTTTGCTAAAAAAGCATATATAATGTTTTGGGGTTCTATGTCATTTTCTAGCAAATAAATGATGATTTTTACATGTAGGAGAGAAGAGTCAGAATTGGTCTGGGTGTTCCAGAACGCCTGATGGCGTTCCCTGCATGTTGGGCCTCTGTATGTTGCCACGCTGTGTAAAAGTCTCACACATGGGGTATCTCCATACTCGGGAGGAATAGCAGAATGTGTTTTGGGGTGTAATTTGTGGTATGTGTATGCTGTGTGTGAGAAATAACCTGCTAATATGACAGAAACAAGTTTTTTTTTTTTTTTTTTTTACAGAATTTTCAGTCGTTTTTCTTTTATAGTGCAAAAAATAAAAAACCCAGAGGTGATCAAATACCACCAAAAGAAAGCTCTATTTGTGTGAAAAAAAAGGACAACATTTTCAAATGGGTACAATGTTGTATGACTGAGTAATTGTCATTCAAATTGTGAGAGCACCGAAACCTGAAAATTGGTCTGGTTAGGAAGGGGGTTTAAGTGCCCAGTGGTCAAGTGGTTAAAGGAATTTTAATTGTTTTACTTTTTATTTAAAGATTATTAAAATCACTGCTCCAGGAGCAGGGATTTTAATGATGCTTAACAAAAAAAAAATGAAAAGGGAAGGTGCGTAAGTGCCTGGTATGGAAGTGGTTAAATATTGTACCTGCTGGGTGTCTATACCTGTGATAACGTCTTTAAAAATAGCACAATCACCTGCCTGCCAGTAAATTAGGAAGAACTGATCTAGCTAAGCTATACAGTGTATAAATATATGTACAACTCCTAGGGATGTATATATATCCTCTACACCCTGTAAATTAAGCTAAACTGACTAGCCTGCCTACTCTATCTAGCTATATAAAAAGACTATGGGCCAGATTCATAAAGCATGTACGCCAGCGTATCTATAGATACTCTGCGTAAATACTAATAATAGCCGCCATGCGCCGTCCAAAAAAAATGTCAATTACGTGGGGTCATGATTCATTTACATGAATCACGCCCCCACTTCAGAAATTTGAATTGCGCGGCCTTACGCCGTGCACTTTATGCTACGCTGCCGAGATATTGAGATAGTGCTTTCTGAATAAGGCACTTGCCCATAATATTTGCAGCGGTGTCGTGTAAAGAGGAAAAGCTACACCGCCGGAAAGATATATTTTTGTATCTGAATCTGGCCCTATCTCTCTGTATCTCTGACTGATCTCAGTTCAGCGCTGGAACACACTACACGAGGCCGCCCAGCAGGCGGCCTTAAATAGTGTGGGGCGTGTGCTAAAGCCCTGAGTCATAATTGGCCAAAGCCACCCTGGCTTTGGCCAATTATGGCTCTCCAATTTTTGCACGCTGTGATTGGCCAAGCATGCAGGGGCATAGTGCATGTTTGGCCAATCATCAGCGCGCAATGCCGCAGTGAATTATGGGCCTTTGCGCGTCACTCGAATTTGGCGCGAACGACCCGTTTTGTTCGAATTTCTTCGAACGTACGAAAGGACAATGTTCGAGTCGAACATACGTTCGAATCGAACGTGGAGCTCATCCCTACTGCTCACACACTGGTGGTTTACTCCTGAAGACTTGCCCGGCAGCCCCAGCTCCTGCTGTCCTCTCTGACTCCTCTCTGTGCCTCCTCTCAGTGCCTCCTGTCCAGATCCTTTCTGTGGTCTCAAAAGGATTCTTTGTCGTGTGTCAGCGGGTGTCAGGCAGGGGTGGGCATGCAAAGGAGTTACAGAGAACTAAATGTACCCAACATCCTAGCAGCCTACAGTATCTAGGAGCATCAGGATTACTTTATATACATTATGCTACATGTTAATGTGTGTTACATTAAGGCAGCAGCAGTGCTGGGACAAGGTCATCTAAAGCCCATGGCAAACATGCAAAGTTGTGCCCCCCCAAGCGCCTCTTCTGTGCAGTTGGGTGATGATACAGCTGCTTTCCATCTAACACTTGCACGGATCCAGTGCTGATCTCGCCACCCCAGATCCGATCTGCAGCTGATTCACACTCCGGGGAGATGGCAGGAGTCGCTGGGAGGAGAAGCACAGATATACACGTAGATCGGTGGCTCCCAGCCACAAATCTCAGAATTGGTTCAACATCCAGACTAAAAAGAAGCAGACCACCCGACCCCTCCGATTAGAATGGCCATCTCCCGTCCACCCTCCGTACATCTTCCGTACATACTCTCCCCCTGCTCCCGGCCAATATGGTCGCTTCTCCTCTTGGCCAATCTGATCTTAAGACCCGCTTTTTGATTGGGCGCGAGGAGAAGCAGGAAGACAATAGTGAATATTAACTTGCTATTGTCACACAACTGGGTGGGCTCAGGGCGCAGTGCTCAGAGCCCAGAGCCCAACTTTTTTGAAAGCCAATTAGAACCTTAGGCTCTAATCATGTGCTTAAAAAAACTATTGAAATCTATGCATCCAGCGCCCTGCATGTAGATTAGGGTGCTTAGATAAGGGGGGGCGGTGCCCCTGCACCCGTAATTGAGCGGCCAGAACTGACAAGGAGGATGAAGACATTAATTGAAGAGGTTGAACTGGAGAGTGCAAAATCTGGTGCAGCTGTGCATGGTAGCCAATCAGCTTTAGCTTGTTCATTTTATCCTTTGCCAAAAAAAAAAAAACTGGAAGCTGATAGATTTCTTTGCAGAGCTGCAACAGATTTTGCCCTCTCCAATTTTAGGAAAACAACCCCAATATGTCACAGAAAATGCCCTTTTCCATTGGCCAAAACAAATGCCTGAAGCTTGACAATACATGAAAAACACATGCACTACATTTTTGAAAAAAAAATTGCATATGAAAAACATGCAAATAAATTCTGAAAAGCACCTGAATACACTAAAGTCCAGTGTAAAATGGTGCTCAAAATCGCATGAATACACTCACGCTAATGTATGAATTGGGGGCTTAAGGTTGTTAAAAAACCTAAGCTCATTGTTTAAAACAGTATATATGTCTGATTACATTGTGTGACAGGCAGACAGTGTTACTTTGGTTTCACCAAAGTATACTGTTTTTTTTTCTTATCATGCTGCTTGTTTATATATTTAATAAAGCTTTTAAATCGCTGCTTTGGATTACTTATTTTAACGGTATGGCCCGTGGGACCCAGAGGGTCTTGAAGGATGCGGGGTACTTCTGTTTCAGCTTCACCAATGACTCTGGTGTCTAGGGTCATCCTATGTCCACTAGGGGCATAGGATGACTGAGAAATGATATCTTGAATTACATGAGATGGGACAGTAATGATAATTCACAATGTATTGCAGGATATCTTGAAATATTACAAGTGGTTAATTCTGAACTAACCCAACAGGTCAATAATAGTGTCATTCATTCAATGTGGGGACACATACTGTTAAGGTGTTAATTAAGTCTGGCTCTGTGATGGGGGCATGATTGCAGAGAGGACTGTGATGGGGGGGCATAACTGCAAGGAGCACTATGATGGGGGGCATGATTGCAGTGAGGACTGTGATTGAAAGGAGGCATGACTGCAAGGAGGACTTGGTGGGGAGTCATGACTGCAAGGACGATTGTGATGTGTTGGCAATGACTAAAGGGAGGACTGTGATGGGGGCCATGACTGCAAGGAGGACTATGAAGATACTGTGAACCACCTTCTCCATCCGCTCCCCCCCACTCGGTCCCTGTAATAATTGGGTACACCAAAAGAGATCCTTGCCTAGCCAAAAATGTTGGGGACCGCTAAGTTGGGAGGTAGAGTATGGAAATTTTCACTGTGACACCAATAAAACTCTGGGGAAGCCCCAGCTGTATGACAGTGATGTCTACTTCTTAATAGCAGGGAGGGTAATGTAGGGACCTAAGTAAGTACCTGACCTTGAGAGGGTTGCAGGGAGCTTCCTGAGAGTCAGTCATGGACATATTAGAACAATATGGGGGGTAAGAAGACCGGTGCACCAACAGAGAGAGGTACACAGGATTCCCACACCTGGGCAGCTGCCTAAAAAACATCAAGTATTTGCTCCTCACTCCTGCACTGTACATTACATGAACCTGACCCCTGCACTTTGCATGTAATCTCGAGTGTTAGGCTATGCAAGCCACCTCATTCTTCTCCTCTAGGCACCCAAAGGGGTGACTTCAAATATGCAAAAACCTTGGGATATCAGTTATGTCTCGTACACACGATCGGCTTTTACCCGTCCAAATCACATCGGAATTCCGATAGAATTCCATCAGAAACATATAGAACATCTATATCTACAGTATATCTAAAGTCCGATGGAATTCATCAAAATTTCCGGTGAAAAAACTCTGATGGGACTACACACAATCGGAAATTCTGATCATGTGTACGGGGCATTAAACTATCTTACTATATATTTTAAAAGAGCTGAACAAAAACTAGGAACAAAACATTTTTTCTACGCCTCTGTTGACTGGCAAACATTTCCTTTTCACGACTGAGGGTATGACGTAGATAGTTTATTTTATATATTGGGGAACAATTTCTTACAAATGTTTTTCAGCACACTAGGATGAGATGGTTGCCTACCCCCTGCTTTACACTGCCAATCCAAAATATAATAACTGGACTGACCAGTTTTAGAACTCTTTTTGGCAGAGTTAATAGGCTATGAGTGTAACGGTCAGGGGTTAATACCGTTTACGATATTCCATTCCACCAACCCACGACAGCTTCCGACACTCCGTAATCCGGCAGACAGGACCCATTGGATTTCCCCCAGAAAATGAGACACACACACAGCTCTGTTCTCTGGTGCCAAACAGATAGCTTTTAATGGTAAAACTCAGGCTTTTATACAGTTAACAACCAAAAGCATGCTGCAGTTATCAAAGGAAAAATGACACACTCCACCCACAACATCACACAATGGTTCCTAACGAGTCCCCCTCAATCCACTGTAGCAGAGCATCCCAGAGAGAGCCTGGGAAAGTCCAGTTCAGGGTTTATACCTCTCTCAGGCTCCTCTCTTACACGTTCAGGGATCTCTGATCCAGTTCAGGTGTTGGTCTTCTCTCCCAGGTCAATTTAAGCACACCTGAGCAGACAGACTTTGCTCTCTGTCCTGAGAAACACATTTGGTACTGATCTGTGAGAGAGCAAGGAGGTTGGTAAAAACTCTTAAGCCTTTGTGTGAAAGCTGACAAGCTGTAGGCTTGATAGTGAGGGCTTGTCATATTGTTAGTTAGTGCCGAGACACGGCTAGGTTTTTGTTTAATTACTTTTGTTTTGTTTGCCCACTGTACAGCACCTGTAAATAAGACTTTGTATATAGCACCAATAAACACCCCACTGTTTGTCACTTATATTATGGACTTGGTATCTGTGCCTGCTCATCCCAGGGAGTTTTTGTACCTGCTACCTATTCCCCAGCTTACACCACACGTACAGACATTCTGACTCCGCGATAAGCTATTCTCACCTGCTACACAATACACATTCCTTTGTAGACGTAATTGACATGCTAATCAACTACAGCTGAAAAGTCAGACCTTTCAGACTGCCAACCCACAACACATCTATCATCGATAGAAATTCACACAAAACAGTGTCAATTAGCATAGCACAATGAAATATCTTAGGAGGACCTTGCAGTCATGCTCCCACCCCCTTCAAGTCTTCCCTGCAGTCATGCCCCCCCAATCACAGTTCTCCCTGCAGTCATGCCCCTTCTTCCATCACAGTCCTCTCTGCAGTCATGCCCCCATCACGGTCCTCCTTGCAGTCATGACTCCCCATCAAGTCCTCCTTGCAATCATGCCCCTTCTTCCATCACAGTCCTCTCTGCAGTCATGTCCTCCAATCACAGTACTCCCTGCAGTCATGGCTCCTCATCAAGTCTTACTTGCAGTCATGCCCCCCAATCCCAGTTCTCCCTGCAGTCATGCCCCTCCTTCTATCACAGTCCTCTCTGCAGTCATGCCCCCATCACAGTTCTCCCTACAGTCATGCCCCCCCCATTATAGTCCTCCTTGCAGTCATAGCTCCCCAGTACAGTCCTTGCTACAATCATGGTCCCCTTTCACAGACCTCCCTGCAGTCCTGACCCCCATTCACAGTCATTTATGCAGTCATGGTTCCCCCATCACAGTCCTCCCTGCTGTCATGGCCCCATCACAATCCCACCTGCAGTCATGATTCCCCATCACAGTCCTCCCTGCTGTCATGGCCCCCATCACAATCCCCCCTGCAGTCATGGTTCCCCATCAAAATCCTCCCTGCAGTCATACCAACCTCCTGCCACCATAGTCCTCTCTGCAGTCATGCCCCCCCCATCACAGTCCTCGCTGCATTCATGCCCCCTCCATCACTGTACTCCGTGCAGTTATGTTCCCCCATCACAGTCCTCCCTGCAGTCATACCCCTCCATCATAGTCCTCCTTGCAGTCATGCCCCCCAATACACAATATTCTAAATTAGTTCTAACTAAAGATCTATTTAGGGTAATCCGGACCTCCTTCCTCCTGCTAGTGATCCCTCTTTTGATGCATCCTAGAATTTTAAACACTGTTTGCTCATTTTGCAATTGTCTGAAATAAGTAGACCCAAAACCTTTTCTTCTATAGTGCTGGGGCCAGCACGGTACCCCCAATATTGTACTCCATCAAAGGATTGTTTTTCCCTAGATGCAGGGTAATGACAGTCAAGTGTTTCTAGCTTTGCTGAGCCATGTGGTTTAATACACAGTTGAAAGAAATGTATAAGAAATGTTTTTCAAGGCTCACGATATGAAAGGTAACAAAATTCACTTTTCCTGTGCTATAGAGTAGACAGTGTGGCCTAAAGAAAGGGGCAACATTTTCAGAGGCTGCAGTTCAGCAAAATCACCACCGCACATCACTGGAGTGCTAGAGAGCATCACTGGTGAAGTGTGAACTGACTCATATGAACCAAATATTGAAACATTTGGCTTTCTTACCAAGCATTCAATTTCAGCTTCTGGTGATGTTTATTGGACACAAACTCATTAAAATAGCAAAACAAGCTTTGTTGGTCACAGCTTCTTGGTGCTGCTGGCCCTTGCACCAGGGGTCAGCTACCTGTGGCACATGGGCCAAAGCTAAAATGCGTACTCCTGTCAGATGGGGGGCTTTTTTTATAAGCTTCCTTGTAGGTAAAAATAAAAAAAGAGAGTTTACTACCACTATAACCGCTTTCCGCCTTCCCACAGTCAAATGAGGGGCTGTGCGGCTCTCGTTCTGGGACAACGACATATATCTTTTTCCCAGAACGGCTTCTCTCCCATGCCCGATCTTTAACCATGTTATTGGTTGTGGCCAATCACAGCTGGTCACATATAAACGCGGAGATGCTGGTAATCGGCTCTCATCGCCTCACACTAAAAGAGTGTGGCGAGGAGAGGCGATCAGCGGCATCTCCTCCCAGGGCACATCAAGACATGTAATCAGGGCACTGATCATTAGTGCCCTGATTACAATAACACGCCACCAGCAACAGAAATATGTGCCCACCAGTGCCAGCAATCAGTGCCCACCAGTGGAAGCAATCTGTGATCACAAGTGCCACCAATCAGTGCCCATTAATGATGCCAATCAATGCTGGCTATCACTGTCGCCTATCATTGCTGTACATCAATACCCATAATTTCTGCCCATAAATGGCCATCAGTGCCACCCATCAATGCCCATCAGTGCCGCCCATCAGTGCTCATCAATACCCATCAGTGCCACCTATCAGTGCCCACTGGTGCCACCCATCAGTGCCACCTATCAGTGCTCATCAGTGCCACCTATCAGTGCTCATCAGTGCTACATATCAGTGGCACCTATCAGTGCCCATAAGTGCAGCATATTAGTGCCTCCTCATCAGTGCCCATAAGTGCCACCACATCAGTGCCTATCAGTGCAGCCTATCAGCGCCCATCAGTGAAGGAGAAAAATTACTTATTAGTACTGACAGAAGCTAAGAAAAACTTTTTTTATTTCAAAGTTTTAGGGCTTTTTTTTTTTGTAAAAAGTAAAATACCCAGCAGTGATTAAAGGGTCACCGAAGGAATTTTTTGCTGAAATTACCGTTTACAGGGTATAGAGACATAAAAGTTAACTGATTCCTTTTCAAAATGATTAAAAATAGATAAAAATTAGGGCTGTGCAAATTAACTTTTAATTGATCGATTAATCTTTAATTTTTTTGATCGATCAAAATCTTTTTGATCGATTAAAATTCTTTCGATTTGGTACTCACCAATTCTCCGGCTTCTGGGCCTTTAGGGAGTTCCGTCGGAGATCTGGTAATGCCACGGACACCGGCGGGGCTTGCCGTGTCCAATCTGAAGGGCTCCTTTGCTGTGCCTTCATATCTGCATGCCGGTGGGACCTTACTATCTGCCACACACAAGGGCTGTTACACTTCCCTCTATCATTTCCCTCTATCACTTCCCTCTATCACTATCACTTCCCTCTATCAACCTGGGATTCTACAACCATCCACTGGGAGTTGTGATGGTTCCCTTCACGGACATCTACATGCCGACGGACTGATGTTAACCCCTCCTCACTTGGATTCAGCAGTGGCATCGTTGTACACATTTTTTACCAGTATCATACTTGGCTACATGTTTTTATGACTGCTTTTGCTACCGTTTGGTATTACTCGCACCATTTATACAGTTTATGTAGCTACATCGATTTTATCTCCAATGCAATATTTATTTTGTTACCTACTTGAAGACTATAAAAGTTTTAATGCTATTCCCATCGAGTGCTGCCTTTGTGTGTTTTTTGTATCCTGCTCTCTTCTTCCAGTGGTTGGTAGCTGCACTGGGAATCAGCCTGCAAGGAGATCAGCTAAAAGTAGTTGGATCTGTAAGTGCGTTATAATTAATAGAAATTAGTCGATTAATCGATTAAAAAAAATAACGATTAATCGAACACAAAATTTTTGATCAGTAACAGCCCTAATAAAAATCAATCATATAATGTACTTGCTGGTTAGTTTCACTTTTGAACTGGCTTCATGTTTCTGTGAAGTAGAAATAGACACACAGAACAAAAACAAACAAATGCAGGGCAGCGTTTTGTTTTTAAAATGAATCTGATTGGTTCTGGGAAGTTTTAGACACACAGTAATGACAGCTCAGACCACCGTGAGAAAGCTCCCAGCACTGTGGTTATAAGGAAACAGACAAGCAGGAAGTGTGGAGATCAGAGCAGGATTACAGCAACTTCAAAGCAAAAACGAACAATAAGGACATGAAACCAGTACTGCAGTAAGGTAAAGGAAGCTATTTAGCTAAAAAAAAAAATCCTTTAGTGATCCTTTAAATCCCAAAAAAGAAAGCTCTATTTGTGTGAAGAAAATTATAACAATTTCACATGGTTACAGTGTAGCATGACGGCGCAATTGTCATTCAAATTGCGACAGCACTAAAAGCTCAAACTTGGCCTGGGCAAGAAGGGGGTGTAAGTGCCTTGAAAACAAGTGGTTAATGCTTGTAATAGACTTCCTGCAGAACTGGATTCAAGCATGCCTGGAACAAACATAGATCTATACTCAGACAAAAAAAGTTATAAAAAAAAGAAGAAAATAAAAAACTACATACATACAATAGATTATAAATGGGGCAGACTCTATGGACCACTTGGTCTTTTTTATTTGCCATCACTCTTCTATGTTTCTATTATAAAACTAATCTCTATGTTGCTAAGTTGCTAACTACTCAATTCTGTAAGAGTGCGCCATTCATTCCTCTATAGGTTACAGAACATCTGCATACAAAGATTAAACTAGTGCAGACGAGAGGCTTGGAATAAGAAGGAGCTTTTAATACAGGATTGAAAGGCCTCAAGTCTGAAATACAGAAAGATAAACCGTAACAACAAACGGCTCGCTCATATTGCGGAAGCTCAACAGCTGCCATTGAATATGTTGCAATTACTCGTGTTTCATGGTGCTTTAAATTGTGTGAAACAGATGGACTTCTCTCTATAGCACATATAATCAGAATGGGTGGAGCTGGAAGTTCACCAGATACTTGAAAATCTATATACCATAAACACAAAGATTATTTGCTGACATATCTATGTTTCTGCTCTAAAGAACACATTAGAAATTGCATGGAATTATTGTTATGGTGCTACAAACAAATGTTAATTTTTTTCAACAGAATCAGATGCAAACAGCAGAACACCCCTGTTTGGAGCCCCAGGTTCATTGCTATTGCCCCTTATCAGAGTCAGTGTCGCTTTAACTTAAAAAAAAATATTTTTTTTTTTTTGGTGGGTTTTCTGAAAGCGCACCAGAGATGCAGGTTGCAGGACTTTTGGTCAGGGGCCATTAGGGGCACGCAGGCAAAACCCCCTCTCTCCAGGCTATTGCATGCATGAATCTATCCATGGCTGCCGCAGCCGTCCCCTATTCATTTGTCCGGCCTCTTTGGGCACTGGCGCATGAATTACAGCGTCCATTTTTTTTTTAGCACCTGATTAGAGCCAGAGGCTCTAATAGGGTTCACAATAGGGTGGGCTCGGGTCGCAGAGAGTGTGACCGGAGCTCACCCAGGTGTGTTGCAACAGCAAATGAAAATTTGCTGTTGCAACACTGATCCTCCTCACGGCCAATTGGGAAGTGGGTCTGATACCCGTCACCCGAGACAGCCGATCCTATTGAATGCCTATGAGGAGGGGAGGAGATGCACAGAGACATAGACAAGCGAGGAGGAGAAGACTGATGTCCGATGCCTACCGCTGCCTAGATTGGGTAAGTTCTGGTGGGCCGACAGGCAGACAGCGGGGGGGGTGGGTGCTTGTTTGCCGTCCCCCCTAAACAAAAATCCACCAGCTGCCACTGCTTTTGGTGCGCTTTCAGAATAGACACCAAGTAAACATAATCTAATATAGAGTCTATGGGAAACTGCGTACTAACTGCATGAAAGCCATGGGTACACCTGTGCTACGGTTTGGTCATCTGACACCAGCCTAAGGTAAATAAGAAAAAGAAGGAGAGATTTTTAGCTGAAATGTGACACTGACTCTAAAGCCGCGTACACACGATCGGTTCAAACCGATGAAAACGGACTAAGGTTCGTTTTCATTGGTCCAAACCGATCGTGTGTAGGCCCCATTGGTCCGTTATCCTTCGGTCCCAAAACAGATGGCTTGCTTTAAAATCGAACCGATGGGCGGCTAACCGCTAGGTCAAAACCGATCGTTCATCGGTTAAAAATCCACGCATGCTCAGAATCAAGTCGACGCATGCTTGGAAGCATTGAACTTCGTTTTTTTCATCACGTCGTTGTGTTTTACGTTACCGTGTTCTGACACGATCGGTTCATGAACCGATGGTGTGTAGGCACATCAGTCCACCAGTCAGCTTCATCGGATGGACCGATCGTGTGTACAGGGCTTAATAGGTAGAAATGTGGGTAATAGCTCCAAACAGGGGTGTTCTGCCATTTGTATCTGATGTGATTTTTTTTTTGCCATAAAGATGCAGGAAGCAGGACTTTTGGTGCACTTTCAGAAAAGACACCAGGAACCCGCAATCTAATACACTCTATTGGGAACTGCAGGGTTACCTGCACAAAAAGGTCAGTATACCTGAGCTTTGGCCAAACAGTGCAGCATTGTGAAACCTGTCTAAAGCCTTGTACACATGATCATATTTACCAATTGGAATTGTGTGATGGCAGGCTGTTAGTGGAAAATTCTACCGTTTGTATGATTTATCGGACAATTGTCGGATTTTCCGCAGACAAATTTTGGATGGCAGGCATTCAAATTTCTGTCCAAAGTATAAACATGCATGCTCAGAAGCAGATTTTACCAAACACAACATTAGCAGAAGGTGCCCAAAGGGTGGCACTAATGAGCTGACAAACCACGTAGTTTTGTGTTTGTTGGCCGACAATTGTGTGCCGTTTGTATGCAAGACAAATTCCTGTCCAACGCCCTTCAGACAAAAGTCTTACGCTTTGTTTGCAGAAAATCCGATCGTGTGTACGAGGCTTTAGAGAGAAAAAAAAAATGTGTTGGTTTTGGCGCCTCCTAGTGAAATAATGCAAATATGTATTTTTGCAAATGGAAATTAATAACCCTACCTATGAGTGTACCGTGCAATAACAATGCAATAAAAATAAATAAATAAATGTACAATAGCGTCCACTATAAATATCAAAAATTAAAAAAATATATATATAAAAAATATAAATACTAAATTCATCAAAGTTGATACAAATTAGTACATGTGCCACAAAGTAATAAATCAATAGTCCATATATAAAGTGTTAATGATATAGTCAAAGTGCTGAATTAATAGTCCATATAACTTAAAGTGCCAATTGGTAGCTTATATTCCATATGTATTCAAAGTGCTAATTAATTGTCTATACGATTCATGCAAAAATATACAATGTGCTTATGATTGGTGCCAAAGTGCTGCGTGCCAAACTAAGAGATACACTGGTGATTCACTCGGTGCCCTCTCCCTCCATGCTCTGGTGTATCCCGCACTCACCAGATCAGAGACCCCCTCCTGGGGTACAAAGCCTTCACACTGTGCGCCCTGTGCTGCGCTCTGGCAAATATTTCCCCATGAATAAATAAAGACTTCCATAGTATAAAATCTTTTGGGTGATGTAAAAAATGTATTGCACTTACAATTAGACAAAATATATGCAGCATGAAAAACAAGCCGGCCGGCTATCGAATGCAGCCCTGTCACTCCGGGACCTGCGTGAACGTGGTAACGTCAGCACGTCGATCCTTCCTACGTGTTTCGTCAGAACTGACGTCATCCAGGGACTCTAGTTAAACCTTGTTTTCTGACTGTCGTATGAGACTGCAAGACTCCCAACACTCTGTTGATTGGCCCTGTGCTGCTCACATGCACTAAAAAACAAAAACCTCTCGAGCAATGAACACCAAACTGAGCATGTGCAGCCTGACTCCATAGACTCTGAGTTATCAGGACATTATTAGGGGGCAGTGGAAAGAGGGGAGAATCAGAGAAGATGAGGTCAAACAGCATTTTTACACAATGCAGATGATTAACCCCTTATGTTCCACAGTGAGTATAACAAGCATGCCTTACTGCATATACAGACTGACTTTACTGTTGTGGGTTTAGTAAGACTTTAAGCTTGGAACAGAAAAGCACTAAGAGCAATTTAAACATTGTCAGAAATTCTAAATACCAGCCTCAAGCCTTTGCCAACTGTTGGCTGTTATTCAGCACTGCAAATCAGGTCTCTGCAGTGCACACCTGCCCTAAACTAAACTTATGTAGATTGCTGGACATTGAGCCTGTGCCTGAACATCATGTCAGTCTGATCTAGGTTAAAGTCTGCCTGACTTCTATTTATTTGTCCTTGAAATATGCCTGTGATTGGTTGGTCTGTGTTTCTACTTGTTGTCTTTGGCAATCCTGATTATCTGCGTGTTAACTTTGTGGAGCTTTATGGATTTCCTCATCAGTAAAGAGTTTTAGGTCCCAAATGCATATTTTATTTTATTACCAATATGTGTGTTTTCTTCAGTTTGGTCCCTTTTATTACACCTCGGCTAGATTTTCCCACTTAAAAAAAAATCTTTAGTCGGAAGATTATTTTTTTAATGCGAAAACTGTCTGTGCTATATAATACCTATAATAATAATAATAATAATAATAATAATAATATATAAGTACATTTTGGTCATAGAGCCACATCCGAACCAGAGAATGCAAAAAAAGTGCAGCACTGGCTACACCAGATCCATCCTAAAAACACAGAACTTTAGAGGCTTCATAATGGGAGACTAAACAAAATGTTTAAATTAGTATCTTTATTTGTACACATTAAAAACAGAGGCATATTAGCCTTTAAACAATCCATAGAATAATGCTGCAAAAATCTCTATTTAGGTACCGGAAGACTGTGTTTTAGTAAATAGGTTTAAGAATATTATAGCAGCAATGTAGAAACTGTATGCTTCCGGTAGCCAGGTCTGCCAAGTCAACATTTCGCCAATTACGCAGCTTGTTCAGGAACCGATATGGCAAGGTAGAGCAACACTAAATACTGAATATTATGTAGAAAGAGAAGAAAGTATAAGTATAGATACATATTTCATAATAACCCAAATGAGTATATATATAATATAATATATATAATATTCCACACAGGTCATAAGAACATGGAATGCTGAGATCACTTTGGTGGATCATAAAACGTCCAAAAAGTACTGCCTGGGGGTGGGCCGGGGCATAGGGACAGAAATAAAGTGCAGAGACCTGTAGAATAGTAGAAAGATATTTTTTAATCACTTCAGCTCCGGTAGGTTTTACGCACTTCATGACCAGGCCATTTTTTGTTACGTAGCACTGTACTATTTTAAGGCTCCATACACACTGAAGCTCATATATTGCTATTTTTGGGAGTTTGGGCGTTTTAAACTCCCCTCTATGTTATCCTATGTGCCCATAGCTTTCTTTTGGCGGTATTTGATCACCACTGAGTTTCTTATTTTTTTATTATATAAACTAAGAAAGACTGACAATTTTGAAAAAGAAAACAATATATTTTTTTCTTTCTGCTATAAAACTTACTTAAAAGTCCTCTTTATAAATCTTGGCCAAAATATATTCTACTACATGTGTTTGGTTTAAGAAAAAAAAATCCAATAAGTGTATATTGATTGGTTTGTGTGAAAGTTATACCGTCTACCAACTATGGGATTTACAGTATATACACAGTATATCACAAAAGTGTGTAAATATTTTATCATATATTTTCATGTGACAACACTAGAGAAATGACACTTTGCTACAATGTAAAGTAGTGAGTGTACAGCTTGTATAACAGTGAAAACATTTTAGGCAACAGACAACATGGATTCATGAAAGACAGAAGTTGTAAAACATACCTGATTTCTTTTTATGAGGAGGTAAGTAAAACCCTGGACAGAGGAGTAGCGGTGGACGTGGTATACCTGGATTTTGCAAAAGCGTTTGACACCGTTCACCACACACGGCTCATGTGTAAGGTAAAGTCTACAGGATTGGGAATATCAGTGTATAAATGGATAGAAAACTGGCTAAAAGACAGAATTCAGAGAGTAGTAGTTAATGATTCTTACTCTGAATGGTCCAAGGTTATCAGCAGTGTACCCCAAGGTTCAGTGTTGGGACCCTTACTTTTTAATATATTTATAAATGATATTGGGTCTGAGATCAAAAGTAACATTTGTGTTTTTGCAGATGACACCAAGCTATGCAGTGGAATAAAGTTTTTACAGGATGTCTCCAATTTACAAGCCGACCTCAATGCTCTGTCGATTTGGGCAACTAAGTGGCAAATGAGGTCTAATGTTGATAAATGTAAAGTTATGCACTTTGGGGCTTCAGGGTGTGCGCATCCACGGACCCCGCCGGCATGGCCCATGTGGC
Organism: Rana kukunoris; assembly: GCA_029574335.1. Classification (NCBI taxonomy): domain Eukaryota; kingdom Metazoa; phylum Chordata; class Amphibia; order Anura; family Ranidae; genus Rana; species Rana kukunoris. The sequence continues at coordinate 42,034,136 of CM056050.1, read as the reverse complement.
TGGAATCGCATTCTGCACGGAGTTCCATCCTGATGTTGAGAGGGACCCCAGTGACTTACTGGGTCCCCAACTTTTTTGAGAGGATCCTAAGCTAAGGGGTGAACGGTGGGGGATCGGTTTAGGGAGAACCCGAAAGCAGGTTGTCCAGGAGACTTGAACGAACCATCGGGGATCCGGTCACCAAGGCCTTGACAGGTACATGGCAGCTGTCAATCGGTGACACTTTCATTGCATTTACTGGGAGGATTTGCTCAGTCTGTTTTGTTCCATCCGAGGAGATCGTGGAGTCGGGGACTTTGTGATGCCGCTGTTCCCGTTCCGTCCACCAAGGCCTCACTACTGGCTACCTCGTCCTTCTGTTCTTTGGAGGCAACCCCGTTGGACGGGACGAAGTATGAGAGCGAGCATATGGCCCACGCGACAAGTACGTGGGCCGAACCTGATCAAGAGATTGTTTCGGTGTGTGCTGCCCCGGTCCAGTGTATTGTTCCTGGAGGGACACCTCCCCGCCAGCCTAGATCCATTGATTGGAATTTTCTGCCCCATCAACCTGATCTGGGGACTGGTCTTTCGAAATGCCGTACCTGCATCGCCGGTGGAAAGGAGAATTCTTCAGACTTGGACTTTCCATCGGATGACTCTGCCACCAGAGATGGCGATCTGCCGGACTATTTGTTCGAGCCAAACTTCCCTGAACAACAGGGCTTCGGAGGATTCTGGGGTTCTCGTTCCCGAAGGAAGAAGCGTCCCACTCGTAGTACGCCGCTTGAGGCCTGTTCGACGCATCTGAGCGACACACACCTACCCTGAGGAGCCGGTGAGTTTGACACTCTCTGATGCCACCGCTTCTTCAAATTAAGTTGTGTGCATCCTTGTGTGGACACCTAATGCTGTGCTATCGGGGTTTCTCTTTCCCTGATAAGTAGGCCCGATGACTGTGTTTTTTTGCCTGGCCTATTTTTGACTTTTAAAAAAAAAAAAAAGGAAGGTTTTGGACAAGGGTACATGCCCCACTTTGTTTGTTTATTCCCAGTTTTTCCCTTTCCCCCTGCTCCTCCAGATCCACATGGACATTATGTGCAAAACTCTTTTGGGTGGTGGGTTCAGTCAGTTAGAGGGGAACCTTGACAAACTTTCTGATGTTGAGAGGGACCCCAGTGATTTACTGGGTCCCCAACTTTATTGAGAGGATCCTAAGCTCAGGGCTGAACGGTGGGGGATGGGCTCAGGGAGAACCCAAAAGCAGGTTGTCCAGAAGACTTGAACGAACCATCGGGAATCCGGTCACCAAGGCCTTGACAGGTACATGGCAGCTGTCAACCGGTGACCCTTTCATTGCATTTATTGGGAGGATTTGCTCAGTCTGTTTTGTTCATTTGAGTACTGAAGTACTAGGCCTGTGGCAGGGGCCCGAGCCAGGCCTTTGGCAGAGGTCTGTTCCTCCCAGCAACCTAAAGTGACATTTCGGCTGCCAGGCTTGTGGCAGAAGTCTGTCCGGAGGCACTTCACCCACTCTGACTAGAGTGGCGACGTTTGTTACATTGCTACTGAAAGCAGGCTTGCTTTCATCATCATCCAGGGCCTAATACTGCACTTGTTCTTCTGCTTCATCTTCTGCCGGTCCCAAAAACAACCAGCGGCTCCTGAATGGGGTAGCGCTACACATGCATCATACATACTAGGAGGGGTACAACTGGGGGAATCCATAGTGGAGAAGGATCTGGGGGTTTTGGTAGATCATTAAGCTTTTTGGAAAGCAAACAAATGTGTTCAGGAGGGATGTTCAGAGGCATTTAATATGGAAAATCCCTGTAACAGCTTGTAAACGTGTGTAAACATGGTAACTCACATTTAGCCGTGTTTTGTTTACAGGCGTTTTTAACAAAGAAACATTTTTTACTCATTTCAATATAAAAAACGCTTCTAAATCCAAACGTGGCTAAACGCGGCATGTACACGTGGCACAACAGACGCTTTTAAACGTTTGTTACTATCTATCAAGTCAAATCGTTCAGGAGAGGTTTTAAAACATCCCGTGTACATGAAGTCTAATAATAACATGCAATGCCAAGCTGTGGTTTCCAAAGTGAGCAAAGTCTTTTCTTGTATTAGGAGAGGTATGGACTCCAGAGAGAGAGCGATATAATTTTTCCCCTGTACAAATCATTAGTAAGACCTTATCTGGAATATGCAGTTCAGTTTTGGGCACCAATTCTTAAAAAGGATATCAGGGAACTGGAGAGGGTGCAGAGAAGGGCAACCAAACTGATAAGAGGCATGGAGGAGCTCAGCTATGAGGAAAAATTAGAGGAACTGAATTGTATTCTCTATTGAGAAGAGGAGATGCAGAGGGGATATGATCACCATGTATAAATACATAAGTGGTCCATATAGTGACCTGATCGCCACTGGAGTCCCGCGATCGGTCCCCGGAGCTGAAGAACAGGGAGAGCCGTGTGTAAACACAGCTTCTCCGTTCTTCACTGTGGCGCTGTCATTAGTTGTGTGTTCCCTTATATAGGGAACCACAATCAATGATATCACACCTACAGCCACACCCCCCTACAGTTAGAAACACAGATGAGGTCATACATAACCCCTTCAGTGCACCTTTGTGGTTAACTACCAAACTGCAATTGTCATTTTCACAATAAACAATGCGTTTTAAATGCATTTTTTGCTGTGAAAATGACAATGGTCCCAAAAATGTGTCAAACTTGTCCGAAGTGTCCGCCATAATGTTACAGTCATGAAAAAAAAACGCTGATCGCCGCCATTAGTAGTAAAGAAAAAAAATTATAAAAATGCAATAAAACTATCCCCTATTTTGTAAACGCTATAAATTTTGCGCAAACCAACCGATAAACGCTTATTGCAATTTTTTTTACCAAAAATAGGTAGAAGAATACATATCGGCCTAAACTGAGGGGAAAAAAATGTATATATTTTTGGGGGATATTTATTATAGCAAAAAGTTAAAAATATTGCATTTTTTTCAAAATTGTTTATAGCGCAAACAATTAAAACCACAGAGGTGATCAAATACCAAAAGAAAGCTCTATTTGTGGGAAAAAAAGGATGCTAATTTTGTTTGGGAGCCACGTCGCACGGCCGCGCAATTGTTAGTTAAAGCGACGCAGTGCCGAATCGCAATAACTGGCCAGGTCCTTTAGCTGCCTAAAGGTCCGTGTCTTAAGTGGTTAAAGGTCCATACATTAGTGTCCTCTGGTTTCTAGTGGGAGAACTGTCCTTTGAAGCTGGGTCAAGTAGTTCCCCGCCTGCGGAGTGCATTCCTCTCGCCTCTACTAGACTCTAATGGGAATATTGTATTCTGAGCTTGTGAAGGAATGTGATGAACATAATGATAATCATAAAATGCCCATTGTCTATGCATCTTTTCTATGCAGTCTATATTTTACTTTGTATATATAAACTGATTTTACATATTCCTTACTCAAAATGGCCTCTAGTAGCACTTCCTCCCATCGAGTCAAGAATGTAGCAGAAAGATGGCGCCTACACCCTGCTGCCCACGCACTGGAGGTATGAGGAAGTACACAAGAGGACAAGCACAACCAAACTTTAAACATTAAGTTCCTGCATTATAGCCAAGCAGATGTGCCTTCTAGACTATCACATTTACATAGTAGTGATGTATATTCTATTGTGTATGAAAAGCTGGACACTGGCTTGTAATAACAAGAGATAAGGAAGTGATTGAACTGAACAGACGTCCACTGTGATTACTCCCGATGTGCACGCATCTCCACACTTTATTTTTAGGAGCAGCAGCAGATATTCAGCCTGAGCCCCATTTTGGCTCTTATCCAACACAAGCAGAGCAGAAGAACAGTTCCTAAAGTTTACAACATAGAGAAGTGTGTCCTCTTGTTTCCATTAGTGGTTCTGGAGTAACCCATACTACCCTACATTCCATCCAAGCTATTTAGGCATAAAAACACAAAAGATATGCCGTAGACTGCTCTTTGCGTCAGTGTGCCTAGACTGTACTTTGTGGGTGGCAGCCTTTGCATTAGTGAGGGAGAACCCTGGTTATCATCATCATCATAATCATCTGTGCTGGAAGTGTACAGTGACTGTGTCTTTGACCATCATCACCCAGCGGCCCTTTTCAAGGGTACCCCTACACACTGTTAAGTGGGAGATTTGTGAGTCTCTGCTCCAGAAATCTCTAAGGCCTTGTACACACGAGCAGACAGATTTGTTCAAATCGGTCGGACAGACCGATTTGAACAAATCTGTCTGCTGGGATGTATTGGTTTGATTGTGTACACACGATCAAACCAAAATCCCCGCCGGCAGACGGCGCGCTGACGTGTCGGTGACGTGGCGGTGACGTTGACGGCGCCACGTCACTGCACCAGGAAGTGAATTACTTCCGCGCATGTGTCGAATCCATTTGACGCATGTCCGAGAAGATATGTCTGCTGGTTAGCCTACTAACCAGCAGACATATCGGGCCGACGGGTTCCCAGCCGACAGATTTCAAAGCATGCTTTGAAATCTGTCGGGTGGCCAAATCCGTCGGCTCGCCCATACACACGATCAAATCTATTCCAGCAGATAGATTTGATCGTGTGTACGCGGCCTAAGGCCCTGTACACACGATCAAACATGTCCGAGGGACCGTTTTAATCGGACCACGCTGAAGTGGTCTGTTGGTCTGATGTGCGTACACACCATCGGACCAAAATCCCGTCGGACCAGAACGCGGTGACGTAGAACACAACGACGTGATGAAAAAACAAAGTTGAATGCTTCCAAGCATGTGTCGACTTTATTCTGAGCATGCGCGGGATTTTGGTCCGATGATTTCGTGTACTAACCATCGAACATGTCCGACGGACAGGTTTCCAGCAGACAGGTTTCTAAGCATGTTTGGAAACTTTTGTCCCCTGGAAAACGGTCCGATAGACCGTACACACGATCAAACATGTCCACTGAAACTGGTCTGCGGACCAGTTTCAGCGGACATGTTTGATCGAGTGTACGTGGCCTAAAGGAACCCTAGGAACCCTGGTTGAGTTCTGTCTGACAATACTTCCCATCTAACTTGGGCCTATGTGTATGTAGGACAGTCATTTGACCACTGAAGACTTGCACAATATGCCTTTCTAGTATAAAAAGAAGAATTTACATTTCAAAAGCTGTACAAAAAACATTACTATAAAAAATGAAAACTAGTGAAGAGTGACCAAACAACCTTGTTCCATTAGGCGCTCCGTTAGTATAATTAATCACGGGGTCTTTCAAGCAAAACAAAATAGAGGAAAAAAAAAACTTAAGATAAGTGAAACATTTTTTATGCGTAGGTAACAAATTACAGTGTACAATCTTCACCTATCTAAATTCAAGGGAAGCTGACAACCGCACTTTCCTCATTTTCTAACATGTGCTTGCAGTTTATGTAAACATTGCCTGAGGGGATAAAAGTGTAGATGAGAATAAATGGTATGCTTATGAATGAATCCATTGAAAACCGTGGCATTGTTGCTTTGATAAATTCAGAGCAATTTACAATGATAATATAACAGTTTTCCTCTTTTTGTTGTGCTTAGCACTCAATTTTTAACAACTTAAGCCCCGGAAGGTTTTACTTCCTTAATGACCAAGTCGTTTTTCGTGATACAGTGCTGCGTCGCTTTAAATGACTATTGCGTGCGACAGGGTACCCAAACAAAATAGATGTCCTTTGTTTCCCACAAATAGAGCTTTCTTTTGGTGGTATTTGATCATCTCTGCATTTTTTATTTTTTGCGCTATGAACAAAAATAAAACAAACATTTTAAAAATATATATTTTTTTTACTTTCTGCTATAATACATATCCAAAAAAAAAAAATGTATTCATCAGTTTAGGCCAAATTGTATCCTGCTACATATTTTTGGTAAAAAAAATAAAACTATTGCGTATTATTAAGTGTATATTGATTGGTTTGCGCAAAAGTTATAGCGTCTGTAAAATAGGGGAAATATTTATGGCATTTACATTTAGATTTTTTTACTAGTATTGGCAGTGATCAGCATTTTTTAGCGGGACTGCAACAGATTGGACACTTTTTTGGGACCAGTGGCATTATTACAGCGATCAGTAGACATGTGCATTCGTAATGGTTTAACGAAAGCGCAAGAAACGAAAACTGAAAGATCCGACATAAAAAGAGAAAAGATTTGACATCATAGAAAAAAGATTCAACACTATAGAAATAATAGATTCGACATTACAGAGAATAGATTTGACATTATTACTAGTCATACAACATTAGAATTCTTGTAGGCGGAATATTCGCCCGGAAATGTACGATTCAACGTAAAGTTTCGAAGTTCCGTTGAATATTCTTTTGACCATTCGACAGAAAGCAAGTATTAGACAAATGAGGTAAGAGGGGAGAAAGTGAGGCGAGAAACCCCCGGGACTTTAACCACTTCAGCCCCGGAAGGATTTACCCCCTTCCTGACCAGAGCACTTTTTGTGATTCGGCACTGCGTTGCTTTAACTGACAATTGCGCGGTCGTGCGACGTGGCTCCCAAACAAAATTGGTGTCCTTTTTTTCCCACAAATAGAGCTTTCTTTTGGTGGTATTTGATCACCTCTGCGGTTTTTATTTTTTGCGCTATAAACAAAAATAGAGCGACAATTCTGAAAAAAAATCAATATTTTTTACTTTTTGCTATAATAAATATCCCCCAAAAATATATAAAAAAAATGTTTTTTTTCCTCAGTTTAGGCCGATACGCATTCTTCTACATATTTTTCGTAAACAAAAATCGCAATTAGCGTTTATTGATTGGTTTGCGCAAAAGTTTTAGCGTTTACAAAATAGGGGGTAGTTTTATGGCATTTTTATTAATATTTTTTTTTTACTAGTAATGGCGGCGATCAGCGTTTTTTTTCAGTACTGCGATCTTTTGGCGGACACTTCTGACACTTTTGACACATTTTTGGGACCATTGGCATTTTTTTAGCGATCAATGCTATAAAAATGCATTGTATTACTATAAAAATGCCATTGGCAGTGAAGGGGTTAACACTAGGGGGCAAGGAAGGGGTTAAGTGTGTTCCTATTTGTGTTCTAACTGTATGGGGGGGTGACCTCACTAGGGGAAATCACTGATCTTCTGTTCATACATTGTATGAACAGAAAATCAGCGTTTCCCCCGCTGACAGGACCGGGAGCTATGTGTTTACACACACAGCTCCCGTTCCCCGCTCTGTAACGAGCAATCGCGGGTGCCCAGCGGCGATCGTACCTGCCGGGCACGCGCGAGGGACTCGGGGGCGCGCGCCCCCTAGTGGCCGTCGAAAGTGCGACGTAGCATGACGGGCTCTTGCCGAGGAGAGCCGACCTGCCGCCGTAGAACGACGGCGGCTGGTCAGCATGTGGTTAAACGGTGTCCAAACAAACAATACAAAAGGTAGAAAAATACAAAATGTATTTAATTTAAACATACAGAATTAAAATAGCATAACCATAAATTGATCCAACACGGACCAACGTGGCTTCAATGAAGGCCACTGGAATCCCTATAAACCACAGTTGCCCAACATGTTTCGCCCAGGGCAGGGCTTCGTCAGGGGCTTAGTACAGGGAAAAACTATGAAGAAAAAAGACAGAAATTAATAAAGTATGAAAAGTAATCATTGAGATAATGAATTAACATATACACTCAATGCACACAATTGTATATTAAATAGCATACATTTTGCATATGATAGTAAACATTTTAACAAAAAACGATAAATATAGGGACAATGCATTATGTTTGCAACAGTATAGCATGCATATGTTTTGCATAACAGCATTTAACCAAGCGAACATCACTCACCCTCGGAACATAGTTTCAATCCAAATGTGTAGCACAAATTATATTTAAAGTTAGTGACAGTTGGAGGAGGGAAAAATGATCAACATGATTCCAAAGCACTGATTTGCCGTTTTGAAAAACAGGGGGGAAGCAACCCTCAAAAATCAGTCCAATCCCAACCGATAAAGAGGCTGCAGTAAGAAAAAGAAATAATGTTTTATAAAAAATTTTTTTTTTAAATCATCTAAAATGGACTCGGTATTAAAGGGACAAATAACAAGGAAGCAAATACATAGGACAAGAGGATGGAAAAATCCCCCCATGTCTATGAGAAGCCTCCAGCTACATGAAATAAATACCTGATAGATATAAATTGGTAGGGTCACAAATGTATTGTTGTATGGTTAGATGCGAGAGACTTCAAATCAAATAGAAGAGGTCAATAGAAAATAGCTTCAAGCAAATTGAAAAAATCAGTCATGCAAGTCTATTAAGGCTAGCAGACCTGGATAATGAGCAAATATAGGTATACCTGCTAAATCTGGATCCAAACAAACAATAGTGCTGGATAGACCAGCATGGATTGAGAGGTTTCACAAGGCAGCCAACCAAATCAATGTTGACAGCCTTGGATAAACTTTTAAATACCCCCCGGCGGCGTCTGACGTGGCAACCGGGGGTGGGCAATAGAGCATATGCTCATGACACTACAACCAATGGAGCCAGAGACGCAGATGAGGAGGTGTGCATACAAGCTCGGTCCGCCTAAGTAGGTGTGTCTGGTGGAGTATTATTGGATTTTCGGACGAAAGCTATTCCCCAACGAAAAACCAAATAAATCAAAACGATTTTCGGGAGTAACTAAATAAATGTATTTTCCAGACGAAAACGAAAAAAAAAAAATATTCCAGTCTGCACATGTCCAGCGATCAGAGCTAAAAATATCCACTGATCACTGTGTAAATGACACTGGCAGGAAGGGGTTAACACTAGGGGACGATCAAGGGTTAAGTGTTCCCTAGGGAGGTGTTTCTAACTGTGGGGGGAGTGGACTGACTGGGAGTACAGTGAGATCGCTGTTCCTAATCACTTGGAGCAGACAATCACTCTGTACTCCCCTGACAGAACGGGGATCTGATTTGTTTACATTGGAAGATCCTCGTTCTGCCTCTCTGTGGAGCAATGGCGGCTGGCCGACGGATATCACGGCCGCCGGACTCACGCATCGGCTCCCCCTCGCAGCCACAATGTCTTGTGCACGAAACGACGTACGGGTACGTCATTTCGCGCAATAGGGCTGCTCTGCCACAGTATATAAAACTGAGCAATGAGAGGTCACTAATGGGTACCACATCCCTTTATAGAAACAAATGTGATTGTGTAGAAACAGGTAGGACTTTAAAGGTACCAAGATAGTATACAAACAAATGTTAAAAAAATATAAATTGTATTGATAGACATAGTTTCTTTAAAACAACAATAAATGTTTAAAAAGCGTATCACTTATATATCATGTGCAACCACCTCTTACTCTACATGTTTCACTCAGAGAGCATCCTCAGGAGGTTTTTGGCAGTGCTGCAAGAAGTTTTATATACTACAAAAGAAACAACAATTGTAAAAAATATTTTACTTGTAGATTATTATTATTATACAATATCGAAATAGTTACATATTACTTTACAGAAAATATTTATATGTATTTTACAATATATGACGAACTGAAAATGTGTGTCTAGCAGATTTACCAGTTTTAATTCACCAAAAGTATGTTACTGGGTCTAGATAAGAGCCTGGGTTACATATATATGCAACCATAGAGGGAGAATAAATTCTGAAAAAAATAATATAATAAATGTAAGTTTTAGTTGTAGGAATTTGTTTCTACTGCTCTTGGTTAAGAAAACCATGCTCAAACAAACCTCCAATATTAGTTTAATGAAACAAATCAAAAGTATAGTTTACCTTAAAGCGGTATTTCACCCTAAATATAAGATCTCCCATGCGATCCAGCATACTGGCGTCAGCGCCAGTATGCTGTGTTTTTTTTTTTTTAATGGCACACTTACTGTATTATAGTGGAATTCCTTTTTTGTCCCCCGTGGTGGACGGCGCCAGTATAGCGCGTCACATCTTCCTAAAATACCCAATATGGACTCGGGTAATCTCGGCGAAAATGCGGCGCCTGCGCACAGACCTAGGAGCTGACTGCGCAGGCGCCGTATTTCTCCGAGTCCTACGGCTATGGCGCATCACGCCCTCCAAAATAGGACTCGGAGAAATACGGCGCCTGCGCAGTCAGCTCCTAGGTCTGTGCGCAGGCGCCGCATTTTCGCCGAGATTACCCGAGTCCATATCGGGTATTTTAGGAAGATGTGACGAGCAATACTACAGCCGTCCACCGCGGGGGACAAAAAAAGAATTCCACTATAATACAGTAAGTGTGCGATTAAAAAAAAAAAACCCAGCATACTGGCGCTGACGCCAGTATGCTGGATCACATGAGAGATCTTATATTTAGGGTGAACCTCCGCTTTAACTTAAATTTGTGAGGTAGAACATTTTATTGTATTATAACTGTATTCTCTTCCTTTTATATTGTAAAGCGCTGCATAAACTGTTGGCGCTATATAAATTCTGTATAATAATAATAAATAGGATCTTCTTATCTTCTATATGTGGTTTGTTTCATTTTGAATAAATATTCAGACTCATGTTTCATTATTTGGATATATCCGAATCCCCTAATTACATTGGTGCAGTTTTTTCTGCCAATATCTCCTACACCATGTAGGTTTAAGGCGGCGTACACACGAGGGGATATGTCCGCTGAAAACGGTCCGATGGACCGTTTCAGCAGACATCTCCGCTCGTGTGTATGGGCTAGCGGACAGATTTCTCCACCCGACAGATTTCAAAGCATGCTTTGAAATCTATCCAGTGGGAATCTGTCCGCCCGACATGTCTGCTGGTTAGTACACTTACCAGCAGACATGTCGGCCCCCACCGCCGCCGCGCCGCTGCCGAATGGATTCGGCGCATGCGCGGAAGTGTTTTACTTCCTGGTGCGGTGACGTGGCGGTGACGCGGCGGCGTCAACGTCACCGCCGCGTCACCGCGCCGTCCGGCGGCGGGGAATTTGATCCGATGGTGTGTACACGCCATCGGATCAAACTCCCGATCGGACATATCCGATGGAAATGGTCCGCGGACCGTTTTCATCGGATATGTCCGATCGTCTGTACGCCGCCTAAGAGATATTTCTTGTACCTACAGATAAGCCTTAATCTAGGCTCACCTGAAGGTAAATGTGGTCTGTAAGTGTTTACAACCACTTTAAGTCTGTCAGGGTTCTGGACATCTCGGGAGACTGGATGGACAGAAACATAGCTCCCAACTGTCCCTGATTTCGAGGGACTGTCCCTGATTTGGAACAAAGTGCTTTTGTCCCTCTTTCCTCCTTATTTGTCCCTCATTTTGGTCTGATCTATATAGTACCGTATATAAAATTCACGTTTTATCTTTGAAAAAGTGTTTCTCAGGGTGGGCACAGTTGGGCACACTTGTTGATAGCTTGCGTCAGCTCCCACAGTTCTATTTACCTATAACAGCGCGGCCATCCTGACTGTGGGCATGTGAAGCCTGCTGGCTCTTTCTTCCAGAAATAGGTGCTGACTCCCCAGCATGCACCTCCCAATCCTGTGCATCTGCAGTGGGAAGGAAGTGGCGGGTTTCCATAGCGATGGCTCCGATCTCCGCCTAGCAGTGTGTCATTTCCGGGTTTTAAAATAATGCAACGCTATCAGCGGGGGATGCCAAATGACTCCTGGGATTGATGACACAGCAATTCCATGAGCCGATGCACACGCGGAAATTACGTACTTTGCCGCAGCGAGGTAGGATTGAAATACATCTTTCAAACACTAGAAAAGGTACAAAACAAATAGGAAAAAAATAACTATATCCAAAAATTAGGGGGAGTGGGGTGGTCTACTGTTCAAGACCTAGTTGTAGTGGAGGCCTTCCCATTAGAGGTGCCCACATGTCGCCCTCTCTATCCACGTCACCCTCTATATGTATAATAGATAGATTCATGCATACCATAAATCTATTTATGGCCACCACGGCCGCCCCCTATTCATGTGTCCGGGCCATTTCAGGATGCCAGGCTCCTGAATTACAGCCACGTTTTTTTTTAAGCAACTGATTAGAGCCAGAGGCTCTAATAGGCTTCAGAATAGGGTGGGCTTGTGGCGCAGAGCATTGCCCCATGAGCCCACCCAGGTGTTCGCTGTTGAAACACTGATCCTCAATCTGGCCAAGCAGAAGTGGGTGTGAGACCCATTTTCTGATTGGCGGAAAAGAGAAGACTTTCGACTGGCTACCGAGGAGGAGGGAGGAAAGGGAAGCCGCCGCCACTGCCGCAATGACCCATGGAGAACGGGGGAACGGGAGGCCACTGGTGAAGCAATGGGGTAAGTGTTACCGAATGACCGACTGGGGGGGGGGTTTGGGTGAGAGGAGATCGGGTGGTGTTGGTGGCATACTGTTTGCCACCCCCAGAAAAAAATTACCACTGCTCGCTACTGCCTTGTTTTATTTTTGCCTGGAACTCCCCTTTTAGTCCTGTCCTTTGAGCTGATTTCGTTTTGTTTGTTTTTTATAGGTAAACTAAGGCTTTAAGTATTACAAACAAGGACATTTATCCCGTATCACAAGTCTGGTTGGCAGAGACAATAGAGAAATTATGAATGAAAAGTTTCTCTAAGCGGCAACTTAGAGAGATAGTGAAAGCACACCAGTACAGGAGGACAATTTTGTATTAAAAATACATAAATTACGTTTTTAAACATTCATAAGGCCAGGAAAGAAAAGGAAAAAACATAATAGGACCTGTGTAAAAAGCCTTCTCATCTGAAGCCGAGAGTGCGGATAGATAAGAGAATAAAGAATTTCTAATAGAACAGAAGTCATCACTACATTTATAAATGTCAGCTGGGAAGGAGGGGGAAAAACATATTTGATTAATAATTGATAGAGCTGTTAAACAGTTTGATATGCAGAATCCAGTACAGTGCTGTACAATACATCTGTTCTACTGCTGAGGAAATAGGTCTGAAAAATGGAGAACTCCAGTATAAGCTTGAATAGTTTTTTTTTTCCTTTATTAATTTTCCAACATTACAAATAAATAAATAAATAAATATTATTTAAAAGACAAACACACATGTACAGTCTCAATATACCCCCTTCATAAGATCTATCTAATATTTATAATAATTACAATTCTTATAGTTACATCTCCCTTTGACTCATGCACATCGTCCCCAGTCCCCAAGACCTTCTAACTTCTCTTTTCTAAACTAGACAGCATATCGAGGAGTAATAAATTAGTACATTTTCCCCATTATCAGTGCCTAAAATATAAAACAAAAAATAAAAGGAAAATAGGAGGGACATCATATTACCCTCTAAAGCAGTGGTGGCCAACCAGTGGCCTGGGGGCCACATGTGGCCCGCAGAGCCCTGTGATGTGGCCCGCGACGACCTGCTCTGGAATGGGGGGTAGCAAGCCCAGATCACAGGTTGCAGACCTAGCCCGATCCATACCACAGCATTAGTGTTGTGAATGAAGCTGGTGGTAGAGGAAGAAAGCAGCTGCAGAGCAGAGCCCCATAAGCCAATGCTTTTTTTTTCTTTTTTAAAGAGTATTTTTTGTGCGTGAACTCGAGAGAGAGGAGCCGGACTGCCGGAGTTGGGAGTAGGCAGACCCTCCCCCCGGAGGCAATCGCCATCCTTCTCCATGCCCCCTGTGGCAATGGCGGGTATGAGGGGGGCCTCCCACTCACCCGCCCTACCTGCTCCACTTGGGAGCCCAACTGGGGCCCAACGGGGCAGAGGGACTCCCCCTATGAGGGAGTGAGGGGTCCTAGCCCACCCAGCCAGCCCCGTAGGTCCTTCGCCTCTCTTTATTTTAGGAGACCGCATGGCCAAAGTGCGTGTGTATTAAACCAATTTTGTGTGCGTGCAAGTGTGGTGGTTTTTGTGGGGGGGGGGGGCGTACTAAGCATAGGCGTACCTTGCATAGCACACCCACCGGGAGCCGGGCTGAGACCACCAAACTCAATTCACATGTAGCCGAGACCGGGATCCGAACCCTTGGCTGCAGAGGTGAACGGCTTGTCAGCGCAGTGCCAATCACGTTGAGCCACCACAGCTCCATAAGCCAATGCTTCCTGTACAGCGCTGGCTTTTGCCACAGGCGGAGTCTATGGCAAAGTTCTGCTAACCTGCAGGATAGACACATGTGCAGTATGCTGCATCCGCGGTGTGGGCAAACCGCAGCACATTACTGTATTAGGCCTTTTTCACACGATCAGCCAGACCCGATTGGATCCTCAATTCACCTCTATAGAGCGGCAGATGTAAACAGACTTGTGTCCGCTTAAGCCCGCCTACCACCAATTCGCAAAAAAAAACAGAAGGGAATTTGTCCCCTTCCATCTGGGTGGATCAGAGGGCCTATAGAATAGCCGTGACCTGTCATCCAACCACTCCGCTCATTGTGGCCCACAACTGGTTAGCAAGATGCTTAAGTGGCCCTCGCTCTTGAAATGGTTAGGCACCCCTGCTCTAAAGACCTATCAAATGAACTCTATAGTGTGTGAGAAAAAAAAAGGATCTTTTTATATATAGATATATAAATGTGTGTTACTTTGGGGAGGCTTTCCTACCCAAACATAAATATACAACGACATAGGAAAACGAGATTTTTCCCTTTACCCATTATCAGTGTCCAGGTGTAAATAAAAAAAAAAAAGAAAGATAGAGGGACATCATATTACCCTCTAAAATGTGCCACTCTATAATAAGTGAACGGAGAGAGAGGAGGAAAAATAAATAAATAAATATTTAGATATTTTTCCTAGATAAATGTGTGTTACTTTGGGGAGGCTTTCCCACCCAAACATATATATACAACGATATAGGGAAAAGAGATTATTATTTTTTCCCATTATCAGTGTCCAGGTGTAAACTTAAAAAATATATAGAAGGATAGAGGGACATTTTATTACCCTCTAAGGCGGCGTACAGACGATCGGACATATCCGATGAAAACGGTCCGCGGACCATTTCCATCGGATATGTCCGATCGGGAGTTTGATCCGATGGCGTGTACACACCATCAGATCAAATTCCCCGCCGCCGGACGGCGCGGTGACGCGGCGGTGACGTTGACGCCGCCGCGTCACCGCCACGTCACCGCACCAGGAAGTAAAACACTTCCGCGCATGCGTCGAATCCATTCGGCAGCGGCGCGGCGGCGGTGGGGGCCAACATGTCTGCTGGTAAGTGTACTAACCAGCAGACATGTTGGGCAGACAGATTCCCACTGGATAGATTTCAAAGCATGCTTTGAAATCTGTCGGGTGGAGAAATCTGTCCGCTAGCCCATACACACGAGCGGAGATGTCTGCTGAAACGGTCCATCGGACCGTTTTCAGCGGACATATCCCCTCGTGTGTACGCGGCCTAAGATGTGCCAATCAGGTGAACTCTATAATATGTGAACAGAGAGAGAAAAAAAAATGGGGGTAGGTAAAGGGAAGTCTCCATCTACCCCCATATAGACATACATCTCATTAAATGCTTTCCATTTACTCCATATCTTCTTATATCCTAATCTACTTTCATTATATATTGATATTAAATCCTCCATCCTACTGATTCTGTCTATTTCTTCTTTGAAAGTCATTTTATTGTATATACTCTTATCATGCCGTGTTAAAGTTAAAATTCAGGCAAACAGTCAAAGGATTTGTACTTGTCTCCCCGGCGCTGAGATTTACACAGCTCTGCCGCACAGTGGAGTCCGGCAGAGCGGGAGACTTTATTTTTCCCAGCTGCAGGTAAAGAACACTGTGAGGCCTCGTACACATGACCGAGGAACTCGTCGGGCGAAACACATAGTTTTCCTTGTCGAGTTCCTTGTTAGGCTTGTTGAGGAACTCGACAAGCTTGCTTTGCGTACACACTGTCAAGACCAAATCTCCTCATTCTCAAACGCGGTGACTTCAACACATACAACGGCAGGGGAAGTTCGATTTCACTGGCACAACCCTTGGGGCTGCTTTTGCTAATCTCATGTTACTGCGTGTTAGGAAAAAGTTTGGTAAGAGACATTTGCACTTTTCAGCCTGTTAGAGCGTGACAAATGTGCTATTTCCATTACAAACGCTACTTTTACCAAAGGTGCGCGGGTTTCTTAGCATACACACGCTCGAGTTTCTCTTCGAAAAGCAGCCCGAAGAGGAACACGACGAGCCAATTTAGACTCACGTCGAGGAAAAAGAGAACTTGCTCTCTTTTTTGCTCGTCGAGTTCCTCGACAGTTTCCTCAATGAAAAGCATACACACGACCGGTTTCCTCAGAAAAAAAGCTCTCCCACCAAGTTTCTTGATGGATTCTGCCGAGGAAACCGGTCGTGTGTACGCGGCCTGAGATCATCAGCCCCAGGAAGATCACCTTCTTTTGTCCCCTAGAGTCCCCACAGTGACCAGGGCTGCTTATAGAAATCGCAGGGCCCCATACAGACTACCTGACAGCCCCCCCTCCAAATAGCAAAGCTATATTTTGCTAAAAATACAATCAAATTATTAGCATACACTGATACAACATTACTCCTGCTAAATCTAAAAGATAAAACTGAGTTAGAAAATTAAAATTAAAATGAGATGAAAAAAATATACAGGCTGGGCAGTTGGAGCACCGGGATCAGAGAGACAGAGGGATCGAAACAAAGTTACAGAGAGATAACAAACTCAGGAGCAGAGTTAACATTAGAGACAGGGAGGGGGATTGGTAAGGGGCGACTGTCTCTTTCTCAGCAGATAAAAGCTGGCTGCAGGGAGAGGGGGAGAGACCAGCTTTCAGCTGCTGGAGGAAGAGAGACACAATTGTCATCTATCACTAATCGCCCTCCATGTGTGGACCCCCCTGTGTGCTCAGGCCCCCTACAAGAGGACCGGTGGTCCCCCCTTTTAGGGGTCCCCCTCAACAGTGACTGTCAGAAACATGTTATGCTACATTGTCAGAAACACAGACCAAGCAAGTAGGCAAAAGCTTGAGAAGTACTTTTCTTCTGAATTTCCTTTTTTTTTTTTGGACTGTTACTGTTTATTCAACAATAGAATATATATTCTATTTGTAACCCTTTAAATTTCAATAAAAACGTATTGTTAAAGAAAAAAGTGATAAAAAATAAATAAAAGGATGGTGTAAAATATAAAATAATAAAATAAATAATAAAAACAAAAATTGTGTAATCATTTCATCCCCGGAAGATTTGGCTGCCCAATGACCGGGCTATTTTTTTGGTAATTCGGCGCTGCATCGCTTTAACTGACAATTGAGTGCAACGTTACACCCAAAATTGACACCCTTTTGCGACAGTTTTGGAAAAAAAGCTAAAAAAAATCTTCTACATATTTTTGGTAAAAATATCACAATAAGCATATATTGATTGGTTTGCGCAAAAGTTATAGCATCTACAAAATAGGGGAAAGATTTATGGATTTTTTTTATTATTTTTTTATTAGTAATGGTGGCGATCTGTGATTTTTATCGTGACTGTGACATTATGGCGGACAGATCGGACACTTTTGATGCTATTTTGGGACCATTGTCATTTATACAGCGAACAGTGCTATAAAAATGCACTGATTACTGTGTAAATTACACTGGCAGGGAAGGGGTTAACCACTAAGGGGCGAGGAGCGCAGGTAGGGGGCGTGTTGGGGGGCGTGCAAATAGGGCAGGTAGGGGGCTTGTTGTATGTAAACTAATCGTGACCCGATATAAACGACGTGCCAAACGAACTGCGCATGCAGCGACCGTGAACGTATGCCAGTGCGCATGCTCCAAATCACGTCGCAAATAAATACCCTGCCAATTGGCTGAGACAACCCATTCACTCCTAGGTGTCCGTTTTTGAAGCAGTGAACAGCGGTGATCCCAGGGATCACCACTGATCACAGCCCATAAACAGTTTATGAAACAGAGATAATCGGGGGAGAAGTGTTTGAATTTGTTCTCCCGCCGATTATCTCCACACACGGTGAAGTCTCATAGACTGACACAGAAACGGCCAGTTTATGAAGTTGTGATCTGAGAGCTTCACTAGCGATCTGTGTCAGAATTCACATGCCCCGATTCACCATCTCAGAGGTGGTGAAGCAGGGAGTGAAGAGAGTATCCCGGGGGTTCTGAGGAGGAAGGAGGAAGATTTTTAACTCCCTTCTACCTCGTTCAGACCCCCCAACACTGTAACCATGCCCCCCTGTAATATTTATGTGTATATATATATACAGTATATATATACATACATATAAGAAGGCCAGTATGGTGGCCTGAGTTTATGGGAGGAGCCCGGAGGGTATTTAAGCAGCCCACTCACACATGCTCTTTGTCGGTTCAGTGTGCAGTACTACACATCACTGGGCCGACTCTTCCCAGCTCACCTCATGTCCGTGAGTCTGCGCATTCAATCGCATTCGACACCCTCCCGCCCTTCCCTTTTTCAGGGCACTTCTCAGCATATCCTTCTTCAATTAACTACCCATTACTTACTTTGGGTATGCCCCCTTTTCTTGGCATACTGACCAGACCACCAAGGCACACTTCAGGTGTATTTATGTTGTAAGTCTTGTCGCGTGTTTATGTGATCCACATCACTCTCAGTCAGAGGGCCACGACCATAAATATATAATGTGTACATGTTCATATATATAATGTGTGTATATACATGTAAATATATTGTATGTGTGTATATACATGTATATATAGTGTATGTGTGTGTATACATATATATATTATGCAGGGGGACTCGTTATTTTAATTACATTAACCACGCGGTCTGTCAGTGTAATGAGAGGTGATAATTTATCACTGCTCAATAAACTGACATCTCTGTATTTCTGTAAATTTCTGGTACTGTAATCTCGTGAAGTCTCACGAGATTCCAGTATCAGGGGCCGTTCTCCATTGTTTGAAGGGTGAAGCGATCTTCTCCGCTTCATAAGCCGGCACACAGAGGAGAAAAATCTTCACTGTGATAGCCGGAGAACGAAGCAGTAAATAGAATTCACTGCTTCATAAACGGACACCCTAGTGCGGATCTACAAATGCAATAAAACTATCTCCTATTTTGTAAAAGTGTTTTTTTTTTACCAACAATAGGTAGAAGAATACGTATCAGCCTAAGCTGAGGAAAACGTTTTTTTTTTTTTTTATATTTTTGGGGATATTTATAGCAAAAAGTAAAAAACATTGCATTTTTTTCAAAATTGTCGCTCTATTTTTGTTTATAGCGCAAAAAATAAAAACCACAGAGGTGATCAAATACCACCAAAATAAAGCTCTATTTGTGGGGAAAAAAGGACGCCAAGTTTGTTTGGGAGCCACGTCGCATGACCGCGCAATTGTCAGTTAAAGCGACGCAGTGCCAATTTGCAAAAATGGGCCTGGTCCTTTAGCTGCATTTTGGTCCGGGGCTTAAGTGGTTAAAAAATGTTTCGCCATACACTGCGAGTCTTCAATATGATTGCAACAGAAATAACAATATTGTGGAACATTTTAACTGATGTTCTAATCAATTTATTGCTCTAATTTAAGTTTGATATGAGCCTTGCTGCAGTCAAGGTGATGTTCATGTTTGTCTTTCCTCCTACACTTCTTTTAAATGGGTTTTATATCCTCTGAACGTTAATTATGCAAATTGTGCTATTTGTGGGGATTTAATGACCTATGCACCATTAAACAAACATTCACAGCACATTTACTTTTTTAACTTGTATTTGCATCTAAATCACACAGATACATGTGTAATGAGTTTACATTCACCGTTTCCTCGCGAAGAACAATGGGATATTGGAACACTGGAACATGGAATATTGCTCAGGAAAAAAAAAATATTTTTCAGAAGGAAAACAGACAATATTTTTTTTTATATTTATGCACTTCAAACCTATAATTTGTTTTACTCTACAAACAGACCTTTAATACAGGGTGCACCCATGCCAATTAGTTTGTCAAGAAAGCAGGACTTTGAAAAAAACAAATCCCAGCACTGTCTGCCTGCTGTTTGGCAGTCTATGTATAAATAAAAGTCTTTATTTTTTTCTATTAAAAAAATAAATATGTAAAGCCACGTACACGCAATCGGACTTTTAGCGGACAAAGCGTAGTTTTTTTTTAGTTTTTTTTTATTGAAGGGATAACACTTGGTTGGGGATAGGAGAATTATGATACACTCCTCTTCTGCCTCCTGCATACATTTTGATTGCAGAGCAAATCACAGATCCAGCTGGAACATTGTTAAATGGGATCTGACGGGGCACTCTGTCAGATCTAGCAATTGTCCATTACAGGCAGGGACCGCTGGACCATTTTTTTGATGTGTAGAAAAAGTCCATTCTCTGTATCTAGTAATGCCAGCACCACCACTTCAGGCACTACCAACCCACCTGCCCCAATCATTAGTCCACCTGGCTACAGTCCTCCCAGACTGAGACACTCACCAGCCATCGGGCTGTCTTCTCCCTGGAGATTTCCTGGTAATGCTCGCTGGCTCCTGTTGTCCTCACACCTGCTCCAGAAAGGATTCCTCCAAATTCCATAAAAATGCCATAAATCTATCTCCTATTTTGTAGACGCTATAGTTTTTGCGCAAACCAATCAACATTTGCTTAATTTTTTTTAACCACTTAAGGACCGTCTAATGCCAATTTACATTGGCAGAATGGCACGACTGGGCACAATCACGAATGGGTAAGTCCTCTTTAAGTGCCCAGCCGTGGGTCGTGCACCACCCTCCTACAGTTAGAAACACATATGAGGTCACACTTAACCTCTACAGTGCCCCCTAGTGGTTAACTCATAAACTGCAATTGCCATTTTCACAGTAATTAGTGCATTTTAATAACACTTTTCGCTGTGAAAATTACAATGATCTCAAAAATGTGTCAAAATTGTCTGATAATGTCGCAGTCACAAAAAAAAAAACGCTGATCGCCGCCATTAGTGGTAAAAAAAAAATATTAATAAAAATGCAATAAAACTATCCCCTATTTTTTAAACGCTATAAATTTTGCGCAAACCAATCGATAAGGGCTTATTTCTATTTTTTTTATCAAAAATAGGTAGAAGAATACATATCGGCCTAAACTGAGGAAAACCATTTTTTTATATATATTTTTGGGGGATATTTATTATAGCAAAAAGTAAAAAATATTGCATTGATTTCAAAATTGTCGCTCTATTTTTGTTTATAGCGCAAAAAATAAAAACAGCAGAGGTGATCAAATACCACCAAAAGAAAGCTCTATTTGTGGGAAAAAAAGGATGCCAATTTTGTTTGGGAGCCATGTCGCACGACCGCGCAATTGTCAGTTAAAACGACGCAGTGCCGAATCACAAAAACTGGCCAGGTCCTTTAGCTGCCTAAAGGTCTGGGTCTTAAGTGGTTAAATAACATTTTTATTCATATGAAGTTAGTAACAAAAGTCCACAGAGTTCCCTTTTACATCAGAGTCCACAGAGTTCCCTTTACATCAGAGTCCACAGAGTTCCCTTTACATCAGAGTCCACAAAGTTCCCTTTTACATCAGAGTCCACAGTGTTTCCTTTACATCAGAGTCCACAGAGTTCCCCTTTTACACCTGACCTCACACGGTTCCCTTACACTGTAAGGGGGATTCTGCAGACTCTGATGTAAGGGAGAACTATGGGGATTTTAACATAAGGGATGCTCTGAGAACCCTGATTTAAGGGGGAACACTGAGAACTCTGATTTAAGGGGGAACACTGTGGCCTCTGGTGTAAAGGGAAATCCGGATGTAAGGGGTGCTCTGTGAACCCTGATTTACCTTAGTGTACTGTCTCAGAGGCAGGAGAGAGAAGGAGGGGACTTCAGTCACAGACAGGGATGGATAGTGAGCTTACTCACCCCTTGCCAGTCAACACCTCTCATCCAGATGTATCTGAGGCTGCTGGACTTCGAATTTCCAGTCTAACTTTATTTTTGTGAGGCACAGCGCCGGATATTGGAATGTGGGCATCCACAGAGGGGTAGGGGTGTTTGGGGAGGGGGGGTGTTAGTGCCAGCTTTGGGCAGCATGAAGGAGAGTGTAACAGACACTCTCAGCTTAGACAACTGGAGCCAGCAACCCTGCTGGGAAGCCATAGTCCAGTCTAAATAATGTGTCCGGGTTTCAGGCAGTCTGAAACCCGGATGCATGATTCCAAACCCGAACTGTCCGGGTGGATCCTGAAAAGGTGGCAACCCTAGGTGGGGTGTGGGGGTAATATTGAAGAGTATTGTTTTTCCACACCCATTCTGTGCAGTAAAAACAACAATGCCTGACCACCTGACATTAACATCTGAGGCGCTGCAAGTTTTGATATTTACAAAAATGTATGTATATTGTGACTTGTTAGTCCTCAGCTATGCATTAATAGAAAAGAATATTCAGCGCTGGGACAAATAATAAAACAAAAATTATGCAAGCCAGCACTTGAGGACAAATTCATAGAAAATCCCAAAACAGTGATACAAAAGAGTAGTGCAGCGCAAATATTATACTAAACATGTAAAATAATAGTGAAGTGAAATAAAGGCATAGGTTAAACCTAACATATGCAAAAATGTGAAAAATAATGTCCTTGGAGAAAAGCAAGAAAGCTATTTCAAGATGCAAATCCCAAGAATCCACATGGAGTGGGAGTGAAAGAGTGACACCAAACGAATCCTCCACCGTGTGATAGATGGCCTCTCACCTTAAATATTCGACCTATAATAGGTGACAAAGCATGTCAGCAGTATCCAAAGACAGAAGACATACGGGAGCCATCCATAGGAGTATAGTAGGCAATAGCAAGCACTAGAATCCAGGCTCAAACGTTCTCCATTATACCAGCAAGGGAAGACAAGAGACAGGGATCTAATGCTCTCTGGTATGACCATTTAATAAGGCATCAAAATAAATCGTAAACACACTCACATTTGAAAACACTCTCCGCTGAGTGTCAGCATACAGGCATAGGGATCTGTGGCGATCATGGGTGACGTCCTGCGTGACTCCTCCCTCCGTACGCGTTACGTCCTGTGGGCGGGACTTCTTCAACGCGGGATAGGAAGTACACACTGGACGTCCCCAAAGACTAGTATGATGTCTGCATTACATTTCTTTTTTCAGGGTTTTCTTCCTTATTTTTGGACTAAGGAACCTGCTAGTGAACCACTTCCTACTTTGTTGCGTGATAACACGCATTCACTGTACTGTGTCTATTGACAGAGATCAAAGTGCCCCTGAACTCTTTCAATCTGTCTTCCAGCTCCTTAGTAATCATAACAATCAAAATCCAGAGCCTTAAAGTATTTATTTCCCTTATATTCAGCTCAAACAGACTATGTTAACATAAATAAGGGAGCAAATATAAATCATTCATAAGTAAGCCTTTATGATAATATAAAATCAAATATTCAGATTCTAGCAAAAGACCAATTGTGAATGATTCCCTGGGGAACTGCAAGCTCTAATTAGAATAGAAAAAAATTCTGTACAGGATAATAATATAGAGGAGGGAGTCAATATTAAAGTACCGTATATCTAAACCCAATCATTAAAATCGTGTATAATATTTAACAAGTTTATGTCATTTCAAAAGCATTTGCAGTATTTTTTAAATCAGCAGATTGATTAAAATTATTCTGGTGATCCTACCATGGCACTTTTTGAGTGACGCCACTCTCCTATTTACTGTAAGCTCCTGCATTGAAAGGCCTTGTTCACATGGGTGCAAATCCATCTGTAGTCTAGTGTAGACATGTGTAATTCGTTTAGTTCTGAACTAGTATTATAACAAATTTCTTCAACTTTGTTAATTTACGAAAACCCGTTTAATGAATTTTATAGAATATTCTTAATTCGTACATTCGAAATTCGTAAATTCGAAAATTCGAAAATCTGAAATAACTAATAATAACTTAACTATTACTAATTATTAAATTATAGGTATTGGAATTTCCTTTCAAATTTGTCTGTTAGTGAACATAACGAATACAAATTTATCTGAAGTTACAAATTATTCGAAATAACGAATGCCAAATCTAAATGAATGGAATGTAGCAAATTAATAATAATAAATAACAATATTAATAATTAAAACTTTTTATTATTATTATTTATTTTTAATTTTTTCCGTTCCACTTGTTTAGATGTGGTATTCGTTATTTCGGATAATTCATAACTTCGGATAAATTTGTATTTGTTACGTTGACTAACAGCCAAATTTAAAAGGAATTTCCAATGCCTACAATTTAATAGTTAGTAATAGTTAAGTTATTATTAGTTAGTTATTTCAGATTTTCGCGGGAGTGCCGATGCTCGTGACCTGAGGAAATGCAAATCGTGAGTTCCTAATAGCTAGGAACCTGTAATTTTCTCTAGGTCAGTCCCACCCTCTGCTGTTAGAACACACAATAGGGAACACAATAACCCCCTTCATCGCCCCCTAGTGTTAACCCTTTCCCATGTCAGTGACATTTTTACAGTAATCAGTGCATTTTTATAGCACTGATCGCTGTATAGATGTCAATGGTCCCAAAAATGTGTCAAAAGTGTCCGATGTGTCCGTCATAATGTTGCAGTCCCAATAAAAATCCCAGATCACTGCCATTACTAGTAAAAAAAATAATAATAATAAAAATGCTATAAATCGATCCCCTATTTTGTAGACGCTATAACTTTTGCGCAAACCAATCAATATACGCGTATTGCGATTTTTATTACCAAAAAATATGTAGAAGAATACATATCGGCATAAACAGAGAAAACATGTACTTAAAAAAAAAATTGGGGATATTTAGTATAGCAAAAAGTACAAAATATTGGGCCAGATTCACAGAGCCCTTACTCCTGTCTAACTTGCGTTAGACTGGAGTACTTTCAAATTACGCAGGTTTTTTCACTACTCTGAAACCTCAAACCATGAAAATACGGCTGCAGGCTTCAATCCGACTGGCTTACGTGTTCGTACGCCTTCGGATCTACGCTGCAATAAATTTGCGGCCGCTGGGTGGAGTTCCCATTGTTTTCCGCGTCGGGGTATGCAAATGAGCTTTTGCCGACGATCTACGAAGTTACGAACGTCAATCGCAATCTCTTACGGCATCTTTAGTCATCTTTTTGCTGTGTAAATTATACCAGCTTTTAGCTGGTCTAATATTAGACAGCCCATGTTAAGTATGGCCATCGTTCCCACGTCGAATGTCAACGTCTTTTTTTATTTTTTCCGTAAGTCGTCCGGGAATAGAAATGTACGTAAACGACGCTACTCAAACAACGAATGACGTATCAACGTTATTTCGCGCAACGCACGGCGGGAAATTTCTGAACGGAGCATTCGCAGTTCGATCGCCACGGGGACGCGCCTAATTTCAAATGCTTCACACCCCCTAATCGCGTATTTCGATTACGCGGCGAGAAATACACTACGCCGCCGTACCGTAAGGGACAAAATCTACCAGAATTCGGCGTATAGCCTGGTAAAATACCGCGGCGTAGTGTATCTCTGATACTCTGCGCCAATGTAATTGTATCTGAATCTGGCCCATTGTGTTTTTTTTTTCAAAATTGGCTCTCTTTTTTTGTTTATAGGGCAAAAAAATGTAATCGCAGAGATGATCAAATACCACCAAAAGAAAGCACTATTTGTGGGAGAAAAAATTCCCCACAAAGTTGCGTGACTGCACAATTGTCAGTTAAAACGATGCAGTGCCAAATCGCAAAAAAATGGCCCAGTCATTGGGCAGCCAAATCTTCCGTAGCTGAAGTGGTTAAGTTGTTTTTTAGCGCCCCCTCATGCATACACATTTTTTTTATTAGGAATAGAAACTTGGGGACTCAAAATTTGAGTACTCTGGCTCCACTGTACTCTCCTGGTTTACTTGTACAACTCCTGGCTATCTTGCACAACTCATGGCTGCACTGCACTGGCTTGTGAGATAAACCACCCCACAGTCCATTTTCCTCTGTATAGCAGGATCAACTACTTTCTCAATCCCAGAATGGTTGGGCTTCCTCCTACTAACACTCAGCTTGCTCTGCTTAGTTTGTAGGCTTTTTTTTTAGTAGCCCCCCTCCCCCAGCTAAGTTTAGCGGGGACCTCAATGTCTTTAAAGGCTGCCTGGCTTCCTCTATGCCTCCCTCTTTCTGGTCCATGGACAGAGCCCCTGGACAGGAGTATGCTTCTGAAGGACTGGACCCAGGAACTCTGCCCCTTAGCTGCCATGCCTCAGAATATTTATGAGCTTTCCATCCACCTTTTGGGGACACCTTCCAGAAGAGCTAACTAAATTGACTTACTCTGAACTAGTATTTATGCTAATAAATCCTGAAACATTCTTGGCCAACTTTGAGAACCCATTCAATTTTTTGGTAGGGAACAGCCACAAATGCATTAGAATACAAAGCACTATGCTACTGGTCAGATTGCCTCGTTCTGGGGAGTCCCATAAAGCCAGGAGGCGATCAAACTCTATTCTTTTATAACCACCTTGCCTATACAAGGCAACACAGACAACACTATCATGATTTTACTTTCCCTTTCAGATACAAAGCACATTACCTCAACAATGATCTAAACAGCTATCAACCACCAGAATATCTGCCCCGTACTGGAATAAATCTGTGACATTTTTAATAATGTCCCTTTCTTTTCCAGGGGAATAATATTCTCAATGAAATGGATCTATCATGCACATTCATATCATAAAAGTAATTTCTTCAAATTGGGAAAAGGAAAAAAAAAAGTTTGATAATGTTTCCGTGAATCACTTTCTTATTCTACAAGATAATCTCCCTGTGATAGCAGAAACTGAGGCGATCTGACCAGTAATATCCGATAATGCTGATAAATGGCAGCGTTCGGGTAATTGCTTCATAAAGTTATAACTATTAAGGCTGCATCAAACTATTCATTTTACATTACTCCTGAATAGATGAAGCACAAAATCCTGGGAGCGAAATACGAATCATTTCAGTGAACTTAAAAAACATTAAAATGTGAAAAGATGGAAGTTAAAGTGAAGATTCCAGCAGATGTATGATGAAAGTTTTGTAAAATGAAAAGACGTGAATGCTTTGGAATAGAACACATACTTTCAGAGGGAGAAGTGTACCTTTAGCGGTTTAGTGCCTGGACCTGCTGACATCATCGAAGATGCATTGTGAGGACATCATCCCTTCTATCTACAACACTGACCTCCTCTGGCTTTACTGAACACATTTGTATATTGTAGTGACTGGAATAGGTTACAGTCAGTTAAAGTATATGTAAAACCAATCACTAAACTCTCATATAATCTTTAATATTGAAGATTAACTTGTTAAAGTTCTTTAAAGAATGAGCAAATATTATCTAAATACAGTACACGATGTGTGTATATTAGGGTTTTCCTGATAACACTTTTTTTAAGGCCAAGTACAAGTACCAATACTTTTTTTCAAGTACTCGCCGATACTCATTACCGGTACTTTTTTTAAATGTCATATGACAATGGCACATGTGTCAGTATTTTTTATTTAATTTTTTTACTATTTTTTGGTTATGTTTTTTTAATTATTATTATTATTGTTTAGGGTGGTGGATAGTGTTAGTGTTTTTTTTTTATTAATTTCTTTTTTTTTATTTTATCATTTATTGATTTATTTTACATTTTTTAGCCCTGTTGGGGGGCTTTGGTGAGATATTACGGGTCTTAACAGACCCCTGACATCTCACCTTTGAGACAGAGAAAGGGACTAAGGACAGAGATTCCCCAGTCCAGTCCCTTTCTCAGCAGCCTCAGCTGCACTGAAAATGGACAAAAGACAGAAGCTTCTCTCCATTCATAAACTGAAGCATCATAAACACCAGTTACGATGTTTCAGTTATGTGAATCGACAGAGGCAGTGATCACTGACTCTGTTTATTCGGAAAAGAAGGAGACAGGTTTACCGGCTGCTTCCTCCGCTCTCCATCCTGACAGATTGAGGACAGAGGGGGCAGAGGAGGTCATGGATGAGGACACGGAGCACGGAGGGGGAGAGCAGCACAATGGAGGGGGACACAGAGCACGGAGGGGAGACACGGAGCATGGAGGAGGGACACGGAGTGTAAAATGGATGGGGAGAGCAGCACAACGGAATGGGACACGGAGCGCGGAGGAGGGACACGGAGTGGAGCGCAGGCGGGGAGAGCAGCACAGTGGAGGGGGGCACGGAGTGTGGACAGGGAGAGCAGCACAATGGAGGGGGACGCGGAGAGCGGAGGGGGGACACGGAACATGGAGGGGGGACACGGAGCGGAGCACGGACAGGGAAAGCAGCACAATGGAGGGGGACACGGAGCATGGAGATGGACAGCAGCAGTATGGAGGGGGGACCGGAGGAGGATACAGTCAGCGGTGATCGGTTCGGCTTTGGGGGGAGTTGCAAGCACCGATCACCGCTGTAAAGATTTCACTAAAGCAGCTGAAAAGGGGGGGTCCGGGGAGAAGCTGTCAGGCTTTATATAAATCTTTACAGGGAAATCAGTGTTTGTAACTCCCCCAGGCACACAGATCATCCCTGACTGTACAGGTATCGGGTGAAGCATCGGAGCATTTGCCCGAGTACAAGTACTCGGGCAAATGCTTGGTATCGGTACTGATACCGAAAATAGTATCGGTATCAGAACAACCCTTGTTTATATTATTCCTTGAATCTTGGTGTGATTTGTGCATTTCTTCCAGATCTGTAGAGAAAACCAGTGTGAAACTTTGGAGTCTCCTTTAACAAAGACTGGTCACTGTTGCTCTCTCTCCTTGTGCACAGTGAATGGTCTTGTCTCCGCCCACTCCTGTTGTTTTCTGCAGGTAGTTGTAGTGGCTGGAGCCTACTGAGCTCCTCCCACAACTCTGCTCTTTGCACAGGCTATGTACATGCACAGTTGAAGTGCTAAAACCACGGGAGCCGCTGGCTGTATTGGGTCCTCTGTTCTTACCTTGACCTCTACAAAGACCACTGTACCTCTGACACCTCGGGCATTACCGTCAACAGACACTGATTGATTACTTTTGGTTAGTGCCACAGGGTCTCCCTGAAATGAGACTCGAAACCTTGGTGTATGATAACAATATACAATATTATATTAAGAATATGAGTAGTCAAAAATAAGAGGAGATCACACTATTTGACATATACAGTTATAAATATCTAAGAATGCAGTAGGAGTGTCACCAGGGCCGGTGCAAGGATTTTTGTCTACTTAGGCGAAGGTGCATTTTTGTGCACCCTCAACCGTCCTCCTACTACCTTCCCTCTACAATGAAAACCCCCATCCCCATATGGCATACACTTAATTTTCCTGCTGATGTTACATCATCAATGTTGCCATGCATTCAGTCATGAATGCAATGCAGTGTAGATCGCATTGCATTACATTCCCAGCCTTGATGGGAAACTGTCAATGTTGTTTCCAGGTCAGGAACAAGGAGAGGAGGTAGCCAGGTAGCGGAGATGTGCAAGCGGCGCTCGGGATACATAGTGGGGGGAGTGGGGCACTTTACTGGTGTGCAGTGTTGTCAACCCCCGATGTGAAATTTACTGAGAGGGCTTCCAAAATTTACAAAATGCACCAATTTTTTACTGCTGCAAGTCATGAAATTTACTGACAGAGCCACAATCACATCCTAGTGATCTGATCTCCATCGACGTCTAAAAGCATTGCTGGTATGATTAGAGACCCTGGGCCGAGTAGCTGAGGCGATCCTTTTATGTTGCCGAATATTCGCAATGCGAATATTCGTATTACGAATATTCGCGAATACGTTCTCTGCCCTTCTGTGTTTTGTGTATAAAAAAATAAAAAATAAATAGCTTTAGTTTTAGTCATATAAGTTTGTGTAAGTAGAGTTAGTGTTTAGTGCCTATTAGTTTAGTAATCCAGGAAATGATCTCCGTTTTCGCGTGTTGACGAGAATTTCGCAATCAATTTCGCTTTCGCATTAGCGAAATTTCGCTATTTTTTTTTTTGATAAAATATCGCGAATATTCGTTAATATCGAATATTCGTGATATTTTATAAAAAAAATAAATAGCGAAATTTCGCAATCAATTTCGCTTTCGCATTAGCGAAAATTCGCTATTTTTTTTTTGATCGTGTGTACGCGGCATTAGTGTTTAGTGCATATTAGTTTAGTAATCCAGGAAATGATCTCCGTTTTCGCGTGTTGACGAGAATTTCGCAATCAATTTCGCATTCGCAATAGCAATTATTTTTTTTGATAAAATATCACGAATATTCGATATTAACGAATATTAACGAATATTCGCGAATATTCTTCTATATATTCGCGAAATATCGCGAAATCGAATATGGCGTATTCTGCTCATCACTACTCCTCACCTGGTTGCCGCCACACCCGTATGACAACATCAGAACCAAATAAGTTTATCTTGGTCTCATCAGACCACAGGACATGTTTCCAGTGATCTTGTGTAGCACTACCCCCGAAGGAGCAGCTGGATATTTTCAGGCGGCATGTTACCTCTATTTCCTCGCCGTCCAGGATACTAGATGAGAGCTGAAAAAGTTCAATGTCCACACTTTGCACTTCTTTTTCTAAGATTTATTTTCTAAACTTGGTGAAAGAATAAAATAAGTGAATGAAGAGGTGGAAGGGTAACAGGTAGTTTCAATCCGGAAACACTCCTGTATCCAGTGACACAGCTTTTGTCACCACTCTAGCCAGAGTGGGTTTTGCGCACCTGGATAGGTTTCTCTCACTAGCCTAGCAGCCGGAATGACACACGGAAAATGGTACCGTCTCTGCCACAGACCTTCCCACAGATGGAGTTTCTGGTTTGGAATCCTCCCAGTACAGGATTCAGCACATGGATCTCTCCAAAGTAACTTCTTGTAGAACTTGAAACTGACAAGCGATCACCATCCAGCCTTTCAGTAAACGGTGCATCCTTCGATGATGTTCAAGGCCTCTCTTCAGACACCAGCCTCGTGCTCGGTCCTCTCCAAGATAGGTCCTTCATCAAGCGGCTTACTCTTTCAGGATGGACAGACCCAATCTGCCTACATGGGCCTTCTCAGAAGATCGGAACCCCGGACCAATGTGGTCCCAGGGCCAAGATTACAGTAACACGCACCCCTGGCCAGGAGGGCCACACACAGGGGTGGTGGGACGACAGACCTGGGATCGACGACCCCAGTCCAGTGACGTCTGTCCCTTAAGTACCCCTCCCCAGCATGCACAGCAGGACGATCAACCCCATTGATTGGCTGCCGAGGAAAAATACTCAAATCACCTTGACCTAGCTGCTGCCACCCTTGGCCTGAAGTAACAACTACACCCCAGACGAACAATAGTGGTGACTCTCAGCCATGGCTGGAACAGAAGCCAAATTTTCTCAAAATCATACATGTCATCATCATCATGTCACACATCATCAGTGAAAAAAATAGAACATGTTTTAAATTTTTCCTATGGATAAAAAAACAATAGAAAAAAACGATCGTCTGTGTGGAAGTCCATCGGTCAAAAATCCATGCATGCTCAGAATCAAGTAATTTTTTTCAGCACGTCTTTGAGTTTTACGTCACTGCGTTTTGGCACGGTCGGATTTTTGACTGATGGTGTGTAGGCGAGACTGATAAAAGTCAGCTTCATCGGATATCCGACGAAAAAATCCATCGGATTAAATTCCATCAGATATCCGATCGTGTGTACGAGGCTTAACTCTCAGACTTTCCTCCAAATTTATAGCAGCACCAGCTCAAATAGTAGCAAGCCGCTACATCTGTTCTCAGGCTTTCTTGTGCATCATCTTTAGAAGAGGCTTCCTTTTGGGATGACAGCCATGCAGACCAATTTGATGCAGTGTGTGGCGTATGGTCTGAGCACTGACAGACTGACCCCTCCACCCCTTCAACCTCTGCAGCGATGCTGGCAGCACTCATATGTCTATTTCCCAAATACAACATCTGGATTTGATGCTGAACATGTGCACTTAACTTCTTTGGTCAACCATGGCGAGGCCTGTTCTGAGTGGAACCTGTCCTGTTAAACCGCTGTATGGTCTTGGCCACTGTGCTACAGCTCAGTTTCAGGGTTTTGGAAATCTTCTTATAGCCTAGGCCAGTGATGGTGAACCTTGGCACCCCAGATGTTTTGGAACTACATTTCCCATGATGCTCCACTACACTGCAGCATGCATGAGCATCATGGGAAATGTAGTTCCAAAACATCTGGGGTGCCAAGGTTCGCCATCACTGGCCAAGGCCATCTTCATGTAGAGCAACAATTATTTTTTTCAGATCCTCAGAGAGTTTTTTGCCATGAGGTGACATGTTGAACTTTCAGCGACTAGTATGAGAGAGTGAGAGCGATAACACAAAATTTAACACACCTGCTCCCCATTCTAACCTGAGACCTTGTAAGACTAATGAGTCACATGACACCGGGGAGGGAAAATGGCTAATTGGGCCCAATTTGGAGAATTTGATTTAGGGGTGTACTCACTTTTGTTGCCAGCGGTTTAGACATTAATGGCTGTGTGTTGAGTTATTTTGAGGGGACAGAAAATGTACACTGTTATACAAACTGCACACTCACAACTTTACATTGTAGCAAAGTGGCATTTTTTCAATGTTGTCACACTTTTGGGAGATAGTGTGTGTGTGTGTGTATGTATGTGTATATATGTATATGTATATATATATATATATATATATATATATATATATATATATATATATATATATATACAGGGCTTTTTTTCAGGGGGAACTTGGGGGAACTCAGTTCCACCACCTTTTGCTCAGACCCTTTGGTGCCTGCTCACCACAATCACTTGCAAACACAGAAGTCTGGTTTCTGTGTTTACAAGTGACAGCTCTGCACTCTGTGTGTAACCCCCTGAACTCTGCACTCTGTATGTAATGCAATCCTGGTATTTAATGCCCCTTTAAGACCCTTTTACTGTTTGTGAAATCTGAACGGGGTCGTGGTTGAGTTCCTGCACCTACTTTCTGAGAAAAAAAGCTCTGTATATATATATATTGTGACAGGAAGTCAGGTAAATCTGTGTGTGTTGTCACAGACGGGAGAAACTGTTCTGCCTTGTTTAGACAATACACCAATTGGGTGTCGGCTGCAGAGATGGCCAGAGAGGTTTGGGGCGTTAAAAGGTTTCAGCTGTTCAGAATTAAGCAATTAAAGCCCCTATAAAGACAGCCTAGGGATGACGACTGATTGCTGTATCCTGGGGCTTTGTGAGTGAAGGAGCAGTCACAAGCACTTCTAAAGAGGTGAGGTGCTGATGGATATTTCTGTGTGAGAAATATCAAAGAGACTTTTTGTTGTTTTCTGCTGTAGAACCAGCAGTGTCTGCCCAGCAGTAGGCTGTGCCAGACTCCATAGGTAGGTTCCTGTGTTGGGAAGGTAGACGTCCCAAGTGGCAAGGGTTTATTTTATGTTTTGTTTTGTTTATGCTGTTTTGATGCTTGCACGTGTATCCCGCAAGATGGAAAAATAAACCGTATCATTTGTTTTCAGTCATCCTCAAGTGTCTTTTTGTACAGTTCAGCGTGTAGTGAACCCATCCAGGGGGTCACACACACCCGCTACCGAGTTAATCCCTCACAATATATATATATATATATATATATACCTGAATTTAATGCAACATTTTTTACTGTACAGGGAGTTGTTAGAATATAGCTATAGCTGCAATTTTTTTTTTATATACTTATGAATATTTTACTCTATTTGTAATGTCTTCAAACCTCATTGTGAATCCACTGGACACACAGATACATTTAGATCATGATAAGATATTAAATCCTCCCAGAAAATGGCTGGTACATCTTTCTCTGATGACAGCCATCTTCCACTTTATTTTATTTCCTTTTGATAGGACACAAGTGCTGTGCATGTGGAATGTAGTGTATAAAATATAAATCGGATCAGTCTATGGATGTGTCAGATGTATGGTGATGAATAGCAGGAAGCCTGGCATGATTCACTCTATAGGCCATATATCATTAAGTCAGTTAAGTATTGGGTGAGTCTTTTGGGAATACCTTTGTGATGCTTCATGGTTCACTAATAATCCTACGTG
Source organism: Rana kukunoris (assembly GCA_029574335.1). Taxonomy (NCBI): domain Eukaryota; kingdom Metazoa; phylum Chordata; class Amphibia; order Anura; family Ranidae; genus Rana; species Rana kukunoris. The sequence continues at coordinate 42,000,092 of CM056050.1, read as the reverse complement.
CTTGAAATGTGTAATATTTACTTTTTTTTTCATTGTATTCTTTTTTTTGCAGAAATAACTACATATACATTTTATTTTGTTTGGTTAACACTCTGGATGATAAGACTAGTTTAAAATATTTATAAATGCATGAGCTGGATCCACTTTACATCCAGGCCTTTTTTAAAGTAACCACTGAGCTGGCCAGAACCACCTCTAGAGGCAGTCTATTCCACATTTTTTCAGCTCTAACTGTGAAGAAACCTTTCTGTATTTTAGAGATTAAGGGCTAGATTCTCGTACGGCGGCGTTAGTACGAGCGGGGCGTAGCGTATCCTATTTACGCTACCCCGCCGCAACACTGGACGCAAGTGCCGTATTCTCAAAGCACTTGCGTCCTAAGTTACGGCAGCGTAAATGGCCCGGCGTAAGCCCGGGTAATTCAAATGTGAATGAGGTGGGTGTGTTTTATGTAAAAGAATCAAGACCCCACGTTTTTGAAGTTTTTTTTAAATTGCGCATGCGCCGTCCGTGGACGTATCCCAGTGCGCATGCTCCAAATTACGCCGCAAATACATAGTTTCGACGTGAACGTAACTTACGCAAATCCCCATTTGTGAACGATGTACGCAAACAACGTAAAAATCGATGTCCATACTTAACATTGCATACGCCTCACCTACGCAAAGTTACCCCTCATATAGCAGGAGTAACTTTAGGCTTACGCAAACAATGTAAAATATGACGACCGGGCGCAATTACGTTCGGGAATCGGCGTAGCTAGCTCATTTGCATATTCAACGCGGCTAATCGACGGAAGCGCCACCTAGCGGCCAGCGTATAATTGCACACAATTATACGCCGGCGTAGGCTAGTTACGTCGGCGGAAGAAGCCTATTTTTTTAATATCAAACGTATCTACGTTTGAGAATCGGCGTAAACATACGCCGGCGCAGATTTGAAATTACGGCGGCGTATCTGGAGATACACCGCCGTAACTGTTTTGAGAATCTGGCCCTAAATCTTTTTTTCTCCAGATGTAAAAAGTGCCCCTTGTCCTCTACGATTACCTTAAAGTGAATGACTCAACACCAAGTTAACTATATGGACCCCTTATCTATTTGTACATGTTGATCATATCTCCCCTTAACCTCCCTGGCGGTATGATTATGTCTGGAATTTTGTACCAAAAGCGGTACAATTTTTTGCATGGAAATATAATAAATAACTATAAATAATTATAACAAAAAATAATGTAATTATAATAAAAAATATTCAATAATGTAATCAAATCAAAAACACTGAAATTTGCTCAGTTGCAGAATTGTCGCTGTCATTACTTTTATTTTTTTATGACGAATTTCCCCACAAAATCACTATCGCTCAATTCTGCAAGTGATTATAATTCATTATCGCTGTTTTCTAGCTGCTCTAAAATCACTTTTGACATAAAGGGACACTTTTGCTTGCTATGAACAATTTACAGTTTTCAGGCAGAAAAAAAAGTTTTTTTTCGTTATAAAAGTACATGCAGAACACTGGGCAGACCACTAGGGACAAAGGGGGTGTGTATTTTTTACATACAGTATACTGTATGTAATGTGTTTATTTACTTTTTTGAATTTGACGTCGTTCTCCGCCCCCGTGCGTCGTAACGTCGCAGGGAACGGAGAACGGCGGCACACAGGCACTGTGTGATTCGGGCGAGGACGCCGCTTGCTCACACAGCAGGGATGCATCGCAGGATCCAGGGACAAGATAAGTAACTTGCCAGGAGAAGGTAAGCCGCGCCGCTGCAGGCTCTGCACAGCTATCCTGAGCGTGACTCGGGGTTACCGATAATAGCATAAAAATAACACCCGAGTCACACTCAGGATCACCGCTAAGGAGGTTAATCTCCTCTTCTCCAGAGAGAATAAATTCAGTTCCTTTAATCTTTCCTCATAGCTGAGCTCCTCCATTCCTCTTATCCGTTTGGTTGCCCTTCTCTGCACTTTCTCCAGTTCCTCAATATCCTGTTTGAGAATTGGTGCCCAAAACTGAATTGCATATTCGAGATGAGGTCTTACTAATGATTTTAACAGGTTGATATAGGGGTGATCACAACATGTGTGTAAGTATAACAATTCTTTATATATACGTGTCATTAGTAATTGTGTCAGTGGTGGCCTGTAATGCAGGGTGCAGGAGCGCCACCTCCCCTTACCATGCCTGGTTTCCAATGTTTTTTTTTTTTTTTTTTTAAGCACTTGATTAGAACCAGAGGCTCAGAACTCAGTTTTGTGACAATAGCAAATGAATATTCAATATTGCCTTCCTGATTCTCCTCCCGGCCAATCAGGAAGCAGGTCCTGAGACCCATCACCAGATAGCCGAAAGGAGAAGTGATCGTATTGGTTGCCTATGAGAAGGAGGGAGGAGAAGGGAGGAGACGCACGGCAGAAGCCACCATGATGCCAAGGAGGAGGAGACGCAGGGGAAGCTGCCTCCCATCACCCGAAGGAAGCGCTGCCCAAAAGATGAGGTAGGTCCGGGGCTGGTGACCAACCGACGGGGAGGTGTGGGTGGCCTGATCGGCCGACGGGGTAGAATTATTGATTTATGTCTGGAATATATGCCCTTTTCAATGCATGACAGTGTTTTGCTAGCTTTGTTAGCTGCAGCTTGGCATTGCATGCTATTGCAAAGTCTGTGATCCACAATCACCCCCAGATCCTTTTCTATTGTTGATTCTCCGAGGCAGGGGACCCTCGTAATGTGCGCTCAGTAATTCCTTATTCAGGTGCTTTCTGGTATAGGTATAACTGTCTTCCAACCTATGTGCTGCCACCCAGTTATATGCACCCTTGGTGGAGACTACAGGTAGCCCTTCATTCACTCATTGTGCAGCTTTTGTCCACCATTGCAACAAGTTCTTTCAAATGGTGTGCAGCTGACGCTGGAGCATGTGCATGTAGACAGGAAGTGGCTTAAAGAGTTCGAAAGAAGATCAGCATTACAGATCTGCAAAAAAATTATGAAAAAATTTGTGAATGAAATGTCCTCCAGTTAATATCTTCTTTACGTGATAACTTGCACATGTATATCTATTAAAAAAAATTAATTTTCTCTTGAATTGGTTTGATGGTGCTGATATTTGCACCTCCCATCATTGGCACCAAAAGTCTCAATTCAATCATTTCCAAGTCTCTCCCTGTGTCTGTTTCAGGAGTAATCCCCCCTGCTGGGTTAATTTGGATGCAGGTGACTTAATACATTTGGAGACTTGTGCGTCGGGCTTCATGTCTGCCCCAACTAATCATTTACATTTAAAATGATAATCATTGGTGTATGGCATTCTAAGTGTGTCATTTTCAATCCTTGATTAGATTTTTTCTCCCTGTGTTCTGCCAAGCCAAAGCATGTGTAAAAACAATTAAAAGTTTGAGCTGGAAAGGGATTTAATTACTCTTTGAATTCCGTGGAAAATATAACACAGCTGTTCGTCTCCAAATGCAAAACCTGGAATTAGCATTTTCACAAAAAAAAAGGTGATTCATCTTCAATTCCAGGTCGATGATAATTATTCAATGTTTAATTAGAAGACGCTTCCATGTTCAACATACCTGATCATTTGCCAGTTGAGAATAAATCGGGTTTGTTCTTAGGAGCACTGAGATTCTGACTCAAAGGGCCAATGAATTACATTAACCACTTACAGTATATACAGAGAAGTGAATGGATAAGTGGCAAACCCTTATTTATTTTTTGCTGTAGGGTACTACAGAAGTCACCCCTGGACATCAGTGCGCCCATTCATGACTATGATGTGAGCTGTTACTGCACAAATCCGTTCATAGACAGAGAGCACAGAGCTGATCTAAGAGGCTCTGTACTATTGGATTGCTTTAATGACCAATCATAACAATCACAGGTGTAAAGAGTGTAGATACCAGAGTGCAAATGCTGTGCACTGCCACTTAAAGATATACACCAACTACATATTTATATATTAGCCACGCCCACAATTTATCCTTAATGTGCACCCTAGCCTCTCTGTATAGGGGTGTGGTCAGGGGTGGGGCTCAAGGAGGGACTAGGGGTAGGGCTGAAGGAGTGACCAGAGGTGCGGCTGAAGGGGGCCCCGTCAAGTAGGCTGTACGGGACCCCATGATTTCTATCAGCGGCCCTGCAGGCGTCCCAATACTTTTGGTAATATCGTGTATCTAAATTAAAGCTTTAACAGTTCATTTGCTGACTGTAAATATAACAATTAATGATGATTAAAACAGAATATTTCCAGTTAAGTTCAATTTATATTTATTTTAACAGATTCTGAAATTCTGTAATCCAAGCAATAGTTTTTTATGAAATGTAGGATTCTGTGTATATTGGACAAATTTGTAGGAATATATTTTCAATCCATCTGATTTTTTTATCTGTTTAATTCTCGTTGATTACAATTTAACTGTTATTAGGATGACCCTCAATAAACTCTTTAATTTCTCAAAAGAATTGAAAAAAGGGTCCAATTTGTTCATTTCCCGCACATTCTCTGCCTGTTCGGTTTTCATCCATACAGCATAAAATTATGATTGCAGATTCTGATCAAAGGTAATCATTTATGGAGCTGACGTGGCAGTATCCTGGTGGGACGATTTTTTTTTAGTAACAGCAGGATGCTGTGAAATTGAAAGTAAGTGTGAGACTTTCAACCCCGACTTTTTACACGGCAGCGGCTCTGAGCTATGAAAAGAAGACAGCTTTTGTTGATTTCCATTGTTACAACATACATAAATCTTTAGTGATCATATATTGTACACTACCTGCAGATGATAAGCACTGATAAAACAATAATACTGTATTTTCCAGCGTATAAGACGACTTTTTAACCCCTGAAAATCTTCTTCAAAGTTGGGTGTCGTCTTAGGCCTTGTACACACGAGGGAATAGATCCGATGGGAACGATCCGATGGCTGTACACAGTGCGGTGACGCGGCGGTGACGTTGACGCCGCCACGTGACCGCCACGTCACCGCACCAGGAAGTAAACACTTCCGCGCGCATGCGTCGGATCCATTCACAGGATACGACGCATGTGCGGGCAGATATGTCCGCTGGTTTGCCGTACTAACCAGCGGGCATATCTGACGGACAGCTCTCCGGCGGAAAAATTCCAAAGCATGCTTTGGAAATTTTCCGCCGGAGGAATCCGGCCAGAACGGTCCGTTTGCCCCTACACACGAGCGGATTTTTCGGCTGAAATGGTCCGTCGGATTTATGTTCAGCGGATTTATTCACTCGTGTGTACAAGGCCTTATACGCCGGTAACCTAATAATGCTTACCTTATCCGTGACATGCAGATCACGGCGGTCCATGTTTCAAAAGCCGCGCCTCCTCTTTCTGCCGTTCCTTGATAGGCGGAACACTCAGCTTCCCAGGAGACGCTGTGTTTAGTGTTCCGCCTATCACGGATGCCCTTTCGTCCTCGGTCTCGGACAAGAGGGCATCCGTGATAGGCGGAACACTAAACACAGTGTCTCCTGGGTAGCTGAGTGTTCCGCCTATCACGGAACAGCAGAAAGAGGAGGCGCGGCTTTGGAAACATGGACGGCCGCGATCTGCATGTCACGGATAAGGTAAGCAGTGACACACTAAAGGCATGTAATTGGGCACAGTGAGGCATGTAGTGGCGCACAGTGAGGCATGTAGTGGCGCACAGTGAGGCATGTAGTGGGGCACAGTAAGGCATGTAGTGGGGCACAGTGAGGCATGTAGTGGGGCACAGTGATGCATGAAGTGGGGCACAGTGATGCATGTAATTGGGCACAGTCTGGCATGTAATGGCACAGTGAGGTGAGGCAAGGCATTACTTGTAGGAAGGGGGTCGTCTTATAAGGTGAGTATATCCCAAAACCAACATTTTAGCTGGAAAATTAGGGGGTCGTCTTATACGCCCAGTCGTCTTATACGCCGGCAAATATGGTACGTAACAGACTCAATCACAGATGATATTAGACATAAAACAATACAGCTACAACATTGGCATTAATTGTCACCAACATCCTTAGTTATCATTGGCTGCATAATTCAGCTTGATGAAAATGAACAATAATTGTGTCATTTAAGGTAATAAAAGTAACAGCAAGGCTTGATTTTTTTTTTTATCAATGACCATGAAGGCTTGTCAGTTTTAGCTGGAAGAATTTGGTGCTTATGTTCTATAGAGCAGTGGTTCTAATCTAAACCATATTGGGGCCAGGGTGCAGGAAAAATCTTCCAAAAGCTTTTATGCTCCAGCAAAGAAAGTGTCAGGACCTGGGCTTGAACATGGGACCTCTTCTGTGTCTGGCATTGTCTTTTCCCACCAAGCTATCTGGGATGCTGGACAGTTTCCTGCCTGATCTGCTGAAAAAACCTATATGATCCTTTAGACTACTTTGCTTGGTGTCTTGATTGCCTTGAACCTTGAACCCCTTGCTCCTCCCATTAAGTTCCTATATACGCCTCATCTCAGCATTTTGCCAGATTATTGTGCCTTCCCAGCCAGTGCCTTGCTATTTGTTTGCTCTGCTGCCATTTGTATCTGCAACCACCCGTGTTTGACCCTCGGCTTGTTATTTGACTACTCCTCTGCCTGATCCCAACCTGCAGCCACTCGTGATTGATCCCTTGGCTTGTTTACTGACCACGCTGCTGTTTCACCCTTGTCTGCTTATCCGCTACTGTACCCCGGCTTGCTCACACCCTGGTGGGCCAAACCTGAGGACCACGACCTGGTACTAGCTTGCAGCTAAATTAATTTCCACCATCAGGAGCTCTGGTGGACACCAGCTAGTACTTAGACGCCGCACCTTAGATGAGCCTGTGTCATCTGCCAGAAGAGACTGCCTTTATACCTGTTCTGCAATTGCTATTGCTACTGGTATTCAAGCCCGATGTCTGATCATGACAGAAAGTTTATACTCATACATTAAGCATATGGGAATGCAAAATGTGTTTTGAAATGCTTGAAGGCTCTCAATGGGGCTGGGCATCACTGATGGAGGTTCTGGAAGGGGTTTTGTGGACTTTGCTGCAGACTTGGTGGCCCTGTAGAAGATAAGGTTTTTCCGGAATAGGGTTCTCCAGGGCACTATAGAGAGATGGAGCCACTATGGGGAGCTGGAGAACTTGCAGCAGGCTGGGGAGCAATGTGTAAGGCTGGGTGGCAATGTAGAGGGTTATGGAGAAGCTGTTGGAGCTGAGTGTTTTTCAGGAGCCTGGGGGCACTGTGGGAAGTTGAGGGGCAGTTATGGAAGGTTGGGGGCATTATGAGAGGTGAAATGCACTCTTGTGGGTTAGGCAATCTTCTGCTGGCTAGAGACACCAGGAGGATGAAAGCTGGGGCCCAATGCAGGACATGGCACATTGACAAAGAGCCACTGCTTATGCTATCTCCCATCATAATATTCTCTATTTAACCAATCTAGGGCTGCATCACAAGCCAAAAGAAATATCCAGGAGGCAGGAAGGAAGGAAAGTAAATAGCTGAGGGGTAGTTGGAGTTGGGTTGTTTAGATCAGGGAAGCTAAGCGGAGTACAGTAAGTAAGTGTATTTTTCATAACGGCTTCAGCTCTAGCATCTTGTATCATACCCCTTATGTACCTGAGCAATAGTTACTCCCAACAGTGCCCACCAGTGCTGCAGTCAGTGCCCACCAGTGTGCCAACCAGAGTGCCAATCAGCGCTGCCAACTAATGAACTACTGATTCATTGACCTACTGATATTCTATTCAACTTTGTATTCCTAAATCCAAAAGTATCTCCTCTAGCTCTGAGCCTCCTCCATATTTCCAAATACTTTTTATCTTGCTGCTGTGATCTGACTTCCTGTTAGAGGGTGTCTACGTTTGTTCTCAATGGTCCCACTGTATGTAGCAATGTAGGCCCCCTTTTATGCCTACTTCAGAGATGGACTGTAGGATTTTTAGGCCGCGTACATGATCGAACAAGTCTGCTGAAACTGGTCCGCGGACAAGTTTCAGCGGACAGATTCGATCGTGTGTACGGCGTAGCGGACAAAAGTTTTAAAGCATGCTTTAAAACGTGTCCGCTGGAAACCTGTCCGTCGGACATGTGCGCTGGTTAGTACGACTAACCAACGGACAGAAATCCCCCGCATGCGTCGAATGGATTCGACGCATGCGCGGAAGCATTTTATTTCCGGGTTTGGTGGCGTGGCGGCATCAACGTCACCGCCACCTCACCGCGTTCTCTGTCCGAGGGGATTTTCGTCCGATGGTGTGTACACACCGCCGTACCAAAATCCTGCAGGAGACATGTCCGATGAAAACGGTCCGCGGACATGTCTCCTCGTGTGTAAGGGGCCGTAGTGTGCATAGAGCAGTGCACATGATTGCAACTCATGTGTACTGCAGGTTCTGAACATAGGGAAGTAAGGGGGAGGTTTGGGAGCTCATAGTGGACATTACAAGGAGGAAGAAAAACATAGTGTAGTGGGTGCTGCCAGCTGTGTAAATTCCCACCCCATTTGCCCCTCCCCCTCTGGTATACTGGGTGAAAGCGCTGGGCTATGTGTGTCTGCAGCCAGTGTCTCTCTCTGCTCTCACAGCTGCTGATGGTTAATCTATGTAATTCTCCACTTGCTCTCTGCTTCTCCCCTTCCCTCCTGGTAAACAGTAGCAAGACAAATCAGCAAAGAGTGAAGAGGATGATGGGACATATAGTGAGTAGTATAGTAGAGACATGGAGAGTAAGGGGACCGTGCTGTGGGGTGTCATTTTAGAGAGAGAGAGAGAGACTGCAACAGTGCCATTGGGGGCCAGACAGAGCAGAGCTGAATGCAGAGGGTTGGAGCCACTTCAAGAATATGGACCTTGCTGCACTGCCTACCAGAATCATTATGTTCAATCCTGAGTGAGGGGACCCCTAACCACAGGAACTGCTGCTGTTGTATTGTGAGGGCTTTACGGCCACTGCTTGCTATTGCTATTATCACTCGATATTGAGCCATTAGGAACTATCTAACCAACTACGTATAGCTATAGTATTGCCTTTAGGGCTTGTTGACTGCCTTAAAGCATGCCAAAGGTTACTGGGTCTCAACATTTATCTGGCTGAAGGACTAAAGACTGCTGCTTAATAGTTGCCACCCAGAGACCTTTTGCCCCTTTGTGGAGTTCAAAACCTACCTCTTTAGAGTGTGCTCTAAACTAGTGTAGCAGTGCCACTCATACTGCACTAAACGTATACAGTACTTACATTGGTTTACTTATATTGTGTCAGGAACCATAAATCAAACAGAGACATAAAATGCAGTTAAAATCACACCTTTTAATACAACATGGTACAAATTGTAAACGTAGTCAAAACATAACCAGAGTATGGTAACCAAGGCAGGTAGTCAGAACAAGCTAGTAAATCAGGAAGCCAGAGATCAGCATAGTCGGAGGCAGCAGACAAGATCAGGAACCAGAAGAGGCGTCAGCCAGCCAAGTCTTAAACAGGAACACAGCAGAGAGTCTCCAGATATGTTTGATCAAGGTGAAGGCACGGAAAGAATGAACCAGGCAGTTTAAAAAGCCAGCAGAGGCTGGCTGTATGCTGGACTGACGAGCAGGAAATGATCACCAGATGAGCCACTGTGGAATGATGAGTGTTAGCAACAGCCCTGACACATTGATTATTACTGATTTGCTAATTGCAGTATTGATTTAAGTTAGTGGTATAGAATCTGATCTTAGTTACTTTGGCCTAGGTATTACTTTGTTTAGCAGACTGTCTTCAAATTTTCCCATTGTGTGCTCAGTTATGTTCTACTTCCATTTATTCTAAATCCATAGATGAAGTGCATTTATCACTAAACAAGTGTGTGTGTGTGTCTATTTTCTGCCACAGGCAGGTAAAAGAGACTTATGCCTCGTATACACGACCAGTTTTCCCATCTGGAAAACTGCCATGACAGCTTTTGGCCAGGAAAACTGGCCGTGTGTATGCAGCATGGCAGTTTTCCCGACAGGAAAACTGACGGGAAAAATGAGAACATGTTCTCTTTTTTCCTGCCGTGGTTCCCGGCGGTCTTTTTCCAGACAGTTTTCCTATGGGAAACACTGGGGTGGAGCATACACATGGCCAGGTTTCCTGGCCAAAGTTCTCATGGCAGTTTGTAGGGGGAAAAACCTGCCAAGCAGGTTCTCGGCTTTCCCCTCGGGTTTCCCGGTGGTAAATAGTCAGCCGGGAAACCCGTACGTGTGTACGAGGCATTATACTTGAGTCCCTGTACGTGCTTGCAGTGATTTTTTTTTAGGAGTCAATGCAAAATACAGAGAACCCAATATTACCATGCAGCTTCCTCGGGGGTGGCGCTACAATTGTAAGAAATGATTTCATGACAAATTGATAATAGGGCTACTAAGTAGTGCATGTGTATGGATTAATTTTGAATAATAAAAATATTGTTTAGTGCCACTTTAAGATAAACAAGGTTTAGAGGGACAAACAGGTTTTTTTTGCATTCCATGCATGAAAATAAAAAACTTTCAGTATGCAAGCCCCCCCACCCCCCCGCCCCCAATACTTACCTGAGCCCAATCACAATCCGGTGATGTGCATGAGAGCAGCTGCTTTCCTGAGTCTCTGCCTCCTAATTGCATCAGAGGCAGCAATAGGTGCCACTACCTGGCAAGCCCATTCCGAGTGGCAAACAGAGTGCATGCTATGGGGGCATTCAGCGGGGGAAAGGGAAACCAGAAGTTCACTCAAGAAAAGGAGGATTGTGATTGCTCTGTGCAAAACCAATGAACAGAGCAGGTAAGTATAACATGTTTGTAATTTAAAAGCTTACACACAGCTGCAAGTGTAATTTTATACATAAACTTCTCCTGAAATACAGAGCAGGTCTTGGCTGTCATTTTGACAGCAGGGATTTGCTGAAAATATTGGCCGAGAAATGGCAGCAGGTGATAAAGAGCAGCCTAGGAACTTTGTTAAAGTGTTATCTTTTTTTGTTTTGTCTTTTACTTTTTATAGGTAGGACCTTACACAAATATCTTACATCCAAAGTTCAGAAGTAGATAGGGATAAAGCCTTAGCCTAAATGCACTTAGCCTTTAAGTTTAAATGATTAGTTCACCTGTAATGATATTTTTCAAAAGAAATGCCTGTTCTCATTACACAAATATTCAGTGAAATGCTAGACGCCTGGTTCTCACTCTGACCATCTGGCTTTAATACTTTAGGTCAATGATCCAAAACTAGTATTTTAATAGACTTTTGGCCTCCTGATGTACATACTTGTTCCTGGTCAGAAATACAGAAGGGTCTAAACGTCAGTCAACCAGCTTTTTCCAAAGAAAGGCAACGAAGGCAGCCACATATTATTCTCCTGGCAAATTTACTTTGGTAAGACCCCTTGGCACTAAGCCGCTAAGAGCTCCCTCTAGTTGCTAATTTACAAATCTCTGCATTTGATAGACTCACAAACATAAAGAGGAGTAACCTTGTAAACATGATCATACCGAAAATTACTTACAGCTAAATCCTGTAACACTATTACACACTATGGGTTTATTGTAAATGTCTTATACTTTCCCTTTAATGTTTATAACATAATGTATTATTGATCAATCCCTTATGATCATTTTATTACTAGGAAGATATCAAAGTCTTGGGATAAAGGAGAATCGCCACTGTGTGACCAGCACTGAATCCTAAAGAGCACCAGGTGCTCTGTGTGTGCCGAGCACAGTTAGACTTAGCATCAAGGTCTCTGGAAGGGGGCTCTAGTAATGATGCAGCACAATGCTAGAGGATAGCTTTGATTAGCACGCTTGTATTGATGTAATGGCCGAGTCCCCAGGCAGCTGGGCAGACTCTGCAGACACCCGCTGCCAACCTCGCTAGCCATAATCAGCATCCCCTTTGCAAAAACATGACTCACTGACTCCAGTTTTGATCTTCACTGCCGCAGAATCCCCCTTCACAGGAATGATGACAATAACGTTGCTGCAGTCAGAAGGATCCCAAGCATGGTTTCAGGTGAAGCAAGTTTGTTACAAGCAACAGAGTTTACTGCTGGAGCACCTAAGACCAAACTCCAGGATCAGCCCCCAGTATAGTTTTTAAGATTATGTATACTTTATATGCATACCTTTTTCAAAGTCTTCGGGTTAGTTAGGTGAAATGAAGGGTCCTCTTCTTTTAATCCTGTCCTGAATGGTGGGGAATCCTGAATGATGCATAGAGCAATGATGATGCCATGACTATCTGCATCAATATAATGTGAGCAATGGGCAGATTGGTTGGCCCATGATCTTCTGAACTCACAATGGGGTTTATTTACTATAGCACCTAGTCGGCAAATTGCTGAACAAATGGTCACACAAGCTACTATAATCGATAGAAAAGGTATTCACTATAGCACGCGGGGAATAAATAGTCGCAAAATCAAATTCACTATAGGTCACATAAATCAGTGACCGACTAAGTCAGTACTCATGGTAGAATCAAGGAATTGCACATGGAAATAATGTTTAGCACTTAATCTCATAGATTTTATGGTTCTTAAACATCTGGTATATTGTTTGAAGATGATCTGCTTTAAAGTTTCTTGAAATATTGTTGTGAAAGCAGAAATATGCTTGAAAGTCTCAGAAGAGATACATTCACCCTGTTTTCAGAACTCTGTACTGACACAACTGAGCATGCCCAGACTGAAAACTAGTCACAAGCCTACACTTATTTTGATTTAGCCCTATGCTATAGTAAATCCTGAAATGTGGGAATGCCAAACAAGCGTTTAGGACCGGAAATTTGTGAGAGCTAGCAAAATATGTGCTATTTATGTATAAATGCAAGTGTCAGCCATTGATTCTCATTATATAAATATTACTTCCACAAAAACATACATTTTAGTTTTGAGATGAACTCCCTAATTTTTTTTAATAAATTGTCCTTGCTGGGTTTTTATGTTGCTTTATATTGCTTTTTTTTTTAAATGCCAGTAATGGGTAATGTTTTTTGGAACAGATATTATTTTCTCTCTCACTATTTATACATATAGTATATACATGCTACCTACCACCTCCCTAAAGTTTCAATGGTGAATGGATATGTGCGTAGGCAAAATCTATCAGTCTAGTGCAATTTATCTCTCGCCAATGGCACTTATGCATTCGCCAAGGCATAAGTGCCACCTAGGGAGGTGGTAGCAAGGGTGGGATTTGAATTCATGACCTAAGTGCTGCTAAAGATTAAACCACTGTGCTGAGTACAATTATACCTAGAATATAAAGAAGTAACATGATTACAGATTGAACATATATAAATAGAACTCAACATTTTCATTAAATACAAATTAGGCATAAAACAAGTTTGACATGTATAGAATAGAGATATAACCCTTACATCACTGATAATTGTATAAATATCAGAAAAAGAAGCAAAACAAGTCACATCTACAAATTGTTGACGATTTAGCAATAATCTTGGAATTGTATTTTTGGAGAATATAGATTCTCTTGATCTATGTTCATTCGTTAATCATTGTACTACTGTATATTCTAAGTAAAATTATGCTAATCTCAATGGCTTTTTGGCTAGCACTTCTATCTAGAAAAAAGTAGAAATATGTAGCGCTTACTCAATATTAAATATGCAAAAAACAATATGATGATATTAATAATAATAATTATAATAATAATAAATCTTAATTAACTGTGCAAAAACAACATAAAGTGCAGAGTGATGTGTTTAACATGTGCAACAACAAAAAAAGCAGTCCAATGCGTGCAGAAAGATATTCAACAATAAAGTGCAACATGTGCCCAAAAAGTGACAAGTAATGTAAAAGTATAAAAAATTCAGAAACAACAGTTCATAGAAAAAAGTGCATGTGCATAAAGCGGTGAAACTCAGTTCATCCCAGTATTTCCTCCATCCATGGTGTGCTAATGGTTTGCCCCAGCCTCTCACTTCATCAGAAGACCCCTACAGGTCAAATCGAGCCTCCAAAGCAAACAAATGGTTTCCAGGAATATCCAAGACCAGGCAATTGTTGACTAAGAAATCTCTTTCCAAGCTCCTCAAATGCCGGTTAACATGTAATGAAAGAAGGGGGCTCCATAGTGCAGTAATTAAAAGTAGATTTATTAAAAAACAAATAGTAACTCACAGTTAAAATTGCGCTGTTCAGCTTCAAACAATAAGGTAAGTGATGACACCTGGCTTCTTTCTGACGCGTTGCGTCACTGAACACGTGACTTATTTTGCTAATGAATGCTGTCATGTATTTGGTGACTCAACGTGTCAGGAAGGAGCCAGGTGTCGGCACTTCCGGTCACGGACGAGACTGGAAGTATCTTATTGTTTTGGAGCTGAACAGTGCAATTTTAACTGTGAGTTACTATTTGTTTTTTAATAAATCTACTTTGAATATCCTAGGATATGTCGGTTTCAATACCTTGGACTCTAAGTTAACTGTTGCAGTTTTAAGATCTCTTTTCATTGCACGAAAACTGATTGCTTCGCAATGGGTATTTTCTATTCCACCATCGGTAGATGAGAGGATATTTGAAATTAACAATTATATTTGCTGCAATATGGTCTAGTTGGATAGATGTGATGTACACTTCTATGACTCTTTGTTGAGGATGTTGAACGTACTGTTACTTGTGGGATATCTATTAGATTGCTAAGCATCATAGAGATGTAAGGGTGATATAGCCACTCAACAAAGATAATTTTCTGTATTTTTTTTTTTTTTGTTTGCTTTTCAATTTTTTTGTTCCACTGTTTTGTGTGATAGTTTGTCTCTATGTTGTTTTTTATTTGAAATAAAATCTTTAAATAAATACAATTTGGTTTAAAAAAAATGCTTCATGTATGTCTTGTTGATCTAGTTCCCCTATCGAGATAGTAACCTGCCTGACTGCGCAGGCGCAGACAAAGCCCATGGAAATCTCCGAACCTTGGGCGGCACAAGGCTCATTCCTTAACATCCCTGTGGATTGGAGGATGTTAACAAAAGAGCCAGGAGGCCGAGCGAGCGCAGCGAGGATGTGAGGCAGACTGGCCACTTACCCCAAATTCCACATTGCCCTGGAGGTTTGGTGATTTCCTTCAGCAAGGATTGTGCCTGCGCAGTCAAGACTGAAACCATATCGATAGGAGGAACCATATTGTCAGATCAGGGGCAGATAGGAACAGGACTAGCTACCAACTGAGGAGGAGATGCGGTTCTTCTGTAAGTGAAAAGTGGCCTCTAGCCTGAAAGTGTTAATGCCTCCACAAAAAATTCTAAGTCAGCAACTACAAATACTGCAGCTGCTGACTTTTAATATTAGGACACTTACCTGTCCAGGGTTCCCGCGATGTCGGCACCCCAGCTGATTTTCCGATCACTCTCGGGTGTTCATGTTAAGGGAATTCATGTTAAGGGAAACTGGCAGTGAAACTTTTACTGCCGATTCTCTAATGTGCATGCACAAAGTGCGCTGAGCTTTTTAACTGGCCTGGCGGCGGAGGAAGGATGAAGGGGCCAAACATCAGAGGGATGGCGCTGTGGTGCTGTCTCCCAGAAGTGGGGAAGGGTACCTGTCAAAAACAAAATGTGGCACTGGAGGAGGAGAGGAAGCAGATAAGCCACTTTAAGTGTACAAATTAATTGGCTTGCTGTTCCCCTAGGGCAGTGATGGTGAACCTTGGCACCCCAGATGTTTTGGAACTACATTTCCCATGATGCCCAACTGCAATGCAGAGTGCTGGGGCATCATGGGAAATGTAGTTCCAAAACATCTGGGGTGCCAAGGTTCGCCATCACTGCCCTAGGGGGAAATACGTTGAACTTCCCAACAAGCTTAGGTAAGGAAGCCCCTTTAGATGAGAGAAAAAAATACTCATGAAGACTCTTGGGATGTATGACATCATACTGGCCTAGGCAAGAAACTAGGAAGCAACTGAAGGAATGTAAAAAATAAAAAAAATAAAAAGTTTAAAACAAGTGAGTATAACTTCCTATCTTTTTACAAAGGCTAGCAAGGTATGGCTTCTGGTGATTTATGCTATCATCCTCAGAAGCGGGCTAAGGCACCTCCAAATGTAAGCAGGCAATTTGGAATTTGTTTTTATGTGTTTTTCAATTAATTATATATTAAGCTATGGTACCTTTCATATTTTATTTCCAATGGGTTACATATCCTTTGGTATACAAGCAGGCTTATTGATCCACAAAATCAGCCCATTTTGACCTTGTTTTTAGTTAAAGAGGTCATGTCCGTTTGGTGAGTAGAAAATGTAACCACACTCATCGGGTGTAACCTACAAAAACACTGCATATGGTGATGGTGCATGATTTGGAATTACACTACTGAAGGACTTATGGACTTTTTGATGAATATTATTTTCACTATTATTAACCTCCCTGGCGGTATGATTTTTTCAGATTTTAGGTGCTGAAAGCGGTACCATTATTTACAAGGAAATTCTGCGTTTTATACTGTAGGCCTGTAATTCTTAGGAATAACTCACTTAAATCTGACCAAACAAGAGTCTAATAGGCATCCCGGGTATGAATTTTAAAAAAAAACAAAATTATAAATTATAATATAATAAATAATTCTAGATTTTCCTAGCTTGTGACGGAAAATATTAGTTATATGAAGACAGGAGGCGAATATCTTATGCATTATCTTTCTTTATTAATGCCCATAGCAGAATCTAACTTTCAGTAAATTCAAGTAGAAAAACATTTTAAAACTGAAAGGCAAGAAAAAACTACAACACCCAGCAGCCCTTAGACTGGATCTACCAATCATGAGGCAGGACAGCAGGTATATAAGGGGCTGCCTCCTTAGAACCCTCCTCTTTCTTGAGGCGAATCGGCAGGAACCCTGAAACCGGAAACAGTCCAAAACACCGGAACCCTGTTAAACTGGAACCACACCGGAACCTCGGAAAAACTGGAACTCCGGACTCAGCCGACGGCAATCAGACTCCGGATCTGGAAGCAGTTGGAACTTCACTTCCGGTCTGCGATGAACTAAGATCCATAGATCGAACAGGAACAGCAATCCCAATGGGGATAGTGGAAACGAAGCTTCCGGAACGTATCAGCCTCCGACTTGCAGGATGCGTGATTCAATAGCCTAGAACAAGAGAAACAACACCGTGACAGGTTTGGGTCGGGAGGGAAGATATTCGCCTCCTGTCTTCATATAACTAATATTTTCCGTCACAAGCTAGGAAAATCTAGAATTGTATATCAGACAGGAGGCTCATATCTTATGCAAGTTCAAAGCTATAACAAAGTATACATGAATCATAACAATTGAAAATAATAATCTACAGAACCGACATAGATATGTGTTCCTCCGGTCTAAAGTAAAATTGGCAGAAGGTGGTCGCAGACGACCAGTCTGCCGCTAAGAGTAAATCTGCGAGGGAGCCTCCCGAGGTGACGACCTTAGTAGCCATCGCCCCTCTGGAGGAGTGGGCACTAAACAGGGTTATGTCAATCCCTGCCATTTCCATGACTGACTGTACCCACCTGGCTAATGTAGCCGAGGAAACCGGCAAATGAGGTTTAACGTAGGAAATGAGGAGTTGGGAGAATTGCGATGATCGCAGTGGGGTCGTTAAAGACTCATACGTCTGCAGACAGCGGACCGCACAGAGGTGTGGGTGCGCGGGAAAGAACGGGTAGAAAACCGAATGAAGTCCCGTCTTTGTCCTACGCACGACCGAAAACCTGACTCCCTGAGGCGAGAACTGATGCCTGGATATGTCCAAAGCCTTGACGTCTGAGACTCGTTTGATGGAGATCAGACATAAGAGGACAGTAAGCTTGAAAGACAATAACCTCAACGACAGAGCGTCATTGTCCCCCCAGTCCGAGAACATGGTCAGGACCTTAGTCACATCCCAAGTGTGTTGGTACTTTGGCCGTGGGGGGCGCTTAAACTTAACGCCCTTCAAAAGCCGGCACACCAACGGGTGTTTACCTACCGGTAATGAGTCTACAAGGGAGTGATAGGCTGAGATCATGGAGCGATAGATGTTAAGGGAGCTATAGGACCTCCCGGATTCAAAAGAGTCCACCAGATAGTTGGCCACTACAGAGACAGGCGCCTGAACGGGATCAACCTGTCGTTGATCACACTAACAAACCCAGAGCCGCCAGGCTGATCGA
The DNA here is from genome assembly GCA_029574335.1 of Rana kukunoris. Classification (NCBI taxonomy): domain Eukaryota; kingdom Metazoa; phylum Chordata; class Amphibia; order Anura; family Ranidae; genus Rana; species Rana kukunoris. Next base: position 41,981,945 of record CM056050.1, on the reverse strand, counting down.
TATGCCGATCTAGTCCCGGGGGCCCAGGCCAAGGCAAGGAGGTCCCTAGCTGTTCTTGAAAGGTCGCTGTCTGCGACCGGCACCCCGAGACCAACCATGCGAGGAGAGGTAGGTTGTGATTCATGAGTAGAGGGTGCAGGTCTCCGTTCGGACTGGCAAGGAGATGAGGGGAGTGAGGAAGTAACCTGGGGAGATCCACAGTCATCCCCAGAAGGAGGGGAAACCATGGTTGTGTCGGCCACCACGGAGTGATCAGCACGACTGACGCTCTCAGGTTCGCTATGTGGAGGAGGACCCTGAGGATCATTGAGAACGGGGGAAACGCGTAATGTGTCCCCTGTGGCCAGGTTTGGCGGAGGGCGTCCACAGCGTGCGCCTCCGGATCCGGCCTCCAGCTGTAAAAGTGCGGGAGCTGATGGTTGAGATGAGAGGCGAACAGGTCCATAAAGAAAGGACCCCATAAACGAGCGAGGGCCAGGAACACTGACCGGTCCAGTCGCCAATCGCTGGAATCGGTCAGGTAACGAGAATTCCAATCTGCCACCATATTGGAAGTGCCTGGGATATATTCCGCTACCGGGACGATGTTGCGTTCCAGCCAGAAATGCCAGAATTCTTTCGCTAGATCCGCTAGGATCCTGGATCTGGGACCTCCCAAGCGATTGACGTACTGGACTGCGGTTACATTGTCCATACGCAACAATACGCAGCAGTTGGATGTATGTGGCAGAAGACTCCTGATGGCAAAAAACGCCGCCAGGAGCTCCAATCTGTTGATGTGCAGCAGAGACTCCTCTGCGGACCATGTCCCTCCTGTGGACGAGGGACTGCACCGAGCGCCCCAGCCGTGGTGACTGGCATCCGACTCTATGACGAAGTCCGGAGTGGAATTGAAGATGGTCTTGCCGTTCCATTCGACGGCATGACGTAGCCACCACCGTAGTTCCACCATGGCTTCTGCATCCAAAGCGAATTCGTCTGCATAGCGAAGTCCCTGGCGAAGATGTAGAGCCTTGAGTCTCTGGAGGGCTCTATAATGAAGAGGGGCTGGAAAGATGGGCTGGATCGACGCTGATAACAGGCCGACTAGGCGAGCCAGTCCGCATAAGGACACCCGTTGCTTGTCCAGCACGATACTGATCTCCTTGCGGATGGAAGCTAACTTGGTCTTGGGTAGCCGGAGGACCGCACAGTTGATGTCCACCAAGAACCCCAAAAACTCCATCTCTTGAGATGGGGATAGGATAGACTTCTCGTGATTTATGAGAAATCCCAGATCTTCAATTAAATCTTTTTTATTGTTCAACACATATCGTTGTAATACATTTTGTGCACATCTTCAAATATAAATACAAAATACTGCAAAGTGTAAAAATTTGTGTAAAACTTGTATTTCCCATATTTCACAGCTTACTACTCCCTTATCTATGTCTCTTTTGTGCGTTAATGTGCATTATATTGTGTTTGTGTGCATTTATCTCCCACCCTCCCCCCTACCCTTCCCACCCCTCCCGCCCCTCCCTGTCACACTCTTAAATATTGTATTTTAACTCTCATTTGTGAAATCCCAGATCTTGAAGCAGTCTGACAGTCCAGGAGGCATGTTCGCTTGCCTGGTGAGAGGAGCGAGCCATTATGAGTAGGTCGTCTAAGTAGATGATCAACCTCACCCCCCTGCTCCGCAGAGCTGCTACCACCGGCTTCAGTAATTTGGTGAAGCACCACGGGGCGGAGGAGAGACCGAAAGGAAGGCAGGTAAATTGCCACGTTCTGTCTCTCCACAGGAAGCAAAGTAAGTGTCGGGAGGTTGGATAGATGGGAACCGTAAGGTAGGCGTCCTTTAAGTCCACCTTCACTAACCAGTCCCCGGGATGTAAGAGGTCCCGCAGGCAGTGGATTCCCTCCATTTTGAAATGTCGGAATACGACATGTTGGTTGAGATTTCTCAAGTTTATCACTGGGCGATAACCGCCACCCTTTTTTCTGACTAGGAAGATATTGCTGAGGAAGCCCGGAGAGTGTGGGTCCACCTCTACCACCGCTTGTTTGGCCCGAAGGTCCTACAACTCGTTGTCTATTAGGACGGCGTTCAGGTTTGAAAACCGAATGGGGTGGGGAACCCAATCCATGTCTGGTAGTGAATATAACTCTACCCGATAGCCCGCTACTGTACTGAGTATCCATGCGTCTGCCGTAATCGCAGACCAGGCGTGAATAAAATGTCTCAGTCTTCCCCCTACAGGTATGTGAGAAAAATTGAGGTGCGTTGTACTCACCAGTGGGAGGGCGGGAACGGGGGTAGCCTCTTCCTCCTCGGCCTCTCCAGGGGTGTCCGCGGGGAGGAAAGAAAGTCGCTGGTTGCGCCACTGGTACTGGATAGGGCTGTGGAGCTTGGTACTGAGCGGGAGCCCTATGATATGGCCTGTTAGGGAAGTATCGGCCGGCAGAGCGGCCCTTTTATCTGCCGGCCTTGGGAAAAACCTTAGCGGTGTTGGACCTTTTTAAGGATGTTTGGGCTTTATCCAAGCTGGAGTAGAGACCTACCATCTTGTTTATATCTTTAATTAGTGTGTCCCCGAAATAACATGCCTTCTGCGGCCGGGCCTGGTTCCGAGTCGGCAAGGTGGGACAGCTGGGGGTCGAGCCTCATTAAGATTGAGCGGCGGCGTTCCGTTGAACACGTAGTGATCGCGCAGCCCAGGAGGCAAACTGCGTTGGGCCCAGCCCCTAAGTTGGGATAGATCAACTGGCTGTTCAGAGGCGGTAGCCTGCTCGCTAAGGTTTAGGATTTTGGTAATAGGACCAAAAAGGTCTAAGACCCTGTCCTGTATGGCCCTAAAGGACCTCTCTATTCCCTTCTTGGAATATTTCCCATGCTTGGTGAGATACCTCAAAAGTATGGGATCCACCTCGGGAGTGTGCACGACTTTTTTAGGAATGCAAGGACGGGGGCATTCCGCCCTAAACTTGTTTCGGTTAGCTTTATCAACCGATCTCCGGGCCCAGTATTCCCGGGATCTCCGGGCCCAGTATTCAATATATTGGGCCACCTCGGGTAGAGGTGCCCAGTCACCGGAGCGTGGGTGGCTAATCGCCTCCGGATCAAAAAAAGGCTCTCCACGAGAGTATAATGTTTCGCCCTGGGATACAGGGTTGGCGTTGTCATGAAGCGCCATATGCCACTACCCTACCATCATCATCCTCATCTTCAGATTCAAAGGCGTTATCCGCCTCGGACTCCGCGGACGACTCTGGAGAGGAGTCCACGAATGAGCCCGGCTTGGTCCGCCTAGCGGACCGGTGCCTCTGCACGTGCATCTCCCCGAGGCTCAGGGGTCGATCGGTGTCTGGGAGGGTAGTGGGTCGGCAGTCTTGAGAGAGTACTGCCTGGGGCATGTTATTTCCTTCCCCTGCCGGGGGAGTCAGGGGCCACATTAATGTGGCGGCGTTTTTGGGACACCTTGCCCTTCTTTAAGGGCGGTTTACCATCGCCGGATGGTCCGGACATAGGGGGTGCAGGTTGGGATATAGGCGGGGTTGGGGCAACCGATGCCATGGCAGCCTGGACGGATCTACTGATCAGATCCTGGATCTGTGCTGCACTGAGGTAAACTGGATTCTCTAGGGATGTGTCTACCATCTCAGGGGCACTAGCAGGGGTGTACGTCCTGTCGTCAGCCATGGGAAAGGTGTCAGCTGTCGGTAGACAGCACAGTTGTACTGCACAGCAAAGGTATAGGCAATAGGGATGTTACCTAGGGAATAAATTCCCCAACAAACAAAGATTGACCTAACGTAAGGGACCGCGTCCTGTACCTTACACCGCTCGCCGCACACTGGCGTAGCGGTGCGGGAGGAGCGAGTTCCGGGCTTCAGGACGTAGTCTCGCGAGACTACTGTCTGTAGCTGATTGGAGGAGAATCCCGCCTGCCCCTAGAGGCGCGCGGTCCAGAGGATAGAGCGCGCGGCCTGGAGGGGGGGGGGGCGCACGGCCCACTGTGGAAAGGGCGCGAACGAGAGGGAGACAAATGACGCGGACAGCAAGATGGCGTCGTCGTTTAGCGATATTACGGACGTGAGGTAATGAGAGAAGCAACGAAAAAGGCCGGCCAAGGCGCACAGGTACAAGGGGGTGCGCGTCTACCGGAGCCCAACTGGAAGGTTGAGGGAGAGCAAAAATAAAGAGTACAGATGGGAAAAACTGCAGGATAACAACGGGGGGGGGGGAAGCCCCCCCAGATGAACGGGGGGGACCCGGGACCCCAACACCCGGTAAGGAGTTAATAATCAACAGATTTACAGATAATAGAGATTTACAGACACAAGTAAAAATTACAGTGTACTTATCTGATTTTGGCTATGAGCAGAAAGAAAGAGGAGGGTTCTAAGGAGGCAGCCCCTTATATACCTGCTGTCCTGCCTCATGATTGGCAGATCCAGTCTGAGGGCTGCTGGGTGTTGTAGTTTTTTCTTGCCTTTCAGTTTTAAAAAGTTTTTCTACTTGAATTCACTGAAAGTTAGATTCGGCTATGGGCATTAATAAAGAAAGATAATGCATAAGATATGAGCCTCCTGTCTGATATATAATTATAAATAATTATAACAAATAATAATATACAGTAATTATAATAAAAATTATTTAATAATGTAATCAACTCAAAATCACTGAAATTTGCTCAGTTGCAGAATTGTCGCTGTCATTATTTTTTTTTTTTATTATTACAAATTTCCCCACAAATCGCTATCGCTCAATTCTGCAAGTGATTCTAATTTATTATCGCTGTTTTATAGCTGCTCTAAAACCATTTTTGACATAAAGGGACACTTTTGATTGCTATGGACAATCTACAGTTTGCAGGCAGAAAGAACAGTTTTGTAGGGCACTGGGCAGACCACTGGGGACAAGGGGGGTGTGTATTTAATACATACAGTACTGTAATCTATAAGATTACAGTATACTGTATGTAATGTGTTTGTTTACCTTTTTGAATATGGCACCGTTCTCCGCCCCGTGCGTCGTAACGTCGCAGGGAACGGAGCTCGGCGGCACACAGAGGCACTGTGTGAATCGAGCGAGCAACCGCTCGCTCACACAGCGTGGATGCATCGCTGGATCCGGGGACAAGGGAAGTAAACCATGCCTGTGGATTCTGCGAGGCGAGCCCAAGTCTGACTCGGGGTTACCGATCGCAGCACAAAAATGTAACCCTGAGTCAGACTCGGGAATACCGCCAGGGGGGTTAAGCATGCACTTTATTATGTTTAGTTAACCACTTGCTGACCAGCCGCCATTATTATACTGTGGCAGGACGGCACGATTCCGCTCACCTTGTAGCTGTCAGTCCCTTTAAACAGGATATCAAAAACGCGCATTGTACCCGCTGCACTGGGGGTTGCCCATGCTTGGGTCTGCGGTCACGGACATGAGAGGCAGAACAGGGACGTGAGTGTGTAAACACACAAATCGCTGTTCTGTGAGGAGAGGCAGATCGTGAGTTCCTACTAGATAGGAACCACGATATGTCATTTCCTCTAGTCAGTCCCCTCCCGAAAACTGTTAGAACACACACTAGTGAACACAGTTAACCACTTGATTGCCCCCTAGTTAAACCCTTCCCTGCCAGTGACAATTACACAGTTATCAGTGCATTTTTATAGCACTGATCGCTGTATAATTGTCAATGGTCCAAAAAATTTGTCAAAAGTGTTCGATCTGCCTGCCATTATGGTGTCGTGCTGATAAAAATCACAGACCGCCGCCATTAGAAAAAAATAATAATAGTAAAAATGCCATAAATCTTTCCTCTATTTTGTAGACGCTATGTCACGTACCTGGGTGAAGTCTGAAATGACGAGGTTAGCCTCTCTTGAATCTCCGGCCCTGGTCCCGCTGAGAGTGGAGACAGGGGAAACCAAGGGCCAGGGGAGACACGAGTGCCTGTAGATGTAACTTGGGAAGCCCGCAACCGGTGATGCAAGTCTTGCAAGGCAGGAAGTCGCAGCAGTTGGCAGGGATGAAGTCGCAGCAGGTTGCAGGGATGAAGTTGCAGCAGGTTGCAGCAGCGAAGTTGCAGCAGGTGGCAGTGACGAAGTCGCAGCAGGTTGCAGCAGCGAAGTCGCAGCAGGTTGCAGGGACGAAGTCGCAGCAGGTTGCAGCAGCGAAGTCGCAGCAGGTGGCAGGGACGAAATCGCAGCAGGTTGCAGCAGTGAAGTCGCAGCAGGTTGCAGGGACGAAGTCGCAGCAGGTTGCTGGGACGAAGTCGCAGGTACCCGGGAGGTAGAGCAGAGCCAAAAAGGGAGCAGGATCGTGGTCACATGGGAAGCCGGGTTCAGCAACGAGTGGGCAGCGAGGTACCAAGTCATCAGGCAGGAAACAGGGTCACGTGGAAAGCCGAGATCAGGAACCAAGAGTCAGGGGTGAAGCGAGTCCAAAACAAGGTCAAGGAAGCCAAGGATCAGTAACCGGAATCAGGAGCACGGGAACAGGCACAGGACACAGGAACCGGAACCACTAAGATCCGTCAGCACTCGGCTAGGGTCAGAGCATCCTTTAAATAGGCTGTTTAGCACCAACGGACGCGCGCGCTCCCGCGAATTCACGGGGACAGCTCTAGCAGCTCTCTTACACGCTATAACTTTTGCACAAACCAATCAATATACGCATATTGCGATTTTTATTACCAAAAATATGTAGAAGAATACATATCGGCCTAAACAGAGAAAAATATATATATATATATTTTTTAAATGGGGATATTTATTATAGCAAAAAAAACGCAGGGGTGATCAAATACCACCGAAAAAAAGCTCTATTTGTGGGAAAAAAAGTTTGTTTGGGTACAGCATCGCACGACCGCACAATTGTTAGTTAAAGCGACACAGTGCCGAATCGCAAAAATGGCCTGGTCATTGAGCAGCCAATTCTTCCGGGGCTGTAGCGGTTAACCACTAATGCATCTAGTAAGTTGTTCATAAAAATTGTATAATAACTACTATTATAGCACTTCTTATCAGCGCCCCCTATCAGAAAACCCCAATCACAAGTAAGCACTCATTGCACTTTGAGGGGAGCAATTGTTATTTTTATTTTTCACGATTGTATTTGTATCTATAGGTTTTTCACAATTTTTACAAGGATTCAAAATAGTTAATGTTGAATGAAAGAGTTTAGTTCAACTTTAATTATAACTACATCGTTTGGGGACATGGGTTTCCTTCACAGAAAAATAAGAGATGTTTTGGTGTCTTAAACAAATCAAATAACCAGTTCCCCTTTAAATGGTAAACATTGCTAACACAGCCATTTCTTTTTGACCTAAATATTAAATTTCAGAGGGATTTTTTTGACAGGAAATGAGAAAAACAAAGCTAGTAATTGGCACTCGGTTTTGAATACACTTCACTAGACAATCTCGCTCCAGTGTAAATGATAAAACTCTGCCCACATTATTCCAGTTATCCCTCTTCAAAACATGCCATTCAGGCAAGCTGCGTTAAGTAATTGGCATAACAATGGTGATAATGGTATATTTGGAGGAAAATAAAGGTAAGGAAAATAATGTGTACTGACAGAGTGTATGATGAATAAACAATGGCAGCCAAAGAACTGCAAAACACAAATTATAGCGATGATTTGAATAAAGTTCTGCATTTAGCCAGTCTATTGTCACCAAGGACAATTGTGAAAAATGCATTACAGTGACACTTAATGATATCCTTATTTTCCATGTCATCTATTTTTCATGAAATTGTTTCTTATTGTGTTTTCTGTTTTTTTGTATCATCCTCTGAAGCTCCTGAAGCTCTCCTTTTCCCTCTTACTTCTGTTTGTTTAGAATGAGCAGTGCACATTAACAACTAGGGGCCAGATTCAGGTAGATGGGCGCTTCTTTACTTTGGAGTAACGTTTCTCATTTACGTTACTCCGCCGACACTTTCGGCGCAAGTACTGTTATTCACATAGCAGTTGCGCGTAAACTTGCGCCAGAGTAACGATAATGCGCTGGCGTAACCCGACGCAAGTGGAAGTGGGTGTGATCATATGTAAATGATGGGCGGAGCCCAGCGCAGAGGCTTACGTTCAGCGCATCATCCACGGAGCATGCGCAGTAAGTGAGGCTTCACTCGGCCCCCTTGTGCGCATGCTCACAACTTCCGTCGGCACCACTTCACGGGAAACGTCAGCGCAATGCGTTCCGTTGGGCGTTTAAATGCGCCCGTAGATGCACTAAAGTATATCCTGTTCCCCCTCCCTGCAGTGAAGTTACTTTTGTTCTGAGATGGCTGCTAACGTTCCCCGCAAAAACACACAGGAGAAAGCTGAACTCTAAAGGCCAGGAGCTGTCAGCCGTCATCTCGGCTATGGAGACCTATGATGTCTTCCTCCATGGCTGTAAAAGTTGACAGACAAGCATGGACAGAGGTGTTGTCCTGCAAGTGGGGGTGCTCAGCTAGCTCTTATCGTCGGTAACGCTGCTGTAGCTGCTCTCCTGCTGACCTGTGGCAGTCTGGAATAAAGATAAAGCAGCTATTTGTAGAAATAACTTTGCGCCGGACGGACGAGATGCGCGCGGCGCATGTAGCCAGCGTATAGTGCTAATCCGTTCGCAAATCGGGAAATCTCCCTCATTTGCATATTTGCAGGGGAAATCAATAGGCGCGACTGATGCGCCAAGCGAAATTATGCGCTGACGAGACTCTGGCGTCGGAAAGTTAAGCCGATCGGAAATGGCCCGTTTTCTGTCGCATCTAGTTTGGTGGGTATGGCCACATAGAAACGACAGCGCATCTTCACAGTTACGCGGCGCATATCGAATTACTCCAGCGCAAGTCTTGCTGAATCTGGCCCTAGGTGTCCGTGCTATATTTGAATGACGGGCACATTGCGGACCTCAATTGCCGGGAGGCCGCCAATAGATGTCCTCCGCTTCGCACGCTCCCTGTGATCACCGGGTCACTGAGACTCGGGTGATCACAAATTGGATCCCGGCTCCTTACCACGTGATCAGCTGTCAGCCAATGACAGCTGATCACGTGATGTAAACAAAAGCTCAGTAATTATTTTTTTTCTCCTCGCGCTAACAGCGTTGATGGGGGAACAGAGCAACTTTTTTCCTTCCACCTTGGAAGGAAAAAAAAAAGCATAATCTATGGCCTGCCTTTGTTTTCCTGAAGTTCAGCTTTAACTAATAGAAGCCAGTCTGATAAATATTTTAGTAGGCATTTAGGCAGGGAACACACTGACTACTGGCTACTGCACAATACATTCTACAGTGCTGCAAGAGGCCTGGAGCCACACATCAGTGTTGATGGGGGAACAAAGCAATGTTTTTCCTTCCACCTTGGAAGAAAAAAAAAAAAAAGCATAATCTTTGCCCTTCCTTTGTTTTCCTGAAGTTCAGCTTTAACTAATAGAAGCCAGTCTGATAAATATTTTAGTAGGCATCTAGGCAGGTGACTACTGGCTACTGCACAATACATTCCACAGCCCTGCAAGAAGCCTGGAGCTACAAGTTGGGAAACAGGACCATAACTAAGAGTTTTGCTCATGGGTATCGTTATTATTTTTTGCCCATGTCAACCAGATCTCAAGAATTGCAGTTATTCCTAAAAATAGTTTTAGTAGTAATAATTTAAATATTGAACAAGTCGTGTGAAAATTAAATTAGTTTTATTATGTGTGTGAGTGAAAAATGGAAAAAAAAACGACGGTTTAGTAAAACCCAACACCAAGAACCAAGTCTGCCAATATCATCTAAGCACCAGCCAAGAATGAGAGGTGATGGAGAATTTACTGCCCCAAAAACACTCTCGCTTGAATGAAAAGTTACAGTGGGGGGCGTGGCCGGCAGCTGATGCGGACGGTCGGGTAAGGAGAGAGCTCCGTATACCGAGCCAGATATTAGCGGCTAAACGCAACTTCTCTAGCCCTGGTGACCCTCATCTGATAGCCTACGACCCCTACACGCGCTGTGGAGCGATGGGGAAACGAAAGAACGAGCAGAAGCCGCGGAAACTCACGGACTTCTACCCGCCATCTAGTACACCTGGGCCTCAAGATGGCGCCGGAGCCTCGGACTTGCGGCGCGGCTCAGCGAGGAGCGAAAAGGCGGGTGGTTCGATCCCTATGAACGATACGGCGGCGTCACTGGCAAGCAGCGGAGGCTCTACTCCGGGTCACTCTCCCATAACAAGCCCGCAAAAGTCCTCGCAGAAGCGATCCACCAGCCACACATATGCAGGTGAGCAGGGAGATCAGAACGACTCGCAAAACAGTACAAGGGAATTCATTGACCAGATTAATGAATTCCCCACTTCAGGGCAGCCGCTAAGCGATACTATTATGAAGGAGATGCTGGTGACATTAAGGGGATCCCTTCACAGAGACATGATGCACTGTATTGCGCAGATTAAGTCTGATGTTACATCTATAGGTGACAGGATCAGCCATGTGGAGGAGAAAATGAGTGATTTTGCTGTTGCACATAATGAGCTAGTTGATGCTCACAATGAGGCGGAAGGGGATATTCAGGACATGAGAGATAAGATCGCAGACCTCGAAGACAGGTCCCGAAGGAATAACATTAAAATGAGGGGGGTAGAGGAGTCTGTGACCCCAGAAGCGCTGAGAAATTATGTACAACGGTTCATAGCTGCCATTTTACCTGAAGCCCATGAGAGAGAGATTATCGTGGATAGGGCCCACCGTCTCCCTAAGCCCAAATTCCTTCCAGAGGCTGTACCACGAGATATAATTGCCCGAATTCATTTTTTTCATATTAAAGATGAGGTTATGCGCTTTGCAAGAAAGAATCACCCTTTACCGGCTCCCTACTCGGCTGTCTCTGTATACGCAGACTTATCCCAGCATACCATGCAAGCCCGTAGGAAATTATCCTCCATTACTAAGCTTTTACAAAACCACAAGATTCCCTACTCATGGGGGTTCCCCACCAAGCTACTGATTATCAGGGAGAACCGCACCTTTGTCGCCAGGAATTTGGAGGAAGGTCTGACCTTAGCTAAAAAATGGGACCTGCTGCCAGTCGATGATCCTGATCCAAGACCCAAGCAAGCTCCTGCTAGGATTTCACAGGAATGGTGCTCTACCTGATCTGCTCCAGGGCCATTCCACACTGGCTGCTTGCAAGTTTCACTTCCCTGGGCTATGAGAAAAGTCTCGTAAGGCTCACATGGAGTTCGTTACCCCCTTGTTATTACCATGCGGAAATTTTTCGCACTTTGTGACTGGTCTTACTGTTTTGTTTTTACAGTTTGGTTTTGTTTTTTTTATTCTTTTTTGTTCTTTTTGCTCTCCTTTTTATTTCACGTCTTACCTCAAGAGCTCCCGATCGATGATTCCATGCTTGCAATTGGAAGATTTACAATGCCTGTTTCGCTCTACTTTGCCTTAAATTGGTCGCCCTCTTTTGATCATCTGCTGCCACCTAAAGGTAACAATTTGATATTACATGAGCATCGCATCAGTCCATCTTTGAACTCAGCATATCCTTTCACTCCCGAATGATGGCCTTCACTATGGTTTCCATGAATGTTCATGGTTTGAACAGTCCTTTTAAGAGATCTGCAATGTGGAGGGAGGTTGACAGACTTAAAGGGGAGATTCTGTGTGTACAGGAGACTCATTTTATGGCTACTAACCAACCGAAGTGTTCGCACAGAGCATTCCCCCATGTTTTCAATGCTCCAGCCCCGGTGAAAAAAAGAGGTGTGTTTATAGCCATTAAGCACTCAGTTGCGTTTCAATTACATGAGGTCGTTAAAGATTTGAATGGCAGATATATTATTCTAATCTGTGATATTAACGGCTGCACCTATACTATAGTAAATCTTTACACCCCGAATAAGAGGCAGAGTGCTTTTCTGAGATCATTATTAAAAAAAGTGGACAATATTAAACGTGGGTCTCTTCTCCTGTGTGGGGACTTCAACTCGGTGGTCAACAGACACATGGACTGCTCAGGAACAAATCCTGCTCATAGACTGGAGATTCAATCTTTATTGTCGGAAAGGGGTCTGTATGACCCATGGAGATGTTTACACTCCTCAGAGAAAGACTTTACTTACTACTCCTCCCCCCACAAGGTGTATTCCAGAATTGATCTTTTTTTGACCGATCTCGGCCTGCTCAAACGGGTTGAGTCTGCCGAGGTCCACTCTATTACATGGTCGGACCACGCGCCGATCTCCATTCAGATTGGAGGTCGGGGCTGTGCCCCACAGACCTACCTGTGGAGGAACAATTTGAGGATATTGGCAGACCCAGTCTCCTACTCAAAAATTAATGAAAAGCTTCTTGAATTTTTTGTCCTGAATGATACCGGGGATGTCAATATTAATGTACTTTGGTGTTCCCATAAAGCTTTTTGCAGAGGGCTACTTATTCAAGCAGCTGCTAGGGATAAGAGACGTAGAGGGGAAATTTTAAGTAATCTGCTGAAGGATCTAGCGAAATTAGAAAGCTCCCACAAACAGAAACCGTCTCAAACTTTAGAGAAGGACCTGTTTGACTGTAAACAAAAGGTGCGTTTGTTGTTCCTTTCTGACCATCAGAATTTGCTTAGACGTACTAAAGCAAAGTTTTATGCTCAGAGTAACAAAGCAGGTAAGATGCTGGCTAACTATCTTTCCAAAAGACAGAGACGATCCAACCTTCCCTCGATTAAAGACCCTCATACAGGCTCGGTTGAACATCATCCGGATAAAATAGCTAACGCGTTTATGAAATACTACCAAGACCTATATAACTTGAGATCAGATAGCTCCACGCCTCAACCCACGGCTGATTCTATAGCTGCTTTTTTGGGATCGGTATCCCTCCCCTCTCTAACTGATGAAGAACTAAAGTTACTTAACGCACCCATCTTGGCCAATGAAATTAGTGACATAATTCAGGCCCTACCTAATAATAAGTCCCCTGGGTCCGACGGCTTCACGTCGGAATACTACAAGACGTTCTCGCAAACGCTGGTTCCCTACCTAGGACGGTTGTTTGAAACAGCTACAGCTTCAGCCTCGTTCCCTGAGGAAATGCTGCAGGCTACAATCATTACTTTACCTAAACCGGGCAAACAACCGGACTCCCCTCAGAACTTTCGGCCTATTTCCTTATTAAATACAGATTTAAAAATATACGCAAAAATTTTGGCCAACCGGTTAGCTAAGGTTACCCCTAGGTTGATTAAACCAGATCAAGTAGGGTTTGTTCAGGGCAGACAGGCCCCCGACGGTACAAGGAGATTGCTTAATCTTATACACACGGTTGAAACTAAAAAACTACCTACGATAGTACTAGCCCTTGACGCCGAGAAGGCTTTTGATAGGGTCCATTGGGGCTATCTCAGAGCGACCCTCCAAAAGTTTGGTCTTCAAGGGACGATCCTATCCGCGGTCCTTGCTTTGTACTCCTTCCCGACAGCTAGAGTGTTTACTTCCAACGCTCTTTCAGATAAATTTAATATTACTAACGGTACGCGCCAAGGGTGCCCCCTTTCGCCCATAATATTCACTTTGTTGATGGAACCTCTGGCGGAGGCCATTAGAGCAGACGACTCTATTACTGGAATAGAGGTAGCCCACCATTCCCATAAGATCGGTTTGTTCGCCGATGATGTGGTGCTGACTTTATCCAAACCAACTTTGTCCCTTGATAGAATCAGTAAAATCCTGCAGAAATACAGTCAAGTGTCCTACTATAAACTCAATGTCGCGAAATCATGCGTACTGCCTATCAATATTAACAAATACCAAATATCTTTACTGAAGAAACAATATCCGTTTCAATGGGTAACTAAGTCCATCCCATACTTGGGTATTAGATTGACATCTCCGGTATCCTCAATGTATGATGTGAATTTCTCAGCTTTGATTGCGGTTGTTAAAGATGATTTACACCATATTACGTCTTATGAACTCTCATGGTTGGGGAGGATAGCAGCTTTGAAAATGTCTCTTTTACCTAAATTGATTTATTATTTCAGGACTATCCCCATTTGTATACCGGAAACTTTTTTCAATACGGTGGATAAGTTGTTCAGGCAATTCATTTGGAAAGGTAAACTACCCAGGGTCACCTACTCCTCTGTTCAAAGACATAGATCTAATGGGGGTTTGGGTTTTCCAAATATTCGTTTCTACTATAAAGCTGCTGTACTGGACCAGATGAAGGCCTGGTTTGAGCCGGAATCTGAGAAACTTTGGGTTCAAATTGAAAAGGCTGTCATCCAACATAAGGATCTTCCCTCCTTATTACTTGCCAAACTGACCAATGTAAGGTTTCCATTGCCTCCACTGCCCTCCATAGTAGCGACTCTCTCGGCCTGGGAGACACTTCACAAGGTCTGTGACTCTGTGTCTAAATTGCATCAAGAAGTTACTAATGTTAAAGTATATGAATTTTTAATTCCACACCTTAATGTACGTAAATGGTTGGAGGAGGGTATTCAGTCATGGGGAGACTTAATTATCAGAAACCCCTCCTCACACGCCTACGCTAAAGCTCAAATACTACACTTTAGATCCAAGAGCCCTAACTGTTCTTATGACATTCACGGTGGCGCATGGAGTTATCTGCTTGCTAATTACGGTAGGCCTGGAGGCCTGTCGTGGTTTTACGCCCTTCTCCATCAACGAGATAAATTCTCCAAAACGTCTACCATGTTAAATTGGGAAAAAGATTTAGGAGCCATTTTCTCTTCGGAGGAATGGAAAGCAGCTGTTAGCTCCTGCTTTAATTACTCCCATTGTACCAATCATTGGGATCTCTCGTTGAAGATTCTTCATAGATCGTACCTCACTCCAGTTAGACTTTCTGCGATTTTTGATCTAGATTCTAGTCTATGCTGGCGGCAATGTGGGGCAAGGGGAAACCTTTACCACATTCTTTGGGGCTGCAAAGTATTACGCAAATTTTGGTGTGAAGTCTTTAAACTAATAACTTCGGTTACAGGAGAAGTAACTGTCCCAACCCCTCATCTAGCGCTCCTTTCCCTGTCCATTAATAGCATCCCCAAACAATTCAGAACCATAGTGACTCATGTCTTAATAGCTGCCAGATTAACTATCACTTCTAAATGGAAGTCTCAACAGGTCCCCAGTATAGAAGAAGTTATCCGAAGGGTCAATATTCAAAAATCATATGAGAAGCATTTCGCTATTCAATCCCAAAATCTTCCATCCTTTAACAAGGGGTGGAACCCATGGACGCTTAAATACGATCCCTTAGTGGGTTGGTAACCTCCCAGGGAATTGCCTGACAACCTGTATAGTAGGCCTATGACGTTTAGTTTGGTTTATTATTGAAACTACTGCCTTCATTTTTCCTTATGTACATATGTTCCTCATACGTGTTCCGATACAAGTTTTGGATCTAGCATTTTGTGATATATACTCTGGTGTGACGTTTTTTTTTTTTTTTTTTTTTTTTTTTTTGATTTGATTTATTCGTTTTAGTGTGTGTTTGTATTCCTTTTTATTTATTTTTTTTTTTGTATTTTTTATATTTTCTCTGTGTCACTCTATTCCCAATTGTATTTTGTACTACTGTGTAGCATCCTAAGATATCAATGCCTGTGCCATACCGGCTTTAGGGGCCGACGCATCCACAAGTAGATGTAGGATGCTAGGTCCGTTCTACTTTATTGGTCATAAGGGCATATTTCCTATTCGCCTTTCTTTTTTTACTTAATCGTTACTGTGCTGTTGTTTTTTTCTTGTTTTTGTTTTCTTTAATATCCCTACTCGGTATTGAAGAATTGTTGGTACTGTGTGTGCCGATATTGTAAACCGGCTTATGTTTGTTCTGTGAAAAATTTAATAAAAACCATTTGAAAAGAAAAGTTACAGTGTTTTCCTTCCGTAAATGGACCAGCAATCAGTCTCTTTAGCCAAAGTGAAATCATAGATTGACAATACCTAATCTCTTTCTTATGCGGCCTTGCTTCTAATTTACTGTTTGCATAGTTCTGTTTTTGTAAAGGCACTGCTACGCATTTCCAGACTCTGAGGATTACGTTTGGACCTTATCAATATTTCGAAGAGCTCTTAAACCCGCAAACACCAGAGGTAGCAATTTTCTAAAGTAGCTTGTTTTCTCTTGTGTCCAACATATGCTTTCCAACATATGTTTCTTGTCAAACATTCTGATTCGTTTTTTCTTTCTTGAATTGATGTCAGTCAGAATTAAGCTAAAAAAAATGGAATTTTCAAATTGAAAAATCAACATTTTTTTTTTCTTTCCTGTACTGCAATATGGAAAAAGTTATTTAATAATAATAATAATAATAATAAAAAAAAAATCCACAATTCTAATACCAGAAGTCGACATTTTGTCTGCCAGTAAAAATAGCGAAATTGCACTTAATAGTGAGAAAATGTAAACTTCATTTAAAAAAAAAAAAAAAAACAATAATGAATGAAAGTTGTTAATTGTCTGGTGCAGACAGTTTTTGCTATTTCATACTGTAAAATTTTGCAATTATGGAGCATGGAAAAGAAAACCAGCAGTTTCTTCTTGATCACTTTAAGTTACTTTTCCTAGGGCGAATTTCATGACATTCAACAAGTCAACTAATTTTCCCTTGCTGAAAATGTAGATTTTTGTTTTGTTGCTGTTTTGGATAAAGTTAGAATGGGGTAATAGCCCTGTCAGTTTCTTATCAGCATCCCTGCTGGAGAGATTCATCCTTTCTATTTGTCATATCATTAAAGCGGTTGTAAACCCGCATCAAAAAAAAAAAAAATTTCTCCTGCAAGGCAAAAGTCATAATGAGCTAATATGCACCGCATATTAGCTCATTATGAAATACTTACCTCGGAACGAGGTGTGTAGAACTTACCTGGTCCACGCCGAGCGAGATATCATCTTGACTCTGCGTTACTTCCTGGTATCGCCGCTCCAGCGCTGCGATGACGTCACTCACGCGCATGTGCGCGGGAGATTTAAATTCGGCAAGGTACGGCGGATGCCGGTGCTTTCGCCGTAGATCCCCCCTGCGCATGCACCGCTGCAATCAGCGGCGCATTGCGAGGGGAATATCTCCTAAACCGTACAGGTTTAGGAGATATTCTCCTTACCTACAGGTGAGCCTTATTATAGGCTTACCTGTAGGTAAAAATCAAAAAAGTGGGTTTACGACCACTTTAAAATGTTACAGGCATTATATGCAATAAAATCCAACCTTTTTACCACTTCCCTCAAATGGATGTAACCTTCCGTCACCTTCCTAAGCTCTCCCATCCTACCAGGGAGATTAGGACTGAAGCTAGTGGTTCTACTTGCTTACCATAGAGATAACTGAAGACCATAACTTCCCCAATCATCGTTATGGTCTCAGGCCTCGTACACACTACCGAGGAACTCATCGTAAATGAAACATCGTTTTCCTCAATCAGTTCCTTGTAAGGCTTGTCAAGAATCTTGTCAAGCTTTCCTTGCATACACACTGTCAAGACAAAATCTTGTTGTTCTCAAACGCGGTGATGTACAACACGTACAACGGCACTATAAAGGGGAAGTTCGATTCCACTGGCACAACCCTTGGGGCTGCTTTTACTAATCTCATATTACTGCGTGTTAAGTAAAAGTTTGGTAAGAGACGATTCGTGCTTTTCAGTCTGTTACAGCGTGACAAATGTGGTATCTCCATTACGAACGCTACTTTTATCGAAGGTGCGCTCTCGTCTCATAGTTTATTCTGAGCATGCGTCAGTTTCTGAGCATACACATTATGGAGGATGGAAAAGAAAACAAGTCCAGCAGTTTCTTTTTGATCACTTTAAGTTACTTTTCCTAAGGCGTACCATCACAGCCCATGCTATCACATGGGTGGTCATTGAAAATGTTCTAAAGTAAATAAAACATTTTTTTTAAATGTAAAGCACAATCATGACCCCCCCCCCCCCCCCCCCACATGCTCTATATAAAAAGCTTTATGCAGGACGAGCAGATTTATGTAAACAATAATCACACATCGTGGTATCGTCAGGAAAGTTGGAGTGAGAGCAATTCTAGGGCCATAATTTTGTAACATGCTGGACAGAGCTTTTTATTTTTTGTATATTTTTTTTATTAAACGGTTCAGCTAAAAACATTTGTTGCACCTATTAAATTGTGTTAATTTATGAAATCCTTCATTTTGGAAATGTACCATCGTTACACGTTTAATGTAATTTTATTTTCCTTTATTTTCTATAATAAACATGTATTCTGAAGTTAAACACAGTGTAAAGAAATTCTGTGACAGTGCAATATGTAGATGGGGCTTTGTGTAGGTGTGGCTTGAATGTGGGTGGGGACATATGGGTGGGGTCAGGGGGCCCCACGATCTCCTATCGCCTGGGGGCCCCATGAGTTGTCAGTCCACCCCTGGTGATATATTAGGTGTCTATTTATTCAGCGTAACATCATCTTTTATATTTTATCAAACAGTTGAGTATTTTATTGTGTTTTAGTGCATTAAAATTCTTTACAGTGTATTTTTTCGAATACAAATTGCCCAAATACCATGTGGCATAAAAAATTGCAACACACACCTTTTTATTTTCTTAGAAATTAGAATATCATCAAAAGGTAAATTTATTTCAATAATTCCATTCAAAAAGTGAAACTCATATATTTTATATAGATGTGTTACACACAGAGTGATATATTTCAAGCATTTCAAGCATTTCTCTCTTTTAATTGTGATGATTATGGCTTACAGCTAGTGAAATTACAAAATTCAGTATCTCAGAAAATGTGAATATTACAAATATCCAATAAAAAGAAAATACATTTAATACAGAAATGTTAGCTTACTGAAAAGTATATCCATGTACAGTATAGTATGCACTCAATACTTGGTCGGAGGGGCTCCTTTTGCATGAATGACTGCATCAGAGGCATGGAGGTGATCAGCCTATGGCATTGCTGAATTGTTATGGAAGCCCAGGTTGCTTTGATAGCGGCGTTCAGCTTGTCTGCATTGTTGGGTCTGATGTCTCTCATCTTCCTCTTGACAATACCCCACAAATTCTCTATGGGATTTGGTCAGGCCACTTTGCTGGCCAAGCACAGTAATACCATAATCATTAAACCAGGTATTTTGGCAGTGTGGGCAGAAGCCAAGTCATGCTGGAAAATGAAATCAGCATCTCCCCACAAATAGAGCTTTATTTTAGTGGCATTTGATCACCTCTGCGGTTTTTATTTTTTTGCGCTATAAACAAAAAAAGACTGGCAATTTTGAAAAAAAGCTATATTTTTTACGATTTGTTTTTCCCCAAAACATATATATATATATATATATATATATATATATATATATATATATAAAAACATTTCTGCCTCAGTTTAGGTCGATATGTATTCTTCTACATATTTTTGGTAAAAAATCTCAATAAGTGTATATGTTACTAGGCAGAACAGGGAAAGCCTTGTTTCCACATTCTGTCTCTCCTCGCCAGGCTGGCAGCAAATATTGAGTCCATGGCACCCTCGGGCATACTCCCACGGCACGCGCCCGCTATCCTGCTTTTGCAGACTGACGTAAAGGTATGTCAGTTTTCGCAGGCGTACCATTCTGCCAACATATATGAGGTTAGAACTGGTTCACGATCTCTGTGGGCAATGAGGACCCAGGCTTACTCTATAAGCTGTTGCAGGAGGTGGGGTAAAAGCGTCTTCTGGTGAAGCCTCCTCCTCTTCTGTCAGAGATCGTCCTTGGTGTTAAGTCATCTCACAGTCCCCTTGTCAGCTTAAGCTTGACAACCTTTTATTTTGGAAAGTTTACAATGCCTACATGGGTGTGACACCTTTCGCAATACTGAGTCTCAATGGGAGAACATTCTCCAATTTGCCCTCTAAATGGCACTGTTGTATCATACATGCCAAGCCATAGGTCATATATGTCAAACTATTGTTTGACCATGGTTACATGGTTTCTATCATATATCATTGTATCATTGTATGTCTGCTCCCCCCACCCCTCATACTTAAGACCTCAGCAATAGCATCACTCTCTTAGAACCAGGCTCTTTAGTTATTTTTGATTATTGGGGTGTGACCACGTGGCTCTTTCAGACTGAGAGTATCTTGTCACTTGTCTTGGGCATCACCCCGGGCAGGTTATCCAGGAAGCGTTGAGAGTACACAGGCTGTCTGTGCAGTGGTTGCTTTATTAGATCAATGCAACTTGTATTTTTTATCTTGTAAGCACATTTTTACCTTGGGGGAAAGTTTGTAAGTAAAATGTGTACAGAATCACGCTATGTGCCTTGTTCCGTTTCCTTTTATGTGTTATGAGAATGATCTGTGGCCAGGAGATGAATGAATGAATGAATGAAAACTTATATAGCGCGGCACATGCGAACTGAATCGCCTCTGGGCGCTTGTTGTTCCTGTCTCCTTTGATATCAAAAGAGAAAAGTCTTGACCTTTTTCCTAAATGCTAGGTGGTTCTCCTCCAACCGAATGCTGGTTGGTAAAGCGTTCCATAGTCTGGGACCCTGGATCGCAAATCTTCTTTCTCCTTTGGACTTGAAGTTGGCTTTCGGAACCTGGAGCAGGTTCTGATTCGTGGATCGCAAAACGCGATTTGGATTATGCGCTTTTATTAATTCGCATAAGTAAAGGGGGGCATTCTCATGGACACATCTATGCGTAAGACAGAGAGCTTTAAAAGCGATTCTGTCTTTAACTGGCAGCCAATGAAGGGCTCTCAGTGAAGGTGAGATAGATTCCCAGGGTTTTTTCCCAGTCACAAGTCTGGCGGCCGTATTCTGAACGACTTGCAGACGAGCGATTTGGTATTTGGGGAGACCGAGGTAAAGGGCATTTGCATAATCCAACCTGGAGTTTACAACTGCTCCCATCACGACCGCTAGATCTTCTTTAGGGATGAACGGAGTGAGTCTGCGTAGTAGGCGCAGTAGATGGTGAGATACGCTGACCACTGACCCTATTTGTGCGTCCATTGTCATAAAGGAGTCAAAAATGACCCCTAGGCTTTTGACTTTGGCGCTAGGGGTGATGAGCTTGCCCAAAATAGGCGGGGGGGTCCACGCTGTTGAGGGTTGATTCCTTCGCTTGGCGTGAAACAGAAGAAGTTCTGTTTTCGCTCCATTGAGTTTAAGATAACTCTTTGTCATCCAGTCCTCTATCAAAGAGAGGCATGTCTCTAGATTGAGGTGGTGATCCTGTCTATTGCAGATGCGGAAATACAGTTGCGTGTCATCTGCATAAGAGTGATAAAGCAGATTTTGGCTGCTAATAATCTCAAAAAGAGGACGAAGGTAGATGTTGAATAGCACTGGTGACAGAGGCGATCCTTGAGGGACTCCTCATGTTACTGTGCGTTTTTCAGACATAAAAGGTCCTAGATTCACTGTTTGCGATCGGTTTTCCAAAAAAGAGGAGAACCAAGATAAATCGCCTTCTGCGACCCTGGCTACTTCAGAAAGCCGAGTCAGTAACAGATTGTGGTCTACAGTGTCAAAAGCTGCACTTAGGTCCAACAGAACCAGGAGACAAGATTCTCCTTCGTCTGCGGCCTTGAGAACATCGTCCCATACTTTCAGTAATGCTGTTTCCGTCCCATGTCCGGGACGGAAGCCTGATTGCAATGGATCAAGTAGCTTGTGGGTATCTAGATGCAGTTGCAGCTGTTGTACCACTACTTTTTCCATTATCTTAGAGAATACGTTGAGGCTTGTTATGGGACGGCGGTGGAGTGGGTCCTTGGGGTCCAGGGAGGGTTTCTTCAGGATGGGTTGGATTACACCCTCTTTCAACTGTGAGGGCACTATGCCTTCCAAGAAAGACTGGTTGATAAGCTGCGTGATGGGAGGAGCCAGGATGTCGGCGCATTCCTTCAGCAGTTTTGTGGGGATAATGTCATTTGGTGCTGCGCCATTGCGCAGAGTACAAATGACATTCTTAGTGGACTCGATGGAGATGGGTTCCAGGGTGAACTTACCTGATATCGGAGAATTACTATGGGTGCTGTGTGAGAGGCTACAGGGGGGGCTGAGGGGAGAAACATTTTGCTGAATGCTTTCACGGATTGCCTCGATTTTATTAACGAAATAATCCGATAGCTCATTGCAAAATTCTTGTGTGTCCGAACTGGGGGCTTCAATGCATCCTGGTTTCATGGTCTGGGTGACCATCTTGAAGAGTTCGCGGGGGCGGTTTTGGGCACCGTTGATAGCCTCCGAAAAATAATTCTTCTTGGCTTGGAAAATTCCTTTGTGGTATTTTCTTGTGGTCGCCTTGTAGATGGATAGGTTTAGCTCAGAAGAACATCTTTTCCAGGCAGATTCTGCCCTTCTGCGTTCTTGCTTCAGTAACGACAGCTGGTTGTTAAACCAGCTGCGGTTGTTTTTCCGAATGCGGGTTATTCGTTTCGGCGCTACCAAGTCGGCTGACTGTAGCATGGCCGAGTTTATGGCTTTCAATGTTTCAACGGCCGTTTGCTGCGGCTGGGTTGTTTCTATTTTTTTCCTTAAAGTCGTTTTGAAGAGTTCCGAGTGGAGCTTCTTCTGACATCTAGTCCAGTGTGTTGCCACTGGATTCGATGTTTTTGTTGCGGGGGGGATGGTGGAAATACTGAATATAATTGCCTGGTGGTCTGTCCATGGCAATTTTTCATTTTCCCTAATTTTTATTTCCAGAGCTTGTCTGAAAATAAGATCGAGTGTGTGACCTGAAGCATGTGTAGGCCCACATACTAGTTGCTGCAATCCTAATCCTTCCAGGTGGTCAATACAGGCGTCGGCAATGGGGTCTTGTGAGGAATTGGCCCAGAGATTGAAATCCCCTAACAGCAAAAGTTGTTTACTGTTGAGGGTATAAGTGGAGAAGAAATCCGTCCATGATGAGAGCAGCTGCGATTTTGGGCCGGGTGGCCTATAGCAGAGCAGAATGTGGACGGTCTCCTTTGAACTTGCTTGCAGTTGCAGAGTAAGGGTTTCCATGAATGGAAGAGGGTTTTGGCGGACTGGTTTGGTGATCGTAAGATGAGTCTTGTGGATCACCGCCAGGCCGCCTCCTCTTTGCCCTATTCTGTTTTCCGTTATGATACGGTAATTTTCTGGCACCAATTCTCCTAGAATGGTGTTACAGTCGGCTGTGAGCCAGCTCTCTGTAATAAAAAGACAGTCTAGATCCTTTTGTTGAATGAAGTCGCGAATTTCTAGTCGGTGTTTTACTGCCGATCTAGTATTGATCAGAGCACATGATATGTGCTTGACCTGGGGTAAATGTCTGAAATGTCTAACCGTCGATCTATGATTGGTTCTCCATAGTCGCTCAGTTCTTAGGGCCTTTCTGGTGATGGCTGGCAGTATTGCGGCGCATTGCCTCAAACTCCAAATGGTCTCGGCAGAATATTGCCTACATGCCATGTTCGCCAATACACCAGGGGGGGGGAGGGGGGGATTTTAGGGCAGTGGGGAGAGGAATTGGCTAAACTCCTCTCTCCTGGCTTGGTCCAGAGGAAGGCAAAAAACCCTGGCGGCGCTCGGCCAATATGCTCCGGCAGGGAAAAAATTCCTTCCTGACCCCTGTAAGAGGCGATCGGGTAACCCCTGGATCAAGTTGTAGTGGTGATTAAGATTTGGGGCTGGGTGCAGCAAAAATGGCCTGCCGATCGGCAGCAGGATCCAGACTGGTAAAGCTTCCAGATTGGGTGGATCGGTGCTACTATTTGGGGCCAGGATTACTAGACCGGGGTGTGAGGTAACTTTCCTGGGGGTATGGGGTGGGGTTCAAGTCCGTTTTCGGACTTTGGTGGCGGTTGGAGGGGGTGAGAAGCGGCGCGCCACTAGGCCGCGGGTGAAGCCGCGGCCTTTCCTAAATTGCGGCTGCCGCGATTGCTTCCAGGCCGGCGCGGATGTATCGAAAAACGCCGGCCTGGAAGCCAGAAATGCCAGAAATGGCTGAAAATTGCCAAGGATTGCAGGGCAGGTGGCGGATGGGTAGTGAGGGGGTATAGGAGGGGAGATGTGGATAGGGAGATAGCAGGGGCTTTTAAGTGGCAGCAGCTGCTGTCCTCAAAAGGACGGCCGTCTGCAGCCTCAGTGAAAGGCTTACCTGCTGGAGAAGGGTGACGGAGGGAAGCCAGGGGGGTCAGGTGAAGCAGGGGGAAGCCAAGCGGTGGATTGCAGGAGGAATGGAGGGATAGTGCAGGCTTGCCTAGCAGTGTCTGTCACCGTCTGCCTGTCTGGTTTCTGGCAGGTGGGGGCTCCAGAGGGAGAGAGAAACCAGGGGATCCAGGGGCGGCTCGAGGTCGGAGCGGATCTGACAGTGGAGGCTGATGCTGGGGGAGGAGAACCCTGCCTATCTGGCTCCAGGAGCCGTACGTCCTACTCTTAGGACGCACGCCGATTACTACTGGAGTCAGTTCAAGCCCTGGGGAGGAGTCACTCTTTCAGACTCAATCCTGGAGAGCAGGAGAATAGGTGTCTGATGGCTGATACAAGGCTTGTCTCATTATACCTTGTGGTGGGTGTATTGTAATAGTGGTGTGAAGTACATGCAGTGTGGTGGTGACGGCATTTGACAAGATCATTTCTGTTTCCTCCCCCTGAAGTGGACACATGCTATCAACTTCTCAGCATCAAAGCACTGTTTCTTAGTGTGCCCATGTGTATTTACATGTATGTTCTGTAGTTAGTGGGCACTCTTATCATTCATGTATGGACCTGATATTTTTAGTCTATGAACTTTAAGCATATAGTACATCTTTGTACTGAGAGAGAGCTCTTAATGCTAGATTGATTTTCAGACTTTCAAGCACTTTGTATGACTATTTTTGATTATTTTGAATAGAAGAGACACATTCAAGCAAGTAGGACAGAATCATTTGTCTTCAGAATGGAAGTTATCATGCATTTTAACTTAACAGCCAGGAAAACCGGAATTATCAAATTTGGAAGGAACATACCTTCAATCCCAAGGTCAATGTTTAGAAATAATAGGCATTGATATTATTAAAAGCAAAAGTTAAAATTTGCCTCTACTGTTTACCCAGGTGTAGAACCAACCCATTAACATCCCTGGTAAGAACACCATCATTGTAAAGCGTTCCCATGGCTAGAAAAGTGATTCTTTCATTGTTGTTAATCATTCATCCTCTTTATTTTTTCACAGATGAAGAGGAAATTATTATGTGTTTAGGAAAGTGACAGATTGTCCTTAATTGACTGAAATAATTACTCAATGAAGAAATAATTGACAATATTATTAGGTTGTGTTTAGATAGCTACTTATAATTGTGTTTTTATTTGGTGCCCAAGCTGCCCAACGTTCTTTGTGTGAAAGCAGAAAGTAGCATTAATAATGATGGTGGAGAATCTTATTTTCTCAGTGAGATTATACTCTTATAGAGGAGATATTGAAAGAAAGGGGTTGATTGGGACTTTGTATGAAGCACACAACTGGAAATTAGTATGCAAAGACATGTTTAATGATTTATATAAAATATACATTAAATTCCTGTTAAAAAAATACATTGAATTAATAATAATATGTAACACCTTAACAATTCATGTACTGTATGAACACAGATTCTGACAAATGCTGGGGTTTATTTACGAAAGACAAATCCACTTTGCACTGCAAGTGCAAACTACAAGTGCAAAGTGCACTTGAAATTGCACTGAAAGTGCACTTGAAAGTGCAGTCACTGTAAATCTGAGGGATAGATCCAATATGAGGGGAAGCTCTGCTGATTTTATCATCCAATCATGTGCAAGCTAAAATGCTGTTTTTTATTTCCCTTGCATGTTCCCTTCGGATCTACAGCAACCGCACTTGCAAGTGCACTTTCAGTGCAATTTCAAGTGCACTTTGCACTTGTAGTTTGCACTTTTAGTGCAAAGTGGATTTGCCTTTAGTAAATAACCCCCACTGTGTTCTTGCCACTCATTTCTTTTTTTACAGTACCTTTCACTAGGTTTCCTGACACTAAGGCCACGTACACACGATCGAACATGTTCGCTGAAACTGGTCCGCAGACCAGTTTCAGTGGACATGTTTGATCGTGTGTACGGCCTAGCAGACAGTTCTCCAGCGGACAAAAGTTTCTAAACATGCTTAGAAACTTGTCCGCTGGAAACCTGTCCGTCGGACATGTTCGATGGTTAGTACGCCCAACCATCGGACCAAAATCCCGCGCATGCGTTGAATTGATTCAACGCATGCGTGGAAGCATTGAACTTCCTTTTTCCAGCACGTCGGTGTGTTCTACGTCACCGTGTTCTGGTCCGAGAGGATCCCTTCAGACATGTCTGATGAAAACGGTCCGTCGGACCTGTTTCATCGCACATGTCTGATCGTGTGTACGCGGCCTTACATGCCCTATGGCAGTGATGGCGAACCTTGGCACCCCAGATGTTTTGGAACTACATTTCCCATGATGCTCATGCACTCTTCAGTGCAGTTGAGCATCATGGGATATGTAGTTCCAAAACATCTGGGGTGCCAAGGTTCACCATCACTGCCCTATGGGCTATAGCTCTTCCTCTCTGCCTGTTGTGCATATATATATACTGTATTTATTGGCGTATAACACTCACTTTTTTACCCTAAAAATAGAGGGTAAACTGTGCCTGCGTGTTATACGTAGGGGGCTGTGGAAAGTTTTTTTTCCTGAAACTTCCATCTTAAAGTTAGGGTGCGTGTTATACGCCGATAACTACGGTATATATATATATATATATATATATATATATATATATATATATTGTAATGGTCAGAGTCCCGGTCCCTATGAAATGGGAGGTAAAATGGACACAGGGTTTGCGTGTCTGCGGACCGCAGAACTACAGAGCGTAGCGTTTAAATGGAGAAAAGTGCTCTGTCAGTTTTCTCCAGGTTTTGATAGTTCTGAATGGGGCTGTGTAGTTGGAGATCCTACAGAGACTTGGGCGGGATGGGATCTCCAATCCTGTGTCCAGATCTTACAGACAGCCAGCAGGTTGGGTTCCCAGCTGAACACTGACAATATAATCAGGGACTGGTCAGAACAGAGAGAGAGGTGGAAGGTGTGCAGCTGGCTGTTGCTGCAGGACAGACCTGTATGTGGGGATCTGTCTGTCTGTCTGCCCTGGAGACTACATCCCTGGTGTGGGGGGACTTCGTGCCTGAGGGACTGGGAGGCTGGTGGAACTGAGGTGACTAGCGAGTCCAAGAGAGGCTGAAGGAAGTCCGGAAGTCTGGGAGACAGTGGGCTGGAGAACCTGTTGAGGCCAGGAGTGGGCCAGGTGAGCAGGTACAGCAAGGCTAAGTAAGCCTAGGAGCCAGGAGGCTTGGTATTTTTGAGTTCTATGAACATTAATGGAGAAGAACCCCTGCGTGGGAAATCCTGTATGTGAACTCTTCTTTTGTTTTCTTCAATAAAAATGGGCTGCCATGCCCTCAAACATAATGTCTGACTGCTGTGGACTCGCTAAAAAAACGCATTTACCATTGAGTTAAACCCCCAACGTTTACAGTGGTGGATTCAGCGGGCATCTAGACGGTGAAATCCGGGTCCTTGCTCCGTGGTGAGTCGCAGCAGGAGTTACTGCTAGCTGTGTGTAGCAGCCAGGCAAACTGCATTGCGCAGAAGTTTATTTTGGACTGTGTTGCATACAGGTGGTGCATCTGTGAGAAGATTTTTTTTTTTTTTTTTCTTTTCCCCTTTTTTATTGTTGTGAACTGTGTAACCAGCTGCTGTGCATGCGACTGCAAGGATGCGACAGTCAAAACACAAAAAGTTCAAGTTAAAGCAAGTTAAAGGGGAAGTGAGCTCAGCGTGGCCTGAGAAGATGTCTCCACCTAGGAGGGCCAGTCAAAAGGGGCCAATGGTGTATGAGACTGTGAATGAGTGGTTCAAGTGGAACCAGACTAAAGAATCGGATGCGGTACAAAGGACTGAGATAGTGGCATCTGATTACATGCAACCCATGCTGCCTACAGAGGAGGTTGGAGACTTCCTGGAAGAGTTTGAAAAAGTCGCTGTAAGGAGGAGATGGCCTAGAGACCGGTGGCCAACATTGCTGCAAACCTTATTGCTGGTAGAGTACCGGTCGGTTTACCATTTGATGGACGGTGACCAGGATGACTATCGCAAGTTTAAAGAGGAAATCCTTCTTAGAGGAGAGTTCAATCGCATCATGGGCCACCAGCAATGCTCCAGCAAAGCGAGGTCGTCACCCATAGCAACGGGAGAGGCATCACTGCGACAACAAAGCAACAATCGAGCAATGGCTCAGGAGAGCATGAGTGTGCATCAGTGTACCAGCCGTGCATTTTCTGCAAACATATCGGTTGTCACCCCTGGCAACAGTGGTAAGAAGTTTGTGTGGCCTGCAGGGGGTACCGATGAGGAAAGTAAAAATGTGTATTATGGCCACTTATGTGAAGTGGTCAGCCCAGAAAGGACACAACAGTCTGTAACCACCATGAGGTGTAGCCAACCATCTTTGGAGTGCTGGTCTGCTGTTACCCCTAACAACAGGGATACTGTGTTACATTCAGGGGGTGTTGGTGGGACTGGAAAGGCTGCATTGTTTCTCCATGACCACAGGAAAAGTTCAGCCTATAGAGACACCACAGATGAGAGACAACGCACTCAAATGAAGGCTATGACAGCGGTTACAGGAAGTGGTAAGACTGTTGCAGTTTATGGGACAGAACCCAATGAAGTAGAAGTGTGTTCAGCGGGGAGATCCGCAGTACAGGTGAACTCGTTACAGTGTGCTACCCAGAGTAGGGGGGAGGCACAGGGTAAAGCCCAACTGTCAGCAGGACTAAAGACTGAAAAGGACATGGGGACTCTGTATGTACCTGGTGGAATCCAGCAGAGTGCTGGAAGAGCTGTACTAGGGGTGACCAAAGAAATAAGTATACCATGTTCCCTAGTGACAGATATAGGTGCTGTGGGGTTGCCCAGAGAAACCTCCCATGAGCCCACAGTGTTGGAGCGGAGGGTTTCCCAGGTCAGCTGTAGAGCTTCTCTAGTGGGTAAGGGGCCACCCACAATAGCTACAGCTATGTTTAAGTATCATGATGACCCTCTAAAGGTTGAGAAATGTATTTCTGGAAATGTCATATTTGAGAATATTGTTGGTGATATGTTTACTAAAAAGGATGGGAGTAGGATGTCTTCCTTGACCACCAGAGGCAGAGCTGCAGGGTTGTCCATGGAAACCTCCCGGGATCTCCCTGTGTTGGAACTTGAGGTTGTTCAGGACCGCTCTGGCCCTACTCTGGGGGTACAAGGAGGAACTGCTCCACACAATGAGAGTGTGAGGGTGCCGACCACCCGCCTGGTATGTGATCAGTTTGGTGAAAAATGTATTCATACTGTAAAAGCTAGTAGTGTAAAGCAGGATGTGATGGTAGCGCCACCAGAACAATCTGGTCAAAATGGGGTATTGCATCCTGTGGTTTGTGACGAAGCATCGTCCCAATGTGACATAAGTGAAACTGTGCTTGTACAATGTGATGCGTCTAGCGATGACAAATGTACTGTATCATGTAATGAGACCCAGGTTCCTTTGGTGCCTCTTGGAACAGGTGATGCAGTGCTGCAGAAGGCCTGTCAGGGAAGTACCACTGACTGGGACAGCTGGGCTAAACAATTGCTAGCCATGCTGGATAAGGCTAGATTGGGTAACACAGATGTGGACATAACACCTGCTATGCCCAATGGAGGGAGTGCAGGGTGGCCAGTGGCCAAGGGCGTGTTGGCCCCTGCAGAGATTGGTTTCCTCCAGTCAGAAGGACCGGTTAAGGGCGCATGCATGGCAGATGTGTTATCCGCAGCCCAACCGCTGGAAAATAGTGAGCAAAAAAATGCCAATGTGACTTATGACCTGCAGCGGCTCACTGATGCTGTGACGGAAGAGATAAATGTGAGATGTATGTCTGACGGCGCTCCAGTTGAGCACCAGGCTGTGAAGACTGATACCGCCATTGAGGTGGGGGTCGCTGAAAATGTCTCTACCTTTCCAGCTTCAGTGGATGAGCCCCTCCAAGTCATTGATAAGGGAAAAGTCCCTAGAAAGGTCTTGTATGTAGACGTGGGTCGCATTAAGGTGACTAATGTATTGTTAAAAATGCTTAAAGTCCAGAAAGGCAATTTGCTGTACACTTGGGGGCCTCCATTGTGGTCGGACAAGGTGGTACTGCGTAGTACCAGTAGGTGGAGCCAAGTAGTACAGGCTATTCTTTATGGTGATTACAAGAGGAACTGGTTGGTACCATGTTTATTGGCAGTGTGGCAGATGGTCTCAAAGTTCTCTGAGAGGGTACTTCCAGTTACCGGTTTGGATGGAAGTTGCTCAGGAGAATGTTTGACAACATCAGAAGTCTCTCCGCCTGATGTGGTGACTAGGAAAATTTCTGCTGATGCAGTCCAGAGTGCGGCTGAGCGGTGGTCAGTAGAGGGCACGGACACTGCTTCACCCACTAGACTTTACAGGAAGGAAGGGAGCGAATTGGACGTGGCAGTAGCAGAGATTTTACCTGTCAATCGCACAAAGGTACAAATTAAAGTACCCGGAGACACTGTGGGAGAAAGTGCTAAAGGAACAGGTTCTCTATATGAAGAATGTGAGGGTTTCAGGAAAGGCAGTGTTCCCCTGAGAAAAGAAAATAAGCCCAGGAACCCCAGAAGAGGGAGAAAGCGTAGGATAGAAAAAAGTGGGATCCCATGGAGAGTCAGGGTAGGACTGACCTGGAAGCGCACCCGGAAAAGGGGTTGGGCCTACGCGGCTGACAGCCGGCACAGAGGTGTCCCAACCCTAATGATGTGTGCTGGTGTTCCGCCCCCTTCGGGATCGAAACAAAGGGGGGGATATGTAATGGTCATATATGAATCATTAAACATGTCTTTGCATACTAATTTCCAGTTTTGTGCTTCATACAAAGTCCCAACCAACCCCTTTTTTCCAATATCTCCTCTATGTGTATAATCTCACTGAGAAAATAAGATTCTCCACCATTATTATTAATGCTACTTTCTGCTTTCACATGAGGAAGAACATTGGGCAGCTTTGGCACAATATCTAAAAACACAATTATAAGTAGCTATCTAAACACAACCTAATAACGTTGTCAATTATTTCTTCATTGAGTAATTATTTCAGTCAATTAAGGGCAATCTGTCACTTTTCAAAACACACAATAATTTCCTCTTCATCTGTGAAAAAATAAAGAGGATGAATGATTAACAATGATAAACAAATCACTTTTCTAGCCATGGGAACATTTCACAATGATGGTGTTCTTACCAGGGATGTTAATGGGTTGGTTCTACACCTGGGTAAACAGTGGAGGCAAACTTTAACTTTTGCTTTTAATAATATCAATGCCTATTATTTCTAAGCATTGACCTAGGGATTGAAGGTCTGTTCCTTCCAAATGTGATAAGTCTGGTTTTCCTGGCTAGTAAGTTGAAATGCATGATGACTTTCACTCTGAAGACAAATTATTCTGTCCCACTTTCTTGAATGTGTCTCTTATATTCGCAATAATCAAAAATAATTGAAGAGCTTGTAAGAGAGTGACGTTATTGCTGTGGTCTTGAATGAGGGCTGGGGGGAGCAGACATATGAAGACAGAAGATGATTCAGCCTTCGGGTGTCTACTATTATGCTTCCCAAATTCCATGTAAAGGTGAATAAGTGCAGCGCTAGAAGTGAGTAGTCTCAGAACTAACTGGGACTATAATTACATGTAAGAAATGAATATTCTATTCAAATAAGCTTAATATCAAGTCACAAAATATAATGAAACAATAAAATGGAGGAAACCCCCGAAAAATGAAATGTCCTTAGTGTTGAAAAAAGTCCTTAATGCCACGTACACACGATCGGAAATTCCAACAACAAATGTTCGATGTGAGCTTCTTGTTGGAAATTTCCGATCGTCTGTATGCAATTCCGCGGCTCAAAAATCCTACGCATGCTCGGAATCAATTTGACACACGCTCGGAATCATTGAACCTAATTTCTCTCGGCTTGTCATAGTGTGATACGTCACCGCATTCTTGACATTCAGAATTTCCAACCACATTTGTGTGACTGTGTGTATGCAAAACAAGTTTGAGCCAAAATTCAGTCAGATAAAATCCACGGTTTTGTTGTCGGAATTTTTGATCGTGTGTATGCGGCATAAGAGTATTCCAACTCTCAAACATTAATTGGAATAGTAGTTATCCAAAGAGTGATGAACTAAAACTTGACGTGAATGCAAATAAACAAAGTGCAACAAGAATTTCTGAAGATAACAAGCGCTTGTAATAAAAAGGCAGTGACAGTGGCATCAGCAGAGCTTCCCATAGTTTTCACGCTATGTGACTTCCTTCTCCTTTTTCTTTATAACTTGCTACAAACCATTTGTTTGGGCTTATAGAACGACCCAA
Source organism: Rana kukunoris (assembly GCA_029574335.1). NCBI lineage: Eukaryota > Metazoa > Chordata > Amphibia > Anura > Ranidae > Rana > Rana kukunoris. The sequence continues at coordinate 41,949,531 of CM056050.1, read as the reverse complement.
AAACACCTTCTGAGCTCCACTGTTTTGAATCCATAATTTTCCTGGAGGTCGTGTCTGCAGAGGTAGCCTTCCTTGGGTTTACTATATTACAAGCCTGATTGACTCACTAGGGGCCAGATTCAGGTAGATGAGAGCATCTTTGCTCTGGAGTAAAGCTTCTCATTTACGTTACTCTGCCGAAATTTTAGGAGCAAGTGCTGTTATTCATGAAGCACTTGCTCCTAAAGTTGCGGCAGCGCATCGCAAATGAGCCAGCGGAATTCAAATTGGGCGGGTACGGGGCGTGTAGTATTCAAACTAAGCGCGATCCCGCGGCGAACGTACTGCGCATGCGTCGAGTGTCAATGCAACCCAGTGCGCATGCTCCAAGTTCTGTCAGTGAACGTCAATGACGTCACGTCCCCATTCATGAATGTTTTACGCAAACGACGCAATTTTTTTTTCCGACGCGATGAGGATGGCTATACTTAACATAGGATACTCCACTAGGGGGCTGCTTTATCTTTACGTCGCGTATTGCTTCCGGAAACGTCGTAAAGTCACTGCGTCGCGCCCGAAAACGATCGTGAATTTCCGACTCCCGCTGATTAACATATTTTTTCAGCGTTAATCAGCGGGAACGCCCCCGGCGCCATTTTTAAGTTGAAGTAACGATGCGATGGCGAAATTCAATTACGCCGATCGCATCGGAACTCCAACCCGGCGTTTCTTGTTTTCTGGTTATAGAAAACAAAAACGCCGGCTTAAAGTGACAGTTAGGCTGGCGGATCACTGGATACGCCAGCCTAAGGCCTCTTACACACAGATCAGTTTTTCTTCAGGTTTTTCTTTTCAGTTTACCAAATCCATCTAATATGAGGTCAAACCTCAAGAGTCTCAATTTGTATGCAATCAGGCAGGCCCTTGTATTACATAGTTTTGGTAAACTGTTTTGGTAAACTGAAAAGAAAAACCTGAAGAAAAACTCTTCATGAATCTGGCCCTAGGTGTATACCTACCCGAGTTCAATCCCTCTGGTAAACCTTTGAAGTTCTCATGGTGGATCTCCTATGAATTCTTTTTGCACTTTGTTTATTTGCATTCATGTCAAGTTTAAGTTCATCACTCTTTGGATCACTACTATTCCAAGTAACGTTTGAGAGTTGGAATACACTTAAGGACTTTTTCCAACACTAAGGACATTCATTTTTTGGGGGGTTTCAACCATTTGAATGTTTCATTATATTTTGTGACTTGATATTATGCTTATTTGAATAGAATATTGATTTCTCACATGTAATTATAGTCCCAGCTAGTTCTGAGACTACTTACTTCTAGCACTGCACTTATCCAACTTTATGTCACATTTTGCAAATTTATCTTCTGCTGTACTGGCTGCTATATTTTTCCATTTAAAGGGACAGCCTGGTATATGTGGTTACCATTTTCCCAAATTCTATGGAAAATTATTAAAAGCTTAGCCTTGGGGATGTGTTGTGTTTGTTTTATAATTTTATGCATAGATTTTATTGTACATGGAAGAATCTGTTTAGCAGTTAACCTTAGAAACAGAAATTAGGTTACTTTTGCATGGTTGAGTGAACTTCTCAAACAAATGCCACTGGATACAATGGTAACATGGATACCATTGTTGTATTTCAGTTGACAGTTGGGTCAGGCTATTATTCGGTAACCATGGTCAAATAATAGCTTGGCCTTCTGGCATATATTACCTATGGCATGTATGATACAAAAGTTCCATCTTGAGGGTGAATTAGAGGATGTTTCTCCCATTGAAACTCAGTATTGCGAAAGGGGCCACACCCATGTAAGGATGGTAAACTTTTCAAATAATAGATTGTCAGGCATATGCTGTCAAGAGGGCTCTGAGATTACTTAACACCAAGAAATAACTCTGACAGAAGAGGAGGAGACTTCACCAGAAGATGCTTTTGCCCGACCTCCTACAACAGCTTATTGTGTAAACCTGAGTCCTCGTTGCCTACGGAGATCATGAAACTGTTCTAACCCGAGTTAAAGGATCACTAAAGGATTTTTTTTTCGTTAAATAGCTTCCTTTACCTTACTGCAGTACTGGTTTCATGTCCTCATTGTTCGTTTTTGCTTTGAAGTTGCTGTAGTCCTGCTCTGTTCTCCACACTTCCTGCTTATCAGTTTCCTTATAACCACCATACTTGAAGCTTTCTCACGATGGTTTAAGCTGTCATTACTGTGTGTCTAAAACTTCCCAGAACCAATCCGATTCATTTTAAAAACAAAACACTGCCCTGGATTTGTTTGTTTTTGTTCTGTGTGTCTATTTCTACTTTGCAGAAGAATGAAGCCAGTTCATAAGTGAAACTAACCTGCAGGCACATTATATGATTGATTTTTATCTATGTTTAATCATTTTGAAAAGGAATCAGTTAACTTTTATGTCTCTATACCCTGTAAACAGTCATATCAGCAAAAACAATTTTTTCCTTTAGTGACCCTTTAAGTTTTTTTTTTAGCAATGTGCTTGTTTGTATGTATATGTAGCGGTGCCCCATAGGGACTGCTGAGTGTTGTGGCCCACCTGTCACCCTGCACAGCCCAGCATTCTTTTCCCAGACCCTCCAAGACAATGAACAGTCCATTAGATTTGTTTTTGTATTTTATTGAGAGAATAGAACTTGGATGGGTAAAGGAATATATGGGATGCCCAGTGAATTTTAGAACAATAAATTGGGAAAAACGATATACACTCCCTGTTTATATTGCTACTTCTGTTTCCTTCAGCACTTCCCTCACTTGCAAACTATTCCTCTTCCTTCCTCCTGCACAACTCTTGGCTCTTAAGATCAGCTAGCACAAAATGGTTAGGCCTGACTGAGCCGGACCCTAGCAACTGCCTTTTGCAGGCAGGGACCACAGGTCCCTATGGTGTGGCAAGAAAGTAGAAAGTTCTGGTGCTTGCTGTCCTATCTTTGGTTACTAAGCCCAGTAACCCATCTTTAGGTCCTGGCTGCAACTGCCCTTCTCCACTGCCCTTGACAACACCGTCCACTCTACTGGCTCTGCAGCCATCCCAGACTGTATGCTCTCAGTTTTCTCAGGCCTGCCTCCCCAGTCCTCCTGACAGTGTTTGTCACTTACCAGCCCTCATGGCCGTGACCAGTTGTTCCTCTCCTTGAAGACTTGCACGGAAATGCTAGTTCCTGCTGTCCTCATTGCTCCTCCTGTCCGAGATGCCTTCACGGTTTCTTGAAAGGCCTCGTAAGCTCCCGAGACCCTGGCCCAAAGTCACCCTCCCTGAGACTTGGGAACTTCCTCAAAGGCCCCGACAGCCTAGCACTCCATCTTCAAGCTCTGAATAACTCCAACTCCTCCCCAGCTGGACTGACCCCAGGTACTTAAGGAGACTTGAACCTTGCAAATCCAAGTTGGGGATTGGTCAGGGCTCCATATAGTCCCCAAGGCAGGTCTACCTCTCCTCTCTTTCTCCTTCCAGAAGGCCCTAGGAAGAAGAGGGAGGTCTGAGTGATGCTGCATGTGAATCACCAGCTGCTACTCTGAGCCACTCTAGCCCAAATCAAAATAAAAAAAAACAGGCCTGGCTGCCAGCCAAGCCTGCCTAAATTGACCTTACTTATCACACAAAAAAAATCTATTCTAGCACCCACCTAAGTAGAGGGTGCTACATATATCTGCCAATCTTGTCATGTATTGTTTTTTTTTTTTTTCCTAGAATTGTAGAAGTTTGTATGTAAAGTATTTTTGTTCAGTAAAATCACATTAATACAACGGAAGAGGATACATCGGTAGTAGTCGGTACAATCATCAACTCTAGACTCGACTACGCAAACTCCCTCTACTTAGGACTACCAAAATATCAGATATCAGCTAGGTTGGTAACAGGAAAGAAACCCTGGGAATCCATCACCCCATCCCTGAGGGCCCTTCATTGGCTACCAGTAAAGGATTGGGTCACATTCAAGACCCTCTGTCTCACCCACAAATGCACACAAGGAAAGGCTCCTTAATACTTATGCAAGAAAATAAAACACTACTCCCCCCCATCGCACTCTCCGATCATCAAACCAAAACCTCCTCCACATCCCCAAGTCAAATTTAAAGGGAGAACGAAGATTTGCAGTCCAAGGACCACGGCAATGGAACGCTCTACCAACTGACATCCGCCTGGAAGAAAACCATTGGGCCTTCAGGAAAAAAGTAAGTGTACTATTTTAACCACTTACGGGGCACTTCCTATACCCCCTTCCTACTTCCTAACCAGGCCAGTTTTCAGCTTTCAGCGCTGTCACACTTTGAATGACAATTGCGTGGACAGGCAACACTATACCCAAATTACATATTTATAAAATTCACACAAATAAAGCTTTATTTTGGTAATATTTAATTACCACTTTTTTTTTTCTTTTTTTTTTGCTAAATAAGAAAAAAAGATTTTTTTTATAATTTGTTATAAAATTTTGTAAACAGGTTATTTTGCTACTTCACTGATGTGCACTGATAAGGCTGCACTGATGTTTGCTGATCAGGTTGCACTGATTGGCACTGACAACATGGCACTGATGACGTGGCACTGATGAGGCAGCACTGGTGGGCACTGGTGAGCAGGCACATATGAAGCTGCACTGATAGGTGCAACTCATTGGTCAGTACTCACCAATTTCTATCATATTCTCCAGGGGCTTTGCTTGGGGGCTTTACCTAACCTTCAGGCCTAAAATGTGCATTTTAACACCTACAGTATGCAAAAAAAAAAAATGCAAACACGGTTAAAGTATAACTAAAGGCAAAACTTTTGTCATTTTGGATAGAGTAAAGAGGGATTAGAACAATTGTCAGTTTTTATTGCTGTCTGCGCCCCCGTTAAGGAGATTCACAATTTGTCCTGTTTACTATTGTCATTAAAAGTAAAAGTAAAAGAAAATCGCACATTTTGGGTTGCCCCCAGAAAAGTAATAGAGGGGAAATCTTCCAATGGGGACACTAGTTCTGGTGATCTGGGCCCCCCAAGGAATTCTTTTGATTTGCAGGGATTTCCTCTCACTTCCTGTCTGGCTATAGGACAGGAAGTGAGGAGAAATCTCTGCAATGGATCACAGATGGCAAAAAGTTTTATCTATAATTCTGCTTAAAAACATCTAACATCTAAAGGCCTTATGTGGCACATTTTGAGATACGAATAGTTCCAAGGTTCTGTAAAACAGCTCTGTGTATTTTTCTTGGATCTGCTGAACATTTGCTGAAAACAGCATACTCTTCAAGTTTTTTTGTCCTGTAATACATTTTCTCACAGCTCCTTGTTAACAAGGATGCTGACTTTTTTGTCTTACATACAGAATACAGATAATCATTGAAGGAAACACGTACGAGTCCTTTTGGGACATATGATTACATAAATTTAATGCAACGAGTACCTAACTGTAAGAATTAACATGACAAATTACAAATCACATCAAGAAGCATTTTCATATAATAATTTGAGCTTTTCCTAAATACATATGATAATTTATTTCTTAAGATAACAAGAAACTGTTGGGTTTATACAACGATATGAATATTTAGTCTGAAAATAAAGACTAGAAATGTGTATTTTTTCTTTATTTGGCTTTACTTTTTCTTAAGACTGCTTCTTCAGCTTCAGATGCCTAATGTGTGTGATAGCGCCGGACCGATAAAAGTGAAAGTTGGTTCTGATAGGTCTACCATAAAGTGATTTTTCCTTCAAAGCAGCAGATCCCTGGTTGAAATATAATATTGATGGATCCTGTTCTGGTTCTAGGCTGCTACCTATACTATATCACCAAAAGTATTGGGACATCTGCCTTTACATGCACATGAACTTTAATGGCATCCCAGTCTCATGCTCTGTACACACGATCGGATATCTGATGGAATCTAATCCGATAGATATTTTCATCAGATATCCAATGAAGCTGACTTTCATCAGTCTTGCCTACACACCATCAGTCAAAATCCGACCGTGTCCAAACGCGGTGACGTAAAACACTATGGCGTGCTGAGAAAAATGAAGTTCAATGCTTCCGAGAATGCGTCAACTTGATTCTGAGCATGCATGGATTTATGACGGATGGACTTCCACACAGACAATCGTTTTTTTCTATCGTTTTTTTATCTATAGGAAAAATGTAAAACGTGTTCTATTTTTTTTTCACCGATGGGAAACAAACCGATGGGGCCCACACACGATCGGTTTGACCAATGAAAACAGTCCATCGGTCTGTTTTCATCATACAAACCGATCTGGTGTACAGGGCTGCAGGGTTCAATATTGAGTTGGCCCACTCTTTGCAGCTATAACAGCCTCAACTCTTCTGGGAAGGCTGTCTACAAGGTTTAGGAGTGTGTCTGAGGGAATATAGAATATATATAGAATATAAGGGCATATAAATTGGTCACTTTGCAAGGGAATTTTTCCCAGAGCTTTGTGTATAGGGGGAAGTTCTGCTGACTTCCATTATCCAATCATGTGCAAGCAAAAATAACATTTATGCACATTTTTCTTGATTGTGATCAAGTATTCTTTGCAAAGTGAAATTTTACCACATTCGCTAAGTTCTTGGGACAATACATGTGACTCCCTTCAGCCTATAGCAACTTAAAGTTAATTAGTTGTGATAGACATCCTGAATGGGTGTAATCAGAGTGTCAAGTGTGTGCAGGCAGAAAGTCAACACTAACATAAAAATTTTTTTATCTTAGTGTTGACTTTTAGGCCTTGTACACACGAGGGGATATTTCCGCTGAACATGGTCCGACGGACCATTTCAGCCGAAAAATCCCCTCGTCTGTAGGGGCAAACGGACGCTTTTTGCCGGATTCATCCGGCGGAAGAATTTCAAAGCATGCTTTGAAATAATTCCGCCGGATAGCTGGCCGTCAGATATGTCCGCTGGTTAGTACGGCAAACCAGCGGACATATCTTGCCGCACATGCGTCGTATCCTGTGAATGGATCCGACGCATGCGCGCGGAAGTGTTTACTTCCTGGTGCGGTGACGTGGCGGTCACGCGGCGGCGTCAACGTCACCGCCGCGTCACCGCGCTGTCCGCCGGCGGGGAATTTGATCCGATGGTGTGTACAGCCATCGGATCAAAACATCCCGGCGCAAATATACGCTGTAAACGGTCCGGGGACCGTTTACAGCGGATATTTCCCCTCGTGTGTACAAGGCCTCAGGCTGCACACACTTGACACTCTGATTACACCCATTCAGGATGTCTATCACAACTAATTAACTTTAAGTTGCTATAGGCTGAAGGGAGTCACATGTTTTATTTGGTATTTTGGGGTTTAGTATAAATGTTTTTGTGTTAGCACCATACCATAGCCATGACTAAGCACTGATCGAGTGCGAAACGCGTCGGCTGTCCTGTTTTCTGTGATTGCTGTGACTGTACATGTTTTTGGATTTACAATAAAGACAACTTTTTTCGTTTGAAAATCCTTGGAGTGCGGCTGTCCTTTCCTCTTTTCTTCATCCTGATTGCTATTTGCATCGCCAGCACCTTGGTAATCTAATTATCCTTGATCGTCTACAGGTCTCACCTGGAGCGGTGATTTCTTTTCTTTTCTTGGGACAATGCCCTTGCTAAATTCAACTTCCTTTGCAAAGTGAACATCCTATTTGCCTTTAGTAATCCCTCCCCAATGCATGAGGCTATGCACTTTCCAGGACAGCACTTGGTGTTTTTAACCCCTGATTCTCAAGCATCACAAACTAAAACGAAATAAGGGGTAATTACATGTCATCATGCACAGCTGTTATACTTTTGACTAGATTTAAAAAAAAGCATAGCCATGACTGGTCTCCACTGAAGCATACAGGACTAATTCAAGATTGTTCCATTTTTTTTTTTTTTTTTTAAACTCCTGACATTGGATCTCAAGTATCATCCAAATTAATCAACTTGACATCAGAGGGAGTCAGCATAATTTTTCGGAGCTGTCAGCAAATTAGCAGATTGTAGGGAGTGGAACTGTGAACCATGAAATTACAACATCCTTTAGCTTCATCAGTTGCTACGTCTTGTAACTGATAGGTGTCAGTCCAATTTCATGGTCTGTTGAACTGTGAATATATAATCTATGGCCTTAAAAAAAAATTAACTAATGAATTTCTTATTTAAACTAAAACAATAAGCAAAAAAAAAAACATAAGTCTGCTTTTTATGTTTTGTGTGTATGTGCGATTAATTACCCTAAGAAAAAGTACATATTAATGAAAACAAATGTATATATATATATATATATATATATATATATATATATATATATATATGTGTATATATATGGCATATACTGTATATGTACAGTATATATCAAATTGTTTTACATTTCATTCAAAATGCAACAGGCTTATGATGCACAAATTCAGAGGCGACTCTTCAATTAGGCAAGTTAGACAGTCGCCTAAGTCTTCACAGCCACATAATTTGCCTAATGCATTACCCCAGTTTTGAGGGACTGGGGACCTTAATGCTGCTGTGCTCAGGCAACGATAAAAGCCCTGTCTCACTCAGGAGCTGGGCCACCGACTTCCTAATAACCAGTGAATAGCTGGTTGTTAAGGTGTGGGCTGGGAAGCCGGCCACCACATCCTTAATAACGGACGAGTCATCAACTGTCAGTGGGGTTCCCGCTGACAGCTGAATGTAAAAAAAAACATTGCTGGCAATAACAAAATGTTGAAAAAATGTCATAGGGGTTTCTTCCCCAATCCATACCAGGCACTTTGGGTCTGGTATGGATTTTAAGGGGAACCCCACTTCAATATTTTTTTTTGCAAATGGTGTAGGTCCCCCCTGAATCCAAACCTGACCCTTAGGTGTGGTATGGATTTTGAGGGGAACCCCTACAGCAACATATTTAACAAAAATGATGTGGGGGGGTTGGGGACTTGTCAAAAATGTTGTGTTTTTACTTACTTTTTACACTTTTTTGGTGAACTACTCATTCACATGGTGGAACGGGACCCAGATTCTGATAAGCCCCCTGCCCACAGACCCCCCAAAAACAACGGCCTGGGTTGCGGTGGAACAGACCCTTGTCCCCATCAACGTAGGGACAAGGTGCTTTGGGGGATAGAGCCCCCGCTACCCCAAATCACACCCACATTTTGAGGGCATGTGGCCTCTTATGGTTCAGGAGGGGGGGTGCCCGCTCATTCCCCCTTCTTTCCTGGACGTGGGTCCAGACGAAGCTACGCAACTTGCCATTGCGAAACGCGTTGACGTCAGACGCTAACGGACGCCGCAGTAACAGACCCCGCATCATAGCGGGAGATTGCAATCATATCCGGGAGCCGATTAAAGCTAAGAGAGACTTGTCTATCAAGGACCCAAGGATCCATCTTACACCAGAAACCCAGAGGGAAAACGTTGTTTTTTTTCATCGCAAAAAGTGATCGTGTGTACGCGGCATTACACACGTGTGCCCATAAGCTATCAGCTGTTTCAACAGCATTGGGACTGGACAATAAAACCATTGATTTTTCCTTGAGGGAACTTGGCCACATTTAGGCCAATTTAGACTACCACAAACCTCTCTATACCGCAACATATATTCTCAAAACAGCATTTGGACTTTGCTCTTTCTGGACAGGTGGACTTTATTTAGTCATTTATATGTATTCTTGGGGCACAACTATATACCCCCAACTCCACCAATATCAGTATTAGATAGTAAAACCGACAGTCTATCTTTTGAATAGTACTATTTATTTTTTGTATCTCCCCAGGGGGTCCCCCCGTTAATATTTCCCAATACTTCCACGATATTGCCTCACATCCACACGGTAATATCTTTGGGAATGCTCACGGGGATACCTTACTTTAGCGTCCGGACAGCTGTCTTTCATTTAATTTTGTTGGTCTTTGTCTGTCCCTGTTATTGTCTTGTGTGTTCTTTGTCAGTACCGGTTAGTGAATAATAATTCAATTTTTCACGGGTGCAGCTTTGGCCAGCTATCATCAGTTGATAATCTCAACATACATAGGTTTAAAAATGTGTACCTTTTACTGTTAGATAGTGTTTATAATATTTATATACATCTCTTTTTTTGATTATATAATAAAATTTACTACTTTCATACTCAGTTATTGTCCGTCACTACCTTGATAACCGCTAGGTCCATAGAAGCACACTGTCTTAGTGCTCTCTTGAGGACCCAAACCCCCTTTTTATGCTCACCTTCAAAAGGGCTGCTTATTGCCACAAGTTCTTTTCCCCAATTAGTGTAGAGGCAACAGGCACACAGTAAGCATCACTCACTTTAGCTCATTGACCAGTCAAGGGGGTTGTCTTTTTATGTTTTATTACAGATTGAAGTTGGGTCAAGTGGAGAGATCTATAGGATACTCCAGCAGCACTGTACAGTACTAAGAGGACACTATGCTGTCTGTTGACAATTCTTAGAATAGTATCAATCAGCTCCAATAATTCTCTAAAAAGTAGGCCCCCCAGTATAATCCTATCGGGGACCTCAATGAACATATGTATAACTGCAGCTAAGCTGCCTAGGTGGGAATTAGCCCTACAGGCTGTGGACTTCTCCACCTGGCCAAGACTCCACTGCTCCAGACTCCTGTCTATTTATATGCTCTTCAGCCTCCTACTGAGCATAGGTCCCTAGTCATTGGCTGAGGCTCCATAAATATTCAGACTGCTCATTTGACTTGCTCCTCTCCTAAAAAAGTGGCTGATATGTCCTTATTAGATAAGGCACTTCATCCCAAAGGTTATTTTAAAAAGAGAGCAGAGGGGATGGGGATTATTGCGGTGCCAAAACAACTCAATCAAAGTTATTAATAAAATAGCACATTTTATTACATTGTATTTTAAACAGGTAATACAAACATAAGTTCATATAAAAATTCAACATGCAACAAGGGAGAACATTGGTCACGTCCTATTCCCCTGAAGAAGCCAATGTTTTGGCTAAACATGTAGGGAAGACCTGGCCCGTCATTATACCAAGCCACTATCACTCCGGCCAATAGTAAACTTTATGTGCTCCCCTTTTGCATGTTGAATTTTTATATGAACTTATGTTTGTACTACCTGTTTAAAATACAATGTAATAAAATTCATTGCTCCTATGTTTTGAGGCCTTTCAGAAGGCAGGGAGAAGCACTTAAACCTGCAATCCCATGAGACCCAGATCAGACCAAAACAATCATCAACTGTTTCACTGATTATATGGTTTCATAGTTACGTAGTTACATAGTTAATCTGGTTGAAAAAATACACAAGTCTATCCAGTGCAACCAGCAGAGGAGCCCAAAAAGAACAAAATTTACCTAACATCCTAGAACCTAACTAGGAGGGTACTGCAATCTGTTTCTATTCCAGAGGTTCTTGGGAAGATGATACAGGAGAACCTACGCTCGTTATTTCAGTTTCCTATCAGGTAAGTAAACATTTCTATTCACCACAGCACTTTGCAATTGTCTGTACTGCATCAGATTGCACTGCAATGAAGTCTGATGCCGCGTACACTAGGGTGACCACGTGTCCTGGATTGCCCGGGACAGTCCCGCATTTTGCAGGTCTGTCCCGGGCACCTTCATTCCAGGACAATACAGTGTCCCGGAATGAAACTCACACAGCCACCCCCCAGGCCAATCTGATACCCCCAAAAAAGGCCTCCACATCACCACTTCATTCCCTGCCAGTACTTGTCCTGGCCGGGAATGTCTGGAGGAGCACAATCCTGCCCCCTGCTTGTGATTGGAGAAATCATAAATCCCGCCTCTTGTGTCCAATCACTGTGTTGTGATTCGTTACAGCACAAGCTGATTTTTGGGAAGGGGGTGTCCCTGAATGGTAGTTTGGAAATGTGGTCACCCTAGCGGACACACAATCATTTTTCGGCATAAAAAAAACATAGGGCCAGATTCAGGTACACGTAAATTTGCGCAGCGTATTCTAAATACTCTACGCTGCCGTATTTTACCAGGCTCTACATCGAATTCTGGTAGATTTTTGCCCGTACGATACGGTGGCGTAGTCTATTTCTCGCCGCGTAATTCGAAATACGCGATTAGGGGGCGTGAAGCATTTAAATTAGGCGCGTCCCTGCGGCGATCGAACTACGCATGCTTTGTTCAGAAATTTCCCGCCGTGCATTGCGCGAAATCACGTCGTTACGTCATTTTTTTTTGAGTAGCGTCGTTTACGGACATTCCTATTCCCGGACGACTTACGTAAAAAATAATAAAAAACTTCGGAAAACGTTGAAATTCGACGCGGGAACGACGGCCATACTTAACATGGGCTGTCTAATATTAGACCAGCAAAAAGCTGGTATAGTGTTACACAAAAAAAAGATGACTAAAGATGCCGTAAGAGATTGCGATTGAAGATCGTAATTTCGGGGATCGCCGGCAAAAGCTCATTAGCATACCCCGAGGCGGAAAACTACGGGAAGTCCACCCAGTGGCCGCAATTTTATTGCAGCCTAGATCCGAAGGCGTACTAACACGTAATCCAGTCGAATTGAAGCCCACAGCCGTCTTTTCATGGTATGAGGTTTCAGACTAGCTAAAAAACGTGCGTAATTTGAAAGTACTTCAGTCTAACACCAGTTAGACAGGAGTTACGGCTCTCTGAATCTGGCCCATAGTTTTAAAAAAATGTAATTTGAAATGATCATGTGTGGGCTTCACATAATTTTTCGGGTTCTGAAAAACGAGCAAAAAAAATTTTGAACATGGTGCATTTTTTTACGTCGTTTTAAACAATGTTGTTTTTCGGGTTGTAAAAAATGATCGTGTGTGGACTAAAACTACGTTAAAACCCCGCACATGCTCAGAAGCAAGTTATGAGACGGGAGCGCTCGTAAAACTACCGTTCATAATGCAGTAAGCACATTCATCACGCTGTAACAGACAGAAAAGCGCGAATCGTCTTTTACTAACACGGAATCAGCTAAAGCAGCCCAAAGGCAAATGGAACTTCCCCTGTATAGTGCCTTTGTACGTGTTGTAGGTCACCAACAACGCATACTTTGTTTTTTCTACATGCTGAAAAACAAAGTTTTTTTTCATGCTGAAAAATTATCGTGTGTACGCGACATAACTCCTGCTTGTAGTCCCTATTTTCAGTGCACACTGCCATGTATTTAGGTGCTTACTGGATTTCCACTCTAGGAGGTGCCCCTGCTTCATCTGGGTTTTCGGCTGCTTGGCTTGAATTGTCCTTTAAAAATGAGTTAAAAAAAATCTTTGTACGAAACCATTTTAGTATTCTGTAAAATCATTTGTGCTGGGAGGATAACATTAGCTAAGAACACTGTGCTCTAAAGTAACTCTTGACTTTTTTTTAATAAATATCTGATGGATGATGTGTCCTCTCATTAAATGGATGCCTTAGGGAACATGCTTGTTGTCAGGGAAAAAGTTCTTTGGGCTACCTGAGCTCATTATCTGTTCTATAAAGTCCTAATTGTTAGGCCTATATAGTTGCATCCATTGGGATTTTTTATATCAAATAAACTGGATTTTCAAACAGTGGGCTTTGTTTTTCTGTTGTAAAAGATTACTGTTGCTTCATATGTGTTTTTAAGTGCTTCATAACAATTTTTAAGGTATCTGCTAGAACAAAATAGCAAAACTGTTAAAAGTATCAATTCATTAGAGCAGCACAATTAGAGAAGTACAGTAATACCTCGGATTGCGAGTAACAGAGTTTACGAGCGTTTCGCAATACAAGAAATTAAAAAACGTCCTGACTCGATTTGCGAGCGTTATCTCCCAAGATGAGCAAGATTCAAGCCTCTGGGGTGTGCAGTCCCGCATGTGGCCAGAGGTGCGAGGGCGCCGGTGATGCTCAGAGACCACTCAGAGACCACTCAGACACGCTCGGAGACCCTCAGGCCGAGGTTCTCGGCCGGCCGTCGAGTTCGTCGACCAGGCTGTCGAAAAAGGCATAGAGCCATTAGTCCCGATGGCCCGTCGAGGATATAGAGAACCTGCTCTCTATTTTGGCTCGACGCCTCGCTCATACGAAAACGTACACACGATCGAGCTTCTCGGCAGAATATGGATCCCAGCGAGCTTCTCGCTGGATTCTGCCGAGAAGCTCGGTCGTGTGTACGGGGCCTTAGAGACACTCTGCTCCCGAGTGTCTCCGAGCATCTCTGAGTGGTCTCGAAGCACCTCTGGCTACAGGTGGTACTTGGTGGTATTTAATCAGCTCTGCGGCTTTTATTTTTTGCGCTATATACAAAAAAAAGTGACAATTTAGAAAAAAAAAATTGGCTATAAGAAATATCCCCCAAGTAAAAAAATAAATAAATAAAAAACTCTTCATCATTTTAGGCCAATATGTATTCAGCTAAATATTTTTGGTAACAATCGCAATAAGGCCGCGTTCACACGATCGAACATGTCCGCTGAAACTGGTCCGCAGACCAGTTTCAGTGGACATGTTCGATCGTGTGTATGGCCTATCGGACCGTTTTCCAGCGGCCCAAAGTTTTAAAACATGCTTTAAAACCTGTCTGATGGAAACCTGTCTGTCGGACAGGTTTGATGGTTAGTACACAAAAGCATCCGACCAAAAACCCGCGCATGCTCAGAATCAAGTCGACGCATGCTTGGAAGCATTGAACTTCGTTTTTTCATCACGTCGTTGTGTTCTACGTCACCGCGTTCTGGTCTGATCGGATTTTGGTCCGATGGTGTGTACGCACATCAGACTATCAGACAAGTACAGAGTTGTCTGATGAAAACGGTCCGTCGGACAAGTCTCATCAGACATGTTCGATCGTGTGTGCGCGGCCTAAGCGTATATTGATTGCACAAGTTACAGTATCTACAAAATAGAGGATAGATTTTTGCCATTTTTTATTTTATTTATTTACTAATAATGACGGCGATCAGTGATTTTTAGTGGGACTGCAACATTGCGGCGGACAGATCGCACACCCCAGTGACATTTTTGACACTTTTTTGGGAACCAGTGACAATATTACAGTAATCAGTGCTTAAAATATGCACTGTTATTGTACTAATGACACTGGCAGAGAAGGCTACTAGGGGGGATCAAGGGGTTAAATGTACTCCCTCAGTGGGTTTACTAGCTGTATAGGGGACTGTGTGACTGGGAAACACAAAGACCCATCTTCCTGCATAGCAGAAAGAAAGGATCTGTATGATCACCCCTGTCAAACGGAGATTTGCCTTGTTTACACAGGCAGATCCCCGTTCTGTCACTGCGATGGAACGATTGCGGGTGTCCAGCAGACATGCAGTCTGCCCCACCTGCTGATTGGCTGATTGGCTAACTTTACTGTTTTGTTGTTTTTTAATTTATGAAACCATTTTTTTTACAAAAAAAAGGCGTTTGAAAAATGATTGCGCAAATACCGTGCAAGATAAAAAGTTGCAATGACTGCCATTTTATTCCCTAAGGTGTCTGCTAAAAAACATATATCATGTTTGGGGGTTCTAAGTAATTTTCTAGCAAAAGAATGATGATTTGTACATGTAGGAGAGAATTGCCAGAATAGGCCCGGTATAGAAGTGGGTTTTAAAGCCCTGTATTGAAGTGGTTAAGCGGTTAAAGAGTAACTCCACTTTTGTTGAGAAAAAAACATTCCCCTCTGTATGATCAATGTACATTGCAAGGATTAATACAACTTTTGTTGTAGATTCCTTCCTTTTGTTATTCTGAGTAAATCTCTGTTTGTTCCTCTGTGCCACTGTCAGCATAAACCTTTGTAAGTAACTGATAGGTAGAAACAATGGCGTTTGTCCTTCCCGCTTTCACCAAGGTTATGCTGTTAGTATATGTTGTAAGATTCATCCATCTGGGCCAGCCTGCATCCTCCCTAGGCTAGGCTAGGCAGCAGTGCGCCTGGCAGGAGAGCTGACCCTGGGAGTAGAGGTGCTATTAGGCCCTGTACACACGATCAGACCGGTCTGATGAGACTGGTCTGACGGACCGTTTTCATTAGACAACTCTGAACTTGTCTGATGGTCTGATGTGCGTACACACCATCGGACCAAAATCCGATCAGACCAGAAAGCGGTAAGGTAGAACACAACGACATGCTGAAAAAAACGAAGTTCAATGCTTCCAAGCATGCGTCGACTTGATTCTGAGCACGCGCAGGTTTTTGGTCCGATGCTTTTGTGTACTAACCATCGAATCTGTCCGACGGACAGATTTCAACAGACAGGTTTTAAAGCATGTTTTAAAACTTTGGTCTTAAGACCAGTTTCATCAGACCGGTCTGATCGTGTGTACAGGGCCTAACAGTAATTTCTAGCTTGTAGAGAAATCTCACAGGTAAGCTGGACCTGTGTAGCCATTTAAAACTATCCATATCTGGAATTCTTCTTGAACATAAAAAACATTTAGACTTTAGAAATATTTTAATGTGGTCCTAAAGGCAAACGTAAAAAAAAAAAAAAGCCACACCTGCTCTATACAATGGTTTTGCACAGAGCAGACCCGATCATCTTCTTTTGGGGTCCGTCGCTGGTGCTCCTGGCTCCTCCCCCCTGCTATAGGGGTACTCTTGTGTGCTCACTTCCAAGCCAGCTCCATGTGTCCACAAGACACACAGAGCGCAGTTCAGCCCCACCCCTTGCTTCCGTTCTCAATGGCTGTAATTAACAGAAGTGGGAGCCAATTGCTCCTGCTGTTGTGTCTGAGCCAATGAGGAGAGAGAGAGCCGAATGAGCCTCTGCACATCGCTGGATCAAGATCAATCTCAGGTAAGTATTTAGGAGCGGCTAGGGGGGAGTTGCTTGCAGAACGTTTTTGAATTTATAGCATAGAATGCATTCAGGTAAAAAAAAAAAAAGAAAAAAAACCTACTGCCTTTAGGACCACTTGAAAGATTTTAATGATTCAGTCCAACAACAATGGCTGTCAACAGATAAGTCTTTCCACTGTACAAATGTAAATATCTCCACCACAATCACGTGCAATAAGTTACTTTGAAAAATGATCAACTCCAAGAAACAAATTGGCTTTTCGGAGTCTTACAACATATACTAACAGGATAACCTTGGAGAAAGCAGGAAGGACAAACGCCATTGTTTCTACCTATCAGTTACTTACAAAGGTTTATGCTGACACTTCTGTGAACTTCCATCTTTGAACAAGAAAGAAATTATTTTAAGACCACTTATGAACATTCTTTTAAACTTCAGTATAGTTTGTCTAACTTTGAATCTGTGTTCCCTTTAATGTTAGACACAAGAGTATTCTTTTTATTCCCCTTTTATGTCTTTACTGTAGATTCACAGAAAATACATTTGCCGTATTTCATATGATTTTGCATCCATTCGTTTTTAGATCAGCACTTCATTTCTGGGGCCTAAAAACTAACCGTTATAAGTTTTGTTATATATTATATATGTAGCAGGGTCCTGGGCCTTCTTTAGTCTAATGAGAACCTCCAGAGTTAGGCACAGCTTCTGTATAGAATGGGTTGCAAGGGATAGTGGGTGTAATGTAAGGTAGATTCATGGGCGTCAGACACCTCTTGAATGCAAAGAGATTTATTTTCTCTTGAAAAGAACAGTGGGAGAGAGAGAGAGAGTTTAGGGCCAGGACACCCTTACAAAGTTGCGATGTCAATTAGCAGACTACGAGACTTCTACAGGTAGACAGCCATGCAGGGAAAGGCATCCAGCAAAACACCATATCTGCATGTGTAGGGGCGCTGTCTCCTATGGCAACAGTCTTAGAACAGTTCCTAACACAGATTGTAATGAACACCTTTACTTTTATACAGTCACTTCTTGAAGACAATCAGCACACTGAGCTTCCAGTCTCTCTCACTAGACTGCCACTGAATCCAGTGAGCTCTTCTAATCTTCTTACTTTAGTATCTTACTCAAGTGTCACCGCTGCTTCCCTGATGGGTCCCTGGCATGGCACTCCATATACTCCTTAAGAGTCACCCCACGGGCTGGGTCCCTGGCTTGGCACCTGCTGAAGTTTCCCAAGTTGGTGAGAATACTGCTATTCTTCACTGTTCCCAGTTGTTGAGAATACTGCTCTGGGACTTGCTTCAGCTACTCACTGTGGTACCATAGTGGCTGGTCTCTTAGTGGCGACAGCTTCCCCTCTACATTCGACCACGACAGGTTCTCCGGCCAGCAGAACCATCACTTCTGGTTGGACTGCAAGCCACAGTCCCAACCCTACGCTGCTCTCTTGCTCCTGGATAGACCCTCAGACAACCTAGCAGCCAGATGTGCCCAGGATAGGCCCAAACTCCGGCCTAGCAGCCCAGCAGCACAAAAAAACAGAACCCTAGATCACCTGACCTCACTCAAATAAATAGACTCTCCCAGCAGGCCAAGGCAGCCAAGAAAATACCTGCCCATTGGCTGAGATATCCTATCTATTCCAAATCTTTCCTTGCAATGCCCTTGTCACTCTTTTCTAATGTCACCAGATACCGCCCATCTAGTGACAGAAGAGAAAAGTGCAGCAATTCCAGACTTATGCCCCGTACACACAATCAGATTTTCCGTCTGAAAAACGTGTTTTTTGCAACGGAATTCCGCTCAAGCTTAGCTTGCATACACACGGTCACACAAAAGTTCTCTGAACTTTCGGCCGTCAAAAATGTGGTGACGTACAACACTACGACAAGCCGAGAGAATTAGGTTCAATGCTTCCTAGCATGCCTCGAATTGTTTGGAATTTTGCACGTCGGAAGTGCCACAGACGTTCGGAATTTCTGATAGGAATTTTTTCTGTTGGAAAAATAGAGAACCTGATCTCAATCTTTTGCTGGCGGAAATATCGACAGCAAAAGTCCGATGGAGCATACACACAGTCGGAAAAAGGGTGAAATCATTTGATCCCTCACAATTGGCCTGGCAGGTAAATTTAGGAGCAACCCTGCCCAGACATAGATATATGTAGTGAGAATTATTCTGAGAGGAGGTTCCCAGCACTTCTAAAGTCGCACTATGTACTATAAGTTGCAATATTTTTTCTCCAGTTACTATAGGGATGTGGCGCTTACCCAGCCAAGCTCATTTTCAGTATATTAAAAAAAAAGTTAAAAGCAGAGAAATGCACCGGGAGCAATTTTTGTATTTACAATTTTCACTTTTCAATAGATAGTTTTAGGCCGTGTACACACGATCAGTCCATCCGATGAGAACGGTCCGAAGGACCGATGAAGCTGACTGATGGTCTGATGTGTCTACACACCACCGGTTAAAAAAACGATCGTGTCCAAATGCGGTGACGTAAAACACAACAACGTGCTTAAAAAAACAAGTTCAATGCTTTAAAGCATGCGTCGACTTGATTCTGAGCATGCGCGGCTTTTTAACCAATGCTTTTGCATACTAACGATCAGTTTTGACCTATCGGTTAGGCGTCCATCGGTTAAATTTTAAACGCTTATGGACCGCCGCATGTACATTTACGTTGGCAGAATGGCACGTACAGGCACATTGGCGTACCTGTATGTCCCTGCCTAGACGTGGGTCGGGGTCCCCCCTATACATGCGGCGGTTCCCGTGGCTGTGGGAGCGATCCGGAATGAGGGGGCGGCTGTTGGTTTTTGTCTGCCCCCTCCGGATCGCTCCCAGCCAATGTGCGTCCTCCCCGCGTGTCACTTCCTCTGCCTATGTAATGTAAACATTGGCCTAAATGTTTGACTAAAATTTAGTTTATTCGATTTTTCTTATAACAAAAATTAAAAAAATATCATTTTTTTTTCAAAAATGACGCTCTATTTTGGTTTATAGCGCAAAAAATAAAAATCGCAGAGGTGATCAAATACCATCAAAAAAAAGCTCTATTTGTTGGAAGAAAAGGACGCACATTTTGTTTGGGAGCCACGTCGCACGACCGCGCAATTGTCTGTTAAAGCGACGCAGTGCCATATTGTAAAAATGCCTCTGGGCATTTAGCAGCATATTGGTCCGGTCTTTAAGTGGTTAAAGCAAGTACTCTTTTTTTTTTTGACCGAAGAATAACTGACCGATGGGGCCCACACACGATCGGTTTGGAACGATGAAACGGACCTTCAGTCCGTTTTCATCGGTTTTGACCGATCGTGTGTACGCGGCCTTAAAGTTCCTTCATACAGAGATCCATTATTCTTCGTGGCAGTCAACAGAAAAAGATGGAAAACATTATTAATCTCAATGGATTTCATGAAACATTGTTTATTTCATCAGGAGTTTGATTGTGTAGCTACTCATAATAGCCAAGAAAGAAAGAATTTGCCGCTCCAGGCTTGTGCAATAACCGATTGGAACCAGATAGGAGTGCTAGCCCCAGGCCCGTCTCTGTGGAATACTTGAAAAAATAAGAAATGGTTGTACATCCAAAAGTTCCAAAAATTTGCCTTTATTAAAAATCACCAGGATACACCGAGACACCAGGTATTTAGTCACGTAGATGCATTTCACACATCTAAACCGTGTCTTATCATTACCATTGCTCATACAAGCCAGGGGTCCAAAGAACTACTATTCCCAGCATCAGATGGAAACCATAGACGGAGCATCTGGGAGTTGGTGAGACAATTAAGTTACTGGTATGGAGGTATATGAGCCTCTGAACTTTTTGTTTTGTTGAGCAACCAATCAACGTCTGTTCAACTTTGATATACTATCTTGGAAACATTACAATAGACTTTGTAGGCACTAATACACATGATTAAAAGTTAAACATCTTTATTACAAAAAACAGAAGAATAGACAAACATTGCTAACAATTCACAATATAAATATTGCCTAGAAGACATAAATCACTCCACCAATTACACCAAAATGGTATCCTGAATGGTCGTAAGAGCGTCCAAGGTGTAACGATTAGCAATGTTTCATCAGGCTTGGTGTAGATTGGTATGGCATGATGTAGCTCACCTAAGCGCTTCTTCGGGAGCTTAGGCATATATTCTGCATGAATAAAACCATGCAGTACATTTTACAATAAATGATAAGCATATAGATAATTCTAGAGACTACACATTATGATTACCAATATGTGTATATGCTAATTTTCTCAATTTTGGTGTAATTGGTGGTGTGATTTATGTCTTCCAGGCAATATCTATATTGTGAATTGTTAGCAATGTTTGTCTATTCTTCTTCTTTTCTTTTTTTTTTAACTTTTTTAATTAATAAAGATGTTTAACTTTTAGATATGCAAGAAGAGTCCCCCAACATGATGGGATTATATCAGCCCAGAGTATAGAAAGAGTAGAATCATGTACAGGAAAATAAATTTAAAAAATTACAAATTTTGTTGATATATACAGTATCTGTTTCTGGCACCTATTTTCGGGAATAATAAGAAATTTGTCCCAGGGCTTGTCCCCAATACTTTCGAATGATGGAAAAATAAGGGCCTGATACGCATAGCTGACGTCTGTGATACTAAGGGAATGCTACATTTTAAACTCCTAGAAGAACGTTTTCATATACCAGTATCTGAAAAACATAATTATAATCGAATAAAATGTTTTTTTTTAGATGATTTACCATGTGATTCTAATTTGACCTCACTGTCAGATATGGAATACTTATGCCGTAAATTTGACAGGATGCAAGGTCATATTTCGAGTATTTACTCTATTTTGACAGTTTCTGAGGTTAAGTTGGATTACATGGTGAAATGGGAAGAGGATATATAGGAAAATATTGAGATCTCGGAATGGCGCAAATTGTCAAGGGAGCATCACGGTCTCTTATGAACACTTCAAAAATTGAGGCAAATTACAAGATACTTATGAGGTGGTACATGGTTCCCTCTAGACTGGCATCCTTTGTACCTAGTGCTTCTCCTCTTTGCTTCCGTGGATGTGGGCAGGAGGGAACTATGTGCCATATATGGTGGAAATGCCCAAGAGTGAAACGTTTTTGTAACAGAGTGTATCATTTTATTTACACTCTTACCCAAATTAATTTTATTAAATCTCCAAAACTTTCGCTGCTGGGATACGATGTGAAAATCACCTCTAGATCCCAAAAGTGCCTTATAAAATTTATATTCATCTCTGCTAGACTGGTTATAGCTAGATCGTGGAGGTTGGCCATGCTCCCATTCGAACAACTTAAAAATAAGCTCACCTGGTTCATGATTAATGAACATATGACCGCTATCCTTCAAGACAAAATGGAGTTATTCAAAGCTGTCTGGGACCCATGGATCAATTATATATCAAGTGATTCTAGATCTCTTCTGATCTAACTATTGATTGTTATATTGGCAGGCACGGAGATTCTCCCCCCCTTGTACCCCCCCCCCCCCTTTTTTTATTTTTTATTATTACATTTTTTTTATTACATTTGTTTATTTAGCTTAAACTTGTAGTGATAGGTTTGAGAGACTTAATCTTTCTCACAACTATCCCGATACTACTCCTGATATTCTGTGTATTAATAGTGGTGTTAAGCCTCTGAAATTTGTTCTCTGTTGTCCGTGTTTATTGTTAAGGATACTGTTCTATCCTTCCAAGTTCTTTATTTGTTTGGTGAGATTTACGATGCCATAGAGATGGATGGCTTTAACATACTGGTCACTTGAAGTTCAACATGGCACCACATGGCAAAGAACTCTCTGAGGATCTGAAAAAAGAATTGTTGCTCTACATAAAGATCGTCTAGGCTATAAGAAGATTGGCAAGACCCAGCGGTACAGCGTTTTAACAGGACAGATTCCACTCAGAACAGGCCTCACCATGGTCGCCCAAAGAAGTTGAGTGCACATGCTCAGCATCATGTCCAGAGGTTGTCTTTGGGAAATAGATGTATGAGTGCTGCCAGCATTACTGCAGAGGTTAAAGGGGTGGTGGGTCAGCCTGTCAGTGCTCAGACCATACGCCGCACAATGCATTAAATTGGTCTGCATGGCTGTCCTCCCAGAAGGAAGCCTCTTCTAAAGATGATGCACAAGAAAGCTCACAAACAGTTTGCTGAAGACAAGCAGACTAAGGACATGGATTACTGGAACCATGTCCAGTGGTTGGATGAGACCAAGATAAATATATTTGGTTTAGATGGTGTCAATCACGTGTGGCGGAAACCAGGTGAGGAGTACAAAGACAAGTGTGTCTTGCCTACAGCGAAGCATGGTAGTGGGAGTGTCATTGTCTCTATCTGCATGAGTGCTGCTGGCACTGGGGAGCTACAGTTCATTAAGGGAATCGTAAATGGCATTTTTGTGAACCACTCTATTAAAAAAACTAACATACAACAAGAAAAGGCTGGTGTGCATTTTAAAAAGAACCATAGGTACATAACATCAATGCATATATTGGCAAGATGGTAATTGACTTGTATAGCTGATTTGAAAGCTGCTATATGCCACGCCTTGTAGCTGTGAAATTATTGGGGAGTGACGTAACCCATAGAGTCACTATGGGGCTTCCATTGTTTGACGGCTTCCTAGCAGTTTTCCTGACAGAAAAACTGCGGGGAAAAAATTAGAACATGTTCTATTTTTTCCCGTCACGAAATTATGGGGAAACACTGCTGTGGAGCATACACACGGCCCTTTTTCCCGACCAAAGCTCTCAGGCAGTTTTCCTGTCAGGAAAACTGGCGGAGCCGGTTCTCGGTTTTTACCTCGGGTTTCCCGTCGGTCTTTTGACCTGCGATAAACCCGATCGTGTGTACAAGGCATTAGATTGTGAATGTCTATAGATGTAGCTGTAGCGATTTTAGTGTTAGGGTGGACTTTCCCTTTAAAACCCAAATTCAGGCTAAAATACCCTTGGCGGTGTAAAAAAAAAGTTCACCCTGTCTGCAATACTCACCTCTTCAACAATGCTGTTCCCTACAGTAATAGCTTTCTGTCACTTTCTGTTCTCAACCTTCAAAAAATAATGGTGCCCATTGTCATTCAGCCTGGAAGACTGAAGACATCCTGTGAGTGCAGGGTTTTATGTACTTGTCAGCTTTTCTCTCTGCATTCGGAACTATGCTAACAATTCTGCTCTGACAGGGAGGGGATACAAGTGAATAACAGCACACCTACCTATTCCTAAGAGGTAAGGCTGCATTTTTAAAATAAATTGAAAACGAAGATTCAGCTTCCTACAAATGCCCATCCCTGACATAGTTCTCTTTCTGCCTAAAAAAAAAAATGTATCTGAATATTTGTCAGAGGTTCCATCATAAAAATGTTGCAGATAAAATATTATTTCCACTGTGCATTTACCTATTTGCGTTTGTCGGTTTTTATTTATTTAGCTATCAATGGCAAAAAAATATAAGTGTCGGCTTAGCAGAAATCATACCGTACTTATTAACTTTCTTTCTCTCGACCTCACTTTCATGCCAATAGTCTGGGAAAAAAGCCGAACAACTTGCAGCCGTTGTCAACATTTCTAAAAGAAATGTTCTGCACTATGAATGCCTTTTGTGGCAGACTCTCGTAATGACACACACATTACAAATGGACTAGGGTTGTATGAATCGCCTTAACCACGCACTTCATACATCTCCCACGTTCCACTCTCAGCCCATAGTAAAAACTAAAAATAAAAAAAACAGAACAACAACTTAATAGACTTTGCAGACCGGTGTCCATAGAAAACACGCGCTTGTTATTCATTTTAAGGGAGAATAGACCAAATTAGGAGAGCAACGGGAGTTGCATGTGTTGCCATTCTGTACCCTGCAAAGTCATTTATCACAACATGAAAACTTTTCCATCTGAAAAGGACTTCAACCAACAAAATAAGTGGTGCCTAGAATTATACATTACCCTGTAAATAATGTGTCCTGCTTTCTCAAGGTGAAAGAAAACTTTTGATAGAATTAAAAAAAAAAAAAAGAGGAAAAAATAAATGTTTGTGTTTATTACATGAGTTATTGGAGTTCAGCAAGGTATTTTTAAAAATGTATTTTTTCCTGTAAATTTTTTTATTTTTTTGTAAATATTACCTTGCTTGATTAAATCTGAACTCCGGATGTAATAAACACAAATAAATCCAAGATCTACAGGTACTGCTGCAGTCCCCACACCCAGCCCACTAGACAGCACCAGAGTGCTTCATTTTCATACAAATTAATACTTCTACATTAATACTCTTTAACAAATGGTCTGAACTCATTACACTATATTCTCAGACCTTTTGTAGCAATTAAAACTAACTTTACAAGCACTTTTCTCACCACACTTCTATCCCACTAGATCTCAAAATGTCACTTTTATTACTTCAATTAAAAAATAAATAAAGAAATTCCAAATTAAACTTCTATATTGGGAATAAAGTTTCTTACAGCTGAGTGCAGAAGAAATGGTCCTATAGCAAGCAACAAAGTGGAGATAAAAGTAGGTCAATGGAGAAAATAGTTCAACAGTTTCAGTTCAATTTGTTGTTTAAATATTTTATTTACAAGAAGGAATTGTACAGTCAATAGTCCAATAGAATAGATACATAAACACAAAGGTGGATGGTGTTTTCTTTGGGGGGGGGGCAGCAAACAAGCACCCCCACAAGTGGCCGGAGGCACTCCCCCCCCCCCCCCACTGTTTGCAGGTTGGTCCAGCACTTACACCATCTAGACAGGCAACGGGTGGCAGGCAGCGTGCAGTGGCTCCCTGTCCTCTCCTTCATCAGTGGATTCCAGCGTGCGGCTCCTCCCTTCCTCCTAGGCATCCAATAGGATCGTCTGTCCTTTAGCCAATCGGGTGACGAGTCTCAAAACCCACTTTCCTGATTGGCCAGGAGGAGGTTCAGTGTTACAATAGTGAATTTTCATTCGCTGTTGTGACACATCTGGATGGGCTCTGTTCGCATTCTCTGTGCCCTGAGACCACCTTATTTTGAAGCCTATTTGAGCGTCTGGGTGCTTTAAAAAACCACCAACCTATTGCAATCCATGCATCTGACATCCTACAAGGGGCCAGATGCATAAATAGGGGGAGGCAGCAATGGATAGGTGGGGCGCACGCCTGTGTGCCCTTTAAGGGGTTGTAAAGGTAAATAAAAAATCCCTAAATAGCTTCCTTTACCTTAGTCCAGTCCTCCTTCACTTAACTCATCCTTCCATTTTGCTTTTAAAGGTCCTTATTTCTTCTGAGAAATCCTCACTTCATGTTCTTCTGTCTGTAACTCCACACAGTAATGCAAGGCTTTCTCCCTGGTGTGGAAAAAGCCTCCTGAGGGGGAGGGGCAAGCAGGAGTGTCAGGACGCCCACTAACACACAGCTTCTTTCTCTATCTGCAAATAGAGAGTGTCCTGACTTGCCTGCTTGCCCCCTTCTCCCTCGAGAGGCTTTCTCCACACCAGGAAGAAAGCCTCACATTAAGGTGTGGAGTTACAGACAGAAGAACAGGAAGTGAGAATTTCTCAGAAGAAATAAGGACATTTAAAAGCAAAATCGAAGGATGAGGTAAGTGAAGGAGGACTGCACTAAGGTAAAGGAAGCTATATATTGGTTCCCGGTCTTGTCTCGGGGGACCAGGTTGGCTTTGTCCCTGGTCGTGAGGCCAGGGACAACACCATTCGCACCCTGAATCTACATCATTGGCTCACGACCTCCAAAACGCAAGGCTTCCTCCTCTCACTAGATGCTGAGAAGGCGTTCGACAGAGTGGCCTGGGACTACATGCAGGAGGTACTCAGGGCCCTGGGCTTAGGTGCCCGTATGCTGTCACGTATCTTAGCCCTGTATGCTGGTCCCACGGCCGCGGTTAGAGTGGCCACCTGTCGGACGCCTTTCCCATCAGCAATGGCACTCGCCAGGGATGCCCCCTGTCACCCCTGATATACATCCTCTCTCTGGAGCCCCTGCTTAATAGGTTAAGAGATAACCCGGATATCCCGGGAATTAGTGTAGGGGGTAGGGAATATAAAGTCGCCGCCTTTGCGGATGATGTTCTCCTCTCCCTGCGGCTCCCCAGGATCTCCTTACCCAACCTTCTCAAAGACCTTGACCATTTTGGCACCCTTTCGAACCTCAAAATAAACCACTCGAAGTCTCAGGCGTTGAATGTCTCCCTCCCCCCTCAGGAAGTGACACACTGCCAGGCTTCTTTCCCTTTTAAGTGGGCGCAAGACTCACTAACCTATCTGGGCATTCGAATCCCTTCCAACCTAACACACCTATACTCCAAAAATTTCCATCCTGCCCTCCAGCAGACGCAGAAAAGCTTTAAAGATTGGATGGGCTTGAATGTATCCTGGTTCGGCAGGTCGGCCCTGGTCAAAATGATAATCCTACCCCGCTTACTCTATCTAATGCAATTGGTACCCATTTCCTTACCCCCGGGCTTCTTTACATCATTTAGGAGAGCCTGCTCCACTTTCCTTTGGAGAGGTTCTCAGCCCCGCATAAAGTTCTCCCGCCTTACCTTACCTAAATCTGGTGGTGGCATTGGCCTTCCAGATCTTCAAAAGTACTATAACGCTTGCCATCTCACGAGGATTGCGGATTGGAACATACACTCTTCTAAGAAACTATGGGTCCTTCTCGAGATGAGTTTCTCGCAAATCCCCCTTCACTTGCTTCCATGGTGGCCTTCTAAGAATTGGCCTCACTCTCTGTTAGCCCACCCACTCATTTACCCCTCACTCCTCGCATTTAAAAAGGCCTCGGCGCTGGGCCATCCGTCTCCCCACCCAAACCCCCTTACGTCCTTGCGGGGAAACCCGGACTTTCAACCAGGCTTATCGGCGGACTTTTTAAGCCAGGAGTGGCCCTTCGGGGACGTGCTGGCCCTTCAGTTTTACTCCTCTGGTCGGCTTTTGTCCTTTGAAGCGGTACAATCTCTCTCTAAGACGGCCTCCTTATCATTCTGGACTTACAGGCAGATCCGGCACTTCCTCACGTCCACTCCCGATCAATCACTTTGGTCGCGGCAACTTACGCCCTTTGAATCCCTGTGCCACCGTAAAAAAACACAAAGGCATTTAATTTCACTTCTGTACACCCTTTTAGCGGGCGGTCCTCCACGCATCCCCATCCCGACACAAACTTCGTGGAATAGAGATCTTCAAACAGACCTGTCAGGGGAGGACTGGCACACTATTTGTGAATACGCCCACAAGGGTTCCTTGAACGTGGCCATCCAAGAGAATGGCTACAAAATAATCACTAAATGGTACAGGACCCCGTCGCGCCTACACAAATTCTCCCCTAATATTCCCGACACCTGCTGGAGATGCGGCAGGGGCGTGGGAACTATGCTTCATGTGTGGTGGGAGTGTGGGGCTCTCCAGCCTTTCTGGAGGGAGGTTCATGACCTCATTTCACATGTTACGACCTATGTATTAGACTACACCCCATCTCAGTACCTACTCCACCACACGTCACTCCCTAAAAAAGATTATTTTAAGTCCCTGGCCATGCACATGGTCAACGCTGC
This sequence comes from Rana kukunoris, assembly GCA_029574335.1. Lineage (NCBI taxonomy): Eukaryota > Metazoa > Chordata > Amphibia > Anura > Ranidae > Rana > Rana kukunoris. Next base: position 41,921,195 of record CM056050.1, on the reverse strand, counting down.
TAGACTTTGCATTCCCAGACACTGGCGCTCCACCACCGCTCCTACTGTTAGAGAGTGGCTTGCACAAATTTCCTCAATAAAAGAAATGGAAGAACTGATTTACATTTCACAAGACAGAATCCACAAATTTTCCTTTACTTGGGCCTGCTGGAACCACTTTGTAACCACTGACCGCTACCGTCAATGGATCCCTTGAGCCACCAGGGGCGGCGACTTCTCATCCGTACGTTATGGGGGGGCCCTTGGGGGGGGGGCGCTGGGAGCGGATCCACTCTTGTCCCCCCTCTATCCTCCCTTCTCAGTATGCCTGTCCATTCTTCCCCTCCTCCCCCCATCCCCTCTCTCTCCCCTATCCCCCCCATCCCTCCCTCTCCTTCCTTTTACCCCGTATCTCTCTCCCCCTGTTTTACTCTCCCTCCCATTCTTTCTTAATCTCTCTTCCTCTCTCTCTCTTTTCTCCCCTTCTCTCCCTCTTCTCTCCTTCCTCTTTTGTTGAGTGACCATAGGCTTGCCATGATACACTATCTCTCGCTTATATGACCTTGTTCGGTACCCTGCTCCTTTCTCCCCCCTGGCACCAGAGTGGGGAGGGGGATTTGGGGGAGGGGAAAGCTGCAATCACGATCCTCCGCCCTCTGTCGCTTCATTACACTACGTGTACCTTAATTCGGGTCTGGAAATTTCATTGATTGTTATGTTACACTGTATCATGTAGCGTACCCTTTTTTGCAACCTTGTGTCACTCCTTGTTATGTGATAATTCCTATGTCGTTTTTCTTCTTTGTATTCTGCATCTTGACTCAATAAAACTTTTATGGAAAAAAAAAAAGGAAGCTATATAGGGATTTTTTTTTTTACCTTTACAACCCCTTTAACCACTTAAGGACCCCCGCACGCACATTTACGGCCACAGAATGGCACGGATGGGCACAAGGGCGTAAATTTACGTCCTCGCCCAGTAGCGGGTCGGGGGTCCGATCGGGACCCCCTCCGCGGCGTGCGGAGGTCCCCGTGTCTCCGGGAGCGATCCGGGATGAGCGGGCGGATGTTGGTGTTTACCCACCCCCCCGCGATCGCTCCCAGCCAATCGCTGCGCTCCAAGTCTCCTGTCACTTCCTCCTCCTGTGTAAACACAGGAAGGGGGAAGTGATGTAATCTCTCATCGCAGCGGTATTTCCAACCGCTGCGATGAGAGGAACACCTCACAGTAAGTGTGCACCAACATTACACTGACACACACTCACATAGGCACACTTAACCCCTTGCGATCTGCCCCCCCCCCACCCCCCTGTCACAGTGTCACTGAATGCAGTGATCTAATCACTGCATTTAGTGTCAGTGTGACAGGCAGTGTAAAATCAGTTAGTGTTAGGTTCAGGATAGCCCCCCCACCCCCCCTAATAAAGTTTTAACCCCCTGATCACCGCCCTAGTTAACCCTTTCACTCCCTATTGCCAGCGTCACTAAGCGATCATTTTTCTGATCGCTGTATTAGTGTCGCTGTTGCCGCTAGGTAGCTATTTTTTTTTTATTGCAATTTTTTTTTTTTACTAAAGACATGTGGCTAAATAAATTTTGGCCTAAATGTTTGACTAAAATTTAGTTTATTTGATTTTTTTTTAACAAAAAGTAAAAAATAGTGTTTTTTTTTCAAAAATGTCGCTCTATTTTTGTATATAGCGCAAAAAATAAAAATCGCAGAGGTGATCAAATACCACCAAAAGAAGGCTCTATTTGTGGGAAGAAAAGGACGCAAATTTTGTTTGGGAGCCACGTCGCACGACCGCGCAATTGTCTGTTAAAGCGACGCAGTGCTGAATCGCAAAAACACCTTGGGTCATTTACCAGCGTATTGGTCCGGGTCTTAAGTGGTTAATGGATGGCCTGCACCTGCATAAGCATGACAAATTATACTTCATGAAATCAACCATACAAAATCAAGAAGAGAATAGAACATTTGGTGCAGGAGGGCTATCCTCCTAACAGGCAAAAATGAGTAGGCACACACCAGGGCATAATGATCAAAATAACAAATGGATTTTTTTTTGTTTTGAGACAAAATATTATATAAATAAAAGGACACCCCAAACAAGCTCAAATGAAAAGTATTCAGATCAATGTCCTCCTAGTCAAAGCTAACATTCCTTGTTCTAAAACTAACTGAACTTGGTTCTCGAATCATGAACTCACCTGTGAATAAATAAAAAAATATCAAACAACCTGCTCCCACATGTTTCGCCCATCAGTTGGGGCTCCATCAGGGATATAATCTTGTGTCATACTGATATACAGGCAAACAGGCAAACAGGAAGAACATGAGGTGAGAGGAAAATTACTCCTTGGAAGGGAAATTCAGCCCTGTAAGAGTTATCATGGGAAAAAGGTGTCTCCACCAATCCTTCTTTTGATGACAACCCAACATTTTCAAAATCCAATTGTCATAGGGACAGAAAGTGAGGTGAAATCTCCTGAACAGGGGGAAAGACAGCAAAACAAACATTTTGGGAGTGTTAACCCTATGCTATCCAAAACCTTTTTGGGCTGGAGTTACACTTAAAGGGCCAGATTCTCGTATATTTGCGGCGGCGTAGCGTTAGCCATTTACACTACGCCGCCGCATCGTACTGGAGCAAGTGCTTTATTCCCAAAGCACTTGCTCCGTAGTTTGCGGCGGCGTAGCGTAAATGGCCCGGCGTATCCCCGCGTAAATCGAAGGGGGCAGCTTGTATTTAAATTAAGCGCGCCCCCCGTGCCGATTGAACTGCGCATGCGCCGGCCACAACGAAATCCCAGTGCGCATGCTCCAAAGGATGTCACATTTTCTCAATGAAAATGACGTAATCGTAGCGTACGCCATCCCCATTGAGAATCGACGTACGCAAACGACGTAAACGACGCACAACACGACGCGGTCCCGAGGCCATACCTTACATGGCATCCGACGGCATCCGGCGGGACGTCGTAAGGTTACTCCACATCTTAGCAGGGGTAACCTTACGCGGATGAAAACGACGTTAACCATGACGGGGTGGCGTAAAAGCGTTCGGGAATCGGCATATTAGCCTCATTTGCATAGGCAAATGAGAAAACAACGTAAAGGCCACCTAGTGGCCGAAGTTGTCATTACATCTACGATCCGCCAGTGTAATTGTTTTACACTTGGCGGATCTTTACCGGTATCTATGCGTAAGTGATTCTAGGAATCACACGCATAGATACACGGCCAAAAAAACTGCGATACGACGGGGTATCTGAGATACCCCGTCGTAGCGCCTCTGAGAATCTGTCCCAAAATCTGTTCCAACTTAAATACAAATTCAACTTCAGAACAAACCTTGCTTGTAACCCGGGGACTGCCTGCAAATAATATGCCTAATAAATGTGCCCAATGTATTAGCCTGAGGAATCCATGTGACCAAGTGACGAAACATACAGTATTAGGCGGAGCTTAGGGTGACATCATCACGTACATTACATACCCAGAGGTAAACAGGTTGCTTTGACTATTCATGAGCCACAGATATTTCTGCGTATATTTTTTCCCATCTAAGTGCACGGATGTGAGGTACACTAAATAATGTGAGTGTTTTCTGCTGGGTTTATTCACAATAAAGTATTTTTAAAATGGCAAAGCACTTGGAGTTTTTTTTTTCTTTTCTGTTCTATCGGTTCTGAGGACTGAAGGAGGAGAGCTACAAGTAAACAGTGAAAGACCAGGGGACCCTGTTTAAAGGGGTGCACGCTTTATATGGCCTACTATAATACATCGGTCACATTGAGGAGACCAGAGCACAACTGGTGTTAATGCACTGGAGTGAAAGTGGAAGGTCACACATTTGTGTTTGTGAAAACATTTATCATGGAGTCTTTAATTTGCTGTGAATTAGGTTGGCATGATTGAAGAGATTATCATCATTGACTTGGTGTGTTTATGTTTGATGTGTATTTTATTTTAATTGAGCACTGCACAGTTTTGTATCATATCTATAATCATGATTAATACATTATTACATGTATTTTTTCAATGCAAGCAGTGTAAGTAATTGCATTTGATCTCATATCAGCCTCTTGCACTCCCTGTACATTTAGCACTAAAGTCTGGATATTTTAAGGCCAATAAGCAAAGTAAATGCCATTGAATTATGGTCAATCAATGAGTGAGTGAGTAAGGCCCCGTACACACGAGCAGACCGATTTGAACAAATCTGTCTGCTGGGATGTATTGGTTTGATCGTGGACACACAATCAAACCAAAATCCCCGCCGGCAGACGGCGCGCTGACGTGTCGGTGACGTGGCGGTGACGTTGACGCCGCAACGTCACCGCACCAGGAAGTGAATTACTTCCGTGCATGCGTCGAATCCATTCGACGCATGTGCGAGAAGATATGTCTGCTGGTTAGCGTACTAACCAGCAGACATATCGGGCCGACGGGTTCCCAGCCGACAGATTTGAAAGCATGCTTTCAAATCTGTCAGCTGGCCAAATCCGTCGGCTCGCCCGTACACACGATCGAATCTGTCTGCTGGGACGGTTGGGCCGACCGTTTCCAGCAGATAGATTTGATCGTGTGTACGCGGCCTTAGAAACATATATAGTGCAACACATGCAAACTGAATCGCCTCTGGGCGCTTGGTATCCATTCCTTAAGTAAGCCTCAGAAGAGATGGGGTTTGATTTTTCTTCTAAAGGCCAGGTGGTTCACCTCCAACCGGATGCTGGTTGGTAGAGAGTTCCATAATCTGGGTCCTTGGACTGCAAATCTAGGTTCTCCTTTGGACTTGTATCTGGCTTTGGGTAACTGGAGTAGATTTTGGTTGGTGGATCGCAGAACACGATTGGGGTTGTGAGATTTTAGTTTTTCGCATAGATATTGGGGGGGCATTTCCTTGAACACACTTATGTGTTACACAGAGTGCCTTGAAAGTAATAATGTCTTTTACTGGCAACCAATGAAGGGATCTCAGTGAAGGTGAGATTGATTCTCATGTTTTTTCTCCCAGTCACAAGTCTAGCAGACGTATTTTGAATGACTTGCAGGCGAGTGATTTGGTATTTGGGGAGTCCGAGATGAAGGGCATTTGCATAGTCAAGTCTGGAGTTGATAATTGTTCCCACCACGACTGCCATGTCTTCTTTTGGGATAAAGGAAATGAGTCTGCTTAGTAGGCGCAGCAGATGATGAGATCCGGTGACAACTGACCCTATTTGTGCATCCATTGTCATGTAGGTGTCAAAAATGACTCAGAGACTCTTACCTTTGGTGCTAGGGGTGATGGTTTTACCCAGAATGGGCAGAGGGTGTCCATATTGTAGCGGTATGATTCTTTCGCTTAGCGTGAAACAGGAGAAGTTCTGTTTTCAAACCATTGAGTTTAAGGTAACTCATGGTCATCCAATTTTCTATCAAGGTGAGGCATTTCTCTAGTCCGAGATAATGATCCTTTTTATTACAGATGCGAAAATATAGTTGTGTGTCATCTGCATAAGGGCCCCTTTACACGGTTGGCTCAGCGGGGATCGCTCCGTTGATCTCCGCTGAGCTGCCGGATGAAAGGGCGGTCCCCGCACACTGTGCAGGGACCGCCCTGTCTTTTCTCCGCTCTCCCCTATGGGGGGGGGGATCGGATGAACACGGACCGTCTGTCCGTGTTCATCCGATCCGCCAGACGGAAGGAAAAGTAGTTTTTTTCTCCGGCATACTTTGGCAGATCGGAGCGGGTCGGATGTCAGCGGACATGTCTCCGCTGACATCCGCGATCCCATAGGGATACATGTATGTCCGTTTTTCATCCGACAACGGATGTATGAAAAACGGACATACGGAACGTCAGTGTGAAATAGCCCTTAGAGTGGTACAGTAACTTCTGGTTACTGATGATTTCAAAGAGAGGGCGGAGATAGATATTGAACAGAACAGGCGACAAAGGGGATCCTTGAGGCACTCCGCATCTCCAAGAATGAGGAGAACCAAGATAAATCACCTTCCGCAACTCTGGCTACTTTAGCTAGCCGAGTCAATAGTAATTTGTGGTCTACAGTATCAAATGCTGCGCTTAGATCCAGCAGTACCAGAAGACAAAATTCTCCTTCGTCTGCTGCCTCGAGAGCATCATCCCATATTTTGAGAAGTACTGTTTCTGTCCCGTGACCAGGGCGGAAACCCGATTGAAACGGATCGAGTAATTTATGGGTGTCTAAATGATGTTGTAGCTGTTGTACAACTTCTTTCTCCATTACCTTGGAGAAAACATTTAGGGCTGTTATGGGTCGACGGTGATTTGGGTCTTTGGGGTCAAGGGTGTTTTTTTTTTAGAATTGGTTTGATTATGCCTTGTTTCAGCAAGGTTGGCACCATGCCCTCCTTGAATGACTGGTTTATGAGCTGCATGATAGCTGGTGCCATAATATCGTCACATTCTTTCAGCAGTGTAGTGGGGATGATATCATTGGGCGCTGTGCTGTTTCGCAGAGTACCGATGATATTTTTTGTGGCATCGATTGAAATGGGTTTTAGAGTGAAATTAGTTGATTGCGGCAGATTTATGTGGGTATTTGCTTTGTGATTTAGGGGGGGGGGGGGGTCTTTGAAGGTTCTATTTTGCTGAATACTTTCACTGATTTTTTCAATTTTGTTAATGAAATAATCGGATAATTCGTTGCAAAATTCTTGTGAATCAGAATTTGGGGCCTCTAGGCAGGCTGGGTTCATGGTCTGGGTGACTAAGTTAAAGAGTTTGCGGGGGCGATTTAGGGCATTTGCGATGATATTGGAGAAATGATTTTTTTGGGCTTTAAAGATTTCTTTGTGGTATTTATTAGTTATTACCTTGTAAATGGTATGGTTTTCCTCTAAAGCGCTTCTTTTCCAGGCTGCTTCTGCTCTTCTACGCTCTTGTTTCAAACCAGCTGGAGTTGTTTTTTCGGATGCACGTTTTGCGTTTTGGCGCTACTATGTCTGCTGACTGTAGTAGAGCCTTGTTGATGGCGTAAAGAGTTTCTGTGGCTGTTTGATGTTGCTGGATTGTTTTTATTTTGTTCCCTAATGTGATTTTGAAGAGATCCGAGTGGAGCTTCTTCTGAGATCTAGTCCAGTGTGTTGTCACCGGTTTTATCGTTTTTTTTTTTGCGGGGGCATTTTTAGTAATCAAAAATTTAATTGCATGGTAATCTGTCCATGGTAGGGGCTCATTTTCCAGAATGTTAATTTCCAGATCTTGTCTGAAAATTAGATCGAGCGTGTGGCCTGCAGTATGTGTGGGCCCACATACTAGTTGCTGTAGACCTAATCCTTCCAAATGGTCAATACAGCCATCGGCGACGGGGTCCTGTGAAGAGTTGGCCCAGAGGTTGAAATCTCTGAGCAGCAGGATGTGTTTGGTGTTTAGGGTATAAGTGGAGATGAATTCTGTCAATAACATGAGGAGGTGCGTTTTTGGTCCAGGAGGTCTATAGCAGAGTAATATGTGGACAGTGTCCTGGAGATTTGTTTGCAGTTGCAGAGTGAGGGTTTCCATGAATGGAAGTGAGTTCTGAAGGTCTGGTTTAGTGATCGAGAGGTGAGTCTTGTGGATCACCGCCAGGCCTTCTCCTCTTTGCCCCACTCTGTTTTCTGTTAGAATGCGGTAATTCTCTGGTACCAGTTCTCCTAGAATGGTGTTACAGTCCGCTGTTAGCCAGCTTTCTATGATGAAGAGGCAGTCTAAATTGTGTTGAAGGATGAAATCCTGGATTTCTTGTCAGTGTTTTACTGCCGATCTTGTGTTGACCAAGGCGCATGATATGCGCTTTGGCTGGGAAGTACACATGTGATTTTTGACTGTTGATCGTCGATCGATTCTTAACAGTTTCTGATTCCTTAGAGCTTTTATGGTGATGGCTGGTAATAATGAGGTGGATGGCTTTAGATCCCAAATAGTTTTTGCGGAGTATCTCAGTTTAGCCATATTCACAGAAATTGTCGAGGATGGTGATAGAGGTTTAAAAAAAATTGATCAGGGAGGTATTCAATGACGGTGGGAAAAGAAAGGTTTCAGGTGGGTCCCTAACTTGCTAAACCATCCCTCCCCGTTGATCCAGAGGAAGGCGAAAAAACCCTAGCCGTGCAATGCCAATCTGCAGTGCCAGGGGAAAAAATTCCTTTCTGATCCCTCCGATCAGGCGAACCCTGGATCAACTGCTAAAAATAGTGGTGGTATCTGGATTTATTCCCTGTTTGAGCTGATGATGGTGGGGTGGGGTATGCTCACCCCTGAGTTTGGTGGCGTTCACAGTTTTTTTTAAGGGGAGTGGGGGTAAGTGCACAGGGAGGCCCCAATTCCTGGGGTGTAGGAAGGTGGCTGCCGACCGGGACTAGGCCCGTTCCGGGGCCTCTGCATATGGGTAGGTACGGTGGAGAAGGCTCTGGGGCACCAGGGGGGAGATCAGGGGGTTGGAAATCCTCTTGGGGCGAGGGGGGGTTTTAAAATGTTTTTTTAGGGGGGATTGATTGGTGGAAAAGTGCGGCGCACTGCTAGACTTTCCTGAGACGTGGCCGCCACAAGATTTCAGGAAATTGTGCGGGCGGAGGTGATGTTTTTGGATTACGGGAGCTGTGGGGCTTGCCTTGCGGCATGTTGATGCTCCAATCGCCATTGGGGGTGTGGAGGAGGAGATGAAAGTGGAGGTTCACCCAAAAATCAACTTTCTGACATTAGATCCAGCATACTGCTAACATCTGCAGTATGCTGGGGTTTTTAATTTTCTTTTGTACTTATCGTTTTATGAGCCGTTGTTATCAGGCTCCGATCGGGGAATCCTGCGGGGAATGGGCGTTCCTAAGCCAAGAGGAGTTAATTGACGGGCTGCTAAGGCGAGTCACGCCTTCCGAAAATACCCGAGTGTCACTTTGGGTATTTTCGAAAGGCGTGGCACGCCTTAGCAGCCCCTCAATCAAATCCTCTTGGCTTAGGAACGCCCATTCCCCGCAGGATTCCCTGCTCGGAGCTGGATAACAACGGCTCATAAAACGATAAGTACAAAAGAAAATTAAAAACCCCAGCATACTGCAGATGTTAGCAGTATGCTGGATCTAATGTCAGAAAGTTGATTTTTGGGTGAACCTCCGCTTGAACTGGCCGGCAGTAACGTTATTCTCAGCCGCAGCTGTGGCTTATCCTAAACAGGATGGCAGCATACTGTCCCGGGGGGGGGCGGATTGTCCGGAGAAGCAGTCCTACCTTGCCTGATGGTTCTGATGGAGGAGAAAAGGAAAGGAGTGCACTGGCCTGGCCTGAGTGCTGGAGCAGGGGAGCTGGGAGGACCCTGCCTGCCTGGAGTTAGGAGCCACACATCCTACTCCTAGGAAGCGTGCGCCGATTACTACTAGCCCCATTTCTTGCCACACGTGCAGATGGTGAAGCCTGGATGCAGGATTGGTGGTGCTTCAAGCAAGTCACAGTAAGCAAGTCTATCTTCATGCTATTTGTGTTATTTATCTACAATACCAACTCATCAAGACAGCATCCAGTGATGAGAAATCACGTTTTAGTATTTCATTACCATGATCGCACAAACCTGCTGGAAAGAATCATCGGGTGCTGTGGGTGACTTCCTTTGTACTTTTTGTATGCTCAGGAAATGGTACAACAATCTGTAACACTGTACATGATGAGTTGTCCAATTCCACCGAGAATTCTGTGTCTGTCTATCTCAGATGACGATATGACAGCTGAAAATGGTTGGCATCATTTTGGTTCTGGAATCCATTCCGTCTGTCTTTCTGGTGTCAGCAGAAGATAATGGGTCAGCAAACAAGCACAATTTGTGGGGACTCGGAGTGTAAACTTAAACTATTCTTTTGTATCTAAAAATGCAGCAGTAAAAAAGTTTAGTAAAGATGAATTTTCGCGCCAAATACAAATTAACTTTAAACTCAATGGATGAGAATTGGGTAAAAAGATGAATTAAGTGTAAAAAGCTGCTCCTCTATTATTATAGTGTGAAACTAATAATACAAGTGATGTGAGAGTGGTAGAGGGCGCTAGCACAAAGAAATTATGTAAAAATTCCCTAGTGTCATATGTTTAACCACTTTAGCCCCAGACCATATTGCTGTCCAATGACCAGAGCACTTTTTGTGATTCGGCACTGCGTCGCTTTAACTGACAATTGCGCGGTCGTGCGACGTGGCTCCTATATAAAATTGGCGTCTTTTTTTCCCACAAACAGAGATTTATTTTGGTGCTATTTGATCATCTCTGCGGTTTTAATTTTTTGCGCTATAACCAAAAATAGAGCGACAATTTTTAAAAAAATTCAATATTTTTTACTTTTTGCTATAATAAATATCACCCAAAAATATATAAAAAAACATATTTTTTCCTCAGTTTAGGCCGATACGTATTCTTCTACATATTTTTCTTTAAAAAAAAATCGCAATAAGCGTTTATTGATTGGTTTGCGCAAAAGTTATAGCGTTTACAAAATAGGGGGTTGTTTTATGGCATTTTTATTAATATTTTTTTTTTACTAGTAATGGCGGCGATCAGCATTTTTTTTCAGTACTGCGACATTTTGGCGGGCACTTCGGACACTTTTGACACATTTTTGGGGCAATTGGTATTTTTATAGCGATCATTGCTAAAAACATGCATTGTATTACTATAAAAATGCCATTGGCAGTGAATGGGGTTAACACTGGGTGGACAGGGAAGGGGTTAAGTGTGCTCCTGGGTGTGTTCTAACTGTATGGGGGGGTGGCCTCACTAGGGGAAATCACTGATCTTCTGTTCATACATTGTATGAACAGAAGATCAGCGTTTGTCCCGCTGACAGGACCGGGAGCTATGTGTTTACACACATAGCTCCCGGTCCCCGCTCTGTAACGAGCGATCGCGTGTGCTCATAAGTCCTCTGAAGAAAGAAAAAGCTCCAACAGGATATTTCACAGAGTCCTTCACCAAGTGGATTAGATCAGTGTTTTTCAACTCCAGTCCTCAAGGCACACCAACAGGTCATGTTTTCAGGATTTCCCTCAGATGAAATGGCTGTGGTGATAACTAATGGCCCATACACACGATCCGAATATCGGCCGACGGATCGTACGACTTTTTTCGCTTAATAATCGCGAGTAAATTAAAATAGGTTATTAAACTCACGAAAATTATCGTACGATAGAAAAAAAATGATCGGAAGTGATGTCATGTGTTGTAATGTATTTGTATTGTATTGTCGGACGACGGCTGTACTGACTAAACGAAAATTGTACGATCTGACATCGTACGAGGAAAATTTTCGAGCTTGTCCGATCGAATAATATCGGATGAACGGTCGTGATCGGCTGTCGAAAAGTAGTGTACACACGATCCGAAAATCGTACGATCCATCATCGGACGATCGTTTTCGTCCGATATTCGGATCGTGTGTATGGGCCATAAGGCAGTGAAACTGATCAAATCACCTGTGCAAAATAATGGAAAGCCTGAAAACATGACCTGTTGGTGTGCCTTGAGGACTGGAGTTGAAAAACACTGGATTAGATCACCCAATCGTACTCAAATAAATAATGTGCTCACCAGACAAACCAGACCTCTTTAATGAAAAAGATGGTCAGTGACACCTATGTAGGATAATGCCTGCATGCATTGAAAAGCGTCCCAACTGCTAGGCAAGACTAATCCCTCCAGTCGATCAAAGATGGGATATGTAAACAGAGAAGAAAACTTCCATAGTGCGACCAATTTATTAAAAACAAATTAAAAATAAACACAGGGCCAAATGGCCACTTACTTAAAAGGTACCCTTTCCCGGCACTGAGGCTGCAGGCTTATCTGTATATGTCGCAGACCAGGTCACAGCACTTCCATGAACGTCGGTGCGGCCCTATACGGCGCCTGCGCACCAACGTTCGGGTTCCTTCGGCATCTCGTGACACGCAGTATGCGCCGGGCTGAGGGACGTCAATCACAGCCTGTGATTGTAAACGCCCAGTTCCGCGGGATCGCCGGAGGGGAAGAGAGCCCGTAAAAAGGTATGTTTAGAAAAAAAAAAAACAACGGCATACTGCCGGTCGGGTGGGTGGGCTCCATGGCATGCCTGAAATTTGTTTGGAGGGTGAACCTCCGCTTTAAGCTAGTGCATTGTCGGTTCACCTACCTTTTCCTTAGATTTCCGTTCTAAATGTTTTTTTTTTCTTTGTCTTAATTTCTCACTTCCTATTTCTCCTCAGTAAGCTTGCCCCCATCATCCGAGCCATTCTGTCTGGGGGTTAGTCAGCGTGCTCGCCCCCTGCCTTGGGACTACATCCCCGCAGGGGTATAGTTCCAAGGGAGTGGGCGAGCACACTGACTAACCCCCAGCCAGAACGGCTCGGATGATGGGGGCAAGCTTACTCAGGAGGAACAGAAAGTGAGAAATTCAGACAAAGAAAAAAAAACATTTAGAAGGGAAATCAAAGGAAAGGGTTAGTGAACCAACAATGAACTAGCTTAAAGGAACATATTTCGAAAATAAAAAACAAACCTTTACAACCCCGTTAATTATGTAGTCAATTCAGAGGGTTATCCCTACAGATCCATTGTTCACAGGGACACATGTAATTTCCAAGTTTAAAGGATCAAGGATTAATGTAAGCAGACCATTTTGATCCCTCAAATATCCAGACAGGTGCAACGGATCACTCACTGCAGAGGATAAGGTGTGTCAGTGTAGAGACCCATCAGTTAGCAGCATGCTTCCCACTGAATATGATTGATTAACAAATAAATCACTAACACCACCACAATAGACCACAAGAAATGTCGGTGGAAGCATCTCAGTGTTGGGCCTCTGGCTACCAGTCACTTGAGACTGCAGCATTCGTTGTTTCCATTTAGACAGACAGGGCCAGATTCAGCTAGTATGCTGCATCTTTCCGGCGGCGTAGCGTATCTCACTTACACTACGCTGCCGTAACTTAGAGCGGCAGGTCCCGTATTCACAAAGAACTTGCGCCCTAAGTTACGGCGGCGTAGTGTAATTGGGCCGGCGTAACCGTGCGTAATTCAAAGTAGGCTGGTAGTGGGCGTGCTGTATGTTAATAAATGGTGACCCGACGTAAATTACGCGCCGAACGAACTGTGCATGCGCCGGCCATGGACGTATCCCAATGCACATGCTCAAAATCACGTCGCAAATAGTCAATGCTTTCGACGTGAACGTAACCTACGCCCAGCCCCATTTTGAATTGGCTTACGCAAACGCCGTAAACGACGTACAATATGACGCTGTTCTGATGTCCATACTTAATATGGGTTGCACCTCATATAGCAGGGGTAAATTTACGCCGGTCCGACGCCTTACGTAAATGACGCAAATAGATACGCCGGGCGCAACTATGTTCATGAATCGGCGTATCTACCTAATTTGCATATTCAACATGTAAATCTACGGAAGCGCCACCTAGCGGCCAGCGTAAATATGCAACTAATATACGACGGCGTAAGAGACTTACGCTGCTCGTATCTTAGCAAAATTCTGGCGTATCTTGCTTTCTGAATACAGAAAAAAGATACGCCGGCGCATCCTAGAACTTACGCGGCGTATCAACAGGACGTACAGGATGTGAGCGCGAGAGTAGCCGAGCCTGCCCGACTATACATGAGTGTCCTGCGCTCGGTATATGTCGGCGCAGTATTCAAACTCGTTGTGGGAAAGCAGGGAGGACGCCGCGGAAGGAAGCCGGACCCGACAAAGAGAACACCCAAAGCCGCAGACGGACGCCGGACCCGACGAGGCCGACGATGGACGCCGCACAAGACACCAAAACTGTAAGTACAAAAATCTTTTTTTGCACAGGAATAGGGTCCACTTTCGGGGTGCGCACTATACGCCGGAGCGCGCAATACCCCGATAAATACGGTACATAAATAATAATACATGGGTAGCTCAGCCAATGGATTTGCACATAATAAAGAGAATAATAAAGTATATACAAATGCACGCATCAGAAAACCCGTTTCGCAAGATCATTGCTCGCTCATCAGGGGTGGATGCGGATGGGATGTATCTAAATAGATAAAGAGATGTGTCACAGTGGTAAATGCAAGAACAATGGCAGAATGGGCCAGAGCAGAATGGCCCAATACTTACCAATGAACGAAACCAGAGTTTCCATTGCTGAACCCCAAATGGACGGCAGGAGCCAGAGTGTGGCACGGGAGCTGAGGGGGAGAAAACAGACACAGATACCCCCAGGGGGATGCCAGGCGGCAAACATGGCATGAGTGAAGGTGAATGGTCCTAATTGTCTCAGTATGCGACTTGATGGATATCAGCTGTAAACATACATGTATGTGTCTCAATGATTTGCCAAAATTAGTAAGATAAATGTCAAGTTATATAGTAAATAATATTTTTGTTTGAGAGCATGTATGCTCTGACATGAATATGTATATCAAGCCTTACTAAATAAGCAAAGTAGACAAAAGTTATTTGTATAGAAACATATATGGACTGAACTGATCCAATAATGGAGCAGACATAGAGACCATGGGTAGGAAATTAAATCCTGAAGCAATGTGTTTGTCTGGGAAATCAATCCCTATAGTGTGAAAAAAGACGTTTGGAATTAACAAAGAGTGCAGGGAATGCAGATGAAGCACCAGATGAGTGCTAGGGTGGGGAAAATGTATTGAACAGCAGTAGAAATCTCTGTGATGTGCATCGTGTTGGTGAGTGAAGGAAATGATCTCAGCCATGTCTCACCCCTGACTTATATCCCCGAAGGGGTGTGGGGTCTGCCCCTCCCCTAACGCTATGCAAGGATGGATTGGTGTGCTGACGCCGGGGCGTCAGCTGTCAATGGGAGTACGCATACGCAGTAGACTCCCGTCCATCAAAGAGGACAAACTGCACTGCCACTGGGTGACAGCGCTGTCACGGATGCCACCCAATGGGTGTAGGAGCATAGCGCCAATATGTCGGTGCCCCCCCACAAAATCCAATAGACGGGGGGGGGAGACAGAAATCTCCCTTAGAATATCGCAGCTCCAATGCCAGACAAAAACCGCCAACCGCCAGAGGAGACAGCAAAGCGGCACAAAAGCCACAAAACACCACCACTGTTGGAGGCCCATCCACGACAGCGCTGTCACCCAGTGGCAGTGCAGTTTTTCCTCTTGGATGGACGGGAGTCTACTGCGTATGCATACTTTCATTGGCATTTATTATTGTTGATATAGACTGTATCTGATATCTGTTGTTAGAATGTGATATTCCTACTTTGAAGGAAATAAATATAATGTGTATACCTAGCAACTGTGTCAGTCTTTATAACTAGCAATATAGCCTTAAGCCTAATCCACTCTGGTCATATATATTAGCAAATTACAGAGACATTCAAATACAATAAATACATAAATGCAATAGTTATATATTATAGGTTACCATAGAGGGTATAGATACATACATATATTATTGCATGCTTTACTTCACACCGTCATGTCGAATCTCCTATCTATATCAAACTGTTGTAGCAACAAAAACAAAAATAAAGCATTTTTTTTATGTCAGATCTTTCGGATTTCGGGTGTTCATTTTTGTTTGTTAAAACAATAATGAAAATGCCTGAAATTTAGACGAAAATGCATTTGGACGAAAACGAATGCACATGTCTAGTGCTAATTGAGCAAACATTTTCCAACAGGGCTGTTGTACAGAATTTGATTAGTAATTCAACATCTGTACAACCACCCTGCCCATACATGGATTTTTTTCATTTAACCAGCAGAATCCTCACCACTTCAGATAGTGTATTCTACAGTGAGGAGACTTTCCTGCTGCCGGAGTACAGTGATCAGCATTGCAGGCTATAGGGCGGTTGCACAGAAGGTGATTGGTAGATTTATTGGGAACCATTAGAAGGGAAAGAAAGTTCTGCCCGAATTTTTGGCTGACCTTGGACCAGAAACTGACCAAAAGATGCACAGGACTCCCTTGCAATTCGCACCAGAGCCAATGCGGAGATGTGTGAACCGGCACCATAGAAAGCCGGTCACAGTCTTCTGCTATGCGAATTAGATGCAAGAAAAAATGCATCCAATTCACAATAGTGTAAACCCAGCCTAAAAGATATCTTTTCTTGATTCCTCCATGTTAAAATGGTTTAGAAAGGCTGATCTAACATCTGGATTAAAATGGAACTTCACTTAAGTTATGCTTTTCTGCCTCCTCACTTTTTTCCTTCTTTTGGGAGCAGGTACCCAGTTTTAATAGGTACTCACTCATGCACATGCTGTGGGAAGCCGGCCGGCTGTGAAGACCGACAAACAAAAGGCCCAGATGAAGAGAAAGCTGGATTCCTGGGCTGGTAGGTGTCCTTGTATTAAAAGTCAGCAGGTACAGTATTTGTAGTTGCTGACTGTTAATGTTTCTAATTCAACTGGAAGTTTAGCCCTCGCTGCAGCCAGCCTATTCAGAAAGCACATATGCACAGTAGGAAACTGGCCGTGAAATCGCAAGGCTTCACTGCCGGTTTCCCTTACCCAAGATGGAGGAGCCAGCACCCGAGACCCGTATCAAGAATCGGCTTTGATAAGGACACTGCGGGATCCCTGGATAGGTAAGTGGGCTAATAGTAAAAGTCAGCAGCTACAGTATTTGTAGCTGCTGACTTTAAATATTTTGGTGGGGTGGGCTGGAGCTATGCTTTAAAGTACATGAATAATTCTTAACCCTTTCCATACAGGGCATTTTCATCCCCTTCCTGCCCAGACCAATTTTTAGTTTTCAGCGCTGTTGCACTTTGAATGACAATTGCGCGGTCATGCAACACTGTACCCAAATTAAATCGTTATGTTTTTTCCCCCCACAAATAGAGCTTTTGTTTGGTGGGTATTTGCGCTATAAACAAAAGAAGAGTGACAATTAAAAAAAAAAACACAATATTTTTTAATTTTTGATTTAATAAATACCACAATTAAAAAAAAAACAAAAAAAACATTTGTTTTCCTCAGTTTAGACCAATACGTATTCTTCTACATATTTTTGGTTTGCGCAAAAGTTATAGTGGGGTAGATTCACATAGAGATAC
Organism: Rana kukunoris; assembly: GCA_029574335.1. Classification (NCBI taxonomy): domain Eukaryota; kingdom Metazoa; phylum Chordata; class Amphibia; order Anura; family Ranidae; genus Rana; species Rana kukunoris. Next base: position 41,904,145 of record CM056050.1, on the reverse strand, counting down.
GACGGTGTATCTATTGATACACCGTCATATCTGTGAGATCCGACGCTCGGATCTATGCGGCTGATTCCTCGAATCAGGTTCCGCATAGATCCCCCTTAGAGCCGACTGGTGTAAGTGAGTTACACTGTCGGATCTTAGGCTGCAATCTCCCGCCGTCCGCTAGGTGGCGCTTCTGTTATTATGCGCAACGAATATGCAAATGAGGAGAACCGCCGATTCAGAAACGAACGCCCGGTTGTCGCTTTTTTTTTACGTCGTTTGCGTTCGGCTTTTTCCGGCGGATCGTTACCCCTGCTATATGCAGGGTAAGTGCGGCGTATCCTATGTTAAGTATGGCCGTCGTTTCCGCGTCGAGTTTTGAATTTTTTACGTCGTTTACGTAAGTCGTTCGGGAATAGGGCCATACATTAATTGCGTTAACGTCGAAAACAATGACGTCCTTGCGACGTCATTTGAAGCAATGCACGCTGGGAAATTTAGCCGGCGGCGCATGCGCAGTACGATCGGCGCGAGGACGCGAGTGATTTAAATAGTAAACTCCCCCTAGCCACGGAATTTGCATTCCGCCGGGGGATTTACGATCCGCCAGGGCAACTTACGAGGCAAGTGCTTTCTGAATACAGCACTTGCCTCAAAAACTGGTGCAGGCGGATCGTAAAAAAGATAGCTCACGCGGATCAAAAGATCCGCTGATCTATGTGAATCTACCCCAGTGTCTACAAAATAGGGGATAGATTTCTGTCATTTTTATTTATTATTTATTTTTTACTAGTAATGGCTAGTGTTGAGCGGAATACGCCATATTCGATTTCGCGATATTGCGCGAATATATAGAAGAATATTCGCGAATATTCGCTAATATCGAATATTCGTGATATTTTATCCAAAAAATTTTTTGCAAAATTTCGCTAATGCAAAATTTCGCTAATGCAAAAAAATGATTGCGAAATTCTCATAAACGGAGATCATTTCCTGTATTACTAAACTAATATGCACTAAACACTAACTCTACACTAACTCTACTTAAAAGAAAGGAGAATAAGGGGGCAAAAGAAGGGCGGAGAAGATAATTGCGCAATATTCCTATTGCGCGATTTTCTTCTCCGCCCTTCTTTTGCATCAGAGCCAATCAGAATAACTCGAATATTCGGCAAAAGGAATATTGCGCGATATTCCTTTTGCCGAATATTCGAGTTATTCTGATTGGCTCTGATGCAAAAGAAGGGCGGAGAAGAAAATCGCGCAATATTCCTTTTGCCGAATATTCGAGTTATTCTGATTGGCTCTGACAGCATCAGAGCCAATCAGAATAACTCGAATATTCGGCAAAAGGAATATTGCGCGATTTTCTTCTCCACCCTTCTTTTGCATCAGAGCCAATCAGAATAACTCGAATATTCGGCAAAAGAAATATCGCGCAATATTCCTTTTGCCGAATATTCAAGTTATTCTGATTGGCTCTGATGCAAAAGAAGGGCCGAGTAGCTGATGCGATTCTTTTATGTTGCCGACAATTCGCAATGCGAATTTTCGGCAACATAAAAGAGTCGCATCAGCTACTCGGCCCAGGGTCTCTCTCTAATCATACCAGCAATGCTTTTAGACGTCGATGGAGATCACTAGGATGTGATCTGTTTTAAAAATAAATTAGAAAAAATATGAATATTCGCCGCAATATTCGAGTTATTCGCGAATACTCGAATATGCAATATTCGTAGCGAATATTCGCAATGCGAATATTCGTGAGCAACACTAGTAATGGCGACGATCTACAAATTTTTATTGTGACCGTGACATTGCGGCGGACACATCGGACACTTTTGACACGTTTTTGGGACCTTTCACATTTATACAGCGATTAGTGCTATAAAACTGCACTGATTACTGTGTAAATGTGACTGGCAGGGACGGGGTTAACACTAGGGGGCGCTGAAGGGGTAAATATGTTCTTTAAAGTGTGTTCTAACTGTAGGGGGGAGGGAACTCAAACGGGGAGGAGACCGATGTGTGTACCTCTGTACTGGTAACACAACATCGGTCTCCTCACCTCTGTCAGAAGGTGGATCTGTGTGTTTACACACACAGATCCACACTCCTGTCATGATCACCGGCAATCACGGGTGCCTGGCGGACATCGCAGCTGCCAGGCGAGCGCCCTAGATTGCCGGGAAGAAAAGACGTCATATGACATCCACCCGGATCGAGGGAGGGTTTCTGCCGGCGTCATTTTACAATGGCCCGGTAAGGAAGAGGTTAAAAGAGCTTTCTACAGCCAGTTACATAGTGTAACTTTTGTAGCAGCAGATAACATATTTGAACACTAGAAATAGAGCGTCTTGGCAAAATAGCTGGGACACACTCAGAATATTTCATTTTAGAAGGTAAAAATATATAGAAATCTGACCGAAATCCCTGAAGTGTCACTTTCCCACTTCAGTGGCCAGAGAGCAAAGAAGATGAAAGTGATGAACAAAGCAAAAGTTCAATTTCAGAATGTACCTAGAATCTAGGAAGAATATGGATGGAAGGAAAGAGGAAATTACATAAGATAGACTCTCTGATATAATAGAATGTAAGTTTTGAAAAGTTATAAAAACTGACCAATTTATTATACTTAGCACGTTATTGGCTTTTGTGGCTCGCTGAACACTGGAAGAAAATCCTAATTGAACTGACCGTTCTCCATATCCACCCTCTGTTAATTAAAAGCAACAAATGTAACAACTGAATATTATTTGAAACTTGTATTCTGATAGCTTTCCAGCATCATCATAGTGTCTGTCTATCCTGAATTCACATATGGGAAACTTGCATTCAGACTGACTTAGGCCGCGTATACACGATCAGTCCATCCGATGAGAACGGTCCGAAGGACCATTGTTATCGGTTAACCGATGAATCTGACTGATGGTCTGATGTGCCTACATGGTGACGTTTACGTGTTTTAACACAACGACGTGCTGGAAAAAACAAAGTTCAATGCTTCCAAGCATGCGTCGACTTGATTCTGAGCATGCGCGGCCTTTTAACCGATGCTTTTGCATACTAATGATCGATTTTGACCCATCGTTCAGGCGTCCATCGGTCAAATTTTAAAGCAAGTTCTCTTTTTTTTTACCAAAGGATAAACTGACCGATTGGGGTCCAAACACGATTGGTTTGGACCGATGAAGCAGTTCTTCAGTCCGTTTTAATCAGTTTTGACCGATCGTGTGTACACGGCCTCAGAGGGCATGTCCTACCTGCCAAGGGGTTTTCATTGTTTTCCTGCCATTTATATAACAGAAAGTGGTTATTGCTGCCAGTTTTCAGATCTTATATTTCTCTCTAGATCCAAGGCTAAGAAAACCAAAACCATTGTGTTCTATGGTTCCAGCATTACCCTCTATTTGAACAACAGATGAAGGCTACATACCACAAAATCATGTGAAAAGAGGTTCCAGCGCCATCCAAAGAATGTGTGGAAAGTTTGCTGAATATAGCCACAAAAAAGTACATTATATTGCCAAAAGTATTGTCACGCCTGCCTTTCCACGCACATGAACTTTAATGGCATCCCAGTCTTAGGGTTCAATATTCAGTTGGCCCACGCTTTGCGCTTCTGGAAGAATGGTCAAACATTCCCATATTCACATTCCTAAACTTTGTTTACAGCTTTCTCAGAAGAAGCTGTTATAGCCACAAAGCGTGGGCCAACTCAATATTGAATCCTACAGACTTAAGACCCGTACACACGATCAGATATTCCGACAACAATTGTCCGATGGATGTGTTTTGACAGATAATCTGACCGTTTGTATGCTCCATCGGACAATTGTTTCCGACAACAAATGTTAGATGGTCATGCTCTCAAATTGTTGCGTCGGATTATCCGATCGTGTGTACACAAATCCGTCGGACTAAAATCCAAAGTACAAATACGCTTGCTGCTAACCATCAGACAACATTAGCAGAAGTTGTTTAACCACTTGCTGACGGCCGTACGACTTTGTACGACCGCAGCACGGCTCTAAATCTCTAACAGGCCGTGTTTTTACGGCCGCCCCTTTCCTCGTTCCCCATGCGCGCTCCCGAGCGCGCAGCGGGGAACTGCTGTGCTGGGCGTGTCCCTTTGGACACAGCCAAACACAGATCGCGGTAAATAGCCAATCACAGTGGCTATTAGGGATGAGCCAAACACCCCCGGGTTCGGTTCGCACCAGAACGTTCGAACAGACCGTGGGTTCGCACAAATATTTCGAACCCCATTGAAGTCTATGGGACCCGAACGTTCGAATTCAAAAACGGTCATTTTAAAGAAAAAGTCATTCAGAACCCGAGTCTTGCCCCAGGGAACATGTATCAATGGAATTTTTTTTTTTAAAACGTCCGTTTTTTGCGGAGCAGCCATTTTAATGATGCTTAAAGTGAAAAAAAAAAAAAAACTCCTTTAAATATCACACCTGCTGGGTGTCTATAGTAGTGGCACGTGTTTAGAGATGTCCCTGCACAACATGAAAGGACAAAAAAGAAAGTAATTAATGCTACTTGCGCAAGTTCTGTGTGGCAACATTATGTTGAATATTTGTTATTTGTTTTGTGAAAGAAAATTTTTAGAAAAAAGGGCACCCCTCAAACATACTGTAATTGGAGCGCAACAAGGAGCCACGTGCAAAGTATTGCATCAAAAATTGTTATTAGGTGCCCCTGTTAAACAGGGGCTGGAAAATTGGGCCTTGGGCACAACACAACACTTGCAACCCCTCACAATAACTCCAATTGGAGCACAACAAGGAGCCACGTGCAAAGTTTTGCATCAACATTTTTTATTAGGTGCCCCTGTTAAACAGGGGCAGAAAAATTGTGCATTGGCCACAACACAACACTGCAACCCCTCCCAATAACTCCAATTGTAGCGCAACAAGGAGCCACGTGCAAATTATTGCATCAAAAATTGTTATTAGGCGCCCCTGTTAAACAGGGGCAGAAAAATTGGGCCTTGGGCACAACACAACACTGCAACCCCTCACAATAACTCCAACTGGAGCGCAACAAGGAGCCACGTGCAAAGTATTGCAACAAAAATTGTTATTAGGCGCCCCTGTTAAACAGGGGCTGAAAAATTGTGCCTTAGGGACTGGTGGCGGAGCCCAGAAACACAACATTTCTTACTAGCTATCAGCAAGAAAAGTGAGGAGGAGAAGGATATTCCATCAGCAGCATAAGAGGACAGTCACTCAGCATCAGCAGTCTAAAAGGGATCCGACATTTCAACAAAAAGATATTATTCATTAATATCAGCATCAGGTGCTTGGTAGCTGGTGTTGATCCAAGCCTGATTCATTTTGATGAAGGTCAGTCGATCAACAGAGCAGGTGGAGAGGCGCACCCTGTGATCAGTGACAAAGCCTCCAGCAGCACTGAATGTCCGTTCTGAAAGAACACTGGATGCAGGGCAAGCCAGTAGCTCAATTGCGTACTGAGCAAGCTCTGGCCAGTGATCCATCCTCAAGTCCCAGTAAGCCAGAGGATTTTCGGTGGGGAAGGTGTCCAAGTCGGATCTTGCCCCTAGGTATTCCCAGACCATGTAAACCAGACGCTGGCGATGGTTGCTGGAACCGGTCAGACCTTGGGGCTGCGGACAAAAAAACTGCCTGAACGCATCGGTCAGACAACCACCTTCTCACCGCCCCTTCTGTGACTCACCGAAGCCTCAGCAAGACGTTGTCCAGAGCCAGGTTTTGGTAATCCCCCCGGTTCTGGGAACGCATTGCACAGACCCTTCTGCAAGGCCTCCCGCAGAAGTTTCATCTTCTGCTCCCTCTGTGATGGCAACATAAGGTCTGCAACCTTACACTTGTAATGTGGATCAAGGAGAGTCGCCAGCCAGTAATGATCCCTCTCCTTAATAGCACGTACACGAGGATCCTTACGCAGGCTTTGCAGAATCAGGGAGGCCATGCAGCGTAGGTTTGCAGAGGCATTCGGGGCACAGTCCTCTGGGTCACTGAGGACGACAGGATCCACAGGCACCTCATCCCAGCCACGTAAAACTCCACGTGCTCCTTGGGACTGTAAATGATCTGCTGCTGCTGAGTGCTAGGCTCCACCTCCATGCTGCTGATACAATCCTCCTCCTCCTCTTCCTCCTCCTCCTCCTCTTCCTGTGTGCTGGGTGAGCAAGCAGGACCACTGTCTGGGTAAAGGGGGCCTTGAGAGGTAAGGAAGTCCTCCTCTTCCTCCCTCTGTTCTGCCTCAAGAGCCCTGTCCATTATTCCACGTAGCGTGTGCTCCAACATGTGAATAAGAGGGACAGTCTCACTGATGCATGCACTGTCACTGCTCACCATCCTCGTGGCCTCCTCAAATGGTGACAGGACAGTGCATGCATCCCTGATCAAGGCCCACTGGCAAGGGGAAAAAAACTAGCTCCCCTGACCCAGTTCTGCTGCCATATTGGCACAGGTACTCATTGATGGCCTGTTGCTGCGTGTGCAGCCGCTGCAGCATGGCCAACGTTGAGTTCCATCTGGTGGGCATGTCACAAATTAGGCGGTTCTTGGGCAGTTTGTATTCCCTTTGTAGGTCAGTCAGCCGAGCAGTGGCATTATATGACCTCCGGAAATGCACACAGACTTTCCTGGCCTGCTTTAGGACATCCTGCAATCCCGGGTACCTGCCCAAGAACCGCTGCACCACCAAATTGAGGACATGCGCAAAACAGGGCACGTGGGTGAGTTTTCCCTGTCGCAGGGCAGAGAGGAGGTTGGTGCCATTGTCGCTGACCACCATTCCAGGCTTCAGCTGGCGTGGCGTCAACCACCTCTCAGCCTGACCCTGCAGAGCTGACAAAACCTCTTCCCCAGTGTGGCTCCTGTCTCCCAAGCACACCAGCTCTAGCACCGCATGGCATCTCCTGGCCTGCATTCCTGCGTAGCCCCTCATACGCCTAGGGAGCACGGCTGGTTCGGAGAAAACGTCACCACAGGAAGAGGCCACCGAGGAAGAAGAAGAGGAGGGGGTGGAGGAGAGAGGTGTGTTACAAACAGTAGTAGTGCTTTGGAGGCGTGGTGGCGGAACAACCTCCAAAACTACTGGACCTTGTCCTGCGTCCTTCCCAGCTGCCAGCAGAGTCACCCAATGCGCCGTAAAAGACAGGTAACGTCCCTGTCCATGCCTGCTGGACCATGAGTCGGCGGTAAGATGCACCTTACCACTGACCGCCCTGTCCAGCGAGGCATGGACATTGCCTTCCACATGCCGGTAGAGAGCCGGAATAGCCTTCCGTGAGAAAAAGTGGCGTTTTGGTACTTGCCACTGAGGTACTGCACATTGCACAAACTCACGGAAGGGGGCAGAATCTACCAACTGAAAAGGTAGCAGTTGAAGTGCTAGCAATTTCGCTAAGCTAGCATTCAACTGCTGGGCATGTGGATGGCTGGGATTGTACTTCTTTCGGCGCTGCAGCAGCTGGGGCAGGGAAATTTGCCTAGTACTATCAGTAGATTGACCGCTACTACTAGCTTGTGACACACCTATTTCTACACCTTCACTGCAGGCCTCAGAGAGGACTGGGGGTCTACTGGGGTTGGAGGTCCCAGAAGGGCAAGGGGGGGTACGCTGTTGTCTTTGGTGTGGGTCTTTCTGGTGTGCTTGCCAACGAGCTGCATGGCAGGTCGACATATGTCTGGACAAGCATGTGGTACCCAGGCGGTTGATGTTTTGGCCACGCGAGATACGCTTGCGACATAAGTTGCAAATAGCAAAGGTACGATCTTGTGGACATGTTTCAAAAAAGGCCCACACCAAAGAACTTTTGCTGTACCGGTCAGACACAGCAGCGCCATGCACAAGCGCCGTAGATGTGCGCTGTAATGCAGTGGGTGTGACCTTAAGCTGACCCCTGGAGGGCATCCTGCCTCTTTGGAGATGTGCCTGTGCCTCGTCGTCGTCCTCCTCCTCCTCCTCCTCTCTCCTATCAGGCACCCAGGTAGAGTCAGTGACCTCATCATCCCCTCCCTCCTCATCACTGTCAACAACCTGGCAGTATGCTCCAGCTGGGGGAACATCATCACTGACAAATTGCTGTCCCTCTCGGCCACCCCCTCTCCCTGGGCTCACATCAATGCCTTCCTCTATCAGTGTTCCGTCATCAGAGTCTTCAAAACGCTGCGCATCTTCCTGTAGCATGTACCCCACACTGTGTTGAAACAGTTCGGGGGACTCCTCAGGAGGAGATGGTGGTACTAGGGAAGTATTGTGTGAAGCCATTGTGCAGAGGGAAGAGGATGCCTTGGCAGCTGCTTTGCCAGATAAACTTTGATCTGTCTGTGTGAGAGAGGATGAGGAGGATGAGGACGGCTTGGTCATCCACTCTACTAATTCCTCTGCATGTTGAGGTTCAACACGGCCAGCTCCCGAAAAGAAGGACGAGCGGCCACGGCCACGGCCACGGGCTGAAGAGGATGCACCACATCCACTACCAGCGTTACATCTACATGCAGAGCCTGCTTGTCCTCGTGACTCTCTGCCTCTCTTTGTTCTCCTTCCGGACATATTGAAGTGCTCAGGTGGTATGTAACAGCACAAGCGGAGTGACACCAAATGCGCTCAGGTGATATATAACAGCACACGTACAGTGGCACTACCTGCGCTCAGGTGGTATATAGGAGCACACGTACAGTGGCACTATCTGTGCTCAGGTGGTATATACCAGCACACGTACAGTGGCTCTAACTGCGCTCAGGTGGTATATAGGAGCACATGTACAGTGGCACTATCTGTGCTCAGGTAGTATATACCAGCACACGTACAGTGGCACTAACTGCGCTCAGGTGGTATATAGGAGCACACGTACAGTGGCACTATCTGTGCTCAGGTGGTATATAGGAGCACACGTACAGTGGCACTATCTGTGCTCAGGTGGTATATACCAGCACACGTACAGTGGCACTAACTGTGCTCAGGTGGTATATAGGAGCACACGTACAGTGGCACTATCTGTGCTCAGGTGGTATATACCATCACACGTACAGTGGCACTAACTGTGCTCAGGTGGTATATAGGAGCACACGTTCAGTGGCACTATCTGTGCTCAGGTGGTATATACCAGCACACGTGCAGTGGCACTAACTGTGCTCAGGTGGTATATAGGAGCACACGTACAGTGGCACTAACTGCGCTCAGGTGGTATATAGGAGCACACGTACAGTGGCACTTTCTGTGCTCAGGTGGTATATACCAGCACACGTACAGTGGCACTATCTGTGCTCAGGTGGTATATACCAGCACACGTACAGTGGCACAGGTGGTATATAGGAGCACAACTGCGCTCAGGTGGTATATAGGAGCACACGTACAGTGGCACTATCTGTGCTCAGGTGGTATATACCAGCACATGTACAGTGGCACTAACTGCGCTCAGGTGGTATATAGGAGCACACGTACAGTGGCACTATCTGTGCTCAGGTGGTATATACCAGCACACGTACAGTGGCACTATCTGTGCTCAGGTGGTATATAGGAGCACACGTACAGTGGCACTATCTGTGCTCAGGTGGTATATACCAGCACACGTACAGTGGCACTAACTGTGCTCAGGTGGTATATAGGAGCACACGTACAGTGGCACTATCTGCGCTCAGGTGGTATATAGGAGCACACGTACAGTGGCACTATCTGTGCTCAGGTGGTATATACCAGCACACGTACAGTGGCACTATCTTTGCTCAGGTGGTTTTTACCAGCACACGTACAGTGGCACTAACTGTGCTCAGGTGGTATATAGGAGCACACGTACAGTGGTACTATCTGTGCTCAGGTGGTATATACCAGCACACGTACAGTGGCACTATCTGTGCTCAGGTGGTATATACCAGCACACGTACAGTGGCACTAACTGCGCTCAGGTGGTATATAGGAGCACACGTACAGTGGCACTATCTGTGCTCAGGTGGTATATACCAGCACACGTACAGTGGCACTAACTGCGCTCAGGTGGTATATAAGAGCACACGTACAGTGGCACTATCTGTGCTCAGGTGGTATATACCAGCACACGTACAGTGGCACTATCTGTGCTCAGGTGGTATATAGGAGCACACGTACAGTGGCACTATCTGTGCTCAGGTGGTATATACCAGCACGCGTACAGTGGCACTAACTGTGCTCAGGTGGTATATAGGAGCACACGTACAGTGGCACTATCTGCGCTCAGGTGGTATATAGGAGCACACGTACAGTGGCACTATCTGTGCTCAGGTGGTTTTTACCAGCACACGTACAGTGGCACTAACTGTGCTCAGGTGGTATATAGGAGCACACGTACAGTGGTACTATCTGTGCTCAGGTGGTATATACCAGCACACGTACAGTGGCACTAACTGCGCTCAGGTGGTATATAGGAGCACACGTACAGTGGCACTATCTGTGCTCAGGTGGTATATACCAGCACACGTACAGTGGCACTAACTGCGCTCAGGTGGTATATAGGAGCACACGTACAGTGGCACTATCCTTTCTCAGGTGGTATATAGGAGCACACGTACAGTGGCACTATCTGTGCTCAGGTGGTATATAAGAGCACACGTACAGTGGCACTATCTGTGCTCAGGTGGTATATACCAGCACACGTACAGTGGCACTATCTGTGCTCAGGTGGTATATAGGAGCACACGTACAGTGGCACTATCTGTGCTCAGGTGGTATATACCAGCACACGTACAGTGGCACTAACTGTGCTCAGGTGGTATATAGGAGCACACGTACAGTGGCACTATCTGCGCTCAGGTGGTATATAGGAGCACACGTACAGTGGCACTATCTGTGCTGAGGTGGTTTTTACCAGCACACGTACAGTGGCACTAACTGTGCTCAGGTGGTATATAGGAGCACACGTACAGTGGTACTATCTGTGCTCGGGTGGTATATACCAGCACACGTACAGTGGCACTAACTGCGCTCAGGTGGTATATAGGAGCACACGTACAGTGGCACTATCTGTGCTCAGGTGGTATATACCAGCACACGTACAGTGGCACTAACTGCGCTCAGGTGGTATATAGGAGCACACGTACAGTGGCACTATCCTTTCTCAGGTGGTATATAGGAGCACACGTACAGTGGCACTATCTGTGCTCAGGTGGTATATACCAGCACACGTACAGTGGCACTAACTGTGCTCAGGTGGTATATAGGAGCACACGTACAGTGGCACTATCTGTGCTCAGGCGGTATATACCAGCACACGTACAGTGGCACTATCTGTGCTCAGGTGGTATATACCAGCACACGTACAGTGGCACTATCTGTGCTCAGGTGGTATATACCAGCACACGTACAGTGGCACTAACTGCGCTCAGGTGGTATATAGGAGCACACGTACAGTGGCACTATCTGTGCTCAGGTGGTATATACCAGCACACGTACAGTGGCACTAACTGTGCTCAGGTGGTATATACCAGCACACGTACAGTGGCACTAACTGCGCTCAGGTGGTATATAGGAGCACACGTACAGTGGCACTATCTGTGCTCAGGTGGTATATAGGAGCACACGTACAGTGGCACTATCTGTGCTCAGGTGGTATATACCAGCACACGTACAGTGGCACTATCTGTGCTCAGGTGGTTTTTACCAGCACACGTACAGTGGCACTAACTGTGCTCAGGTGGTATATAGGAGCACACGTACAGTGGTACTATCTGTGCTCAGGTGGTATATACCAGCACACGTACAGTGGCACTAACTGCGCTCAGGTGGTATATAGGAGCACACGTACAGTGGCACTATCTGTGCTCAGGTGGTATATACCAGCACACGTACAGTGGCACTAACTGCGCTCAGGTGGTATATAGGAGCACACGTACAGTGGCACTATCCTTTCTCAGGTGGTATATAGGAGCACACGTACAGTGGCACTATCTGTGCTCAGGTGGTATATACCAGCACACGTACAGTGGCACTATCTGTGCTCAGGTGGTATATACCAGCACACGTACAGTGGCACTATCTGTGCTCAGGTGGTATATACCAGCACACGTACAGTGGCACTAACTGCGCTCAGGTGGTATATAGGAGCACACGTACAGTGGCACTATCTGTGCTCAGGTGGTATATACCAGCACACGTACAGTGGCACTAACTGTGCTCAGGTGGTATATAGGAGCACACGTACAGTGGCACTATCTGTGCTCAGGTGGTATATACCAGCACACGTACAGTGGCACTATCTGTGCTCAGGTGGTTTATACCAGCACACGTACAGTGGCACTAACTGTGCTCAGGTGGTATATAGGAGCACACGTACAGTGGCACTATCTGTGCTCAGGTGGTATATACCAGCACGCGTACAGTGGCACTATCTGTGCTCAGGTGGTATATACCAGCACACGTACAGTGGCACTAACTGTGCTCAGGTGGTATATAGGAGCACAAGTACAGTGGCACTATCTGTGCTCAGGTGGTATATACCAGCACACGTACAGTGGCACTAACTGTGCTCAGGTGGTATATAGGAGCACACGTACAGTGGCACTATCTGTGCTCAGGTGCTATATACCAGCACACGTACAGTGGCACTATCTGTGCTCAGGTGGTATATACCAGCACACTTACAGTGGCACTAACTGTGCTCAGGTGGTATATAGGAGCACACGTACAGTGGCACTAACTGCGCTCAGGTGGTATATAGGAGCACACGTACAGTGGCACTATCTGTGCTCAGGTGGTATATACCAGCACACGTACAGTGGCACTATCTGTGCTCAGGTGGTTTATACCAGCACACGTACAGTGACACTAACTGCGCTCAGGTGGTATATAGGAGCACACGTACAGTGGCACTATCTGTGCTCAGGTGGTATATACCAGCACACGTACAGTGGCACTAACTGTGCTCAGGTGGTATATAGGAGCACTCGTACAGTGGCACTATCTGTGCTCAGGTGGTTTTTACCAGCACACGTACAGTGGCACTAACTGTGCTCAGGTGGTATATAGGAGCACACGTACAGTGGCACTATCTGTGCTCAGGTGGTATATACCAGCACACGTACAGTGGCACTAACTGTGCTCAGGTGGTATATAGGAGCACACGTACAGTGGCACTATCTGTGCTCAGGTGGTATATAGGAGCACACGTACAGTGGCACTATCTGTGCTCAGGTGGTATATACCAGCACACCTACAGTGGCACTAACTGCGCTCAGGTGGTATATACCAGCACACGTACAGTGGCACTATCTGTGCTCAGGTGGTATATACCAGCACACGTACAGTGGCACTATCTGTGCTCAGGTGGTATATACCAGCACACGTACAGTGGCACTAACAGTGCTTAGGTGGTATATAGGAGCACACGTGCAGTGGCACTATCTGTGCTCAGGTGGTATATACCAGCACACGTACAGTGGCACTAACTGCGCTCAGGTGGTATATACCAGCACACGTACAGTGGCACTATCTGTGCTCAGGTGGTATATACCAGCACACGTACAGTGGCACTAACTGCGCTCAGGTGGTATATACCAGCACACGTACAGTGGCACTATCTGTGCTCAGGTGGTATATACCAGCACACGTACGGTGACCCCAAATGCGCTCAGGTGGTATGTCACAGCACACGTACGGTGACCCCAAATGCGCTCAGGTGGTATGTCACAGCACACGTATGGTGACCCCAAATGCGCTCAGGTGGTATGTCACAGCACACGTACGGTGACCCCAAATGCGCTCAGGTGGTATTAAACAGCACACGTACGGTGACCCCAAATGCGCTCAGGTGGTATGTCACAGCACACGTACGGTGACCCCAAATGCGCTCAGGTGGTATTAAACAGCACACGCACAGTCAGAGCGACTGCGTTTCTGTGCAATTCAATAGCCCACTTGCATTAACAGCAACTGCCTTTCTGTGCAAATAAATAGAACACGTGCAGTAACAGTTAATGCGTCTATGTGCAATTAACTAACACGTGTACACTAACACGTTAGAGCATCAAGCACAATCTCCTGCCTGACAGATACTAATAGCAGAACTAGCTAAGCTATACAGTTTATAAATATATTGACAACTCCTAGGGATGTCAATATATTCTCTACAAACTGTACATTTAACTATACCAACTAGTAGCCTCCCTGATCTATCTATCTATCTATCTATCTATCTATCTATCTATCTATCTATCTATCTATCTATCTATCTATCTATCTATCTATCTATCTATCTATCTATCTATCTATCTATCTATCTATCTATCTATCTATCTATCTACCTACCTACCTACCTACCTACCTATCTATCTATCTATCTATCTATCTATCTATCCGAAAAGACACTGTGGGGTAGATTCACATAGATCAGCGGATCTTTTGATCCGCGTGATCTATCTTATTTACGATCCGCCTGCGCCAGTTTTTGAGGCAAGTTCTGTATTCAGAAAGCACTTGCCTCGTAAGTTCCCCTGGCGGATCGTAAATCCCCCGGCGGAATGCAAATTCCGCGGCTAGGGGGAGTTTACTATTTAAATCACGCGCGTCCCCGCGCCGATCATACTGCGCATACGCCGCCGGCTAAATTTCCCAGCGTGCATTGCCTCAAATGACGTCGCAAGGACGTCATTGTTTTCGACGTTAACGCTATTAACGTATGGCCGTATTCCCGAACGACTTACGTAAACGACTTAAAAAATTCGACGCGGGAACGACGGCCATACTTAACATAGGATACGCCGCACTTACCCCGCATATAGCAGGGGTAACGATCCGCCGGAAAAAGCCGAACGCAAACGACGTAAAAAAAAACCGACGGCCGGGCGTTCGTTTCAGAATCGGCGGTTCTCCTCATTTGCATATTCGTCGCGTATAGTAATAGAAGCGCCACCTAGCGGACATATATATATGTGGCTAAATTCACATAGAGTGGCGTAATTTTGTGCGCTAGGCCACCGTAAATTAGAGAGGCAAGTGCTGTATTTACCAAGCTAAGTTACGGCGGCGTAGCGTAAATGGGCCGGCGTAAGCCTGCTGAATTAAATGTGTTTGATGTGGGCATGTTTTATTTAAATTAAATGTGACCCCACGTAAATTACGTTTTTTACTAATATCCGTGGACGTATCCCAGTGCGCATGCTCCAAATTACGCCGCTAAAACTCATTGGTTTCGACGTGAACGTAATTTACTTCCAGCCCCATTCACGGACGAGTTACGCAAACGACATAAAATTTGAAAAATTTGACGCGGTCCCGACATCCATACTTAACATTGGCTGCGCCATCTTTTTGGTGGTTTATCTTTACGCCTGAAAACGCCTTACGTAAACGGTGTATCTTTACTGCGACGGCCAGGCGTACGTTCGTGAATAGGCGTATATCGCTGATTTACATATTCTAGGCCTAAATCAGCGTACACGCCCCTAGCGGCCAGCGTAAATAGGCAGCTAAGATACGACGGCGTAGGAGACTTACGCCGGTCGTATATTAGCAACATTTAGGCATATCTCACTTTGAGAATACGCTTAAATATACGACGGCGCAGATTCTAAATTACGACGGCGTATCTACTGATACGCCGTCGTAATTCTTTCTGGCCAATAAAATTTTATTCTGAGGCTAAGATAAAGCTGAAGTCATTAATTAAGCATAGCAGTCAGGCAATTAGAAATGTCAGTAGAAATTGTCAGTAAGGACAGCCTATGCTGTTCTTTGAATAGCAGTGTATAACAATGTTAGAAAGGCCATTCTTCTTCGCACTCCTGTCTGCCACTTCTTTAATACTCACACTGAGAGACTATTTTATGTTTAATGGTAAATACGACTAAATAAAATAGCAAGACACACTGCTCAATTACTCTGAAAAAGCAGCGAGAAGCCAAGACATGACACATAACGGTTGTAGGAGGAAGAGTGGCCACTAGACTTTATAGAAAGTCATTATTCACATAAAACATGGACGCTTGGAGTGCCTAGAGTGCTTACATTAGTGCAAATATTAGTAATTTTTCTATTTTAAGAGTGTGAAGTGTTTTTATCAAATGCCCTCGAAAGTATTATAAAACTGCCGCTATTACAGAAGATAAATATGTGTTCGGCAATTACAGTCCTTACTGAGCATATAGTTTTATACGTTGGCAGGTAGTAAAAATTTATATTAATGAAAAATAATGTGCAGCTGATGGCTTACAGCTAGCCTGTACTGCCATTAAAGGTAGTAAACTGACAGCAGTAGTTAAAGCGGACCTAACATCAGATACACTATATTACCAAAAGTATTGGGACACCTGCTTTTACATGGACATGAACTTTAATAGCATGCCAGTGATAGTTCGAAGGGTTCAGTATTGAGATGGTCCACCCTTTGTAGCGATAACAACTTCAACTCTTCTGGGAAGGCCTTTCACAAGGTTAAGGAGTGTGTCTATGGGAATGTTTGACCATTCTTCCAGATCCAGAAGCGCATTTGTGAGGTCAGGCACTAATATGGATGAGAAGGCCTGGCTCACAGTCTCTGCTCTAATTGGCCTTGTTCACTAAGTTAATCTAACAAACCTTTGAGGGCTTTACAGAACAGTTGTATTTATTACTGAGATAAATTTACACACAGGGGGGACACTATTTACTAATTATGTGACTTTCGAAGGCAATTGGTTCCACTAGATTTTAGTTAGAGGTATCAGAGTAAAGGGGGCTGAATACAAATGCACGCCACACTTTTCACATATTTATTCGTAAAAAATTCTGAAAACCATTTATCATTTTCCTTCCACTTCACAATTATGTGCCACTTTGTGTTGGTCTATCACATAAAATCCCAATAAAATATATTAACTGTATTTGCTGGCATATAAGACTGCCTTTTACACCTAAAAAAATGTCAAAAAAGCAGGGGTCGTCCTATACACCGGGTCAGCTGCTCGGTAGGGATGAGCTTCGCGTTCGAAACGAACGTATGTTCGTCTCGAACATCGTCCGTTCGATCGTTCGTCGAATTTCGAACAAAAACGATCGTTCGCGGCAAATTCGAGTGAAACGAAACGACCGTTTTTAAGACTTTTTTTTTTTTCCATTGATACATGTTCCCTGGGGCAAGACCCGGGTTCTGAAAGACGTTTTCCAACAATAACTTTAAAATTGGTCTTTAAAACGACCGTTTTTGAATTCGAACGTTCGAGTACCATAGACTTCAATGGGGTTCTAAATGTTCGTGCGAACGATTGGACCGTTCGACGCTTCTGGTGCGAACCGAACGTGGGGGTGTTCGGCTCATCCCTACTGCTCGGATTCCTGCTGGATGTGTGATAATACTGTATGTAGCTTCGGCTACATACAGTATATACTGCTTAGCCAATCCCGGTGAACGATGTATTCAAATGAATACAGAGCCTGCTCGGATTGGAGTAACAACCTCTGTCAATGCAAACAGGCTACATACAGTGGCCTTCTCGGATTAGCTTTGATAGCCAGAGAGGCATGGACTGATGATGTTACAGCCTCTGCCAATCCAAGCAGGCTTTGTATTCATTAATAGAATACATCGCTCACCGTGATTAGCTCCAGCTCCAGCAAGAAGGAAGAAGAATATGGCTCCAGTTCTGGGCTCATGTCCTGCGGGAATGTGTGGGAACGGAGTCCCTGCACTTTTTTCACAGCAGGAACGCAGTTCCCTTTGCAGGACTAGAGCAGCCGAGCCGCCCAAGCCATCGCAGGATTTAGAAAGAACTTGCTTAAAGTTCTTTCTAAATCCCGCGATAACTTGCGGAAGACCTCCGCAATGTCTCCTGGGAACAATGACAAAAGCTCCCAGGAGACATTGCAGCATCGAGGAAGTGATGGAATACCCGCACACTACCCGATAAATCCATATACAGGAAGCGGCCAGTAACATAAAGGATTACTAAGGTACAGTGGATGGAAAAAAAACATGTGGTTTAGTAATTATGCATTTGAGTGTATCATTTTTTTTTTTGATGGGGGAGTGGATGTTGGATGGGAGTTCCCACAATTTTTTCCACAGGACTTGACCCCTGCTCCAGCTTCAGCAGGAATGAAAAAGAATATGGCTCCAGAAGGAAGAAATATGAAGCGTTGGAAGCCTCGTGGAAGGTTTAGAAGTATGATGTGCAACATAGTAAATGCAGTGTAGGGCCAAGGAGTATAACATACAAAATAGTGTATATAGTGCAGGGGACAGAAGCATAATGTAGAACATAGTGGATGCAATGTAGGGGTGTAGGGGCCAGGAGTATAACATACAACATAGTGTATATAGTGCAGGGGTCAGAAGCATAATGTACAACATTGTGGATGCCGTGTAGGGGCCAGGAATATAACATACAACATAGTGGATGCAGTGTATGGGTCAGGAGTAGGGATGAGCTTTATGTTCGGGACGAATGTGAGTTCGACTCGAACATTGGCTGTTCGCCCATTCGCCGAACAGCGAGCAATTTGGGGTGTTCGCGGCAAATTCGAAAGCCATGGAACAGCCTTTAAAAGTCTATGGGAGAAATCAAAAGTGCTAATTTTTAAGATTAAAATGCAAGTTATTGTCATAAAATGTGTTTGGGGACCTGGGTCCTGCCCCAGGGGACATGTATCAATACAAAAAAAAGTTTTAAAAACTGCAGCTTTTTCAGGAGCAGTGATTTTAATAATGCTTAAAGTGAAACAATAAAAGTCAAATATTCCTTTAAATTTAATACCTTGGGGTGTCTATAGTCTGCCTGTAAAGTAGCGCATGTTTCCCGTGCTTAGAAAAGTCCCTGCACAAAATTACATTTATAAAGAAAAAAAAAAGTAGTTTAAAACTACTCATGGCTATTCATGAATTGTCGGGTCCCGGCAATACAGATAGAAGTCATTGAAAATGACATGGGTCCCCCGCCCAGTCCATTACCAGGCCCTTTGGGTCTGGCATGAATTTTAAAGGGAACCCTGTGCAAATTAAAAAAATGTCATAGGGGTCCCCCTCAAAATCCATACCAGGCCCTTCAGGTCTGGTATGGATTTTAAGCGGAACCCTGTGCCAGTATAAAAAAAAAATGGTGTGGGGTTCCCCCCAAAAAAATCCATACCAGACCCTTATCCGAGCACGCAACCTGGCAGGCCGCAGGAAAAGAGGGGGGATGAGAGAGTGCCCCCCCTCCTGGACTGTACCAGGCCAAATGCCCTCAACATGGGGAGGGACTTTTCTAAGCATGGGAAACATGTGCTACTTTACAGACATACTATAGACACCCCCCAGGTATGACATTTAAAGGATTATTTCACTTTTATTGTTTCACTTTAAGCATTGTTAAAATAACTGCTCCCGAAAAAAATGTCTGTTTTTGCATTGATACATATCCCCTGGGGGAAGACCCAGGTCCCCAAACACTTTTTATGACACTAACTTGCATATTAACCTTTAAAATTAGCACTTTTGATTTTTCATGTTCGTATCCCATAGACTTTAACGGTGTTTGCGTGTTCGAACAAATGTTTTGCCTGTTCGCATGTTCTGCTGTGAACCGAACTGAGAGGTGTTCAGCTCATCCCTAGTCAGGAGTATAACATACAACATAGCGTATATAGATGCCAGAGCGTATAACAGAAGCATAATGTACAACATAGTGGATGCCGTGCAGGAGTCAGGAGTATAACACACAATGTAGTGAGTGCAATGCAGGGGTCAGGAGCATAATGTACAACATAGTGGAGGCAGTGCAGCTGTCAGTAATACTGTGCTACTTACTGCTCCTCAGTGGGAGAAAATATGCTTAAAATGTGGTGTAAGAAAGCAGTGTGGATAGTGTGGGTGCTCAGTGAGCTCTCTCCCTCACACCAGCTCTTTTGTGGCTTCCACTTCTCCAGGACCCTGCTTCTCCCCCCTTCTCCCTGCCATTCATAAGTAAAGACTAAGCCACTGGTGGCATGAGCCATGGACACAGCCTGGGACACAACCTTTGACGACTGACTGTCTGTCCTGGCAAATCAGCGACAGTTAATAAGTATGCAGTTCAGGTCTTCTTTAACGCTACATTCACACTGGAGAGTAGCGTATTCAGGTATTTTTACAGGTAGATTGTTTTTGGCTATTCAGAAAATTAACTAGGGCAGGATCAGACATTTTTTTGCTTCATAGACTTTATTTTAGAAGTGCCTGGAAAATGTGTGAGGCGGCGTACACAGAATCCAGCGAGAAGCTCGCTGGGAGACGTATTCTGCCGAGAAAACCGGTCGTGTGTACACTTTCGTCGAGCAAACCCTCGGGCAGCTCGTCGAGCCAAAATAGAGAGCAGGGTCTCTATTTTCTGGACGGGAGTAGAATTTGGCTCGGCGAGGTTCTCGACGGGCTGTTTTCCCGACGAGAAGCTCCATCGTGTGTATGCTAAGAAAACCCGCGCATGCTCAGATAAAAGTAGGAGACTGGAGCACATCCTTGGTAAAAGTAGCGTTTGGAATGGAGATAGCACATTCGTCACGCTGCCAACATTATTGCATCGTTTAATTGCAGTGTTCTTTAAAAAATATTACAATGGCACAAAACAGGACCAGTGTTTTTTAAATTTGCTGCTGATATTCCCACAGAGTTCTGACATAGTTTGTGAAACAACTAGATGATTAGAAATGAAAAAAAATAAAAATTAAAAATGAAGATCCCAGGATTTGAAATACAGGACAAAAATAAAATAAAAAATGAGATCTCATTTTTTTTTGTCCTGTATTTCAAATCCTGATCTTCATTTTTACCTTTTTTTTTTAATTTCTAATCATCAGGGGTGTCAAACTGGTGGCCCTCCAGCTGTTGCAGAACTACAAGTCCCATCATGTCTCTGCGTGCAGGAGTCATGCTTGTAATTGTCAGTCTTGCAATGTCTCATGGGACTTGTAGTTCTGTAACAGCTGGAGGACCGCCAGTTTGACACCTGTGATCTAGTTGTATTTGGGTGTCAAGTTACCCCCCACTGAAACATTATTGTTTGGTCTTATCTCATCTGTTCCTTTCTAATTACACCTTTAAAATGATTTAAAAACATAACCTGCCTTCTCACAAGCTACATTATTTTTTGGAGTAAAAACACATAGACAAGTATGAACTGTAAACTCAAAAATCACCATTTATTTTGGTTAAGGATTAGAACTCCAAAAACCAAAAAGGCAGCACTGGATAGCTTGCTGCCATTTGTGCACAGACAGGTGGGGCGTCATGTGACTGCTTAGCAGTTGGATTCAAAATTTGGAAGTTGAGAGGCTCCTCCAGGAAGGAACGTGTGGTCTTGGACTCCCAGAGGTCAGAAACTGGAGCAGGGCAGGCAGATGTCACAAAGTTGTGGTACTACAGCAGACTGTCCTCTGGTACACCACCTGGAAGGAAGGGAGTCATCTTTTGCTTTTTCGCAAGGCCTTCCTTGGTGGATTCCCTCCAGCCTGCTCTCTGACCCTCTCTGCAGCCTTCTCAGCAGCCTTCCTCTTCTGCCTGGCTGGAGGCGGGGCCATGGAGGCAGTACTCATGCCAGGAGGAGGAGTAGCAGAACGTGGTGGAGGAGGAGAAGGAGCAGGAGAAATAGAATCAAGGGGAGGAGGAGAACAAGAAGGAGGAGGGGGAGGAGAAGGAAAAGCAAAAGAAGAAGGTGAAGAATGAGTAGGGGAAGCAGTAGGGGCAAGAGAAGAATGAGTAGGGGAAGCAGTAGGGGCAGAAGAAGAATGAGTAGGGGGAGCAGTAGGGGCAGAAGAAGAATGAGTAGGGGGAGCAGTAGGGGCCGGAGAAGAATGAGTAGGGGGAGCAGTAGGGGCAGGGGGAGAAGAAGGGAGTAGGGGGAAGCAGTAGGGGGAGCAGTAGGGGCAGGGGAAGAATGAGTAGGGGGAGCAGTAGGGGCAGGAGAAGAATGAGTAGGGGAAGCAGTAGGGGCAGGAGAAGAATGAGTAGGGGAAGCAGTAGGGGCAGGAGAAGAATGAGTAGGGGAAGCAGTAGGGGCAGGAGAAGAATGAGTAGGGGAAGCAGTAGGGGCAGGAGAAGAATAAGTAGGGGAAGCAGTAGGGGCAGGAGAAGAATGAGTAGGGGAAGCAGTAGAGGCAGGAGAAGAATGAGTAGGGGAAGCAGTAGGGGCAGGAGAAGAAGAAGAAGAAGGAGGAGGAGAGGGATGTGAACAGAGCACCGTCTCCTCAGTGAGGTGACCCCTCACCGCCTTATTGGCTAAGGTGACGAGGAGTCCCTCAAAGAGGAGACGCTGGTCCTCACTCATGTGGTCCATTTTGGCCAGAATAAAGGTCAAAAAGCCCTCCTGAGAGGTGGCAGGCTGCTGGAGGCTGGCCTGTGCCTCGCGAATGAGGGCCAGTGAGGCCTCGCGAACCCTCATATCCCTCGCGGCCCTTCTGGGTTGAAGGCGTATTGGAGGCACCTGACACCTAGCACTGCTACTAGGCCCAGCCACCTCCTCCGAGCAACTTGGGCCTGCCACCTCCTCCGAGCCACTTGGCCCTGCAACCTCCTCCAAGCCACTTGGGCCTGCAACCTCCTCCGGTAAACTTGCCCCTGCCACCTCCTCTGTGCCACTCACCCTGCCCTCCTCCTGCCTGGCACTTTCATGTACCTCCTGCTGGCTGATATCCTCCTGTGTATTAAAAAAAGGGACAGTTTTACTTTTGGGTTCCAAAACCACACACAATTTTCAGCTCATGACTGTTGCAAACTGTTTGTCAAGAAATTGATAAGCCAATCATTCTGACCCCTGCAGTTTGTATATTTTTAACCTCTTCTCTTCTTAATGCACCAATATAATACATTTAGATATTTAGATATAATATAAATTTAAAAAAAATACTCTAAATTTACTTCATTAATTTTGAAATGTATACCTATATCCACTTAGTTTTTGTACTTTTACCCCTCCCTCTATTTTTTATTTCCCTCTCTCACTAAATAATGGTGGGTGGGCTTATTAGTCCATCCAACACATTAAATCAGGGATCCTCAAACTACAGCCCTCCAGCTGCTGTGGAACTACACATCCCATGAGGCATTGTAAAACTCTGACATTCACAGACATGACAAGGCATGATGGGAATTGTAGTTCATGAACAACTGGAGGGCCAAAGTTTGAAGACCCATGCATTAAATGATATACAAATAATTATTTAAGCAGAATATAAACTTTAAATATACACTTTAATTCACTTATTAATAGGATTTTTTTCACCCTTTTTTTCTCTCTCTTCTTTCTCCTTGCTTTCTCATCCCTCTCTACCCTCTCCTCTACTTGTGTTTTATCTCCCGCACACTCCCCCCCTCCCCTTCTCCACAATTCTTCTTCCATCTACCCCTGGGGACTGTACTCCTGAGGTCCTAGAGGTAAAATAGGTGAAAATATAGTTTGGGAGCCCATCCGGTAGAAGATGAGTTTAGGATCTTGAAATACCCATATTATCCATACTATAACCAACGTAGATTAACTTAATACACTGAGACCATTTTTGGACATTTTTGTATGTTAATGTATATATGTATTCTGTGTCCTTCTGTTTGTTTTTGTATGTTTCCTAAAAAATGTTTTTAGAAAGTTTAAAAAAAATAATAATAATTAACCTCAACATTAGTGGCCACTACTGACTAATGATATGTAAAACACATTTAGCTAGTCCTTTTTTTTTACCTTTAAACATCAAAACATCTATTTTCCTAAATTGAAACCACACACACACATTTGCACATTGAAAGTACTATACCTGGCCCCAGACAGACAAATCCGGCTCTTGCTCCAGGATGGAAGGCTGCTGAGAGGTCTCATATACTGGAGGAGTATCAGGTTGCCTGGAGGGAAGTCTGGACCTCCCTCTTTCTCTTCCTCTCTGTCTTCTGGGGGGAAGGCTGGAAAGTGATGGCCTTACTTCCAAGTGGTCATCCAGAAAGGACAGTCTGTTGTAGTACCACAACTTCGGTACATATACCTACCCTGCTCCAGCTCCAGACCTCATCGAATTTAACACCTTGACATGTTCCTTCCTGTAGGAGCCTCTCAAAGTTCCAATTCTCAGCTCAGCAGTCACATCATGCCCCACCTGCCTGCGCACAAGTGGGAGCAGGCTCTCCAGTGCTGCTGTCCTCAGTTCTTTGTTTCGGGACCTAGGGTCTTTGGTGGCCCACAGCACTGTCTGCTCCCTCCATCTGTCTATGAAGACTTCTAGAAAATCCCTTTTATTGAATTTATTCATTTCTGCCAGACAAAAAAAAAGAAAAATACAATAATGTCAATCCACAGTCTTGAAACTCGAGTACTCTTTATCAACATCTAGCCCTTAAAGATCTTTCCTGAATATGCCTCTGCTGCAGGGCCGCCATCATGAATTTTGGGGCCCCTTACACAGCTTCAGGCATGGGCCCCCTGGAGCAGAGAACCGGGGGGGGGGGGGCTGCCACAGAAAGTAAAAGAGAGAGAAATATACACATATTATATATATATCTAGATATATATCTAGATATATATAGATATATATATCTAGATATATATCTAGATATATATATTTTTTGGTTTATTATTTTTGTAAAGGGTGGTTGCCATATGGGGCCCTGCGGACCCCCGGGCCCCTTACAGGTGTACTGCCTGTACCCCCTGATGGCGGCCCTGCTCTGCTGTCCCAAGTTCAAAGCCTACCTACACGCCTGTCGTTCAATCGTCTTCCTTCCGCACCCCGGTCGGACGTACGACACGTGTGTTCGAGCATGACATACACTCCGCACACGTCTTCCGCCCATGATTATGAATTCGATGTTTCCCCGCCCCCTCCGGCGTGCAAACGACAAGGAGGAATTTGCATATCATGTGTTGGTCAGTTCATAGGAAAAAAATGACCAGTTGTGTGTAATGAGGCCTAGATCCCTTCACTCATTTGTGGATGAAACGTTAGAAAAGATCTAGTTTGGGCAAGACTTTTAAAAGCGACCATTTTCAACATGTATTAAACCACGTATTTTACAAATACATCTGTGAAAAACTACCTTGCCCCCACACCATACTTTGAGCAAAATGCTGTATCTAAACGCGGTTATGTACGACAGCACTATAGATGGCCATTTCAGAAAATGTTTATTGTAACTTTCTCCTAGGTTATCATATTTAAGTAGCCCACCAACTCATCCCATCACTAATAAACGTAGTTACATACCGTCGTTGAACCCGAGCGTTCTCTCCGCCGTCTTCCGCCAACTGGGAACGCCACTTTCACTTCACGTGGTATCCCGTTATAGACGCAGATGTGCGACGCAACGCACGTCTCCCCACCCCTGACGTTCTGTGTCGTCCTTTCCCCGACCCTCTTTCATTATTTCTCCTAGGTTATCATATGATAGCTCAACAACTTATACCATCACTAATAAACTTGAAAATGTAGTTACATACCGTCGTTGAACCCGAGCGTTCTCTCCGCCGTCTTCCACAAACTGGGACCGCCCCTTTCACTCACGTGGTATCCCTTTATTTGCGCGCATGTGTGACGTTCCGCACGTGTCCCCACCCCTGACGTTCAGTGTAGTCCTTTCCCCGCCCCTTATCCTTCATTTTATTTATCGGGGAGCCTAAAAACATGGACGCACAACAAGCAGGCTGGGCGGGAGAGAGCTCAAGGAGAAGACGAAGCTTTAAGGCAACCAATATGACCTTCGAGGAGATGGTGGAGCTGGTCTTCATATTTCAAAGGGAGGACTATGATGGGAGGCGTGGACCTTACAAGCACCCGAATAAGGTCAAGGCCGAAATTATGGAGAAGGTGGTGAGGAGGCTCTATCAAAAATTTGGGGTGCGAAGGAGCAAGGAGCAGATCCGAAAGAGGTGGTCGGATCTGAAACTGCGGGAGCCAGAGACCATGAGCAGGATCAGGAGAGTTCTAAAAAGTAAGTCAGTTTCATGTTTTTTTTTTTTTTGCGCCATGTGCTTTTTCTTGCAGGTTGTACTGTATGTATTCAATTTTTTTGGGACCAAGCATTGGTCGGAAAAGTCGTCGATTCTTTCGGAACGTCGACTCCTACGATCAAATATTGAACAAGTTTTACAGGGCCGGACTTACCATTGGGATTTTTGTTTTTTTTAGGGGTCCGGAGGTCCCCATGGGCCCGGATGCCCCCAGAGCCCCGGACAGCAACCCCTACTTTTTTCTTAAAAAAAAAAAAATATGTTTTTTTTAATATATTTATTTATATATATATATATATATGTATTATTATTATTATTATTATTAAAGGGCCCAGAGGTCTCCAGGGCCCCCGGATGGCAACCCCCCCGCCCTTTTTTTATAAAAAAAAAAATATTTATATATATATATATATATATATATATATATATATATATATATATATTTTTTTTTTTGTTTATTATTAAAGGGCTCAGAGGTCCCCAGGGCCCCATGTGGCAACCCCCCCCCCCTTTTTTTTAATATAAATGTTTTTTTTTTTTTTTTGTTTATATATTTTTTTTTTTTAATAAAAGGCCGGAGGTTCCCCAGGGCCCCCCTTTTTTATGTATTTTTTAATAAATGTTTATTTATTTAATTTTTTTAGGGGTCTGGAGGTCCCCAGGGGCCCAGAGGCCCCCAGACAGCAACCCCCACTTTTTTTTTAATTTTTTTTAAATAAAATAATCTGTTTTTATATATATATATATATATATATATATATATTTATATTTATTTATTATTATTATTATTGAAGGGTACAGAGATCCCCAGGGCCCCGGATGGCTACCCCCTTTTATATATATATATATATATATATATATATATATATATATATATATATTAAATTTTTTTCTAAATTTCTTCTTTTTTTGGTAAAGGCCCCCCTTGCTTCTCAATTTCTTTCAGGCGGCAGCAACCCCCCCCCCCCCCCCCCCAATTCTCTGCTCCAGAGGGCCCTTGCCTTAAGTTGTGTAAGGGGCCCCAAAATTCCTGATGGCGGCCCTGCGCATACCTCCCAAAACGCACGGATTCTGTGGGACTTTCCGCTTCTTCCCGCAGTCCCGGGAAAGGGTTTGTTTTCCCGCACTGCAATAGGAGGCAGCACGGAAGCAGGAGGAACCGGAGCGGTGTGTGGAGGACTATGGCTGCTGAAGGGAAAAAAGCCAACAGCCGGGCTAATGACAGTCTGTGGCCCTGGCTGTCGGCACAGATGAGAGGCACTCCCCCCCCCGCTCAACAACTTCAAAACCCCCCCCCCCCCGTTCAACAACTTTAATTGCGCACCCCTCCTCGCTCAACAACTATGAACCCCCCTCGGTCCAGGGGGCCCCTTCAACACTCAAGCCCAGGGGCCCCCACCACCCTAAGTCCTGCCCTGGTTGTGAGCATGATATTTGGTCGTAGGAGTCGACGTTCCGAAAGAACGACGACTTTTCTGACCAATTGTTGGGCCCAAAACATTGATCTCACTAATGTTGTGCAATTTTTTAGTTTAAAGTGAGATCAATTGTGGTATTAATGTTGATGTGTTATTAAAGAAATGCTCTTACTGTAAAATAAGACAATATACAGAAAAAGGAGAGTCTGCTCAGCAGTTGGTGACACATGTGGACTCATTTGCAGAATTGTTGGCCACAAGAATAATCCATTTATGGGTTCACACAGAGGTGAGGTGATCCAGTGTATACTTGGTTTGCCTACATGTTTCAAACTATAACAAAGGTACAAGAAATGTAATAATGTTTGGGAATGCCTAGAATCCTGTGTTCTGCCCAGAGGGGGCTGTTCAAAACATCAATAGTCCCACAAATGGTCTAAACCAAAGTAGATTCCTCTTTCAGGCCTCTTCATCTTTCCATTTTCTTCATTCTCGTAGGGCGGCATGAAGCTTCTACACAGGAGCAGCAAGGCAGCACCCAAGCCCCACCCCCGCGGGATGATGATGCCACTACATCCGGTAAAGTAACATATTAACACAGCTTCAGCTAATCTAGATGTAGGCCTGCTAAATTTTAATACATGATTTGGTCACACATTTTAGGAGCTGGTGGCGGCTTGGATACCCACAGTGCTCATCTCCTCATTTCACAGGTCCAGTCCTGCAGGGATGACATTGAGGATATGAACCAGGAGATACGGCACAAGACCAAAGAAGTGGAAAATAAATTAAAAAATATTATTGATGTTCTGGGGAGGGTTTGATTTAAGGGGGTTTCACTTTTGTAATCTTTGTTTTAAAAAAAAAAAAAAAGACCAAAAAAAAACAATAATTATGTCTTAATCAAAAATACCCCCCAAAAAAATATATATTTTTTAAATCAAAAAGACAAAAAATATATATATATATATATATATGTTTTAATCAAAAAGACCAAAAAAAAAAAAAATATATGTTTTAATCAAAAAGACCAAAAAAAAAATATATGTTTTAATCAAAAAGACCAACAAAAATATACATATATGTTTTAATCAAAAAGACCAAAAAAAAAAATATATGTTTTAATCAAAAAGACCAAAAAAATATATATGTATTTTTTAAATCAAAAAGACCAAATATATATATATATATATATATATATATATATATATATATATATATATATATATATATATATATAATTATATGTTTTAATCAAAAAGACCAAAAAAAAAAAAAAAAATTTATATTTTTTGAAATCAAAAAGAAAAAAAATTAAAAAAAAATATATAAAAATTATTACCTCATTCTGTTTGTTAAAAACATAATTGTTCAACAAATAAAGAGATTTTGATATAGAAAAAAGTGTGTGTGGTTTTGCTTAAAATACCAATAACTGTACATGTGATTTTTTTGGATGTCACCTAGGAAATTAGTTGATAAGGAAAATACACTTGACACTACATGTAGAACAATATGAAAAAATATGAAAAACACAAGCAAGACATAAAATGTTTTTGAAAAAGATTTTAAATTTTTTGAAACAGAAATTAAACCACATTTGGTTGGGATGGTATGGCCCCCCTACCCATAAAGTATTGAACATATTTGTCCCTCACTTCACGGGCACTCTGGGGGGGCAGTCCTTGATGGGCAGCTTCAAGACCTGGCAATGTTTGCTCTGTTTCAAAAAGGACAGCCTCGGGTCCAACCGGGGCAAGATAGGTTGTCGATTGTCTTCGCAAAAAAATATGGAGTATGCAACAAGCAAAAATAATATAGTTCCACTTGTACTCCGCCATGTGGAGAGAGGTCAAGAAAAGGCGGAACCGGCTGGCCATTATTCCGAAGGTGTTCTCCACCACTCTCCGGGCTCTGGCCAGCCGGTAGTTAAAGACCCTCCTCTCTGGGGTGAGGGTCCGCTGAGGGAATGGCCTCATAAGATGGGGTCCCAACGCAAACGCCTCATCAGCCAAGAAAACAAATGGCAGCCCTTCAAGATTCTGGTCATCCGGTGGCAATGACAGATCCTCCTCTTGAAGGCGAAGCGCAAACTCGGTCTGCTTGAGCTCCCCCATCCGAAATCTGTCCATTCATCCGACATCCACAAAAAGGAATTCGTACTGCGCTGACACCACCGCCATCAGCACAATACTATTGAACCCCTTGTAATTGTAGAACTGGGATCCTGAACGGGGTGGAGGCACGATGCGGACGTGCTTCCCGTCGATGGCTCCCCCGCAGTTGGGGAAGTTCCACCGCCTCTGAAAGTCCATGGCCACAGACTGCCACTCCTGTGGCGTGGACGGAAGCTGTGGAAGAAAAAAAATTCAAAAAATTAATTATCCCCGAAACATTGCAAGCTGATTATACAAAGACATTATAAGCATTAAAACATTTCTTTGAACTAGCATATTATACCTAAATAGATTTAGTCAATTCTCACAGTAAACACCCCCTCTGATGTGCCAGTGCCCAAGTTTTGTGTGGGCCTAGATGAGTTTGGGAGTACAAAAAAAATAGTGTACATAGACTTTTAAAACACATTTTGGAGGGGAGGGCTAGATGAGTTTGGGAGTACAAAAAAAAAAAAAAAAGTGTACATAGACTTTTAAAACACATTTTGGAGGGGAGGGCTAGATGGGTTTGGGAGTACACAAAAAAAAAGAAAAAAGGGTACATAGACTTTTAAAACACATTTTGGAGGGGAGGGCTAGATGAGTTTGGGCAAAGGGGACATTCACAGCATATTCACAGCATATTCACAGAATATTCCAAATTCATGGGGGCAAATTCATGGGGGCAAAGGGGACATTCACAGCATATTCCAAATGGTAATTATGGAAGGAGGAGATAAGTGCAATACATTAGCATACATTATATACATAAAATGAGATAGTAAAGGAGAAAACTTACCCTCATATATTCCTCCTGCAGAACCTGGTTGATAGCAGAGCAGGTATCAGGAATAATAAGGCCCAGAGCCTGGGGGGAGATGCCGTAGAGAACTTTAAGTCCTGAAGGCTTCTCCCAGTTGCCAGATAACGTAGGGTGGCAACTAGCCTCTGCTCAGCACCAATAGCCTCCCGCATAACGGTGTCCTGCCTGGTAATATAGGGGGACACCAAGGCCAACAGGTGCTGGAAAACAGGATCCGACATCCTCAGGAAATTCCTGTAATCTTTAGGATTATTTTCCTGAAGCTCCCGCAGCAAAGGCATATGTGAGAATTGGTTCCTACGGAGCAACCAATTCCTGGTCCATGAACGCCTCCTCACCCTGTTCATGGACTCGTCATCTAGGTCTAAAAGCAATAGACCTATAGACATGGCACGCACAGCACGAGCTTGCCGATGACGAGATGCCTGCAACATGGCTACAAGGTTAGAAACGAACGTCTAAACAGAATTGCACTAAACAGACCGCACTGAAGAACAGCAAGACCTATGAAGAACGACCTGAAAATCAAAAACGGGCGGACAGGACCGCAATGTAAAACAATACGACCTGACCGCACGCCCCGATAGCCAAGATACAAACCCACAAGTACAAACTGAACGGCAGAGATCGATCTGAAAAGCACGAAAACTGAGAAGCGCGAATCGTCACTCACCAAACTTTTACTAACACGCGTAAACACGAGATTAGCAAAAGGAGCCCCAAGGGTGGCGCCAAACCAAACGTACGTCCCCTTTATAGTGCCGTCACACGTGGTGAACGTGAGATCGACGAGATTTGGACTTTGAACGTGTGTACGCAAAGCAAGCTCATCGAGCTGCTCGACGAGCAGAACAGGAAACTCGACGGGCGGAACGATGTGTTTGGCCCGTCGAGTTTCTCGGTCGTGTGTACGCCGCCTGACACGTGTTTTTACGCATTTATCAGGTGCTCCCTCTGAAGTCTATGTGGCCATAAAACCCAAATCGTGTACTTTTTTGAGCAACAGTCATCTAGCAATAGGTGCCTGAGCTATTCGGTTCAAACAGACATGATTTAAAACAATGGGGTTTTTAATTTAGTGGGTTGTGCTTGCTTCAAGCTACAGAACTCTCAGGTGTGAATGGGTCCTAAATCAGAATCATAGCTCCCTAAACCCAAACATGAAACTCTCCAGCCAGTATTCACACCCTTGTGCAGAGGTCAGTGGTATATTCTATAACATAGCATATACAGTGGAAAGTTTAGAAGTATGATGTGTAACATAGTGAATGTAGTGTAGGGCATCACTTTACGATGTCCCAAGCCAAATTGTTTCCGCACCAGAATTAGAGTGCTAAATGCTCTTACTCTATGCCAGGGGTCTCCAAACTTTCTAAACAAGGGGCCAATTTACTGTCCTTCAGAATTTAAAGGACTGTGGCCAGTGTGAGTAGAAAATGCCCTGACATCAGTGGAAGTAAGGTAATGGAAAGGAGAAGGGATGGACAGCCGCACTCCAAATAACTGAAGAGTTGTCTTTTATTGTAAAAGAAGCATAAAAATGCACCACAAAAATATTACAGCCATGAATAAGCACTGACCAGTGTGAAACGCGTCGGCTGTTCCTGTTTTGCCTTTGCAGCTGTCCATCCCTTCTACTTTCCATTACCTGCCTAGTGCATTGCCGGCGCCCGTGGTTTCCTGATTCCATCTCCATATTGCATAGCAGCCTCACCTGGAGCGGTGATTTTGTCTTTCTCCCATCAGTAAACAGAGCCCCATCATTGGTATCAGTGGGAAGAATAGTGCCCTGTTGTTGGTATTGATCAGAAAAAAAGTGCCCCATAGTTGGTATCATTGGAAGGAATAGTGCACCACCATTGGTATTGGTGGAAGGAATAGTGCCCAATTTTTGGTATTGATGGGAGGAATAGTGATGCATTGTTAATATCAGGGGAAAGAATAATGTCCCATCATTGAAGTGGAAGAAACAATACCCTGTCATTGGTGTCAGTGGAAGAAATAGTGTCCCATTGTCGGTGTCAGTTCAGTGGAAGTAATAATGATGACCCATCATTGGTGTCAGTAGGAGAAATAGTTCCCTGTTGTTTGTGTCAGAGGGTGACATAGTGCCCTATTGTTGGTATGGGCTGCAGGAATTATGCCCCACTGTTAGTGGAAGAAATAGTGTCCAGTTGTTGGTGTCAGTGGAAGTAATAATGACCCATCATTGGTGTCAGTGGAAGAAATAGTGTCCCATTTTTGGTGTCAGCGGAAGTAATAATGACCCATCATTGGTGTCAGTGGGAGAAATAGTGCCCTGTTGTTTGTGTCAGTGGGTGGAATAGTGCCTCATTGTTGGTATCAGCTGCAGGAATTATGCCCCACCGTTGGTGTCAGTGGTAGAAACAGTGTCTTGTATCTGTGGGAATAATAGTGCCCCAAGAGCCGAATAAAGAAAAGCAAAGGGGCGCATCTAGCCCCCAGGCAGCAGTTTGGAAACCACTGCTTTATGCTATTAGTTTTTTTTCTGTTTCTACTGCCAGTTTGTTATGTTCCACGGGGGAATAAATTTGTTTTTGAAAAAAAAAGGCACTTTTTTTTCATCATTGAGATGTGTTTATTCTCCAATTTGACCTTTGTGTTCTACATAACTCTACAGTAAAGCGCTTACATTTTATGATTTGGTTATTTTATTTTTCCTGCCTGTGGTTGAAGACTTTATGTTTTTTTTTCTAAGTGTTGTTAAGTCATACAGCATATTTGTTACCCTGGTTATAAAAAATACATTAGTTATGAAGCCTGAAAGTTATTGATTTACACTGCTTGAATTTAATAGTTCCAAAACACCCATTATAACCATTTAACAATCATTCCAAGCTTCAAAGTCAAAAGTGTTTCTTTTCAAAGGAGAACTGGGTTTGTATTATATTAACCGATACAATATACCCATCGGTTAAATCCACATTCCTCCGACCTTCTAATTATGAAAACCATAAAGCTTGTAAAATGTTTGATTGCTTTCTCAATGTTTGCTAATGGAACTCCACATCAACCCGTCTGCACGAGATCAACTATTTTCACATCCCGTGTGATACATTAAGAGAAATTAATACCATACCTGCTTTTTAAGTGCTCTCCATTTAATCCCCACTGGTGATATACAATAAAACATGACGCGTACATTACACTTGCATGAAGATAGGCCACAATTACAAAAAAAAAATCTAACATCTCAATAAATAGTTAAAATGTCATGAGACCTACAAGGTTAAAATCAATGCATTATTAAACCATAATATCATTGTTACATAGCCATCAAAATAATACATATAAATCACCTCTTCAAGGTCAATGGAAAACAAAAATATATATTATAGTCTGTAACAGTAGTTGAAATTTCATACTGTTTGTGTAAAATTGCAGTTTATAAAAATTTACACAAACCTAGGGTGGTATGTTGGGTTCCACATGTTTTTATCCCCTGTATTGTTAACATGACATATGTCAATGCTAATTTCAGCCCTTGGACTACAATTTGAACCCCTGGAGCCTTCAGAATCCTAAATCAAATCTTTGATTCACTCACAAGTCTCTCCTTTCTTTTTCTTTGGTCGCCAATTCTCATGCAGAGCTTCTCTTGTGCTGCTTTTATACTGTAGAAAACATTTTAGTTGCCATCAATTATTCTTCCTGCTTTTTTTTGTTTGGTCAAAAATACTAAATAAGTTTGATTAGTATTGTCAATGCTAATTTCAGCCCTTGGTCTAACAGAAGAAGTACAGGACGGAGAACTGGGTGAGACACTACGAGGGATATTTAACAAAGCACTCAAACGAGAACCAAATGCACTGAAGCAATTTGCAAGAGTGCATAGAATACAAAGATCTTACAATGCCCAGAGAAACTCACCAAGGGACACCATAGTAAGATTTCAGGACTTCGAACTAAAAGAGTTAGGGCCAGATTCTGTAAGAATTCCGGCGGCGTAGCGTAAGCCAGTTACACTACGCCACCGCATCGTACTAGAGCAAGTGCTTTATTCTCAAAGCACTTGCTCCGTAGGTTTCGCCTGCGTCGCATAAATCGCGCAGCGTAAACCCGCGCAATTCAAATGGGGTGGCTTGTATTTAAATTAAGCGCGCCCCCGCGTCGAATGAACTGCGCATGCGCCGGCCGGGGAAAAAGCCCAGTGCGCATGCTCCAGCTCACGTCGGAAAGCGTCGTTGAAACCGACGTCAAAACGACGTGAGCGTCATTTACGCAACTCCCTATTCGCGAACGAGTTGGTAAAACGACGTAAGCAACGGAAAAACCCGCCGCTGACCCGACGCCATACTTAACATGGCATCCGACGGGACCCGATGGCATCCGACGGTACTTCGTAAGGTTACTCCACATAGAAGCTGGGGTAACCTTACGCGAACAAAAACGACGTACGCGACGACGGGGCGGCGTAAAAGCGATCGAGAATCGGCGTACTACCTCATTTACATATGCAAATGCAAAAACAACGTAAAGGCCACCTAGTGGCTGGAGTTGTCATTACAACTACGATCCGCAAGTGTAATGGTGCTAAGCATCACGCGCATAGATACGAGACAAAAAAAACGGCGATACGATGGGGTATCTGAGATACTCCATCGTAACGCCGCTGAGAATCTGGCCCTTAGTGTCCCAAAGTACGAGAAACTCAGTTGTAATGGAATACAAAGGTACACAGTTACTTATATTCTCAGATCTATCTCCAGAAACTCTAGCACGTAAAAGGGCTCTGAAACCGGTGACGAATCATCTCCGGAAAAATAACATTACTTATAGATGGGGCTTTCCGGCTTGTCTGTCGGTTAAAAATCAGGGAGTCTCGGTATACATCCGGTTTCCAGAAGATGTGGAAGAATTCTGTAACAAACTGAGTATACAATATATAAAAGTGGACAACTGGGAAAAGAGACCCCCGGCATGGAAGAGGTGGAAGGATCAGGACTGGAATAGGGTGTAGAGTCTAGAATATATGACTTAACGAGGAACAAGAGATGGGAGGACTCAAGAGAATAGTTCTCCTCTCCCCTCTCTCTGTTTCTTCTTTTTTTTTTTCTCTTTTCTGTTTTAATCAGAGATGCAAAAAATGTTTTTCTTCTTTATTTTGTGTATCTGCTGTGTAATTTCTCTTCCATCTCTCCTCCTCCCCCTTTGGGTGGAGAGGAGGATTGGAACAATAGGTGGAGAGGAAAGAAGTACTCAGGATTCTATAAGCATGGTCAGGTCTATCGGGGGGAGGGAGGGGGCATGGGGTAGATATGTCTCTCCCCAAAATCCGGGAGCCGACCCTATAAAGAGGGAAGGTAATCGGAAAGGAGGGGGACATATTAAGGCACCTAGAAGGGCCCACTCGGCAAGTCGCCTGGCAGGGCGTGGTTCGAGGGAGTCTAACATTGAGGTACAATGTGCTTGGGGGAGGGGAAGGGGGGCGGGGTTATGTGGTATATGTGGTATATGTGGTTCCCTTGTTTTCATGATATGCAGATTAGGATTGGTGGCATTAAATTTGACCTGGAGAGTATTCTATGTCAAGCAGGGGTCTGACCCAAGGACAAAATATAGAAAATGGCTACATTAAAGTTTGTTACGTATAATGTACGGGGGCTAAATAACCCCAATAAGCGATATCAGATACTGCAGGATATGAGGAGACTCTCGGCCAATATAGTGTTTCTACAAGAAACCCATCTAAAGATAACATCCAAGACTAGATTAAATTTAAAAGAGTTCCCCACCTGGTTTCATAGTTACTCCCCAAATGAAAGGTCAAAAGGTACTGCAATAGGATTTGACAGAAATACACGGTTTATTCCAGAAGCTACAGAAATGTATTCTGAAGGAAGATACCTGTTTATAAAAGGGTGTATATCTAATATAAAATATACATTAGCAAATGTGTACTGTCCTAATGTAAGGCCAGCAGCGTACTTGAAGAAAATACTGAATAAACTAGAAGGATTTAGAGATGGTAGGGTGATCCTAACAGGGGACTTTAACTTTGTTTTTGACCCACTGTTGGACACCCAACCGATATCATTGAGATCAGAGGGAAAATGTGTAAAGGAAATCAAACACAAACTATACCAAATGCAATTAGTAGAAGCTTGGAGAACTCTTCACCCAAGGGAGAAAGATTTTACATATTTTTCCTCGGTTCACAGATCATATTCTAGAATTGACCATATCATTCTAGATCATCGGCTAATGGAGGGATTGAGAAGTGTAGACATAAAATCTATAACTCTGTCAGACCATGCCCCGGTGGTGATGGACCTAGATATGGGGGAGGTCCCGGTGGGACAGAGAACATGGAAATTGGATGAATCACTCCTGAGTAACATCAGGATAGCCGATGACCTGGAAAAGGATATGTGCCTGTTTTTCCTGGAAAATGATATAGAAAATGTTGCTCCCTCAACGTTATGGGAGACACACAAAGTGTACATGAGAGGGAGGTTGATAGCTGAAAATGCTAAAAGAAGGAAAATCAGGTTGTCTCAGAAGTTAAGGCTACTGGAAGAGATTTGGAGCTTAGAACAGTTACATAAAAAATCTCAGGAAGAGGATGTTTTAAAGTCCTTAACAAGGAAGAGAAAGGATCTGTGTAACCTATTAGAACAGGAAACTAAATGGGTGTTTAATATTATTATTATTAATAATAAGTGAACAATAATTTCTATGCCATGGGAAATAAACCAGGGAGATTTCTGGCAAGGACCATTAAACCTAGAAACTCACAAAACGTTATTTCTAAAATAAAAGACAAAAGGGGAAACCTGAGACATTCTACTAAGGAAATAACTAAAATATTCCAGGAGTATTATCAAAACCTATATAAGGTAAATAAAGAACAAGGTATATTAGAAACCCAGAACAGGAGAAAGAATATTAAAAAATATCTAGAAAAGATAAAGATCCCGGGCTTATCGGAGGAAGTAATAAGTAACCTGGAAAGGGAAATTACAAAAGAGGAAATAAGTCAAACTATAAAAAATATCAAGATGGGAAAGAGTCCTGGCCCAGATGGGTATACCTCAGCCTATTATAAAAGATTTGGAGAGGTTTTAGTGCCCTTTTTTCAGAAGTATATGAATTCCATTGGGGGAGGTATGAAAATACGGGAAGAGGCACTTGGAGCCCACATAACCCTGATAGGGAAGGAAGATAAGGATCCCTCGCTATGCGCAAGCTATAGACCCATATCCCTGATCAATGTGGACATAAAGATCTACTCAAAAATCCTGGCTTAGAGAATAAGACCTCTCTTGCCGGGATTGATTGAGAACGATCAGGCAGGGTTCATACCTGGGAGAGAAACTAGGGAGAATATTTTAAGAGCTTTATTCCTGATACAAAAAGCCAAAAAAAGTAAGGAGCCAGTACTGTTCCTGTCATTGAATGCCGAAAAGGCCTTTGACAGGCTGGACTGGGGCTTTATGCTAGCAAATTTAGTACATGTTGGACTAGGCCCAAATATGCTCAGGTGGATAAGCGCTTTATATTCTAATCCTTCGGCCCAGGTGAGGGTGAACGGCACCCTGTCAGATAGATTCCCACTATACAATGGGACTCGCCAGGGATGCCCGCTCTCCCCCCTCCTGTTTGTCCTGACATTAGAGCCATTGTTGGAGACAATTAGGATGACCCAGGAAATAGAAGGGATAAAGGTGGGTGGGAGGGAGCACAAGATCTCTGCGTTCGCAGACGACATGATGCTATATGTATCTAATCCGAGACAAACACTTCCGAGGATAATAGCGGAATATGAGAAGTATGGCGAGATCTCAAATCTAAAAATCAATCAAGAGAAAACTGAGATCTTGAGTATCTCGGTAAGCCGTGGTGAACGCAGGGACCTTGAAGCTCTACAGTGCCTGCCGCCGAGAATGTGTTTATAGCACGACAGCATCACGCTGATTCTCGGCGACAGGCTGCCGACATCTCGCACTCGCTGGAATAGTAAAAGCACATTCCAGCGAGTGCGTCATAGAAGCGACGGGGATCCGACGCGGATTCCCGCCAATTCTACACGTGGGCCGAGTTTGTTATGAATCCTGAGAAGGAAGTCCCCGCCGGATTTTAAATAAAAATCCGGCATGGGTTCCCCCCTCAGGAGCATAACGGGCCCTTAGGTCTGGTATGGGTTGTAAGGAGACCCCCCTACGCCAAAAAAATGGCGTGGGGGTCCCCCCACAATCCATACCAGACCCGTATCCAAAGCACGCCGGCCGGCCGGTCAGGAGGGGAGTGGGGGGCGAGCGAGCGCCCCCCCCCCTCCTGAGCCGTACCGGGCAGCATGCCCTCAACATGGGGGGGGTCAGGTGCTCTGGCACTGCGGCCCCCCACCCCAGAGCACCCTGTCCCCATGTTGATGAGGACAGGGCCCCTTCCCGACAACCCTGGCCGTTGGTTGTCGGGGTATGCGGGCGGGAGGCTTATCGGAATCTGGAAGCCCCCTTTAATAAGGGGGCCCCCAGATACAGGCCCCCCACCCTAAGTGAATGAGTATGGGGTACATTGTACCCCTACCCATTCACCTGCAAGAAAAGTGTAAACACAAATAAACCACACAGTGTATTGAAATATTTTATTAGTTGGCCGCCGGGGGTCTTCTTCTTCTTCAGGACTCGCCGCCGCTATCTTCGTGTTAGCTCAATTACTGGCGGCGGCGAGTCCCCTCTTCTGTGATGTCTTCTTCTTCTTCTCTTCTCCAGATGTTGACGCAACGCTTCCTTCCGCTATTATGGCTGGCGCGCGGCTCGCAGCGAGTTATATAGGCCTGTCTTGTGACGTCGCAGTCCCATCATGCTCCGGTAGGTACCACGTGGTACCCCCGCGTGGCGCGCGGCTCGCAGCGAGTTATATAGGCCTGTCTTGTGACGTCGCAGTCCCATCATGCTCCGGTAGGTACCACGTGGTACCCCCGCGTGGCGCGCGGCTCGCAGCGAGTTATATAGGCCTGTCTTGTGACGTCGCAGTCCCATCATGCTCCGGTAGGTACCACGTGGTACCTACCGGAGCATGATGGGACTGCGACGTCACAAGACAGGCCTATATAACTCGCTGCGAGCCGCGCGCCAGCCATAACAGCGGAAGGAAGCATCGCGTCAACATCTGGAGAAGAAGAAGAAGACGTCACAGAAGAGGGGACTCGCCGCCGCCAGTAATTGAGCTAACACGAAGATAGCGGCGGCGAGTCCTGAAGAAGAAGAAGACCCCCGGAGAGCGGAGAAGACCCCTGGAGAGCCGGAGAAGACCCCCGGAGAGCCGGAGAAGACCCCGGAGAGTGGGAGAAGACCCCCCGCCGCCGAAGATGTCGAAGGAAGCCCGCCGGGTGGTGGGCGCCCCCCCGGCGGCGGAAGAGAACCAGACGGCGGTGAAGAACAGCGGCACCCACCCCCCCGCAGAAGCCCGCCGGAGGGGGGCGCTTTTATAAAAGCGATCATACACACCCCCCCCCGGCGGCCAACTAATAAAATATTTCAATACACTGTGTGGTTTATTTGTGTTTACACTTTTCTTGCAGGTGAATGGGTAGGGGTACAATGTACCCCATACTCATTCATTTAGGGTGGGGGGCTGGTATCTGGGGGCCCCCTTATTAAAGGGGGCTTCCAGATTCCGATAAGCCTCCCGCCCGCATACCCCGACAACCAACGGCCAGGGTTGTCGGGAAGGGGCCCTGTCCTCATCAACATGGGGACAGGGTGCTCTGGGGTGGGGGGCCGCAGTGCGCCCCCTGCCCCAGAGCACCTGACCCCCCCATGTTGAGGGCATGCTGCCCGGTACGGCTCAGGAGGGGGGGGGCGCATGCTCGCCCCCCACTCCCTCCTGACCGGCCGGCCGGCGTGCTTTGGATACGGGTCTGGTATGGATTGTGGGGGGACCCCACGCCGTTTTTTCGGCGTAGGGGGGTCTCCTTACAACCCATACCAGACCTAAGGGCCTGTTATGCTCCTGAGGGGGGAACCCATGCCGGATTTTTATTTAAAATCCGGCGGGGACTTCCTTCTCAGGATTCATAACAAACTCCGCCCACGTGTAGAAATGGCGGGAATCCGCGTCGGATCCCCGTCGCTTCTATGACGGCTTTGTCTCCATCGCGGCAAGCCAGCTCGGCGCTGGCTCCCGCGATGGGGCTCGCAAGTGCTCAATCTCGCCGAGAAAGGGAGCGAGATTGACACAATATCGCTGTCAACCACTGTATATCCATTTAAATGGAAGCAGAGGAGGATGAGATATCTAGGTGTTTTCTTGTCTACAACAGAAAGATACATATATGAAGATAATTATATACTTCTATTAAACAAATTAAAGGCAGACCTAAAGGGGTATAACGTAAACAGAGTATCCTGGCTAGGAAGGATAAACACAATAAAGATGATGATATTACCCAAAGCCTTATATATTTTTCAAACACTCCCGATTAAAAATACCAGAAGCCTTTTTTACAACTTTGGGCAAGATACTGTAATCAGGGGCTTTATATGGAAAGGAAGAAAATCTCGTATAGCGGCAGGAACCCTGATTAGATCTAGACAGGAAGGGGGACCCCAATTGCCTGATTTTAAAAGGTATTACGAGGCATCAGTATTGAGGAGAATAATGGACTGGTTCCAAACAGAGGGAGGGGGAGGAAAGAAAAAAAAGTGGGTAGAAGTAGAAGAGAGTTTAAGTGCTCAAGATCTGGGAAACAGAATATGAGTCCCGATGCAACATAGAGGACTACCCCAAGATATCCCTACAATGACAAAAGAAACGTATAAAACCTGGGACAGAATATGTAAAAAGAAGGAATGGCCCTATAATAGCCCTTTAATGTCTCTTACGGGCACAGAGTACTTCCCGCCTGGGAAAGAGGGCGGTGCAATTCGGAGATAGTCAACTTCAGAAATATTAAAACTGAGGGATTTAATGAAGGGTGATGTCCTGTGCTCTGTTCAGGAACTACAAGAAAGATATGGAGTATATCCAGGAGATGCATGGAGATATAGACATGTTCAACATTTTATAAATACCTTACCGAAGCCTCTGCGAGCCCCCAATGACTTAAACCAATGGGAAAAATGCATACTCAAGGGGGGAACAGGACAACAGGGACTCTCCAATATTTACAAGATATTGACACCCATCGGGAAAGTAGAAGCAGATAAAATAGTGGAAAGTTGGGAATTAGAGTTGAACCAAACTATAGGTATGGAAAAAAAAAAGGAAAGTACTAGAATATGCTCATTCTACCTCAATGGATGCAAAGGTAAAAGAGATGAACTATAAGCTTCTCATCAAATGGTACTATGTCCCAATGAAAATGCATAGAATAGATAGGGAGGTAACGCCTTTGTGCTGGAGAGAATGTGGGATGGAAGGAACCCATGCCCACATCTGGTGGCAATGCCCCCGGATACAGATATATTGGAAAGACATATTAGCCCGGATAAAGAAGATAAGTGGGTATGAGGTGAAGCAGGACCCCTGGGAATGTCTATTTCATAATACAGGGATTTCTAAGAAAAAAATACAGAGGTTCACTGGTCCCACATCTATTGAATGGAGCTAAGGCACTTATCCCTAGGAATTGGAAGAAAAAAGAAGCACCTTCGATAGAGGAGTGGATTAGGGAGATGGACAGAATTAAAGTGATGGAGGAACTGTGGTCATTCCACGGTAACTCCAGGCTGAGACAGGAGGGGATCTGGGGGGGATGGGGGAGGTTCAGGGAGATGGAGGGGAGAGGGGAGAGGGAGGATTGAGGAGGTGGGAACGTGAGAAGTCTTCACTCGCTTTACAATTGTTTATTTTTTATTTTTTCTAGAATTTTTTTTTCTTCCACTTGGGAGATCTTTTGGATAGTTACACGCACTCTCAGTAGCTGGTTGGCTACCCCCCTTTTTTTTAGGGTGGCTTGACAGGTACATGCACATAAGTAGGTGGAACATATGGAAGAGGGTTTAAGATAGCTCACTTTTTTGTCTCTCCCCTCACCAAGGGGATGAGGACAGGGACAATACAGTCCCCTTAAACTCACAATATTTAAAATTCCCATTATATAGGGTAGGCAAGAATAGTCACCTTAAACATATCACCCACGTTTGCACTTACAAAGGAATGTGGGAGTCAGATTGACTCCATTACACAAACAAAAAGGGGAGTTCTCCCCTTTTTTTTTTTTCTTCTCTCTCTCGTTTTATATCTATTTAATTTTGTTTAGAGGAGGGATATGGGACAGTAGGGTCCCCCTAAAATCACAGGGAAGGTTAGATCACACAATGTGTGTTTTTTGTTGTTGTTGTTTGTCTCTCCCTCCCCCCTTTCTCTCCGTTCCTGCCCCGCCCTGTCTCGGTCCCCTCCTTTGTCCCAGCCAGACCCATTTTTTATTTTTTTATTCTGGAGATCTAACAAAGTTAACCAGGGGAATTGGTTTAAGGTAGGGGTACGCTAAGTAGATAGCCATTATAGACTATTAGATCAGGGGACTACAGGGAGACCATGTATATGTATGTATGTTATTGTACCAATGTTTGTTTGTTATTGTTTGTATGTTATTGTACCAATGTATATGTCTTTTTATATATGTATGTTGTGGAAAAAAGCTTAATAAAAATTTAAAGTGAAAAAAAAAATAAGTTTGATTAAATTATATCTAAAGCTAATGCCCGTTTTTCGCGATGTGAAAAATGACATTGGGCCAGATTCAGCAAGACTTGCGCTGGAGTAATTCGATATGTGCCGCGTAACTGTGAAGATGCGCTGTCGTTTCTATGTGGCCGTACCCACCAAACTAGATGCGTCAGAAAACGGGCCATTTCCGATCGGCTTAACTTTCCGACGCCAGAGTCTCGTCAGCGCATAATTTCGCTTGGCGCATCAGTCGCGCCTATTGATTTCCCCTGCAAATATGCAAATGAGGGAGATTTCCCGATTCGCGAACGGATTAGCACCATACGCTGGCTACATGCGTCGCGCGTATTTCGTCCGTCCGGCGCAAAGTTATTTCTACAAATAGCTGCTTTATCTTTACTCCAGACGGCCTCAGGTCAGCAGGAGAGCAGCTACAGCAGCGTTACCGACGATAAGAGCTAGCTGAGCACCCCCACTTGCAGGACAACACCTCTGTCCATGCTTGTCTGTCAACTTTTACAGCCATGGAGGAAGACATCATAGGTCTCCATAGCCGAGATGACGGCTGACAGCTCCTGGCCTTTAGAGTTCAGCTTTCTCCTGTGTGTTTGCGGGGAACGGGAGCAGCCATCTCAGAACAAAAGTAACTTCACTGCGGGGAGGGGGAACAGGATATACTTTAGTGCCGGAATGGTGCTTCTACGGGCGCATTTAAACGCCCAACGGAACGCATTGCGCTGACGTTTCCCGTGAAGTGGTGCCGACGGAAGTTGTGAGCATGCGCACAAGGGGGCCGAGTGAAGCCTCACTTACTGCGCATGCTCCGTGGATGATGCGCTGAACGTAAGCCTCTGCGCTGGGCTCCGCCCATCATTTACATATGATCACACCCACTTCCACTTGCGTCAGGTTACGCCAGCGCATTATCGTTACTCTGGCGCAAGTTTACGCGCAACTGCTATGTGAATAACAGTACTTGCGCCGAAAGTGTCGGCGGAGTAACGTAAATGAGAAACGTTACTCCAAAGTAAAGAAGCACCCATCTAC
Organism: Rana kukunoris; assembly: GCA_029574335.1. NCBI lineage: Eukaryota > Metazoa > Chordata > Amphibia > Anura > Ranidae > Rana > Rana kukunoris. The sequence continues at coordinate 41,860,203 of CM056050.1, read as the reverse complement.
CTGAATCTGGCCCATTGTGTGTGAGCTCCAGAGCATTTTTCGAGACATTAAAAATGGGCATTAAAAATTTAGAACATGCTCTAAATTTTAACGTCGTTTTTCACGTTGTCTTTTTTTCACGTCGTGTGTGGGCTTTAACGAGTTAAAAATATCACGCATTCTCAGGAGCAAGTTATAAGACGGGAGCGCTTGTTCTGGTAAAACTAGCGTTCGTAATGGAGATAACACATTCATCACACTGTAAGGCCGCGTACACACGACCGAGAAACTCGACGGGCGAAACACATCGTTTTCCCTGTTCAGCTGTCAAAAAACTCGTCGAGCCAAATTTTCCCATTGCCCGTCGAGGAAATAGAGAACATGCTCTCTTTTTGGCTCGACGAGTTCCTCGACAGTTTTCTCGGCGAAAAGTGTACACACGACTTGTTTCCTCGGCAGAATATGTCTCCCATCGAGTTTCTTGCTGAATTCTCCCGAGGTCGTGTGTACGCGGCCTAACAGACTGAAAAGTGCAAATCGTCTCTCACTAAATGTTTACTAACACGAAATCAGCAAAAGCAGCCCCAAGTGTGGCTCCATCTGAATTGAACTTCCCCTTTATAATGCCGTTGTACGTGTTGTACGTCACCGTGCTTTGCTAGAGTATTTTGTTTCACAATTGTGTGTAGGCAAGGCAGGCTTAACAATAATCGGGTTGAAAATTTTTTTTTTTTTCTAGACCATTAAAAATGGTCATGTGTAGGCGGCATAAGGCGGCGTACACACGGCAGAGAACCTCGACGGGCAGAGCACATCGTTCCGCCCGTCGAGGTTCTCTGCCTGCCGTCAGATTCGGCGACCCGCCCGTCGGGAATGGCAACCAGCCATTCATCCCGACGGGCCGTCGAGCAAATAGAGAACATGCTCTCTATTTCGGCTCGACGGCATTCCCGACGGGATGCTCGCCGAGAGCGTACACACGGCCGAGGTTCTCGGCAGAATGCGGCTCCCAGCGAGGTTCTCGCTGGTTTCTGCCGAGAACCTCGGCCGTGTGTACGCCGCCTAACACTTTTTTCATGTTTTGGGGAGAGTTGGGGAAAAGCGACCAATCACATTTAAATTTGCTATGTGTCCCTACTGGGGGGATTCATTACCTTCATATGTCCTGATGACCATTGTCATAAGGACATATGTGAAAGTAAGAAATACAAAAATAAAATTCTGGAAACTCATTGAAACAAAAACAAAGTGTAAATTTTCCAATAGGGAAAAATCACCCAGCGCATGACAGTGATAAATCTGCCCAGTTAAAGTGTTTGTTAGCCCCCCCCCCCAAAAAAAAATAATGCATGTTATACAGTACAGTTCTTGTGCTGTGTCATGTGGCTCCTTGTATCGCTTGAAATACCTGGCTGATCCTGACAGTTTTTACCCTCCCCTCTTTGCGCTGACTCCGATGTATCAGGGCTGCAGAGCTCTGACAGTGGAGTCAGCGTACGTTTTTCCGTCATATGCAGCCTGCTCTGTGTCTCCTGTGTCCTCCTCCCCCTCCCCTCTCTGCCTGACAGCTCTCTGATCTTCAACTCCTGCTCTAAAAAAAATATCAGGGGAAGGAATAATACCCCATCATTGGAGTCAATGGAAGAAACAATACCCTGACATTTGGTGTCAGTGGAAGAAATAGTTGGTGTAAGTTCAGTGGAACTGATGTATCAGGGCTGCAGAGCTCTGACAGTGGAGTCAGCGTACGTTTCTCCATCATATGCATTCTGCTCTGTGTCTCCTGTGTCCTCCTCCCCCTCCCCTCTCTGCCTGACAGCTCCCTGATCTTCAACTCCTGCTCTAAAAAAAATATCAGGGGAAGGAATAATACCCCATCATTGGAGTCAATGGAAGAAACAATACCCTGACATTTGGTGTCAGTGGAAGAAATAGTTGGTGTAAGTTCAGTGGAACTGCCTTCCTGCCGAGCAGGCAGTGGCTCTCTGTGCAGAGCCTTTCCCCCTTTTTGCTTACAGCACAGTGTAGAGGGCAGAGCCCAAAAAAGACCCGGAAACTACAAAAACGGGTTTAACCCTTGCCCAGCCTTGGCCGGCCAACTGCCTAACAAACTTTCCTCTAGGCAACCTTCCTACAACCATACATTAACTGATTGTTCTCTTGTTGGAGGATAAAAGTTATGGCGTGTTTACTTTTATTTAAAAAATTACTTTAAATGTCCTAAGTAGTTAGAGCTACATCTTCAATTTCCCTGAGGAAGAACACGAGTCACTTTAAGATGACAGCGAAGCTGTAAGTATCACTTGTCTCCTCATGAATATTCAGAAAAGTAAACTTCACTAACTAGTGGAACTTGGAGTTGCAGAGGAATTAAAGCATAAAGTAACATAGAATGTTAATGAGGATAAGTGAAAGATAACACGCAAGGCGCATATATGTGCGATAAAGTCATTGTGATGGTGTGATACTGGTGGTGTGACTTCAGCTTAAACTTGTTTCTGGAAAGTAAATAAAAAATATGACTTAGATAGAGCTGTGCAGGATTTAAAATGGTGCATTAAAGGTACATACCAGTCAAAACTTAAATTCAAACTGAATCTAAAAGCATTTTTTTTCTTTTTTTAGATAGAAAGTGTATGAGTAAGAACTAGTAATGAACAAACTAGCTGGGGGTTTGCTTGACATTTACCAGCCCCAGACTAAAACCCCATTGAAGTCCAGGGGAGCTGAATCTTGTAATATTTTCTTCCTGGCATTTTTCAAAGCACGTTTGCAAACTTTTTGGTAAAGTATGGCATGAGAAGCTAGGCACTGTCATAGGGATTATGCACCAGTCAGTCTCAGTCAGTGCAACGGTGAGGCAGGACGCTCTCTAACGAGTCTGCTCTCATAGCCAGATTAGACAGGCAGGGCTCTCCCAGCTCTCCCAGCCCCCCAGCTGCAGGATCCTGGAATTGTATCTCCTCGATCCCCCTTGGCCTCCCCATTCCTCCTCGCCACCCTCAGGCACGTTCCTCCGGTGGGATTAACAGGTAAGCCTGCTTCCCAATCCGGGGACCTGGTTTTTCCTCCTCCCCTGGATCAGTTTGCGGCCATCCTTCTAAGGACAAGCCGTGGAGGTTCCTGAGAAATGGCTGACCTCCTACTCCCCCGCACCCCCATCCGAGGCTATAATATCTCCCCGCTACCTCCCAGCCTCCGCGTCTGCCACCCCCAACAGCCCCCTCCATTTCGGCCTACCATTCACCCGCTCACCTCACTAATCAATCCGCCGTTACATAGCGGCGGCTGCAACCAGGAAAGGCCGCGGCTTCAGCCGAGGCCTAGCTTTGCACCCCAACCTACTCCACAACACCCCCTCGCAAACCCCTCCAAGCACCGGTCCCCACGGACGCCCCGCTGGGCCCAAAGATCCCCTGGATCCCGACCGCTTCCCCCCGCGGTTGCCCCAGTACTCTAGCCCCCGGCTCGGGCCTACTCCCGGTCGGCGGCCATCTTGCTTCACCCAAAGCAATACTCTATCATTACTGGGCACCTCCTCCTCCCCCTCTGCAGCCCAGCATCAAGCAGAAAATCGCTTATTCAATATTGATCCAGTGTTTTTGCCGATCGCCCAAGAGGGGTCAGGAAGAATTTTTTTTCCCCAGTCAGTGCATATTGGCCCGCACGCCTAGTTTTTTTTTGCCTTCCTCTGGACCAATAGGGAAGGGAAGACCGACGAGTGGAGACCCACCGGAAAATCTTCCCTCCCATCCACCATAAATAGACCCCCAACCAACTTCACTTCCCTGCATTCTTCTGCGATCATGAGGAATCTCCGATACTCTGCAAAAACTATCTGGGAACTAAAACCATTCGCCGCAATATTACCAGGTGTCATCAAAAAAGCTCTAAGAAGTGAGCAACTGTTAAGAATCGATCGTCGATCGACAGTTAAAAATTACAAGCATGCATCTCAACCCATATTATGCGCTTTGTTTAACACAAGATCGGCAGTTAAACACAACAAGAAATCCACGATTTCATGCTACAATGCGATTTAGACTGCCTCTTTATCACAGAAAGCTGGCTCACAGCCGTCTGTAACACCATTCTAGGAGAACTGGTGCCAGAAAATGATCGCATTATAACAGAAAACAGAGTGGGGCAAAGAGGAGGAGTCCTGGCGGTGATCCACAAGACTCACCTCTAAACCAATCCTTCAAAACCCACTTTCATAGAAACCCTCACTCTGCAACTACAAACAAATCCCCAACAGATCGTCCATATCCACCACCGGGTCCAAAATCGCAGCTTCTCTCATCTTTGACAGAGTTTGCTTCCACTTACACCCTAAACAGCAAACACCTTTTGCTGCCCGGGGATTTCAACCTTTGGGCTAACTCCCCACAGGATCCCGTTGCCGACGCCTGCATGGACCACTTGGAAGGTCTAGGTCTGCAGCAACTAGTATGTGGGCCCACACATACTTCAGGTCATATGCGCGATCTTATTTTCAGACAAGATCTGGAAATAATCATTCTGAAAAATGAACCATTGCCATGGACAGACCACCATGCAATTAAATTCACAATTACCATAAATGCCCCCTCAACAAAACTGGACCAGATCGTAGAAGAAGCTCCATTTGGAGCTCTTCAAAACCACTTTAGGGAACAAAATAAAAACTATCTAACTACATCAAACGGCCACAGAAAGACTGGATGCTATAAACACGGCTTTACTGCAGTCAGCCGACTTAGTAGCGCCAAAACGCAAAACCTGCATCCGAAAAAACAACCCCAGCTGGTTTAATGACCAGCTATTGTTGCTAAAGCAAGCATGAAGAAGAGCAAGAGCAGCCTGGAAAAGAAGCTCTTCAGAGGAAAACCATACCATCTATAAGGAAATAACAAAGAAATACCACAAAGGAATCTTTAAAGCCAAAAAAAATCATTTCGCCAATATCATTACTAATGCCCTCAACCGCCCCTTGCGAATTCTTTAATTTAGTCACACAGACCATGAATCCAGTCTGTCTTGAAGCCCCCAATTCTGATACCCAAGAAATTTGCAGTGAATTGTCGGATTATTTCATTAACAAAATTGAGGGAATCCGTAAAAGCATTCAGCAAAGTAGAATTCCCAGTAACCTCTGCTTCAACCCCACACCTAATACCCACACAAATTCGCCACAAGCTACAAAGTTCACTTTAAAACCCATTTCCATCAAGGCTACAAAAAACATCATCGATACCCTACGAAATAGCACAGCACCGAATGATATCATTCCCACCAAACTGCTGAAGGAATGTGCCGATATCCTGGCACCACCGATCACGCAGCTTATAAACCAATCATTCTAGGAAGGTATAGTGCCCACCCACCTAAAGCAAGGTATAATTAAACCTATTTTGAAGAAACCCACTCTCGATCCCAAAGACCCAAAACACGTTGTCCTATAACAGGCCTAAATGTCCTCTCTAAGGTGATGGAGAAAGTAGTGGTACAACAGCTACAACATCACTTAGACACCCATAATTTGTTAGATCCTCTTCAATGAGGTTTCTGTCCCAGAAACGGGACAGAAACAGCATTACTCAAAATATGGGAATGACGCTCTTGAGGCCGCAGACGAAGGAGAATCTTGTCTTCTAGTACTGTTGGACCTAAGCACAGCTTTCGACACGGTGGACCACAAACTATTACTGACTCGGCTAGCGGAAGTAGCCAGAGTCGCAGAACGTGATCTACCGTGGTTCTCCTCTTCTGGAAAACCGATCACAAATAGGGAAAATAGGACATTTCACTTCTGAAAAATGCACAGTGTCATGCGGAGTCCCTCAAGGATCCCCCCTGTCGCCGGTGCTGTTCAACATCTACCTCCTCCCTCTCTTTGAAATCATCAGTAGCCAAAAACTACTTTACCACTCATATGCAGATGACACGCAACTGTATTTTCGCATTTGCAACAAAAAGGATCATCATCTCTGTCTAGAGACATGCCTGTCTTTGATAGAAAACTGGATGACCAAGAGTTATCTTAAACTCAACAGTTCAAAAACAGAACTTCTCCTCTTTCACGCCAGTCGAAAGAGTCAACTGGCAACAACTTGGACACCCCCGACCATTATGGGGCAAATCATCACCCCTAGCGCCAAAGTCAAAAGTCTCGGGGTCATCTTTGACACCTACATGACAATGGATGCACAAATAGGGTCAGTAGTCAGCGGATCGCAACATCTGCTGCGACTACTACGCAGATTTGCTCCTTTTACTCCTAAAGAAGACATAGCAGTCGTGGTGGGAACAATTTTGAACTCCAGACTTGACTATGCCAATGCTATCTTTATCTTGGACTCCCAAAGTACCAAATCTCTCGTCTGCAAGTCGTACAAAATACGGCCGCCAGACTGGTGACCGGGATAAAACCCTGGGAATCAATCTCAGCTTTGCTGAGAACCCTTCATTGGTTGCCAGTAAAAGACAGAATTGCTTTTAAAGCACTCTGTCTGGCGCATAAGTGCATTCATGGGAAGGCCCCCCAATATCTGTGCGAAAAATTAAAAGCTCACAACCCCAATCGCGTTCTGCGATCCACCAACTAAAATCTGCTCCAGATACCCAAGGCCAGATACAAATCCAAAGGAGAAAGAAGATTTGCGGTCCAAGGCCCCAGACTATGGAACGCATTACCAACCAGCATTCGGTTGGAGGAGAACCACTTGGCCTTTAGAAGAAAGATCAAAACTCATCTCTTTTGATGACAAAGGAGACAGGAACAACGAGCGCCCAGAGGCGATTTAGTTCGCATGTGCTGCGCTATATAAGTTCTTCACTTACTCACTCACTCAATGCAATATTTTTTTTTAAATACCATTCATCGGAGAGCCTTTTAAAAGGCTTCAAGGGCACAGGTGAAAATACAAAACTCCTTTCTGGCCATGTTTCAAATTACACCCATATTAAGGTCCCCATCACCAAACTGCACCACCTTTTTAGAGGCGCCATGGGGCAGGAGGTAGGGGGAAGGGCAGGAGCGCTGGTGGGGGGAACTGAGAAGAGGAGGATCAGGGCTGCTCTGTGCATTGAGCAGGTAAGCAAAATAGTTCCTGAACTACTTTTGCCAACTTCGGGTGCGACTTCAATAGACATCTATGCATGAAGCTGCACACATTTTTTTCAAGTCGGACCCAAAGTCAAACTGAAATTTAAAATCGAAATCGTGCAATTTTAGTAGAAGTCGCACGATTTTAAAGCCTCAATGTGAACGAGGACTAAAGCATACACAGTCTGGTTGCAGATTTGGCCATCCCTGCTGACAGTGGGAGAATCTCTAGATTTAAGGTGAATATTTCAGCAAATAAAAACACAAATCTAGGGGGCGCATGCGCGAGGCTCTGGATGGAGGACGCGTTCTTCTAGAGCTCCGCACTCTCCGCCACAATATCGGGACATAATTATCCTTCTGGACCACCCAGCGACCCCGCTTTACTTGTTTCCATCTTCGGAACGACTACCATACATCCCGGGATGGTCTTGACGAGCCACCGCGGCAAAACGAAGCCAAAGCCCATCAAGGAAGCCCTGGCCCGCGCCTTCTCTAAGATGGCGGCGAAGGCCCTGGCTAAACAGCTTGCTACCTCCCCGGACAGATCCACATTAGCAGACAGTGAGGAGGAGGAAGGTGAAGAATCCCACACCAGTGGTTCCCCTACCCTGCTTCCCTCAGGTATGTCTCAGGGTGACTTTTTTAAATATATGGAGACTATGCTGCATAAGGCACTTAAAACGACGTCTGATCAGATTAATAACAGGCTGTCACGGGAAATACGGGAGCTCGGTCAGCGCACTGCAGACCTGGAGACCCGTGTGGACGACATGGAGCTTACTCTGCAAGAGCAGGCTCAGGAGCAGGCAGCTCTCCGTGAAGAAAACGTTCTCCACAGCCCTGTTTCAGGAATTGTCACCTTCCATCCCGATCGAGCGATTGGAATTTGATCGGATCCACAGAGCTCTCACTCACCGTCAGCAAGATGGTCCCCCCCGTGACATCATCGTGAAGCTGCATTTCTTCCGTACTAAGGAGCAATTGCTTTCAGCTGCCCGTAATAAAGATATGCTCATGTTCCAGGATCACACTTACCAGCTATTCTCAGACCTTGCTCCCTTGACCATCGCTAAACGACGTGCAATGAAGCCTCAATTGCAAACCCTCATTCAACACCATCTGAAATACACTTGGCGCTTCCCTTTTGCTTTGCAGTTTACCTATCAGGGGCAGCAACACTCCTGTACCTCACCTGATTCCCTACAGCGCCTTCTGGAATCCCTCCATCTAGCTGTCCCCACGCAACCATCCGAGACTACCCTACCACGTACCCCAGCTTGCTCCGGCTCTCATCCATAAACCTTCAACCCAAGGAGATCTCAGCCGGCTCCGAGTTCTATCCGCAAGGGGACCCCTGCTCGCGCTACGAGGGAAGGAGCTTCTGACCGTCAGCTGTTCTCTCCTCGCTGAGAATGTCCACCTTACTTTGTTTTCGCAGGTTCCATGTACCTCCTCATTGTTTTCTTTTTTTCAGTACCGGTCCGGTGTTATGTCTCTTGGCTAAGCTTGCCGCGACTAGCTTCCTCTGTAGCAGTCCCTACTATCAACATACCAAGGGACCACACACCTACGGACTTACCCCGTGCCTGGGGAGTACCTAACGTGTACCTCTATTCCCTGAAGAGGTTGCTCAGGTCCAGTTTTTTTTTTTTCCTTATTTTATTCTGTGTTTGTGTTCTGATTTTTTGAGATTGCCCTAGTACACATTCCTTTTTCCTACAATGCTTGTGTTTTTCCCCCCTTTTCTTCATTTACTTTTTTTTATTTTTTATTTTTTAAAAGGGGGCATCTCTTTTATTGGAAATGGCCCTAGATGGTTAAATGACTACTTTTCTCATCCATAGTTAGCATTTTGGGACTGTCATACACCGTGGGGGCTGCCGCCTCTCAGGGTCTCTGACACTCCATACAATGTTTTTGCCACTGATATGGTTATCTACCATAGGTTCCATTACCTTATATTACTTTGTTCTTAATTTCTGTTTTATTTTTATTTTTTATTGCCTGTGTTGTAGATGTTACATTTGACTTGTTTGCCTACTCATTATAGGTTCATTTGCTGTTCCCCATTTGTGGCGGAGAGCTGTCACTGCTCCCCCTTTCGACAGTGCACCCACCCCCTTGCTAGCTGGCTGGCCGGTGAGTCGATGCACTATTTGGTTGGGCGATAGAGTCTAACTCTTCTCCCTCCTAATGTCTCTTGATTCGCCCTACGTTGTTTTTCCTCTTTCTCAATCTTTTCTTCTGGTCTGTCCTTTTTCTCTTCTCTTTCCGTTTTTCCCTGGTTGGCTGGGTCGCGTGGCCCCTGAGGTGTACTCTGATATTCTCTCCTCTCACTCTAGATGGCCCCCTTAAATATTCTCTCCCTAAATGTTAAAGGTCTAAATTCTCCTAATAAGCGAGTCAAGGCCTTTCACACATTTGCATCCTTAAAAGCTGATGTAGTGGCCCTTCAGGAAACACACTTTTCGGCTCGTATGACCCCAAGATTTTTCAGTCCCCGATATCCGCAAGTTTTCACTGCCTCCGCCACCACTAAACAGCGGGGTGTCCTGATTGCCCTACACCGCTCTCTCCCCTTCTCAGTGACTTCAGAAATCAAAGATCCTGAGGGCCGCTACATAATATTAGTGGGCCTGCTTCAAGAAGTGGAAACAACCATTGTTTCTTACTATGCCCCGAATGGTAATCCGATTCCCTTTTTTTCTCATTTAATCCGGGTTATACGTTACCATTGCAAGGGTACCCTGTTTTTGTGTGGCGACTCCAATATAGTATTACAGCCTCACCTTGATAAATCCCCCTATGCGCCCGACCAATATTCCCCCTCTTTACGCTTCCGTAAACTTCTCCAACAAGCTGCTCTGCTTGACACCTGGCGGGAATGCAATCCAGCGAAGAAAAATGTTACGTTTTATTCCTATCCTCATAAATCCTTTTCTAGGATTGATCACATCTTCGTTTCGGTGGCCTCTTCCCCTATATTGCTTAAATCAACTATTCAACCTATCTCTTGGTCGGACCATTGTGCAGTACTCACTACAGTTTCTTCCCTGATTCCCCGTTCTACAGACCATACCTGGTGTGTTAAAGAAGCCCACCTGACCAACCAGTCTTACTGTCTTGATATCCAGATTGCACTGACGGATTATTTAAAACTTAACTCTACACCCGATATCTCGCCAGTGCTTCTTTGGGAAGCACATAAACCTGTCATCAGGGGTACTTGTATCTCTGTGTCCTCCTAACTGAATCGGGACAAAAAGCTCCTGTTAGCCAAATTAGAACATGATTATCATCAATGTTATTTGCAGTTCCAAAAGTCCCCTACAGAACCCACTAGGATAGCTATGGAAAAGTCTAAAACAGAGTTGGATCTGTTGTTGGCTGAATCGGCCGATAAGTCCATCCGCAGGTCCAATCACACCGTTTACACTAAGGCCAATAAGCCTGATACTTTTTTAGCAATGCGTCTTCGTTGCCCGGATCGGGCACGCGCCCCCATTAGACTTCGGATGGATAAAAATTGTTACACTAGCAACCCAGTTAAGATTTTAGCTCTGTTTAGACGGAAGTTGGAGGATCTGTACAAAGCCCAATCCTCCTTTTCCCCCTCTGAGGCTGATTCGCTCTTTCAAAATCTCTCCCTCCCTACCCTATCTGATGCTGACCGTGTGTTTCTTGAGGAACCCATCTCGACTGAAGAGGTCTTATTAGCTATCAAAATTCTTAAACCTAACAAAAGACCAGGACCTGATGGCCTCTCGAGCACTTATTTTAAGAAATTTGCCCCCACTCTGGCCCCTCTCCTATCCAAATCTTTCAATGCTCTCCTACAACATCATTCCTTTGGTCGAGACACATTGACAGCCATTATAGCTATGATTCCCAAACCCAACTCGGATAACACTGTGTGGTCCAATTTAAGGCCCATCTCCCTACTCAACTTGGATATTAAGTTTTTGGCAAAGGTTATGGCCCTGCGTCTCAACCCCATTATTGGGAGACTGATTCACAAGGACCAAGTGGGCTTTATACCCCGACGACAGGCCAGTGATAACATAAGGCGGGTTGTTTTGCTTCAACATGCGGCTAGGTCACGCAAAATCCCTATGCACCTGTTGTCCCTTGACATCAGGAAAGCGTTTGATACGGTCTCCTGGCCTTATCTAAATTTTATGCTAGACCGCTGGGGTTTTGGTCCAAATTTCCTGAGTTGGGTGGGCTCCTTATATAATCGTCCACAGGCATATATTAAATATTCTGTGTTCCGCTCTGACACCTTTCAGATAAGTAGGGGCACCAGGCAGGGTTGCCCCCTGTCCCCCCTACTTTTTGCTCTAGCAATTGAACCCCTGGCAGCCCTGATTAGGGCCAGTCCGGATGTTTATGGTCTGGACTTGGCTTCTACTTCCCATAAAATTTGTTTATTCGCAGATGATGCGCTTCTATTTATCAACTCCCCCCGTACAACCCTTCCAAACCTTATGCACATTTTGGGGCAATTTGCCAGGATCTCTGGCCTTGAAGTAAATCAAGCTAAGTCGATGGCTCTTAATGTGTCTCTTCCGCCCCAGGAGGTGTCCCACTTTAAGGAACACTTCCCCTTTACCTGGTCTACCTCTTCTCTGTCATATCTAGGTATTAAACTGACTAGTGACCCCTCATCCCTCTTCAGTTCTAACTATCTTCCTATGTTGTCTCATTTATCTTCCCTGTTAGAGGCTTGGCGACCGCTGTGTGTCTCGTGGTTGGGGCGAGTTGCAGCTGTCAAAATGTCCCTACTTCCTAAGCTGTTATATCTGTACAGAGTCCTTCCGGTTGCTGTTCCCTCCTATTTCCATTGCATTATACAATCTCGGGTTTTTAAATATGTATGGGGCTCCACGAAACCTAGAGTATCTAGGTCCATCCTCCTCCGTAGTAGACTCGGTGGAGGCCTAGGGATACCAAATTTCCTCCGATACTATCAAGCTGCCCAACTGGCCCAGATCACCCTGCTTCATGCCCAGGCTGAAGTTCCACTTTGGGTCAGCTTGGAAGCGATAGACATTTCCCCTTTACTTGTCTCTAACATATTGTGGCTACCCCCTCCTGTTCGAGCTCGTATCCCCATTCTAAATCCAGTTACCGGTCACTCACTTAAATTCTGGGATAACCTTAGGGGCCCCTTTCATTTGGTTTCCCCCCACACCCCACTCCTTTCTTTTTTTGGACATCCCCTCTTCTACCCCGCTTTCACTGAACCGGGACTCTTCCGGCCTTGGTTCCGGGCTGGGTTACACCGTATTCGGGACTTAGTTAACAGGTCCACTCTTAAACCTTTTCCAGATCTTCAAACCCAGGCTAACCTCCCCTCCAGAGAACTATTCCGCTACCTTCAAATAGCACACTTTGTTCAATCAACGATCGGAACCTCCTCAGCTCTGGATAGTTTATCTTTTTATGAACACATTTGTAACTCGGACCCACATGCCCCTGGTGTCATTTCGCTTATTTATGCCCACCTCACTACCCCCCCTGCTGAGCTCCCTCTGTACGCTGCACAGTGGTCCAAAGACCTACAGTTGCTTGGGCTGATATATGGACCCGCACCAAATCCGCCTCCCAAAATGTAGTGGCTTTGGAGGCCAACTATAAAGTTCTCATGAGGTGGTACCTTGTCCCTGCCAGAATATCTAAATTTTTACCCTCTTACTCCCCTGATTGCTTCCGAGGATGTGGGGAAAAGGGTACGCATTTACATATCTGGTGGTCCTGCCCTATTGTACAACAATTTTGGGTTGAAGTGTTTCGCATGGCCTCCATTTTACTACATGATTCCCTCGCCCCTGATCCCTCCTTAGCCCTCTTAAATCATATCCAAAGGGACTACACTAGAGCCCAAATTCGCCTCCTCTTGCAGTTGACCACTGCCGCTAAATAAACTATAGCCAGGGCCTGGAAAACCCCTAAATTACAAATAATCAAAGTGAGAAACAGGGTGACCCAAGCAATGATTCACAGCAAAATTGAAGCAATGATTTTAGATCGTATCCCCCAACATGACTCTATGTGGACCCCTTGGGTGGAGAACTTTCTTCCTCCCGATTTTGACGTTACCCTACTTAGGCCTTGAGCATTGAGACGCTCTTTTCCCCTCACTTGCAACCCTCCGCGGGTCCCCGCGACTCAGCCGACACCCCCTCCCCTATCCTTCCCTCTTCTCCTCTCTTTTCCTTTTTTGTTCTCTTACTCTCCTCTCTAACTTCCTCTTTGCTCTGTCCTTGCCTTTGGGCTCTCTTTTTTCCTTGCTGAGGAGTCCTGAAAATGTTTCTCCCCTTTCTTTCGTGATGTGGCAGTGCTGAATCCCACTGCCAACACTATGCTACCGATATGTGTTACTTAGACATGCAGAGTATATGTTTTTGCTTGTTCCTGTTCTTTGACTGGAACCTTGTGTTACTTTATGTTTGCAGCCGTGTATACAGTTTTCTCTTGTCTCAGATATCCTCAATGTACCATTCTCTCTTACTCCTTATAACTACATGATGATTCTTCTGCACCGAGTTGTTCTTGTTATTCTGATTATGTCCACTTTATATATGGTATATCATTGGATTTTCTGTATTCTTTCTTCTGAAAATGTCTGTTATTTGTGCTCTGTGTACTTTATTTTCAATAAAAACTTTGAACAGAAAAAACACAAATCTATTGTGCTTAGGATGATATAAAGGTCCTAAAAAATAGCAGCTAGTATTATATTGTTGGCGACAATAAATAGCAATATGTGGTAAGGGTGCAGAACTGACTCTTACCCTAAGGTAAAGATATTAAAGCAGTAGGTAATATCTTAATTTGGTCATATACTTCATATAAAGTCCCAAACCTTTTCTCCATGCTACTAGCAACTAGGGATGGAGGTACCTGACGTTCTATGTCTTGGCCTCGCATAAAGTCCCAAACCTCTTACCTTTGTCAATATCTCAAGGTAGTCTTAGGCCGCGTACACACGATCGAACATGTCCGCTGAAACTGGTCCGCAGACCAGTTTCAGCGGACATGTTCGATCGCGTGTACGGCCTATCGGACCGTTTTCCAGCGGACAAAAGTTTCGAAACATGCTTAGAAACCTGTCCGCTGGAAACCTGTCTGTCGGACATGTTCGATGTTTAGTACACCAAATCATCGGACCAGAATCCAGCGCATGCTTAGAATCAAGTTGACGCATGCTTGGAAGCATCAAACTTCCTTTTTTCATCACGTCGTTGTGTTCTACGTCACCGCGTTCTGGTCCGAGGGGATTTTGGTCCAATGGTGTGTACGCACATCAGACCAACAGACCACTTCAGCCTGGTCCGATGAAAACGGTCCGTCGGACATGTTTCATCGGACATGTCTGATCGTGTATATGCGCCCTTAGCAGTCTCAGCAATCCTTAGCTCCCAGAATATCACTTCCTTCTGGGCAAGATTTGCACCCATAGACAGGTAATAAATGCCAATTAAAATATGTAATCCACCCCAGCCCACACGTATGCAAATGGGAACTTTCACCACAATGATACTATTTCCATAGAAGAACACACGCATGCGGAAAATGACCAGCGTTTCCAACTAACAATATGGCCGCTGTGTCCCAGCCCATAATCGTATCACACGTTCCAGCTCCTCCTTACACATTTTGTCATCCTATGCCAGTGCAGCAAAGCTGACTTTGTTGTATCTTTTAATGTATTTTTTATTTTTATTGTTTTTTTGACGTTCTGCTTTAAAATATAAAAGTTGCACATCTCCTCTTGCTGCCAGCTTTTCTGCTATCTCTCACTGTTACTAAGCTCTATGTAGTGTCTGTCTTTTCCTGCATGTCAGGGGGAAGGCAGTGTAGTGATATAAAGAATGTATAGTGTCCAGTAGTCCGGTTAGATAATTGATGTTTAGATGTTAGTATGATGACTATAAATTTGTTGTTCCGCAACAACACACAGGCTCTCCAGAGAACGCAATTTTATTAACTTTTAATACAGAATAAAGTCTATATTCCACAGACGATACAAATCCAACAGAGTAATTCAAAATCCCATCTTTTCCTAGACCAATTCTAGACCTGTGCCAAATTCATACCGAGAATATACATTGATTGGCCGTCTTTGATCTACATCCTGTCTTTCAGAGTGGCAGGTAGCCGGAGTCACTAATTAGTATGCATCCTTGCATACTAATAAGTAATTAGATTACATGTGGCCTGAGTAATGGTTTGATGTGTAAAATCGACCTGCCTTTTTACATATTGACAATCGACAAGCCTCTGTTGATGTGTAACATGTAATTACAGGTTTGATGTGTAAAATAGACTTCATCCTGTCTCTTTTTCTATTTGACAATCAACAAGTGTCCTTTCTTGTGTAACATGTAATTACAGGTTTGAAATCAGGCCTGGTCAATTTTCGACTCATAGGGCCAGATTCAGCAAGACTTGCGCTGGAGTATTTCGATATGCGCCGCGTAACTGTGAATATGCGCCGTCGTATCAAACTAGATGCGACAGAAAACGGGCCATTTCCGATCGGCTTAACTTTCCGACGCCAGAGTCTCGTCAGCGCATAATTTCGCTTGGCGCATCAGTCGCGCCTATTGATTTCCCCTGCAAATATGCAAATGAGGGAGATTTCCCGATTCGCGAACGGATTAGCATCATACGCTGGCTACATGCGCCGCGCGTATCTCGTCCGTCCGGCGCAAAGTTATTTCTACAAATAGCTGCTTTATCTTTACTCCAGATGGCCTCAGGTCAGCAGGAGAGCAGCTACAGCAGCAGCGTTACCGACGAAACTAGCAAGCAGAACAAACACACGTACAAGGACAACACCTCTGTGTGCCAACATGCCAGGGGCAGTCGCGGTCCTAGCACTAGTACTGGGTCCCCTGGTACGGAGGAGGCGGGCACGTGAGAGGATATACCACACGCGCATGAGCCTCTTTGGCATGGGGGATGAGGAGGTGTATCGCTTTTCAGATTCAGCCCAGATGCAATACTTGAACTAACCACAACCCTGCAGGGTGACATCACCAGCAAGACACACCGCTCACAAGCAGTGCAGCCACTGGTGAAGGTTCTGGCAACACTTCATTTCCTTGCAAGTGGATCATTCCAGCGTACAAGTGGAGTGGTGGCTGGGATGTCACAGTCCTCCATGAGCAGATGTGTGCACCAGGTTGTCCCTGCAATCCTCAGACGCATGTCCAACCAGTTCATCAGACCAACCACTGAGGAGCTGCGGCTGAAGGCAATGACAGATTTCTACAACATTGCAGGATTCCCACGCACTGTGGGGGCCATTGATTGCACACATGTGGCACTCCAGCCCCCCAGTGCCACAGAGCACATATACCGCAATCGGAAGCATTGGCACTCCATCAACGTACAGGTGATAGCCGATGCCCAGCGCCTCATATGGCACGTCCGTGCCAAACACCCCGGGTCCAGCCATGACAGCTTCATATACCGTCAGAGCCCCATCCCAGCAGAATTCGAGCAGAACATGTATGGGGACAGCTGGCTGGTTGGTGAGTGACATGGGTGGCAGGCATGACTATCCCCTCCCATGATGCACATCACAAGGGGCACATGCATGACTAACATCCTCCTGTCTTTTCCCTTCCAGGTGACTCTGCATATGCACTGGGACCCCATCTAATGACTCCTTTCCGGAACCCCCAAACCAGAGGAGAGAGAAGATACAATGCGGCACATATCAAAACCCGTGCAGTGGTGGAGCAAACATTTGGGCTCCTGAAGTCCCGTTTCCGCTGCCTGGATAAGTCTGGGGGGGCCCTATTGTATTCCCCTACCTTCGTGTGTCAGATCATCGGTGCATGTTGTATTCTGCACAACTTTGCCATGAGAAAGGGCCTGCAGATTGACATACGTGATGACCTGACCCCCGACCCACACAGTCCCCACCTGCCAGAGGAGAACCAGTCTGCTGATGGAAGAGCAGTCAGGAGGGTCTTCGCCGTAGGCATCTTTGGACACTAAACAAAAACATTGATCACACGGACAATGCACGCATGCACACCACTGATGTCCCTAGATGACACACACCACATCCACATCACATTGGATTAGCCCAAGTCCAACATGTAGGACTTGGGAGCAGCAACGCCAGCGTCAAGGCCCCAATGATGTCGCTGTCCATTCATACACCTTTCACACGTCATTCATACAGCCGTGGGGTTAACTTCACCACCACGGCCGAGGGTGACACCCCTTACTGGCAGGAGTGCCACCCCCTCACATTCACACACCATTCACACTGCAACGTGTGCAGTATCAAAAAATAAAATATCTCATATCCAGAGCATAATCACAAAATAAAAATCTCATGTCCTGAGCATTAAAAAAAAAAAGAAAATAAAAATCTCATATCCTGAGCATTCAAAAAAAAAGAAAATAAAAATCTCATATCCTGAGCATTCAAAAAAAAGAATATAAAAATCTCATATCCTGAGCATTCAAAAAAAAGAATATAAAAATCCCATATCCTGAGCATTCAAAAAAAAGAATATAAAAATCTCATATCCTGAGCATTCAAAAAAAAGAATATAAAAATCTCATAACCTGAGCATACAAAAAAAAGAAAATAAAAAAAAATCATCGGGGATGCCGGGGGCTCCTTCTGGTGGCCCCTCTCTGGCTCCTCAGCTGCCTGGATGGAGTGGGTGTGGGTGGGGGGGCATCTGGAGGTGGCTGATCCCCGGGTGGGCCACTCCTGGCAGGTGTGGCCTGCATGCCCTCCAAGGCCACGGCAATCCGGCCAAGGTACGAATTGGTCTGTGCCTACACCCTGAGCTGCTGGGCCTGCATCCTGAGCTGCCGGGTGACCTGGTAATGCTGGGCCCGCCGACTCTGCCTCCCCTGGTCCCGGATGGCAGCTGTGTTTGCCTGGACGGCTGCGGTGAGGTGCCTTATATCACCCTGCACGTCCCCCAGACTGGTCACCACTGCAGCGCAGTTGCAGCTGACATCCTGCACTGCAGAAGATATCTGGGCCACGGAGCACAGGTTGTCAGCCACTCTGTCCAGGTGCCCAACTATGTCCCCCATTTGCTGGGTCTGCCTGATCCCTCGCCACCTGGTCCTGGACCAGATCAGACACCCCCCTGGTCTTACGGGTGGCCTTCCTGGGGCAAGTAGATGGTTGTCCCCGGGGGGATGGAGTCGCCCTTGAGGGGCTTCTTATGATGGGGGAGGGGATCCGAGAGGGTCCTGCAGAAGAGGAGGACTCCTCCAAAAATAATATTATGTCCTGCTCTGCCACAACAGGCTGCTCCTCAACGACCTCTGCAGGTGTGGTGTGGGCACTCTCCTCCACCTCGGTCTCTTCACCACCCATGGGCTCGGGCACAAGATGCCGTTGGGGGGATGGGGTGGACTGGCCGCCAACAGATGATGGCCCAGCTCCGTCATCTGTGGATGACACAAAGCAGACACATGTTGGGTGGTCCCACACACTTGGCACATGTACCCTCCCCCCCCACATGCAACACACCAAATAGGGGATAAAAAACACTTACCTGTCCTGGAGCCTTCCTCCACAGAATCATAGCCTGGTACCCCCTCCAATTGCTCCCTCTCCAGGCAGCGGGCGACCACCTCCTCCTCTGTGGTCAGGCTGACCGGACATGGGGGTCCACCACCTGTGCCCCGCTCATGGCTCCGAATGGTGGCCACCTTGCCACGGACCTTGCGCCGCAGGTCATTTATCTTTTTCTGGATATCACTAGCAGTCCGGGTGGAGTACCCCAACACATTCACCCTGCCAGCAATGGTGTCCAGGATGGCCTGCTTCCTCTCCCGGCTGGTCTTCCTACTTTTCTTCCCATGCAGAAAATCATTATAAGTCTCCATAGCAGAGATGACCACAGAGACCTCCTGGTCATTGAAATTGAGGTTCATCCTCTCTTTGGGGGTAGCGGGAGCAGCCATAACAGAGCAAAAGTAACTTCCCTGGGGTGGGGGGAAACGGAAATACTTTTGCGCCGGAATGGCGCTTCCGCTGGCGCTTTTATACGCGCAACGGAACACATTGCGCTGGCGTTTCCCGTGAAGTGGTGCCGACGGAAGTTGTGAGCATGCGCACAGGGGGCCGACTGAAGCCTCACTCACTGCGCATGCTCCGCGGATGATGCGCTGAACGTAAGCCTCTGCGCTGGGCTCCGCCCATCATTTACATATGATCACACCCACTTCCACTTGCGTCGGGTTGCGCCAACGCATCTTCGTTACTCCGTCGCAAAGTAACGCCTATGCGCTTGGTGAATGCTGTACTTCACTCGCTAGTTTGCGTCAGCGCAGCGTATATGTGTTGCGCTACGCTGGCGAAAAGATGCGCGCATCTACCTGAATCTGGCCCATAATATATATATATATATATATGCAAGTTATTGTCCTAAAAAGTGTTTGCGGACCTGGGTCCTGTCCCAGGGGACATGTATCAATGGAAAAAAAAGTTTTAAAAACAGCCGTTTTTTCGGGAGCAGTGAATTTAATAATGCTAAAAGTAAAAGAATAAAAGTGTAATATTACTTTACATTTCGTACCTGGGGGGGGGGGGTGTGTAAAGTTAGCATGTGAAAAAGCGCATTTTTTCCTGTACTTAGAACTGTCCCTGCACAAAGTGTCATTTCTGAAAGAAAAAAAGTCATTTAAAACCGGCTTTGCGGCTATAATGAATTGTCGGCTCTGGCAATTCAGAGAGAATTCATTCAAAAAAAATTAAAAAAAAGCGTGGGGGTCCCCCCAAATTCAATTACCAGGTCCTTCAGGTCTGGTATGGATATTAAGGGGAACCCTGCCGTCAATTAAAAAAAAATGACGTGGGGTTCCCCCCAAATATCCATTCCAGACCCTTCAGGCCTGGTGTGGATTTTAAGGGGAACTCCACCCCAAATTTAAAAAAAATGGCATGGAGTTCCCCCATGTCCCCATGTTGATGGGGACAAGGGCCTCATCCCCACAACCCTTGCCCGGTGGTTGTGGGGGTCTGCGGGCAGGGGGCTTATCAGAATCTGGAAGACCCCTTTTAACAAAGGGGACCCCCAGATCCTGCCCCCCCTATGTGAATTGGTAATGGGGTACCCCTAAATCCTTAAAAAAAAACACACACACACCGTAGAACAAAGTCCTTTATTAAAAAAAAAAAAAAAGAAAAAAAATCCAGCGGTGGTAATCCACTCTCGATGCAGCTCCCCACTCCAACATTGTCTTCTATCCAGCGACGGGTGATCTCTCCAGCGACGGGTGATCTCTCCAGCGACGGGTGACTATCCATCCAGAGCAGCGTCGCCGACCTCCTCTCTCCGCTGGACACAGCCCAGCGGAGTGACGCGGCCGATGCTTTGACATTTCTTATATAGGGGAGGTGGGGCCACCTGTCATGTGACCCCGCCCCCTCTGACGGCTACGTCACTGGGAAAGCCCGGTCTTCCCCCTTGCGTCAGAGGGGGCGGGGTCACGTGATGGGTGGCCCCGCCTCCCCTATATAAGAAATGTCAAAGCATCGGCCGGGTCATTCCGCTGGGCTGTGTCCAGCGGAGAGATTGTTCGGCGATGCTGCTCTGGATGGATAGTCTTCTCATCGCTGGACCGATCACCCGTCGCTGGAGAGATCATCCGTCGCTGGAGAGATCACCCGTCGATGGATAGAAGACAACGTTGGAGAGGGGAGCCGCATCGAGAGTGGATTGCCACTGCTGGATTATTATTTATTTTTTATTAATAAAGGACTTTTTTCTACTGTGTGTGTGTTTTTTTTAAACTATTTACACTTCCTTCGTGAAATGGTAGGGGTACAATGTACCCCATTACCAATTCACATAGGGGGGGCAGGATCTGGGGGTCCCCTTAGTTAAAGATTCTGATAAGCCCCCCGCCCGCAGACCCCAACAACCACCGGCCAGGGTTGTGGGGATGAGGCCCTTGTCCCCATCAACATGGTGACATCCTTCCCATGTTGAGGGCATGTGGCCTGGTGCGGTTCAGAATAGGGGGGCCGCACTCTGTCCCCCCCCCTCTTTTCTGCAGCCGGCCAGGTTAACGTGCTCGGATAAAGGGTCTGGTGTGGATTTTTGGGGAAAATCCACGCAATTTAAAAAAAAAAAAAATGGGGTGGAGTTCCCCTTAAAATCCACATCAGACCAGAGGTCAGGAATGGATATTTGGGGGGAACCCCACTTCATTTTTTTTTTAAATTGACGGCGGGGTTCCCCTTAATATCCATACTAGACCGGAAGGGCCTGGTAATGGAATTTGGGGGGACCCCCACGCTTTATTTTTTATGAATGAATCCTCTCTGAATTGCCAGAGCCGACAATTCATTATAGCCGCAAAGCCAGTTTTAAATGACTTTTTTTCTTTCAGAAATTACACTCTGTGCAGGGACAGTTTTATGTACGGGAAACGTGCGCTTTTTCACATGCTGACTTTACACCCCCCCTAGGTACGAAATTTAAAGTAAAATTACACTTTTATTGTTTCACTTTTAGCATTATTAAATTCACTGCTCCTGAAAAAACGGCTGTTTTTAAAACTTTTTTTTTGCATTGATACATGTCCCCTGGGACAGGACCCGGGTCCCCAAACACTTTTTATGACAATAACTTGCATATTAGCCTTTAAAATTAGCACTTTAGATTTCCCCCACTTTAACAGGGTGTTCCGCGGCTTTTCAAATTTGCCGCGAACACCCCTAATTGTTCGTTGTTCGCCGAACAGGCAATGTTCGAGTCGAACATGAGTTCAACTCGAACTCGAAGCTCATCCCTAATTACAACATATATTACAACAGGCAGCACACCCAATTCTGCTTTTATTCCCCCCGGGTTGTCTTTTCTGACACATTAGCAATATTTTGATCTGGTGTAACTTTTGAGCTTTTAGCCCTGGTTCACACTGGGCTGTGGGAGTGAAATCGTGCGAGTTCAGCTGAACTCGCACGATTTCACTCCCGCTGGCAGTCCCGATTTCCGCTGCGATTTAAGAGACATCTGTGCAGGTTTCTGCACAGATGTCAATGTAAATCGCGTCCTGAAATCACAAAAAGTAGTACAGGAACTACTTTTTGAAATCGGTGCAGTGCCGCAGATGCGATTAGGACGGTGTCATTGCCGGCAAATTCCGGCAAATGCCGCCGATTTAAGATGCGATTTCACATGTGAAATCGCATCTCAAATCGAACTAAATGGTACCCAGTGTGAACCTGGGCTTAAAGTGATTATTCTGGGAAAAGATAATAGACAGATTCCAGGCTGCAGACAACCACATCAAACAGGCTCCTGGTGTGTAATTCACTTTATATTATCCTTCGGCCTCATTTGCTTGGCAGCATATAAACAGCACATTTGTTGATTGTTTCTTTTGAGCTCAGCATAGTACAATAAGGTAAGAATCTCACTTTAATAAAATAACGGTACTTTTTTTCTAAAGGTCACCCCATCTTTTAATAACGTTTCTGAACTGTAAATATTCAGGGATTTTGAGTAATTTATGAACACACTTAACAACCTATTAGGAAAGAAAATGAATGCAGCAATCAGACCAAACCTTCATGCAGCCTTGTTACATTAGCTTAAAACATAATTTTTGTCATTAAT
This sequence comes from Rana kukunoris, assembly GCA_029574335.1. Lineage (NCBI taxonomy): Eukaryota > Metazoa > Chordata > Amphibia > Anura > Ranidae > Rana > Rana kukunoris. Next base: position 41,837,502 of record CM056050.1, on the reverse strand, counting down.
TTGTTGAATTATACAGGAACTCCAGCGACACCATAATAGAAATGTGCATATTCAACATTACCTAAATTCTTCTGGAGAGATTACCCTGGAAATTAATTGCGAAAGCAATCTTCTCTCTAAATGAGTGAAGTTCATAAATTGATTGATTTGGGGGTGTCATTATCTCTGCAGTTGCAGTCTCCAACCTCCATAATGTATAGTCTGGGGAATATGTTGTTTTTAATCCATGCTTTGGTATTGATACAACAAGAAAAATATTTAAAGCTGAACATCAGGCAGAGATAAAGGACACAAATTAATGGAGCTTTGTAACCATTAATATGTATTTTTTTTTTTTTTTTTAATGTAAGCAGTACAAATACATCAATATGACCTGGAATGGGCCTTTTGGCAGTTCCTTGACAGCAGATCTCAGAGTAAGAGAGGAAGAAGCAACACAAAGAGCCAATCAGTCCCCGTCTCTCTTGGCATGTCCTAGCCCTCCCCTCTTTTAGGCGTTTCTAATCACTCTCTGTGCCGACCCAGCTCCTTATAATCCTACTCTCTCACCTTCCTATATAACCTATTCCCATATCCTATTCCCTATAGAGTCCTTCAGGCTGGGTTCACACCTATGTGAATTGGATGCAGGTTTCCCCCCTTCCAATATGCATGACAGGATATTGGGACCGGCTCTCCATGGAGCCGGTTCCCATATCTCCATTGCAGCTGCGGAGCAGCTTGCACAGGAACGCTGTGCGTCTTCGGCTCTGTTTCAGGGCCGAATTCAGGCAATATTCGGCCCTGATTCATCCCTGAAACAGAGGACAGGGACGCACCGGACCCCTGCTGCGAGCTGCATTTGTCGGAGGTGTGAATCCAGCCTTAAAGGATCACTAAAGGAATTTTTTTTTTAGCTAAATAGCTTCCTTTACCTTACTGCAGTGCTGTTTGCATGTCCTCATTGTTCGTTTTTTGCTTTGAAGTTCCTGTAATCCTGCTGTGATGTCCACACTTCCTGCTTGTCTGTTTCCTTATAACCACAGTACTGGGAGCTTTCTTACTGTGGTCTAAAAAAAAAAATGGTCCCAATGGGGCTTTAAAACAGCTGGTGTGAAGTAAAGTGGCAATGCAACGTCTATGGTAAAAACGTTTTATTACAAAAAGTAGTTAAATGACATAAAATGTGGGGTATACAAGGAATGAGTTGCGGCAGAGTAACAGAAATTAAAATAACCATAACATTTCCAGGTAAACAGTAAAATACATAGCCTGAATAGTGGCAGGCAGGTGTATAATCCTAACACGTTTCGACCATTCGGTCTTCTTCAGAGGGTTGTAGCTGAAAGAGATTTAATTGTATAAATAAGTGTATACAAAAAGTATTTTTATCTGTGTCCTCCCTATGGAGTCAATCCCCTTATATAGGGGGGAGGGGGTACAGAACTCCCAAACCCACAGGGAAAGAAAGGGCACAGAGAACAACATAGGTGTGGTTTGTTTGAGGAAGAAAGACTTTCCTTCTCCCTCCCAAAGTAATCAAAAAAATCATCATCAGCAGCATATATTTACCCAGTAACAGAGTTTATGGAACGTCCAGGTAGAGGTCCGATGCGACTGTGGGATGCAAAGGTCCGAAGCTGACGATACTCCCGGTCAGTCCCCCAATGTCGCCTAGTCCTCAAGATGACCATCCAAGGGTGGCCCTAAGCCACTTACGAAGAAGCACCAGACAGAAATGGCAGCACCCGGACAGGCCCGAGGTGTGGGAGAGAGGAGAATTGAGAGGTAGGGAAAAAATCCTAAAAATAAGTAAAGTAATTAATACCGAAGGGGGTCAATCCGTTGGATGTAATTAAGTAGAAATCTTCAAAGAGTGGAACAATGGGGGTTCCGGGAATGAGGGTAAGGTGGAGGCAAACAGAGGTGGATGGGGCTTGGAGGGGGTGTGGGAAAAGTGAAGGGAGTGAAGGGAAAGAGGAAAAGGTGAAAAGGGGAAAAGGGAGTGGACTGGGAAAGAGAAGGGAAAAGGAAAATGAGGGGACCAGAATATGTGTGTGAAACGAAAGGGGGGGAGGATGATGGGGAATAGGGAGTGAGTGAAGGTGAATAATGTGTAAAAGAGGGAGAGTGTGAATAGTGAGGGGGAAGGGAGATGGGCGGGAGAAAAGGGGAGGGGGGGTGAAAAAATAATAAATGAAGGAGAAAGAAGGGGGAACAGTAGTTAGTGTGTGAGAAGGGAAGTGGTGAAGAAACAGAGGATAGGGTAAAAAAGTGATAATGAACGTTTTTACCATAGACGTTGCATTGCCACTTTACTTCACGCCAGCTGTTTTAAAGCCCCATTGGGACCATTTCTTTGTTTAATATATCGGGGTGTGCAGCTAATTCTCTCCACCTATTAGGTCTGTCCCTTTTTTCAAATTCTTTTTGGAGTGCTTAAACACTCCCTTCCCCTCTGACCTAGTGGAGATAAGGCATGAGTTGCTTGGGATTGGTTAGGTTCATGATTCCTCTGTGATTTTTGTGATTATTGATTTGATTACGATTTCCAAAATGAGTATGTACCATGGTGATGGATGGGCCAATCTTATGCAAGGCTATGAAACCTCATTTGAAAAGGCCGACCAAGTCGAAACACAAATATCCTCACTTACCGTATCCATCTATCACCTACAAAAGGGGAACATCGATCAAAGATCGACTGGTCAAGAGCGAATACATCAATGCCCCCATGAGAGGAGCTCATTGTACAACGTTTGGCACTTTCCCCTGCGGACATTGTTCCTATTGTCCACTTATGAGGAGAGAAAAGACCTTCCCACTACCAAACGGTAACACATTGAAACCACTACACTTTACCAACTGTCAAACCAAAGGTGTGGTATATTACATGAAATGTGAATGCGGGGGCCTACTACGTGGGAAAGACTAAGCAGGAATTCTGGCGGAGAATTTCCAAACATGTATATAGCATGGAAATTGGAAATCTCCACCTCCCGATTGGAAGACACGCAGCACTACAACATCGCTACACTGTACCCAAAGTATCCTTCGCCGCCCTCTATCGGATCTATATCCCTAATAGAGGTGGCGATTGGAACAAAATACTTTTACAGCAAGAGCAAAGATGGATCTTTAAAACACGGGCCACTATGCACCCCGGTTTAAACGAATCCTGCTCCTTTGCCCCATTCCTTAAAGGCTTTGTCTCAGGAAAAACACAATAGCACATATATCAACTGTAAAGTCTTTCCCTCGCTATGCCCCCCATTGTCTAACCTATGATATACTTGCCCCCACACTGGATAGAAATAATTCACTAATTTACTCTTTCTATTGCTGTTTGTGGATGGGCGGGCACTCCCTCTTTTCCTCCAATAAGACGCAGATACGCTTTTCCCAACTTGATCCATGCTCATTGGAATTATATGTATCTATCATTGTTCAAGTATATATACATGCCTTTTTAGATAAATACTATGTTGTTGTTTTGTGATGCTATAATTATTATCTTTTTGACATAAATTAATGTATGACGATTGGTGAATATGACTGTACTGGTCATGGTTGGATGCAAGGAACTAATCGACCTAATCAAACATTTATTAACTTATGCCTTATTTATGTTATGCCCCCTTTTTCCAGTGGAGTTTCTGATGCACTCTGTGATGTGGGTCCCTCTAGCTGCTACCTCCCCCTCTACCCCCTGGCCGCCTTCCCCTTGCTTCTGTCCTTGGTTCCCCCCCTTCCACTTCCCAGCAGGGCGGGAGATACACGCATCTTTGGTGCTATGTGTCTAGTATCCACAGGGCGGCGCCGCTGCCCGAGTGGATGCGAATCCCTCCCTGCTGGCAGCGTGAGCGATCGCTTCTGAGACGCCGTGACGTCACTGCGTGAGCGCCGCCTGGCGCCCGCAGCGACGTTGCACGTTACGACGTGTCTTGTGGAAGCGACGGCAGCATCGGCTTTGTTTGAACCTCGCCCACGCCGGAAGAACCACCGCGATGACTGTAAGGCACCGGCAAGGCCACCAGGCGAGATAAGGGAGACATACCTCGTCCCCTCCTACCTCATGTGGGATTGGCTGGACCAATCCTGGGATCGCGGGCGGTATTTATTTCCGCATCCGGTCGCAGGCACTCAGAGAAGCATGCGGCATCTCTATGAGTGACAATGTCCAGTGAGCTGGTAAGTCATTTTACCTACAGTATCTACCCTTTTCTAATTGGTAACTTTTTCCTTTTTTTAAATGTTTCCATTACAAATACTCTCTCCATACACAGATAGCATCTCTCCTCCAACATCATTGTAAAGGTGGAGAACATATTGCTATACTCTACCACACTCAGACCCCAAATATCGGAGGTAACCCAGGCTTTTCTTTCCTAGCCCTCTCACAACACAACCCCCCTAGCACTTCCAATTGTTATCCACCCTGTATCTCAGTCACCCTTCACCTCCCTCCCGTCTTGGTCCTCCATTTTTCCTTCCTTTTGTCCTTCCCTCACTGGCACTTTGCTATTTTATTCCTAAAGTCTCCTTTCACATCTCCTGCTCACTCCCATTATGATTTTCACCATTCTTTGCACTTCCCACACCCTCCATTCCCATTCCTTTTTATTTTTTCTTCCTCTTTTTCTCTCTTTTTTTCAATCCTTTCTCCTATTCTCTTCACAGTTGACCCCTGTTTTGTCACTTCCCACTTCCCACCTCTCATCTTTTCATTCACACTTGACCCCAGCCCCATCACTCCCCACCCTTCACTTCCCCTGCCTTTCCTCCTTTTCAATAACCCCTGTTTTTTCCTTCAACCCCCCCCCCTCCCCTCCCCCTTCCTTGTTCCTCATTTTTCACTTTTTTGCACCCCCTCACTTTCCTTCCCTTTATTCATTTTCCTTCCCCATCCTACAATTATACCCACTTAGTGTTTTATCTCTCATTCTCCCCTCGTTTTTCCTTCCCCTTTCCCTTCCCCATTCCTTTCCCCTTATTTGCACTCACTCTTCCCATTCACTCCCGCACACGTTCATTATCACTTTTTTACCCTATCCTCTGTTTCTTCACCACTTCCCTTCTCACACACTAACTACTGTTCCCCCTTCTTTCTCCTTCATTTATTATTTTTTCACCCCCCCTCCCCTTTTCTCCCGCCCATCTCCCTTCCCCCTCACTATTCACACTCTCCCTCTTTTACACATTATTCACCTTCACTCACTCCCTATTCCCCATCATCCTCCCCCCTTTCGTTTCACACACATATTCTGGTCCCCTCATTTTCCTTTTCCCTTCTCTTTCCCAGTCCACTCCCTTTTCCCTTTTTCACCTTTTCCTCTTTCCCTTCACTCCCTTCACTTTTCCCACACCCCCTCCAAGCCCCATCCACCTCTGTTTGCCTCCACCTTACCCTCATTCCCGGAACCCCCATTGATACACTCTTTGAAGATTTCTACTTAATTACATCCAACGGATTGACCCCCTTCGGTATTAATTACTTTACTTATTTTTAGGATTTTTTCCCTACCTCTCAATTCTCCTCTCCCCTACACCTCGGGCCTGCCCGGGTGCTGCCATTTCTGTCTGGTGCTTCTTCGTAAGTGGCTTAGGGCCACCCTTGGATGGTCATCTTGAGGACTAGGCGACATTGGGGGACTGACCGGGAGTATCGTCAGCTTCGGACCTTTGCATCCCACAGTCGCATCGGACCTCTACCTGGACGTTCCATAAACTCTGTTTCTGGGTAAATATATGCTGCTGATGATGATTTTTTTGATTACTTTGGGAGGGAGAAGGAAAGTCTTTCTTCCTCAAACAAACCACACCTATGTTGTTCTCTGTGCCCTTTCTTTCCATGTGGGTTTGGGAGTTCTGTACCCCCTCCCCCCTATATAAGGGGATTGACTCCATAGGGAGGACACAGATAAAAATACTTTTTGTATACACTTATTTATACAATTAAATCTCTCAGCTACAACCCTCTGAAGAAGACCGAATGGTCGAAACGCGTTAGGATTATACACCTGCCTGCCACTATTCAGGCTATGTATTTTACTGTTTACCTGGAAATGTTATGGTTATTTTAATTTCTGTTACTCTGCCGCAACTCATTCCTTGTATACCCCACATTTTATGTCATTTAACTACTTTTTGTAATAAAACGTTTTTACCATAGACGTTGCATTGCCACTTTACTTCACACCAGCTGTTTTAAAGCCCCATTGGGACCATTTCTTTGTTTAATATATCGGGGTGTGCAGCTAATTCTCTCCACCTATTAGGTCTGTCCCTTTTTTCTTACTGTGGTCTAAGCTGTCATTACTGTGTGTCTAAAACTTCCCAGTACCAATCAGATTCATTTTTAAAACAAAACACTGCCCTGGATTTGTTTGTTTTTGTTCGGTGTGTCTATTTCTACTTCACAGAAACATGAAGCCAGTTCAAAAGTGAAACTAACCTGCAGGCACATTATATGATTGATTTTTATCTATTTTTAATCATTTTGAATAGGAGTCAGTTAACTTTTACGTCTCTATACCCTGTAAACAGTCATTTCAGCAAAAAAAAAAAATTCCTTTAGTGACCCTTTAAGCTTTAGGAGGCCTGGACTGTGGAGAGTGGGAGTAAAAAATGCCCCAGCGTCAGTGAAAGTAAACAATGCCCCATCATTGGTTTTAGTTGGAGGAATAGTGCCTCGTTGTTGGTGCCAGTGGAAAGAACAGTGCCCCATTGTTGGTGCCAGTGCAAAGAACAGTGCCCTATCAATGGTGTCAGTGGGAGGAATGGTGCTCCATCATTGTTGTCAGCTGGAAGGAATAGTTCCCCATTGTTGATGCCAGTAGAAGGAATAGTCCCCCATGATTGGTGTCAGTGGGAGCAGTGGTGCCCCATCAATGGTGTCAGTGGGAGGAATGGTGCTCCATCATTGGTGTCATCTGGAGAAAAAGTGTCTCAAGGGCCAGATAAAGGCAAGCAAAGGGTCGCATCTGGCCCCCTGGTCCACAGTTTGGACACCACTGCTATAGAGTGTCATTTGTGTGACAGCTTAGAGTCTGCTGTGGCTGTTGACATCACATCTAGGATGTTGGCCCCCAGCAGCAGTCTCAGAGCTTTTGAATGCCTACACAAGGGAGGCTTTTACAGGTAAATCACATGCATAAAATACATAAAATTATCACATAATTTAACAAGAAGATTGTTGTTGAAGTGAATCATCTGGTGACAGGGTCTCGTTAAAGAAAGACTTCAGGCTACTTCCGGTTCCGGCGCCGCATGTGAGGGAAGCTAGCTCCGGAGGCTCCGCTCTGACCCCCAGGTAATCGGCATACTAAGCCCCGGCATCGCCCCGGATTGGTCCGCTCTCGACACCCCCGGACTACCGCAACATCTGCGCATGGAACGATACCTCACTCAGCCGCGTACGTATCGGGGCTCCGGCGCCACGGACATTCCGACGGAGCCCGCGGCCTCGTCCAATATGGCCGCCGCAGCGCACGGCCCCCCTCCAGTACAGGCCTCGCAGCCTCAGGGGATACGGGAACTACAGGGAGCATTGACGGGAGATGTCCCGTCTCCCGAGGACATGGACACTCTAGCAGCGAGGGGCCTGGACCATGACAGCTCCTATGACAAGATTGCCAAGGCTGTGGCCGCGCTCTTATCTCCCTCCATTGCTGCTGCTGTTGAGAAGGCGGTGGCTGAGGGGATGCATCAAATCCGCAAGGAGCTGGGGGATCACTCCCTGCGACTCTCCACGGCCGAACAACGTATCGCCTCGGTGGAGGATGACCAATACCACATGAGTGCCATGCTGGAACGGTTCACTCAGGACCAGCAACACTTACATGAACGCATGGAGGACCTCGAGAACCGTTCCAGGAGGAATAATCTGCGGGTTATTGGCCTCCCGGAATCTGTCAAACCCAACTCCCTGATGGACTTCTGCTCTAACGTGATACCCGAGGCTTTGGGCCTAGGCCGCGGCTTCACAGTGGAACGCGCGCATCGCATGGGTGCTCTTGCCGAGGACCGCGCCCGTCCCAGACCAGTGATCGCAAGATTCCTAAACTATGCGGACCGTGCGACCATACTCCAGAGCTTCCGCAAGTCGCGCCCCATGGAGATCGCTGGCCATAAAATCTTGCTGTTTGCTGATTACTCAGCGGAGGTCTCTCGCAAACGGAAAGACTTCCAACCGGTTTGTGCAGAGCTGTATAAGAGAGGCATCCGTTTTTCCCTAGCGTACCCGGCCATCTTACGTCTGCAGACTCCTGATGGGCAGCAGCTCAATATCCAATCGGTGGACAAAGCCCGCGCCTATCTTCAATCTCTGTCGGGGGATCACGGCACGGCGCCCTCGTATGCTGACAAGGCGAAGCAGGGACCAAAGAAGTCCGAGGAAGGAACCACCCAAGCGCCTAAAATCCGCACCTGAACAAGCCCTCCTGGGACTGGGGTGAGGCAGATCCTCTCTGCACCATGTCTATCATTGGGATTCCTCCCTGGCTGGCATACATTTTCTGACCCCCCCCGACCTGGGGTTTGTGGCGTACTGGGACATGACCTCCCCAGTTGTGTGTCTTTTTGATTTTTATATTATACTGAGCCTCTACCTTTCCCCTGCTTCATGGCTGCCTAGACTTATCCATCCCTCCTCAGCTCGGGACGGTACTTTTTGCTTTTCTTTTAATTCTTTTTTGCTCTTTTTCCTGTCCGGCTGTTGCCGGTCATGCCAGCCCCCGGCTGCTGGCATACGTCTGAGAGTATGGCTGCGAGGTTAACATATACCAAACTGTAATGTTGTTGTTTTAGCTTTGTTTTTGTTTTTTTGTTTTTTCTTCTTTTTTCTTAACCGCTCCAACCTGAGGTTGCTGTTCCTATATTTGCAAGGAGCGACAATGTGTTTCCCCACCGCTGGGCTGACCATATGCCGTGACGCCTACTGTGCAGGGGACCGCTCAGCCCCCCTGTTTTCACTTACCCTTTGTGGTCACTCCCGTTGCGTCTAGGGGGTGATGCTGGTATCAGGGTTTAATATCTAGTGGGTGGTCAGGCGGCTCACCCGGATGTGGGAAAACATGCGGAAAAAAGAGAAGTCATGGTTTACTGTTATTTTTAGTGTGTCCCCTTTTCTCCCTGTTATTAACCTCTTTTCCTTATTCCCTCCCACCCTCCCCTGCGGGACTCTTTTTCTACTGAGAGGATGGTTCCTACAAAGCCTTCAGCGACTTCACGGATACACAGTTCACCAACAGGACACGCATACTCATCTTATGTCAGGTAAATTACACTTTATGCACACTTCATCAAATAGCCCCCTCCCACACCACTCATGTCACAGACTTGCATAGTGTCCTGGAATGTGAAGGGTTTACGCTCACCAGCCAAAAGGATGAAAATCCTTAGACACTTAAAGCGGCTTAAGGCTGACATAGCCCTACTCCAGGAAACACACCTGGAGGAAAAAGATGTCTTTCGCTTACAAAAACTCTGGGTGGGACAGGTCATAGGGGCAGCTTCCTCGTGCCGCAAGGCAGGAGTAATTGTCCTGCTGCATAAAAACGTAATGTCTATCGACAGAGATGACGAGGGCAGACATATCACAGTACACCTTAAACTCCCCTCGGGTGAAATGCGGCTTTCTAACATCTATGCCCCTAACTCCCCTGACCAGACCTACTTTTCTAAACTGACACCCCTATTAGCTACCGACGTCTTCACACCTCACCTTGTGGGGGGTGATTTCAATTCGACCATGTGTAACCTGGAGGATAGATCCAACCCTCGGCCGCGGGCCCCCAACGCTCGCTCTGAGCGCCCAACCTATCTGTCACATATGGTCCAGGCACTTGACTTAATAGATATATGGCGGGTGCACCACCCCATGGAAAGAGAATACACTTTCTTTTCTCCTGTGCACGGGTCTTTTGCCAGATTGGATTACTTCTTGGGTACGCACTCTCTATTACAGAAAGTGTCATCCACGCTCATACATGACCTAGTTATCTCAGACCACGCTCCTATCTCGGTCTCCCTGTGCAATCTCCAGCACCGTCCGGAGGTCAGGCAGTGGAAGTTCCCAGCTTATCTTAATCAGAATGAAACTTTCAAAACTATGCTGTCTGAGGCTTGGGAGGATTACCTCCGCAACAATGCCCAACACACAGACGACCCTAACCTATTGTGGGAAGCGGGCAAAGCCTATCTGAGGGGGAGGATTATATCCTTCGTCTCAGCGTACAAAAAAAACGCCCAGAAACAGTTTCTAGAGGCTAGCAGACGAGTAAGGGTGGCCAAATCACTTCTCACCGCAAGTCACACCGAAGATCACCTTTCTGCTTGGAAGGAAGCCAAGGATCACTTTGACTCCTGGGCAGAAAAAGTGGAACAAATGAAGTTATCTGCTTTGCAACTTCATTACCATAAATTTGGTAATAAGGCCGGGAAGCTTCTAGCGAGGATAACTAGGGGCACTTACACGCCGACCCACATCAGTAAGCTGCGTAATCCGGACGGAACACTGTCTTCTTCTCCGAAAGACGTTAATAAGACGCTGGAAAATTTTTACTCAGCTCTATACGGTCCAGATTCCACTGATGCTGGGTCGGCGGGTATATGGTTAGACGAGGTTGCCCTGGCCCAGATCGATCAAAGTCATTTGTCGCGCTTAAATGCCCCCATCACCCTAGAAGAAATCAGGGACACCATCGGCGGGCTTTCCAATTGCAAAGCTCCGGGTCCAGATGGCTTTACGTCTGAATTCTTTAAACTGCTTAGACCCGAACTTGCCCCCACGTTACTATCGGTATATAACCATATCTGGGGAGGGGGACCATACCTACAGACGGGTCACCTTGCAAACATCAAGCTTATCGTCAAGAAGGACAAGGACCCTCTCGACCCGGGTTCTTTCCGCCCTATCTCCCTCCTCAACGTAGACTCTAAAATACTCTCCAAAATAGTGGCATCGAGATTAGGTGAGATAATGCCTACACTTATACACACCGCCCAATCGGGTTTTACCAAGGGGAGGTCAGCGGATGCCAATATTCGCAAAGTCCTGACAGCCCTAGAGTATGCAAAATCGAACCCTTCGTGAGAAGTAGTGATAGTCACTTTAGATGCCGAAAAGGCGTTCGACAATGTTAGCTTCCAGTGGCTGGCAAGGGTCTTGCACAAAATTGGTCTTGTGGGCCCTTTCAACACCTTTATTCACAATATGTATTCTGCCCCATCAGCCACAGTTACGGCAGCGGGAATTCAGTCCCCCCCCTTTAGGCTGTACAGGGGTACGAGACAGGGCTGCCCCCTCTCTCCCCTGCTGTTCAACCTTGCCATAGAGCCGCTCTCTCGTCTTCTTAGCACCACCCCACTGTTACATGGGATACCATTAGGACGCGAGGACTTGAGGGTGGCTCTATTCGCTGATGACATACTTATATTCTCCACTTCCCCTCATACTGACATCCCTGCTATACAATCCATCTTTGACTCTTTTCGCCTGTGCTCTGGTTTAAAAATAAATTTCTCCAAGAGTGAAATCCTCCCTCTAGGTACATGTACCTCAAGACCACAGCTCCCCCCCTCCTGTCTCCGGCTAGCAGGACGACATATTACCTATCTAGGTCTGAGGATTGGCAAGGAACCATCCTCTCTATACTATTTGAATTACCCTCCGCTGATTACCAAACTGGTTAATGAAATGGAAGTTTGGGCTGCCTTGCCCCTCTCGTTCTTTGGGAGATGCGCACTATTCAAAATGATTAGCTTTGCCTGCCTACTCTATCCATTACAAACCCTACCCCTCTTGCTGAAACACAAAGATATACAATTATTGAATAAAGCTCTTGTCAAATTCATATGGAGGAAGAGTAGACCTAGAATCGCCCTTTCAAAGTTGCATCTCCCGGGGAGCGAAGGGGGGGTGGGTCTCCCCAATATCAGAGCGTACAACCTTGCCTGCCTGATGAGAGTTGGAGTTGACTGGATACTAAGATCTTCTCGCTATTCTAACTTTGAACTAGAATCGGTCATGGTGTACCCCATAGATTTGGCAGCACTTCTACACAGCTCGCTACAAAAATTATCCAATCCCATCAAGCAGAATTTGCTTTTCCGTGACACTATTGTGGCATGGAGGGAGGTGAGAAAAAAATTGGGACTATCCCCCCATATTTCTAGACACCTTCCTATCTGTGGCAACCCCATGTTCACGCCTAGCCTACAATACGAACCCTTCTCAAAAAGGAAGGACAAGGGTTTGGTCAATGTGTGCTCTCTATTCCAGATCTCAGCTGGCAGCTCCAAATCTTTCACTCAACTTGAGAGGGAGTACGCTCTACCCCCTACCCATTACTATCAGATCCTGCAATGTGTAAACTTTGTCAACAAACTGTGCCCCAATAAATCTGTTAGGTTTCAATCCTCCTTCATAGACAACCTTGTCTCAGAGAAGAAGTATTCTATATCGGACATCTACCGTCCACTATCCTTGGAATTCGTCAAACCCCTCCATTGTACTTCTATGTCATCATGGACCAGGGACCTACCTGACCAGATCGAAGTTGAAGAGGTCATAAGGGGCTATAGAGCCACGAGGTCTATCACCCCGTGTGAAATATGGAGGGAAACACAATTCAGACTTATGCATAGGGCCTACTACCCGTTCTCTACCTCAAAATCCCCTGACATCGGTCCCGCCTGTCCTTGGTGCCTAACCCATAGGCCCACGCTACTTCATCGCCTCTGGACCTGTCCCCCCATTGATGCTTTCTGGACCTCGATTCTCCAATATGTAAGAGATGTGACAGAACACCCCTTGAAGAAAGATCCCCGCCTTTTGCTGTTCGGCTGCCCTCCCCAATGCTTAGCATCGGATGAGGAGTTCATCATACTCCCCCAAGGAACTAAACACTGGATCCTCCTTCTGCTTTTAATTGCCCGCAGGACCATTTTCAATCACTGGATCTCCGCTACTACCCCCTCTTTAACGGAAACAATACGACATATGAAATCTTTGATGTACAGGGAAAACCTGGATATACAGTCCTCTCCAAAGCAACCGAGAGCCCAGTTTGATGAGAAATGGGACGCCTTCATTAGATTTACTCTGTCTGAGAACGAGCAGCGAGCTCTGCTCTCCTCACCCTTTGCTTATCTGAATTGATCTATTAGCCCTGTTTGCCATCCCACACTTATGTTATTGCCTTTCTCTGCAGGCCCCTGAGTGGTAAACCCTGTCCAATATTGGTACCACATCTCCACGCCTGCTTAGCTAATGGTGCTCCTACTGGTGTATAATGTATGCTGTATGTACTCAAGTTAGAATCTCCTGTGCTGTTGTCCATTCCATCTTATTCTATCCTACCACTCCTGACCGACCTTGCCGCTTTTCCCACTCATATATGCCTCCCTCCCCCCCCCCTCTCCTCCTCCCACCCTCCCCCTACTTCGCCCCTCCTTTCTACTGGTTTGATCGCCTACGTCTATCTCTTGAAAACTGTATTGGTTGTACTTCCAGATGCGGCTAGTTCCTTGTACCCCTCCCTTCCCCTATGTATAATTTCTAACACATCTGTCAATTGTGGTACTGCTTGTATTTGTTTGCAATCCCAATAAAATGTTTTAAAAAAAAAAAAAAAAAAGACTTCAAAAGAATATGACTACTTAGCTACCAGCACCTATTTAGACAATGGACAGTTTGGTTAGAAGTTTGTAATATACAATAAAGTATATATGATGCAGAGGTCAGGTGTTTGTAACAAACAGGGTGCAAGAGTCAGTAGTATGCAATGTACAGGTGTAGCACTACCCCCTCAGGAGCCGCTGGATAGATTTGGGACGGCGTGTTACCTGTATGAATGTCTAGGAATATGATGATGATGAGAGCAATGAAGAAATGTCCAAACAGCCGGTGTCTTTCTGTGCTTTTATACTTGCCCAACACGACAAACAGTGAACTTGGAGTAGATAGAATAAAGATGGGTGAAAAGGAGAATTTCAGAATCAGGCCTTAACTTGGCAGAAGCAGTCCTGCTTCTAACGATACTTTTGCTTTGTCGCCACTCCAGCCGGAGTGGGTGTAGTGTACCTGGACAGTCTCTCTCACAGAGCTGGCAGCCAAGAGTATCACTCGGAACCTTGAGAAGGAGAAACAAGTCTCTGCCACAGACTTGGCTCAAATAGAAATAGGAGTGGAACCTCTGCCACAGGCCCTTGCTCTGGAATGCAGATTGATGGAGCAAATCCTTATCAATAAAGTAGTTGCCTGAATCTCCCTCAGGTAGTTCTTGGTTTCGGTCTCAGACTGTCAGGTTGCCATTAGACAAACTCCCAGTGTCCGGTCACCTCGATCCCTGATGGCTCGTCTAGGCCCTATTGGATTGCCTGCCTCCTGGCTCTCCTCAGACTGACTCCCCACCGAACAGCACAACTCGCTTAGGATCTTCTTTCCAAAGATGGGGGACCCAATAAATCAGTGGGTCCCATCACCGATTCAGTTGCTCCGGGCCAACATGGTCCAGGAACCAAAGACAATGTGTAGCACGTGCGCCCCGGCCTGGTAGGCCATATCGCCGGGGCCCATGATGTGCGTACACCCTAAAGGTGGGTGCCGCACCCGGATCCAACCACGAACTCCCGCCAAGCGGGTGTCTGCCCTAGAAGTACCCTCCCCCAGCATGCACACAAGGGAAAACCCCATCTGATTGGCTGCTGGCAATAAGGCGCTCTGACCTGGGCTCCACTGCCACCACCTGTCTCTCCGGGGTGGAAAGGCACCCCGGGAAGACAGAATGAACTGACAGCACAGTCCTGCTATGACAGAAGCTGAATTTGTACAAATCATATGGATGAGAGCTAGGTAACTCTCTCATCTCCCTCTAAATTTAAGATAGCACCTGGACTGAAAGTACACAGGCGCTACACAGGTGTCAGAATTATGTAATGCACTGTAATCTGAAGTATGTAATGAAAAACCCAGAATGCAGTGCACAACAGTCAGTGTAACACACAGATTGCAGTAGTCATAAATATGTGCAAGGGTCAGAAGTATATAATATATAGATTGCAGAAGTATGAGTGCAGGGATCTAAATTATGCAACATAGAGACCAGTGTTCAGTGTGCAGTGATCAGGAGAATGTAACACACAGAGTGTAGAGTCAGAGGTATGTAACTCTAATGCCGCGTACAGACGATCGGACATTTCGACAACAAAACCGTGGATACATTTTCGACAGATGTTGGCTTAAACTTGTCTTGCTTACACATGGTCACACAAATGTTGTCGGAAAATTCCGAACATCATTAGCATTAAAGGAGTTGTAAAGGAAAAACATTTTTTGCCTAAAATTAATGTCTGCAAGGTAGACAGACAGAATAGTGTAATGATTCTGTTAAAAAAAACAAGTAAATACCTATTAAATTCCTTCATCTATATCACCTCCGGCGTTCTAGTTTCTGTTCTCTCATTCACTTCCTAGTTTGCGGCGCTCGTTCATGCAAGAACTACATTTCCCAGTATGCATTGTGGCACGCCCAGTAATTCACACCTCCTTGAATACTCTAACACGTAGAGAGCATCCTGCCACACAGATGTAGTTCCCAGGAGGGGGTGAGCACCTCACTGACCACCGCAGTAAAGCCTCCCTTCACGGTGGTGAGTAACAATCAGACAAGCAGGAAGTGAACAAAACAGAGAAGAAATAGAGCAACTTCTGAGCAAAAACGAACAATGAGGAAGTGAAAAGAGGAATGTCTGCAGGTAAAGGATGCTTATTATGAAAAAACTATTTTTTCCTTTACAACCCCTTTAAATGCTATTATTAAGCCTTCAATCTACCAGAACACCCAGATCCTTCTCCACCATTGATTCCCCTAGCTGTTGTCCTGCTAGAATGTTTGATGCATGTATGTTTTTAGTCATCGCCCCCCCCCCCCCCCCCAGTGCATAACTCTACATAGCACAAATCAAACAGTGTATCGAGGTTGGCTTGTAAGTTGGAGATATCCTAAGTACATACACTACATTGTCATAAGTATTTTGGGACACCTGCCTTTACACGCACCTGAACTTTAATGCCATTCCTGTCTTAGTCCATAGGGTTCAAAATTGAATTGGCCTACCCTATGCAGCTATAACAGCTTCAGCTCTTCTGGGAATGCAGTTCACAAGGTTTAGGAGTGTGTCTTTGGGAATGTTTGTCCATTCTTCCAGAAGCGCATTTGTGAGGTTAGGCACAGAGGTTGGACGAGAAGACCTGGCTCGCAGTCTCTGCTCTAATTCATCCCAAAGTTGTTCTATTGGGTTGAGGTCAGGACTCTGTGAGGTTCCCCCACCCTAAACTCACTCATCCATGTCTTTATGGACCTCATGGACCTTCAGTAATGTTGTTTTGCCAAATTTGGTGGAGCCGACAGGTTTACCCTAAAAAAAAATAAAGGCCAAGCTGGAAATATATATGTGAAAACAGATTTAACACATATTACTACAGTGGAACCTTGGATTGCGTGTAACACGGCTAACAAGCGTTTCGCAACACGTGCACTGTATTTTAAAAAATCCAGACTCGGTGTGCGAGTGTTGTCTCGCAAAAAGAGTTAAAACCAAATCGATGTACAATACCGCATTTGACCTGAGGTGGGGGGTGCCGGAGCTGAGCAGAGCCGAACGGCGCTGATCGGAGGTGATCGGTGCAGTTCGGAAATTATTGGAGAATCTCATAAATACTCAGTTCCCAAGCCTTTCCAAGGTTTTCAGAGTTCAGCCGAGGTGTCTTCGGCCCTTTCCCGGGTGTTTCCGAGGCTCCCACATCTCTAGCCAATCTTTGCGGTATTGCATGCCGTTGAAGTCAATACGGAACTAATTATTTTTGTTTCCATTGACTTCAATGGGGAAACTCGCTTAAATATACAAGTTATTTGGATTACGAGCATTCTCCTGGAATGGATTATGCTCGTAATCCAAGGTTTGACTGTATCACTGTCGAATTATATAACAATTTCTGTAGCATTATGCACTGTTACTGGTACAAGATACCCACTGGGCTCTGCAGCCACCAAGAGAACGGGTGATCACTGTCTATCATAAAGTTTATGAAGAGTCACTTGTTGTCACTGTGTATCTGCAGGCAGCGTTCATATAAAGTATAGATTGATGTATTTACTGCCACACTGAGTAGAAGATAAATTACTGAACTGAGACTGAACCTCATTTAAATTAATTCTAGCCTACTCATCTATCGTTGAAGATTATGTATCATATAAAACTGGCATTTCAAACATTTGGAGAAAAGTATGTTCCAGGAGCGGTGACGTTGCCTCTGTTTCCCTGATGAATGACGACAAGGGAAAAGTAGTAAATTATCTATAGAGACACAGCTCTGATCCTATTCCAGATAGATGGAGCGTGCTGTTGGTCGAAGGGGCCTTGCGATTAAATCAGTAAAAGAAGAACAGGGAGACAACAAGATAACAACAGTGTACAACAGCCATAAAGGAAGAGACTTATAGTCCTATTCAGTTCTTAAAGTGTTACTAAACCCACAACAGTAAAATCAGTCTGTATATGCAGTAAAGCATTATTGTTACACTCACTGTGGAACCTAAGGGGTTAATCCTCTGTATTGTGTAAAAAGGCTGTTTGATCCTGTTTCCTCTGATTCTCCCCCTGCATCTCATGATAGTACAGAGCCTTAGGGGGGCACTCTGCACATGCTCAGTTTGGTGTGTATTGCTAGAGAGTTTTTTCTTTTTTTGTTTGGAAGGGTGCATGTGATTGGCACAGGGCCAATCAGCACTGTCCAAACAGAGAGTCAGGGGTCTTGCAGCCTCACGGGACAGTCAAAGGAGAATGAAAATGCCTTCTACAAGCTTTGAACGGCCGGACACTAATTGAAGTTACAAGACTGTTAAATACTGCTGATGACAAAAGGTATTTAGCAGTTTATATTTAATTAGAAACATTGGGCCAGATTCAGATACAATTACATTGGCGCAGAGTATCAGAGATACACTACGCTGCCGTATTTTACCAGGCTGTACGACGAATCCTGGTAGATTTTGTCCCTTACGGTACGGCGGCGTAGTGTATTTCTCTCCGCGTAATCGAAATACGCGATTAGGGGGCGTGAAGCATTTAAATTAGGCGCGTCCCCACGGCGATCGAACTGCGCATGCTCCGTTCAGAAATTTCCCGCCGTGCATTGCGCGAAATAACGTCGATACGTCATTCGTTGTTTGAGTAGCGTCGTTTACGGACATTCCTATTCCCGGACGTTTTACGTAAAAAAAAAACGACGGCCATACTTAACATGGACTGTCTAATATTAGACCAGCAAAAAGCTGGTATAGTTTTACGCAGCAAAAAGATGACTAAAGATGCCGTAAGAGATTGCGATAGACGTTCGTAATTTCGTGGATAGTCGGCAAAAGCTCATTTGCATACCCCGACGCGGAAAACGACGGGAACTCCACCCAGCGGCCGCAATTTTATTGCAGCGTAGATCCGAAGGCGTACGAACACGTAAGCCAGTCGGATTGAAGCCCGCAGCCGTAATTTCATGGTTTGAGGTTTCATAGTAGTGAAAAAACGCGCGTAATTCGAAAGTACTCCAGTCTAACACGAGATAGACAGGAGTAATCTCTCTGTGAATCTGGCCCATTGTTTCCATGTTCTGTGTACTGTGTAAGAGCAAATGTAGTGAATGCAGAGGTCTGGGCTTAGAAACACTTTAAGGGCCCTTTCACACTAGCGGACGAACGGTCCGCTAATTACAAGTCCGTTAACGGACTTGTAATGGGCCCCTATGGGAGCGGATCTGAGGAGGTCTCACATGTGTGGTTTGAACACTGGTTTAATATGCGAGCGCTACTCACGTATGCATTCGCTTCTGCGCATGAGTTTTTGGCGGGACAGTGCACTTTAAATATTTTTTTTTCCTTATTTATTTTACTTTTTATTTTTTATTTTGATACTGTCTATTTAAAAAAAAATGTGGGTAATTTTTATTCTTATTACAAGGAATGTAAACATCCTTTGTAATAGAAAAAAAAGCATGACGGGACCTCTTAAATATGAGATATGGGGTCAAAAAAGAGCTCAGATCTCATATTTACACTAAAATGCAATAAAAAAAATGTAATCTAAAAAATTCAAATTAAATTCTGCTTTAAGAGCATTGGGCAGAAGTGACGTCTGACGTTGTTTCCAACAGTCAATGCTATGGAGCCCAAATGAGGGCCATCTTCCCCTCACTTAGCAGCCAGCCAAAAAGGGGGAAGGACAGGATTGTCTCCGGGTCTGGTAAGCGGCAGGAGACCACCGGAGCACGGCAGGAGGAGGAGACACCCAATAGCCACCAATAAAAGTGGTCTCGTGGCGAATCCGCTGCAGAGACCGCATGTATCTGAAAGCCGACCGGCCGCTGAAGAAGAGGATTCAGGGATTATGGTTGTTAGCTGACAAATAACGACGGCGGGCCTTTTGGCAAGTGGTTAAGGAACACCTGTTCCCCCATTCCCCTGGGATTTGAGGCTAGTTTACACTTGCTTCAAAAAAAGGCTTCGGACATGCTTTGTTAAAGCTCTTTGAACTCCAGTCAAAGCTCCTGTCACAAAAAAATGGTTAGCTTAAAGTCCTATTTACACCTTGTGTTTGCTTTGCTTCAAAAATGATACCCCATGTTGCTTTAGTGGTGCTTCAAAGCGTCTTCAAAGTCTCCATAGAAGTCTATGGCAAAGCTCACTTGAAGCACCTGAAGCTTTTGAGAGGCTTTATTTTCAGCTTTAGCTTTGCTTTGTTTTGGACAAATTGCAGGTATCAGATAATAACACACAAGGCATTAGTTGAGCTTCATTATAGCTTCAAAAAAGCACCATCGAAGCACCACCAAAGCATCATCAAACACCACCAAAGCATCACAGAAGCATTGAAAACACATAAAAAAAGCATGTTAAAGTGGTAGGTGCTTAAATGTGTGTTTAAGTCGAAACAAGTTTAAAAAAGTCCTTTAAAAAAAAAAAAAAAAAAGAAGAAGCAGAGGCAGCAGAATTGGAGGAGATAAAGGGAACAAGCCCATAACCATCAGGAACCAATAGGCCTGTAGCCTGATTGAGCCCTGGTTCACATTGATGCGATTTGACATGTCAAATCGCATGCCAAATCGGTGGTAATTGGCAGCAATGGCAACGTCCAAATCGGTGCGATGTCGCATTTGCGGCGCCACACCAATTCCCAAAAGTAGTTTCTGTACTACTTTTGGTGATTTCTGGGGTGTCATTTACATTGACATCTGTGCACCAACCCACTCAGATGACTCTGAAATCACCCCCGAAGTCGGAACTGACATGCAGGAACTACTGTATGTACCCGAGTATAAGCCGACCCGATTATAAGCCGAGGCACCTTATTTTACCACAAAAAAATGGGAAAACTTATTGACTCAAGTATAAGCCTAGGGTGTACATCTGCATGCCTCACTGTGTGCTCACTGTGTCCATGTGCATGCCTCACTGTGTCCATGCCTTAATGTGTCCATGCCTCACCGTGCCCATGCCTCACCGTGCCCATGCCTCACTGTGTCCATGCCTCACTGTGTCCATGCCTCACTGTGCCCATGCCTCACTGTGCCCATGCCTCACTGTGTCCATGCCTCACTGTGTCCATGCCTCACCGTGCCCATGCCTCACCGTGCCCATGCCTCACTGTGTCAATGCCTCATTGTGCCCATGCCTCACTGTGCCATGCCTCACTGTGTCCATGACTAGACTGACGTTTAACATGGGAGTCTATGGAAGGGGTGCCGGCTATGAAAAAAACGGTGCTCCCAGACAACAAACTTTGCAAACTTGTAGAGGAAGAGTGGGGCCACACGTGTGACAAGTGTGGGGTCCAGGGGAACTATGGACGGCCGGTACCTAATTTTACCATAAAAAAACTGGGACAATGTATTGACTTGAGTATAAGCCTAGGGTGTCTATCTGCATGACTCACTGTGCCACACTGTGCCTCACTGTGTCCATGTGCATGCCTCACTGTGCCCATGCCTCAATGTGTCCATGCCTCACTGTGCCCATGCCTCACTGTGCCCATGCCTCACTGTGCCCATGACTAGACTGACGTTTTACATTAGAGTCTATGGAAGGGGTGCCCGGCTTTGAAAAGTTGGTGTTCCCCAGACAACAAACTTTGGGTTCTCAAAGTCCGGGAGATCAGGCGCAAAAAGGTGACTCGAGTATAACGTCCAAATCGGTGCGATGTCGCATTTGCGGCGCCACACCAATTCCCAAAAGTAGTTTCTGTACTACTTTTGGTGATTTCTGGGGTGTCATTTACATTGACATCTGTGCACCAACCCACTCAGATGACTCTGAAATCACCCCCAAAGTCGGAACTGACATGCAGGAACTACTGTATGTACCCGAGTATAAGCCGACCCGATTATAAGCCGAGGCACCTTATTTTACCACAAAAAATGGGAAAACTTATTGACTCAAGTATAAGCCTAGGGTGTACATCTGCATGCCTCACTGTGTGCTCACTGTGTCCATGTGCATGCCTCACTGTGTCCATGCCTTAATGTGTCCATGCCTCACCGTGCCCATGCCTCACCGTGCCCATGCCTCACTGTGTCCATGCCTCACTGTGTCCATGCCTCACTGTGTCCATGCCTCACTGTGCCCATGCCTCACTGTGCCCATGCCTCACTGTGTCCATGCCTCACTGTGTCCATGCCTCACTGTGCCCATGCCTCACCGTGCCCATGCCTCATTGTGCCCATGCCTCACTGTGCCCATGCCTCACTGTGCCATGCCTCACTGTGTCCATGACTAGACTGACGTTTAACATGGGAGTCTATGGAAGGGGTGCCGGCTATGAAAAAAACGGTGCTCCCAGACAACAAACTTTGCAAACTTGTAGAGGAAGAGTGGGGCCACACGTGTGACAAGTGTGGGGTCCAGGGGAACTATGGACGGCCGGTACCTAATTTTACCATAAAAAAACTGGGACAATGTATTGACTTGAGTATAAGCCTAGGGTGTCTATCTGCATGACTCACTGTGCCACACTGTGCCTCACTGTGTCCATGTGCATGCCTCACTGTGCCCATGCCTCAATGTGTCCATGCCTCACTGTGCCCATGCCTCACTGTGCCCATGCCTCACTGTGCCCATGCCTCACTGTGTCCATGACTAGACTGACGTTTTACATTAGAGTCTATGGAAGGGGTGCCCGGCTTTGAAAAGTTGGTGTTCCCCAGACAACAAACTTTGGGTTCTCAAAGTCCGGGAGATCAGGCGCAAAAAGGTGACTCGAGTATAAGTCGAGGGGGAGATTTTCAGCACAAAAAAATTTGCTGAAAATCTTGGCTTATACTCAATTATATATGGTAAATTGTGCAAGTTCAGCTGAACTCGCACAATTTTATTCCCACAGTCATTGTGAACCAGGGCTAAAGCCATCTTCACCCAGCAGTTGTGGAATGAACAGGAGACAATGTAGCAGGCCTAGGGGGAAAAAATATATAAATCCAACCTTGAACATTCCATAATCATATGATTGACTTGTTTGCACACGACCGATGCACTTCTGCATTCAGATATCCTTTAATAAATCAGTCTAGGTGTTTCACCCATTGTAACAAATGCAACAAAACAAAAATGAAAACAAAAAGTATGCAACAGTAAAAATTTATGAATATGTCATACATTTTGTAGTTAACAATATCCTAATCATATACAATATTAGCATATATAGATAACACAAAGCAACAAAATGTACAAAAATAACAAATTAAATGAAGAAGCATGATTGTTTTCATCGGGACCTGGAAATGTTTTTATCGGACTATTGTTACGATGTGTCAGTAATGCAGGAGATGATTAAGGAAGTTAATCTATTTAAAAGCAATAATTTATCAGAGAACTTAGCAATTTTGATATCCAATTTATTGAATGAAAGAAAAACAAAAGCCCAAGTAACAATACAGTCTCAATACAGTCACAATCTGTAATTACTTTTTTTTAATTCACTTTTATCTAGAAAATGCAATTCTATGGAGCATTTTTCAAGTAGCATTGCCTACAGCATGGACGCCTCATTTTACACAGCTTCAATTTTACATCTGTTTTTATTACAATTTATAAAGATTCACGCTGAAACTATAAAAAAACAAGCTAGCAAAACAAACCGTCCCATTATAACCATTAATCAGATAAGGTAGGTGTATTAAAGAAAGAAGAAATCTGATTGATTGCTCTGAAAAATGTAATTTTGCTGAATAAATTTTACTTTATTTACCGCTTCAGCCCCGGAAGGTTTTGCTGCCCAATGAGCGGGCCATTTTTTGTGATACGGCACTGCTTCGCTTTAACTGTCAATTGCGCTGTCGTGCGACGTTGTACCCAAACAAAATTGACGTATTTTTTTTCCCACAAATAGAGCTTTCTTTTGGTGGTATTTGATCTCCGCTGTGGTTTTTATTTTTTGCTTTATAAACAAAAAAAGAGTGACAATTTTGAAAAAAACACAATGGTCCGGATTCACGTACCCGGGCGTATCTTCTTTGCGCTACGACGCTGCAACTTAGAGAGGCAAGTGCTGTATTCACAAAGCACTTACTCCCTAAGTTACAGTGGCGTAGCGTAAATGGGCCGGCGTAAGCCTGCGTAATTCAAAGTAGCAAGGCAGTGGGCGTGTTTTATGAAAATGAACCGTGACCCCATGCAAATGATGGGCCGACCGAACGGCGCATGCGCCGTCCGTGGACATATCCCAGTGTGCATGCCCTGAATCGCGTCGGATAGAATGCCTAAGTGACGTCGGCGCGCAATGCCTACGACGCGTGAACGGAACCTACGCCCAGCTCTATTCACGTACTACGTAAACGGTGTAAACAACGTAAAATTAGACGGCGTCATTCCCTGGCCCATACCTTAGCATTAGCTGCGCCTCATATAGCAGGGGTAACTTTACGCTGGACGTAAGCCTTACACAAACCACGTATATGAAGCGGCCGGGCGCATCTACGTTTGTTAATCGGCGTATCTTGCTCATTTGCATATTTTTAATGGGAACGCCGAATGCGACCAGCGTAACTATGCGCCCACGATATGCCGGTCGTAGGCAAGTTACGTCGGACGAATGAAGCCATGTTTTTCGACGTATCTTGCTTTGTGAATCTGGAGATACGCCGACGTAACTCTTTTGTGAATCCGGGCCAATATCTTTTACTTTTTGCTATAGTAAATAAATATCCAAATTAGCCGATATGTATTCTTCTACATATTTCTGGTATATAAAAATTGCAATAAGCGTATATTGATTTGTTTCTGCAAAAGTTTTAGCGTCTAGAAACTATGGGAAAGTTTTTTTGCATTATTGCGACATTGTGGCAGACAGGTCGGACACTTTTGACACATTTTTGGGACCACTGACATTTACAGAGCGATCAGTGCTATAAATATGCACTGATTACTATGTAAATGTCACTGGCAGGGAAGGGGTTAACACTAGGGGGGCGATCAAGGGGATGGGGACTGACTATAGGAGATGACAGATCGTGTTTTTTACTTTGTAGAAAGACACGATCTGTCCTTCTCTCCTAAGACAGTACGGGGATTTGTGTGTTTACACAGACAAATCCCCGTGCTTTCTCTCGTGCGCATGCATCGTGCAGGGGGCGCGCACGCAGGCTTCCGGCAGCGCACGCACGCTCTTTGGTGGCTCTGCTGAGCGAAGCAATATATATACAGGATTTCGCCCAGGAGAGCCATTCTCCTGCAGTATATCTGCCTGAGCCGGTCGGGAACCGGTTAAATAATTATTTAAGCAGAACTTAAAGCGGTATTAAATCTAAAACCAAAAATGTAATATATTACAGCTTACCAATAATTAGATGTGGTTTGCAGCCCCTTCCCCCCGGAAATGTTTAGCACCAGCCGCCACTGGGGTTAAGATCAGGACTCTGTGCAGGCCAGTCAAGTTCCTCCACCCCAAACTCGCCCATCCATGTCTTTATGGACATTGCTTTGTGCACGGGTCCAAATCATTTGGTGGAGGGGGATTATGGTATGGTGTGGGGTTGTTTTAACCACTTACCTACTGTGCACCTACACCCCCTTCCTGCCCAGACAAAATATAAGCTTCCCGCACTGCGTCGCTTTAACTGACAATTGCGTGGTCGTGCGACGTGGCTCCCAAACAAAATTGGCGTCCTTTTTTTCCCACAAATAGAGCTTTCTTTTGGTGGTATTTGATCACCTCTGCGGTTTTTATTTTTTGCGCTATAAACAAAAATAGAGCGTCAATTTTTAAAAAAATGCAATATTTTTTCCTTTTTGCTATAATAAATAACCCCAAAAAATATATAAAAAAAATATTTTTTCCCTCAGTTTTGGCCGATACGTATTCTTCTACATATTTTTGGTAAAAAAAAAAATGCAATAAGCGTTTATCGGTTGGTTTGCGCAAAATTTATAGCGTTTACAAAATAGGGGATAGTTTATGGCATTTTTTTTTTTTTTTTTTTTACTATTAATGGCGGCGATCTGCGATTTTTTTATTGGGACTGTGACGTTATGGCGGACATTTCGGACACTTTTCTGACATTTTTGGGACCATTTACATTTATACAGTGAAAAATGCTATAAATATGCATTGATTACTGTATAAATGTGACTGGCAGTGAAGGGGTTAACCACTAGGGGGCGGGGAAGGGGTTAAATGTGTGTCCTATGAGTGTTCTAACTGTAGGGGGAGGGGGGGGGTGACTGGGGGAGGTGACCGATTGTGTCCCTATGTACAAGGAACACAATCTGTCACCTCTCTCCCTGACAGGGACGTGCAGCTCTGTGTTTACATACCGAGCTGCACGTCCCAGCTCACTTACAGAGCAATCGCGTGTGCCCGGCGGCGATCGTTGCCGCCGGGCACTCGCACGGGATCCCCGCGGAGCGGCGGGTGCGTGCGCGCGCCGCCGGCAACGCGCGCGCGCCCGCCCGCGGCTTTAAAGGGACATCACGTCATATGACGTGATGTCAGAACAATGGAGTCGTCTGCCCGCCGTCATTTGACGGCGGGCAGATGACAAGTGGTTAAAGGGGTTGCGCTTGGCCCCTTAGTTCCAGTGAAGGAAACTCTTAAGGTGTCGGCATACCGAGACATTTTGGACATATTAATGCTCCCAACTTTGTTGGAACAGTTTGGGGATGGCCCCTTCCTTTTCCAACATGACTGTGCACCAGTGCATAAAGCAAGGTTCATAAACACATGGATGCGCGAGTTTGGGGTGGAGGAACTTGACTGGTCCACACAGAGTCCTGACCTTAACCAGTGGGATGAATTAGAGTGGAGAGTCAGACCTTCTTGTCCAACATCAGTTCGTGACCTCACACATGTGGTTCTGGAAGAATGGTTAAACATTCCCATAGACACACTCCTAAATCTTGTGGACAGCCTTCCCAGAAGAGTTGAAGCTTTTATAGCTGCAAAGGGTGGGCCAACTCAATATTGAACCCTACGGACTAAGCCTGGGATGCTCATGTGCCTGTAAAGGTAGGCTTCCTGATACTTTTGACAATATACTATTGTAGCGATACCCCCGAAGGGGCTGCTGGTAATAGAATGGGATGGCACATTACCTCATGGCTTCTTCCGAACGTCTAGGGGTGAATGATGAATGCAACAGTAGAAAAATGAAGGACCCGCAAAGGAATGTCTTTTATGTGCTCTTTATTACCCAGCCGGGTAAAAACAGTAAACAGGTGATGAAAGGGACAGATGAAGGTTGGAAGGAGATTCAGGCATACAGTAGGGAATCAGCCCTGCTTCCGACAACACTTAGTTTTCTTCGCTACTCCAGCCGGAGTGGGCATAGCGTACCTGGACAGGTCTATCTCACTGACCTGGCAGCCAGAGTATCACTCGGAACTTTAGGGAGATGTCTCTGCCACAGACCATCTCTGAATGAACGTCAAGGAAAAGCCTCTGCCACAGGCCTTCTCTGATTGCAGATATGGAGGAGCCCCTCCTAAGTAAAGTTTTGCCTGGATCTTCTTCTTAACGTCGTCCAAGTACCTACTGAAAGTGGAGTCAATCCTTCAGTGTCCAGTACCTTGATCCCGGTGGTTTGTCTGAATCCTGTTGGATTGCCAGCCTCTCATTGGCGCTCCTCAGACGGACTCCCCACGAAACAGCCAATCGATTACTGAGTCCCCGTCCTGCTTGAATGTTCCAGACCAACATGGCCCAGAAACCAGGAACACCGCGTAGCACGTACTCCCCGGCCAGGTAGGCCATAACGCTAGGGGCGCGGTGATGTGGCCACCCTAAAGGTGGGTGCCACACTCGAAGAAGAACCCAGACCAATGGCGTCTGCTCCATAAGTACCCTCTTCCAGCATGCCCAGCGAGGCCCAAGCCTCCTGATTAGTCGCTTGGAGAGAACACCCAAACCTCATCTTCTACTGCTGCCACCTATCGTCCTGGGGTGGAACAACACCCCAGCAACAACAGAATGAGCCCACAGCACAGCCAAGCTGAAACAGAGACCCTAATCAAAACAATTGCAATTAGAATCAGAGTCACTTACACTCTGATTATCCCTTAAATTTTAATAGCACCGGTACTTGGAAGTACACAGGCGCTACACAATATTTAGTATATTTTGGAAAAACACAATATTTGATTTGTTATTATAAAAAAAAAACAACAAAGTTTCATTTTGAAAGGCCAAGCTTCATATGTTTTTCACATCAAGTCTTATTACTTTGTGTGCACTGTTCTCAATGGCCATGCTACCTTGCTGTTGCAAGAAATATAGTTATGTTATACAAGTTTATGTAACACAAGTTAATTAAGCCGCAGCAAGATGAAGTTTTGGGTTTCATGACAAACTCCGCTCTGATGGATCAGGTTGCCTTTGTAAAAGTCTAATCTTGGAAGCCAAATTCTTTCCTTCTTTTGTTTCTTGAGACCGAGTTTTTCCCTCACTGGGGACTTGGATCAAAGAGATTCTAACTCATGATCACTTTAAAGAGATCTCTGCTAAAATATTTAAAATAAAAATATTTATTACTAACTGATAAAACAGACACTCTGACTTAAATCAGAATACCGTTGAAAGGTAAATGGAGATTGTTTCTCTTTGAAAAAGCAGACGTCGGCTACAGTTGGAAGACTAATGGAGAATTTGACCACAAAAGATTTCAAGGATTTTATTTAGAACAGATGACAATATTATGTTTCCCTTAATACATTTTACTCCTTTAATTGCAAAAAATTCAAGTTTGTTGCCCACATCTTATCCCAATTTTCACATTGCTTGTGTATTTTCTCCATTGCCCCTTTGTTTGCTTTGTTATTATTATTATCCAGGATTTATTGAGCGCCAACAGTTTATGCAGCGCTTTACAACTGAAAACTAATGGCTAATGCCGCGTACACACGGTCGTTTTTTGCGATGAAAAAAAACGTTGTTTTTTAAAACGTCATTTAAATTGATCGTGTGTGGGCAAAACGTTGTTTTTTGTCTTCAAATAAAACGACTAAAAAAAAATTCCAACATGCTTGAATTTTTTGTGTCGTTTTTCAAAACGTCGTTTTTTGTTTCACAAAAAGTCACCGTGTGTAGCAAAAACGTTGTTTAAAACGACGTTTTTCAACCCGCGCATGCCCAGAAGCTAGTTATGAAGCGAGCTTCAATGGAAAAGAGTGGTGAACGTAACCTCGCTTTTTGTGAAAAAAACGATGGTGTGTATGCAACATCGTCTTTGAAAAGTGACGGTTCAAAAACGTTGTTTTTTACTTCACAGAAAACGTCGTTTTTTTTCATCACAAAAAATGATCGTGTGGACGTGGCATTAGAAATGGCTGTCTCCTTCACCCCCAACACAT
Source organism: Rana kukunoris (assembly GCA_029574335.1). Lineage (NCBI taxonomy): Eukaryota > Metazoa > Chordata > Amphibia > Anura > Ranidae > Rana > Rana kukunoris. The sequence goes on along the minus strand of CM056050.1, from coordinate 41,808,634 downwards.
GAAGAGTGAATAGGAGAGATTAACCACTTCAGCCCCAGACTATTTTGCTGGCCAAAGACCAGAGCACTTTTTGCGATTCTGCACTGCGTCGCTTAAACTTACAATTGTGCGGCAATGCGATGTGGCTCCAAACAAAATTTATATCCTTTTCCCACAAATAGACTTTCTTTTGGTGGTATTTGATCACCTCTGCGGTTTTTACTTTTTGCGCTATAAACAAAAATAGAGCAACAATTAAAAAAAAAAGGAATATTCTTTACTTTTTGCTATATTAAATATCCCCAAAATATATATATACATTTTTTCCCTCAGTTTAGGCCGATACGTATTCTTCTATATTTTTTTTGGTAAAAAAAATCGCAATAAGCGTATATTGATTGTTTTGCGCAAAAGTTATAGCGTCTACGTAAATAGGGGTTAGAATTATGGCATTTTTATTATTATTTTTTTACTAGTAATGGTGGCGATCTGAAATTTTTATCATGACTGTGACTTTATGGCAAACACATCTGACCCTTTTGACATATTTTTGGGACCATTGCCATTTTCACATCGAACAGTGCTATTAAAATGCAATGATTACTGTGAAAATGGCACTGGCAGTGAAGGAGTTAACCACTAGGTGGCGCTGAAGGGGTTAAGTGTGCCTAGGGACATGTTCTAACTGTAGGGGGGGTGGGCTGTGTGTGATACTACAGTGATCACAGCTTCCGATTACAGGAGACTGGGGAAATGCTTGTTTATATAAGCATGTCCCCCTTTTTCCTCACTGTGACACGATCGTGGGTATGCCCACAATGCCGCTCTTAAAAGGCAACGTATATATAAGTTGATCTGCCCAGTCGTGCCATTCTGCCGACGTACTGTATATCGGCGTGAGCCGGTCGGCAGGTGGTTAACAACACGATAATAAGGTAAAAGTTAGCATATGTAAGGCTAAATCTGTGTGGATAAATTTGAAAAGATATGGAAACCATGGATTGAAAGGTTTAGATAAAAGAATAGCCTTTGTGTATACCGGTGAAAGTATTGAAAAATATTTATAGATGGAAATATCTGTGTTGGGTAGAGTTGGGTTTAATTTTTTTATATATTTTTTTGGGGTAAGGGGGGAGGGATTGTGGGGGAAGAATGAAAACACTGCGATAAGGCCAATCCTTTACCACATCATACGGAACTGCATCTGAACCACATCTATCTTGCATCTGTGCTAAGACTATATTGAACTGTCTTTAAGTGCACTGACGCTCTTAAAGAGCCCCAACGATAACCAGCAGAACAACATCTCAAAGGACTGCCCCTCCCATAATAATTATTATTATTGGACAGGTCATACTCAGTCGTTCTAGGACTAGCATCACCGCCATAAATGTGCTCTAGCAGTATGGTTCCAGAACTCTGTAGATTTTACTTTACTACTGCTCACTGCTCCATAGGTATGAGCCCGATGTTCGAGACGAATAGTGAACAATTTGAGGTGTTTGCAGCAAATTTGAAAACTGCGGAATACCCTTTAAAAGTCCAGGGGAGAAATCTAAAGTGCTACTTTTAAAGGTTAATATGCAAGTTATTGAAATAAAAAGTGTTTTTTTTTCAGGAGCAGTGATTTTAATAATGTTTAAAGGGAAACAATAAAAGTAAAATATTCCTTTAAATTTCATACCTCGGGGTGTCTATAGTATGCCTGTAAAGTGGTGCATTTTCCCATGTTAGAACGGTCCCTGCACAAAATTAAATTTCTAAAAGAAAAAAAGTAATTTAAAACTACTCGCGACTACAATTAGTTGTCGGGTCCCGACAATACAGATAAAAGTCATTGAAAAAAATTTCATGGGTTCCCCCCAGTCCATTACCAGGCCCTTTGGGTCTGGTGTGGATATTAAGGGGAACCCCGAACCAAAATAAAAAAAATGGTGTGGTGTCCCCCCAAAAATCCATACCAGACCGCAGGAAAAGAGGGGGCCCGCTGAACTGTACCAGGCCACATGCCCTCAACATGGGGAGGATGTCCCCATGTTGATGGAGTCAAGGGCCTCATCCCCATAGCCCTTGCCCGGTGGTGGTGGGGGTCTGCGGACAGGAGGCTTATCGGAATCTGGAAGCCTCCTTTAACAAAGCGGACCCCCAGATCCGGGCCCCCCTATGTGAATTGGTAATGGGGTACATTGTACCCCTACCATTTCACAATTTTTTTTCAAAAATGGTAAAAAAACACAGACAGCTTGGGACAAGTTCTTTATTAAAAAATGAAAAAAAATTCCATTGTAACTTTGTGGGGGAAATGTACCACTTTATAGGCATACTATAGACACCCCCCAGGTACGAAATTTTAAGGAATATTTTCACTTTTATTGTTTCACTTTAAGCATTATTAAAATCACTGACCCCGAAAAAAAAACCTGCAGGTTTTAAAACTTGTTTCTGCATTGATACATGTCCCCTGGGGCAAGACCCAGGTCCCCAAACACTTTTTATGACAATATAACTTGCATATTAACCATATGATCATTTTGATTTTTCATGTTCGTGTCCCATAGACTTCAGAAACTCGTCTTCACCACATCTAGATGCCTAAATGCATTGAGTTGCTGCCATGTGATTGGCTGATTAGAAGTTTGCGTTATCAAGCAATTGAACAGGTGTTCTCTCTAGAGAAGAGACACTTGAGAGGGGATATGATTTAAAATTTCAAATACCATACTGGTGACCCCCACAATAGGGGTAAAACTTTTTTGCGGAATGGAGTTTAACAAGACACGTGGCCACTCATTGAAATTAGAAGGAAAGAGGTTTAATCTTAAACTACGTAGAGGGTTCTGTACTGTAAGAGCAGCAAGGATGTGGAATTCCCTTCCACAGGCGGTGGTCTCAGCGGGGGACATCAATGGTTTCAAAAATCTATTAGATAAGCACCTGAACGACCACAACATACTGGGATATACAATGTAATACTGTCAGGCCGCGTACACACGACCGAGGAACTCGACGGGCGAAACACAACGTTTTCCCCCACCAAGTTTCTCGTTCGGCTGTCGAGGAACTCGTCGAGCCAATTTTTCCCATTCCCGTCGAGGAAAAATAAGACATGCTCTCTTTTTGGCTCGACGAGTTTCTCAAAAAGTTCCCTCGTCGAAAAAATGTACACACGACCGGTTTCCTCGGCAGAATACGTCTCCCATTAAGTTTCTTGATGGATTCTGCCGAGGAAACCGGTCGTGTGTACGCGGCCTCATACATAATCACACACATAGGTTGGACTTGATGGACATGTGTCTTTTTTCCACCTCACCTACTATGTAACTATGTTCTGTATGTATGTACCCAATAAAGAAGTCGGTGAGTGTACAAGAACTAGGAAGGAGTCCACAGGACCCCTTTCCCATAGCACTCAGCTACATACATGTCTGCCTCCAGCTTGCCCATTGTAAAATAATTTTGCATCATCACATTTCTTGTTCACTGTCCCTACAACAAGTGAGCAGCAGAGAAAAACTGAGGCTAAACCAGGAAAAAGTGATCTCATCTTTTTGACAATGGAATGGGTTAGAGGTAGGGTTGTCCCGATACCACTTTTTTAGGACCGAGTACAAGTACCGATACTTTTTTTCATGTACTTGCCGATACCGAATACCGATACTTTTTTTAAATGTCATGTGATAGTTTTCAAACCACAATACAGACTAAGGATATTTTCTTTAGAATTATGAAGAACTCTAACTCAAGACATTATAAAAGAATGAAAATGAGTAAAAATGAATAAAAATGTTTTATTTTCTTGTCACGCAGTAGTAAAAAACTCCAAGAATTTTCACAGAACATGTTGATAAATACAAAAAAAGTATTCAATTTAGGTATCGGGAGCATTTGCGCGAGTACAAGTACTCCCGCAAATACTTGGTATCAGTCCCGATACCGATACTAGTATTGGTATCTGGACAACCCTAGTTAGAGGTGTGTGAATCGGAAGACTGGTTATACAGAATTCATGTAAACCAGTTGACATCTATTTATTTTAACTGTGTTTAGCCATTCAAAGGATTTCTGCTTCAAGATAAAAAAAATACAAATAAAAAAATTGTAAAATAAATAAAATGCATTTATTTGTTTTCCTTTGCATGCACACATTTTAGAATGTTCTTGGTAATAAAGCTAATTCTGGTTGAAACAGTTTTTACTGGCCAATCTGGCCAAGAACATTTGCAACTATTAACCTTTATGATGATGATGTTTATAAATCTCCCCAGACCCAACCCCCCCGACTTCTGAGCCTTATTTGGCACTGATCACTTATTAGGCAGAAAGCACATCCACAATACATCTATAAAATTAATCTTGTAATCTTTTTAATGTGGACAGATGTTCAGCGCAAAGAAAAAAAATCCAATTTATCCCCCAGCCATTAACAGACTGAAAATATTAGCCTTCTGATGGCTTACATAGGATCTCTTTTTTTCACTTCTTGTTCGGTTGCCGTTTGCTCTTCCACTCGATACTTTCATTTCCTATTTGAAAGAGGTTATGTGACCTATTGGCGAGAAAGCACTTGTGTGTGCCAGTTTTTACTCACTGACTCTGTCAGGTCCTGTTTACAGCTGGACAGATTTCAATACAGTAAGCAAAATGAAGTCATTGGAAAGTTTGATTGTGGATAATGCTAACTTTCATAACATAGCATAACATAGCATAGCATAACATAGCTTGTAGGTCAAAGCTGATATCCAGGTAGATATAAAAGGACACAAATGAATGCAGCTCTATGTTCATTAACCCTCCTGGCAGTATTCCTGAGTCTAGCTTGGGGTTAAATTTCATTACCAAAAGCGGTAACCTCGAGCCAGACTCAGGATCGCCTCACAGCAGCCACAGGCATGGTTTACTTACCTTGTCCCTGGATCCTGCGATGCCACGGCGCTGTGTAATCGAGCAGTGTCTCCTCGCTTGATTCACACAGTGTCCCTGTGTGCCACCCAGCTCCGTTCCTTGCGACGTTACGACGCACGGGGACGGAGAACGGCGACAAATTCAAAAAAGTAAATAAACACAATACATACAGTATACTGTAATCTTACAGATTACAGTACTGTATGTAAAAAATAGACACGCCCTTTGTCCCTAGTGGTCTGCCCAGTGTCCTACTGTACATGTACTTTTGTATAATAAAAACTGTTCTTTCTGCCTGCAAACTGTAGATTGTCCATAGCAACCAAAAGTGTCCCTTTATGTCAAAAGTGATTTTAGACCAGCTAAAAAACAGCGATAATGAATTTTATAATCACTTGCAGGATTGAGCGATAGCGATTTGTGGGGAAATTCGTCATAAAAAAATAAAAGTAATGACAGCGACAATTCTGCAACTGAGCGAATTTCAGTGATTTTGAGTTGATTACATTATTGAATAATTTTTATTATAATTATATTATTATTTCTTATAAATATTGATTATAATTTATGATTTTGTTTTTCAAACTTTTTTTATACCCGGGATGTCTACTAGACTCTTGTTTGGACAGTTTTAAGTGAGTTATTCCTAAGAATTACAGGCCTACAATGTAAAACACCAAATTTCCTTGCAAAATAATGGTACCGCTTTCAGCACCTAAAATCTGAAATAATCATATCGCCAGGGAGGTTAAGACATCCGGTCTAATGCCGCATACACACGATCATTTTTCGGCATGAAAAAAAAATTGTTTTTGAAAAACGTCATTTAAAATGATCGTGTGTAGGCTACACATCATTTTCAGGTTCTGAAAAACGACAAAAAAAAATCGAACATGCTGCATTTTTTAACGTCGTTTTACGGGTTGTAAAAAATGATTGTGTGTGGGCTAAAACAACTTTTAAACCCACGCATGCTCAGGAGCAAGTTGTGAGACGGGAGCGCTCGTTCTGGTAAAACTACCGTTCATAATGGAGTAAGCACACTCATCACGATGTAACAGACAGAAAAGCTTGAATCGTCTTTTACTAACACGGAATCAGCTAAAGCAGCCCAAAGGCGAATAGAACTTCCCCTTTAGAGTGCCGTCATACGTCTTGTACGTCACCGTGCTTTATTCATCATTTTTTTAAAACGATGGTGTGTGGGCAACATTGTTTTTAATGATGAAGTTTGAAAAAAGTTGTTTTTTGGACATGCTGAAAAACAACGTTTTTTTTTCATGCTGAAAAATGATCGTGTGTACACGGCATAAGTATCTGAATTTGACTTGTTATCAAGCTCTTGCACATACCTGGGAACTTTTGAAAATCAGAATTTCTGAGAATGGATGAAAAAGGGGTGGATTAGGGGGACAGGACTAATAGCCGTGCACACAACGCACTGCGGCGAATCGCAGATAAATTGCCCCTTATCACAGATGAATAAATATAAAAAGGCACAGAGGGAATATAATACATGTTACAATTATATAGCACTAGGAATACACATATATTAACCACTTCAGGTCCGCGCTATTAACAAAATACGTGAACAGCGCGGACCTGAGGCGCCGGGGTCACGTCTTTGGACGTGATTTGCTTGTAATTCCCCGCGCGCGCCACAGGGTGGCGCGCGGCGGGGAAAAACAGTCCCGACGCATCACCGAGGATCCGATGCGTGTACCCGGCGGCCGCGATGTCCGTCAGGTACACGCGATCGTCGGTGAGAGAGCAGGGACGTGGAGCTCTGAGTGTAAACACAGAGCTTCACGTCCTGTCAGTGAGGTGACAGATGCTGTTTCTCTTGTACATAGGGAGACAGCATCGATCACCTCCCCCAGCCACCCCCCTCCCCCCATACAGTTAGAACACACCCAGGCAATACATTTAACCCCTTCCTCACCCCCTAGTGTTAACCCCTTCAATGCCAGTCACATTTATACAGTAATTAGTGCATTTTTATAGCACTGGTCGCTGTATAAATGTGAATGGCGCCAAAAATGTGTCAAAAGTGTCCGATGTGTCCATCGCAATATCGCAGTCCCAATAAAAATCGCAGATCGCCGCCATTACTAGTAAAAAAAAAATATATAAAAAAAAAATCATAATTATGTCCCCTATTTTGTAGGTGCTATAACTTTTGCGCAAAGCAGTCACTTATTGTGATTTTTTTTTTTTTTTTACAAAAATACGTAGAAGAATACGTATCGGCCTTAACTGAGAAAAAAAAATATAAAAAAAAAAAAAAAATGGGATATTTATTATAGCAACAAGTAAAAAATATATATATATTTTTAAATTGTCGCTCTTTTTTTCATTATAACGCAAAAAATAAAAACCGCACGGGCGATCAAATACCACCAAAAGAAAGCTCTATTTGTGGGGAAAAAAGGGACGCCAATTTTGTTTGGGTGCCACGTCGCACGACCGCGCAATTGTCAGTTAAATCGACGCAGTGCCGGAAGCTGAAATTTCGCCTGGGCACGAAGGGGGTTTATGTGCCCAGTAAGCAAGTGGTTAACACATTCCTTATAGTCATAAACACCTTTTTCTTCTTTCTTGTTTGGAGGATTCGGAGAAACAACCATATAGTAAAAGAAGATAGTATTGAGCTGCCTTTCAAGTGTCAAGGCATGATAAATGTAAAATGTTAAATGGTATGTGTAAAGAAAAATTTAATAAAGAAGAGATTAAACAAAAATGAGACGTGAGCGCACCTTCGGTAAAAGTAGCGTTCATAATGGAGATAGCACATTCATCACACTGTAACAGACTGAAAAGCGCGAATCGTCTCTCACCAAACTTTTACTTAACACGCGGTAACATGAGATTAACAAAAGCAGCCACAAGGGTGTTGCCAGTGGAATCAAACCTCCCCTTTATAGTGCCGTCGTACATGTTGTACGTCACCGCGTTTGAGAACGGTGAGATTTTGTCTCGACAGTGTGTATGCAAGGAAAGCTTGACAAGAATCTCGTCAAGCTCGACAAGAACCTTGTTGAGGAAAACAATGTTTCTTTTACAACAAAATGTACGAGGCATTCCTCTTGTTTTCTTTCTTCTTGCTACATCGTCTACATTGCCTTCCTCTTTCCCTTCTTTTTCCCTCCTTTACCGCTTCTCCACCTCTCCTCTCCCCTTCCAACCCCTTTCCCTTTATCCCCCCCTTCCCTTTCCCCCCCTTTCCTCACTCTCCTCACTTCCCCCCTTCCCATTTTCTTCCTTTTTCTCCCCTTCTTTCCCCACCGTCACCCTAGTTCACTCCCTCTTTTTATTCTTGCCCTTCTCCCCCCCTCCCCAGACTTCACTGTAACACTTCCACACAATTCCCCAAGCCCTGCTTCCCCTTTTTTCCACGCACATTCTCACCCCACACTCACATCCCCTCACCTCACATTCCTTTCAACCCATAGTTTATGTGCATCAATCATTTTACCTTATCTATCCAGATTTTAGTCCATTGATCTGCATGTTCCCCCTAGTCTTCGGTGATGCCTTTTGCCCTATATCGGCCAGGGTCATAGGTAAACAGCCCTGCTCTCTCCCCATGTACTTATTGTTATAGTTATCACCGTATGAGACTGTACCACTAATTTGGTCAACTGTATTGTTGTTGATCATTTTTCGATGAAATTACAGATTTTCTCCTGACGAAGCGTCATGAGACCGCAAAGCTAGTTGAGATGCTGTTCGTGACCTACAATCCCACAGTGATATTCCCCCCTTGGGGACTATTATACTGGTGATATATATGGATTGTCACCATGCTTTTAATTGGTATCTGATTACATGTTTTTTTCTACTGATGTTATTAATAAAAACATAATTAATATTTTTCTATATATCTGTTTTCACACTTTAATTCAACTTGTACGGAGATAGTCCAATTGCCCCTGTTTTTGGGAACTTTGGTGGGGGACCAAACTTCCGATCTCAACAACTCTGTTGGTAGTTTATTCCAATGATCAACTACCCTTTCAGTAAAATAAAACTTTCTAAGATTTGTTTTGAACTTTCCTCTAGTTAGCTTGAGGTCATGTCCCGTGTCCTTCATTTTGGTTGCATGTTCAAAGTAACTGCCCTCCTGACCCTTATTCACCTTCTTGGTGTATTTAAAGGTTTCAGTCATGTCTCTGCTTTCCCTTCTTTTCTGAAGTCGCTCTCGATATGTTTTATCCCTTACACCTTTCACCATTTGTGTTACCTGTCTCTGGACTCGTTCTGTCTTATCATGATCTTTTGTGTAAGTGAGGTCTCCAGAACTGGACACAGTATTCTAAATGAGGTCTCAATATGAAGGTGGTGATATAGGAAGGGGTAAGTTGTTGCTAATGCAGAGTTCTGTTTTAACTGTCAACTGCAAATACTCACCTCCCCTTCCTTTCTCAGATGCCTCATATAGCTCTATTAGCCTCCTAGAGGGAAGATAAACATCCAATTTACTAAGACTGGAGCAGACAAAATCTGGAGCAGCTTCTCCAGCTTCTAGCTTTCATTTTCAAAGCTTTACTGAACAAGCTGATTGGTTACTATGCACAGCTGCTCAAGTTTAAGAAAATGCCCGTTCCCGCCCAGTACTTTCATGTATGAAGGAGCATTAAATTCACTCCCCTTCCTCCCAGTAACAGCCCAGGTGTTTTGCTCTTGGTTACGCAGTCACGCAGAAAGTTCACACGAAGGTGGGGAGAAAATTCTGGGGAAGGGTACAAAACTTTCTGCAGCATTGAAGGTCCCAATAAGCACAGTGGCCTCTATCATCCATAAATAGAATACGTTTTGAACCACCGGGACCCTTTCTAGAGTGGGCTGCCTGGCTAAACTAGGATTCGATGGAGAAGGGCCTTAGTCAGGGAGGTAAACAAGAACCCGGTGGTTACTCTGACAGAGCTCCAGCTTTTCTCTGTGGAGAGAGGAGAACCTTCCAAAAAAACAACCATCTCTGTAGCACTCCACCAATCAGACATGTATGGTAGAGTGGCCAGAAGCCACTCCTCAGTAAAAGGCACATGACAGCCCACCTGGAGTTTGCCAAAAGACACCTGAAGGGCTCTCAGACCATGAGAAACAATTTTCTCTGGTCTGATGAAACAAAGATTGAACTCTTTGGCCTGAATGGCAAACGTCATGGAAACAAGGCACTGCTCATCACCTGGCAAATACCATCCCTACAGTAAAGCATGGTGGCGGTAGCATCATGCTGGGGTATGTTTTTCAGCAGCAGGAACTGGGAGACTAGTCAGGATTGAGGGAAAGATGAATGCTGCAATGTACAGAGACATCCTTGATGAAAACCTGCTCCAGAGCACTCTAGACCTCAGACTGGGGCAAATGTTCATCCAACAGGACAATGGACCTAAGCACACAGCCAAGACAGTGAAGGTCCAGTGGCCCAGCCAGAGCTCAGACTAGAACATCTCTGGAGAGATGTCAAAATGTCTTTGCACTATTGCTCCCCATCCAACCTGATGGAGCTTGAAAGGTCCTGCAAGAATGGGAAAAACTGCCCAAAAATAGGTGTGCATCATACTCAAAAAGACTTGAGGCTGTAATTGGTGCCAAAGGTGCGTCAACAAAGTATTGAGCAAAGGTTGTGAATACTTATGTACCTGGGATTTGTTTTTATATTTTTAATGCATTTGCAAAGATTTCAGACAGTTGTTCATATTGTCATTATGGGGTATTGTTTGTAGAATTTGGAGGAAAATAATGAATTTAATCTGTTTTGGAATAAGGCTATAACATCACAAAATGTGAAAAAAGTGAAGCGCTGTGAATACCTTCCAGATACACTGTATAGCCATGGATGCCCACACAGTGGGGCGTCATTAGGGAGTCTGTTGCAGCAAATTAAACTGTGAAGTTTCCAGCCTGGAAGATCTGACGTCATTATCAATGTATCAGTGTATACCTAATGCAGTCAAAAATCAAGAGAGTCCAACGCTAGAAGCTGACAAGACAGCTGGGGTCTGTAGTTTTGGATAAAAGCTACACTATAAAGAGGTTTGTATTAGGGCTGTAGAGTGCAGAAGCATTAACATTTACATATTTTAAAATAATGTAATGGCATTATTATTACAAATCTTGTTATTGGCATACTTCATGCTAAAGTAGATGTTGCGCCTTTTCCAGTGCCACACTCCCCTATTGATGTAATGCTACATTAACCTAAAAAACAAATTGCAACTTGCAAACTTTTGACTGAAAACTTTACAGGTTCACCACCAGACATAAGAAACAATCTGTAATGCATACAGTAGCTCCCAAATGTCTGTGTTTTCGAGGGACTTTCCCTGATTTGGAGCAAAGTCCCTCTGTCCCTCTTTCCTCCTTATTTGTCACTCATTTTGGTCTGATCTATAAAGCTGTTATATAATGCACTTTTTATATTTCAAAAAGTGTTTTCCAGTGCTAAACCTGTCATCCATATTCTAAATTGCTACATTTTGGGGGTGGGTTCTCCTTTAACCACTTAAGGACCCATTCACGCCGATATACATTGGCAGAATGGCATGGCTGGACACAATCACGTACCTGTACGTGTCTCTTTAAGCCCAGCCGTGGCATGCTCGCGACCTGGTCCGAAGCTTCGTGACCTCGCCCGTGGGACCTGCGGACCCGATCGCCGCCGGTGTCCTGCGATCGGTCACCGGAGCTGAAGAACAGGGAGAGGTGTGTGTAAACACACCTTCCCCGTTCTTCATTGTGTCAGTGTCATTAATCGTCTGTTCCCTGATATAGGGAAAGATGATCACTGACGTCACACATCCAGCCCTGCCCCCCTACAGTTAGAAACACATATGAGGTCACACTTAACCCCTACAGTGCCCCCTAGTGGTTAACTCCTAAACTGCAATTGTCATTTTCACAGTAAACAATGAATTTTTACAGCACTTTTTGCTGTGAAAATGACAAAATTGTGTCAAAATTGTCCGATGTGTCCGCCATAATGTCGCAGTCTTGAAAAAATTTGCTGATCGCCGCCATTAGTAGTAGAAAAAAAATATTAATAAAAATGCAATAAAACTATCCCCTATTTTGTAAACGCTGTAAATTTTGCGCAAACCAATCGATAAATGCTTATTGCGATTTTTTTTTACCAAAAATAGGTAGAAAAATACATATCGGCCTAAACTGAGGGAAATAAAACGTTTTTTTATATATTTTTGGGGGATATTTATTAGAGCAAAAAATATTGCATTTTTTTCAAAATTGTTCCTCTATTTTTGTTTATAGCGCAAAAAATAAGAACTTCAGAGGTAATCAAATACCAACAAAAGATAGCTCTATTTGTGGGGGAAAAAAGGATGCCAATTATGTTTGGGAGCCACGTCGCATGACCACGCAATTGTCAGTTAAAGCGACGCAGTGCCGAATCGCAAAAAGGGGCCCGGTCCTTTACCTGCATATTGGTCCGGGTCTTAAGTGGTTAAGGTTGTAAAAAATGGTCGTGTGTGGGCTTTAACGATGTGAAAAAAACGCGCATGCTCAGAAGCAAGTTATGAGACGGGAGCACTCGTTCTGGTAAAACTACAGTTTGTAATGGAGTAAGCACATTCATCACGCTGTAACAGATTGAAAAGCGCAAATCGTCTTTTACTAACACAAAATTAGCTTAAGCTGCCCAAAGGGTGGCATCATTCCCCTTTATAGTGCCGCTGTACGTGTCGTACATCACCACGTGTTGCTAGAGCATTTTTTTTTCACGATCGTGTGTAGGCAAGGCCGTTTTTTTTTTTTTTTTCTTTTTTTTTATCTTACTCCACATCAGACTAGACCAGGGTACAAACTGTCGGCCAGCTCATACACCCTTCCGCCCTTCGCTTCCCCCTGTAGTCTTCGCATCACTTGTGGCTACTCATCTTTTTTTTTTTTTTTATTATGTATATATATATATATATATATATATATATATATTTTGTGTATTGAAATTCGTTACATGTGTGTTTTTCTCCCATTCCCCCCCCCCCCCCTTCATCTCGTCGTTTCCACAGTCTCACCCCCCCCGGTGGTCCCCTTACTCTCTCTTCTTTTATATCACTCTTAAGTTTTCTACGAAGCTCCAGGTTTTTTTTAAATTCCTTCCAGGTACCCCATTTGACTCTTGGGTCCCCATTATCTTCCTCCCCTCCGAATCTCAACTCCTCCCTCCTATGGGTTTCCTCTACTGCGTCGATCCACTCCCACACCTGAGGGCTTTCCTTTTCCCTCCATTTTTTGGGTATTAACCTTTTTGCAGCGTTTAGAAGGTGTGGAGTCAAAGAATTTTTATATTCCTTTATAGGATCGGCTCCCCCATGGAAGAGGATAACCCAAGGATCTTCAGCAATCTCTTTTTTTGTTATTTCCTTAATCAGAGTTAGAATTTTTTTCCAGTAATTTTTGATCTTAGGGCAGTTCCACTATAAGTGGGCCATTGTCCCCCTAGAAGCACACCCTCTCCAACAGTCGGCTGAGTCCCCTGCTCTATATTTACAAGTCTTATCTGGGGTGTCGTACCATCCGGTAATAAGTTTGTAATTCATCTCGGCCGTTCTAATATCTATTGCTGATGAATGGGTTAAGTTTATAATTCTTTCTACAGTCGTCTTCCTTCTTGTGCTTTCCAGTTCTCTTTCCCATTTTTTAATGTACCTGGGCACCCCCAGCTCCTCCGCCCTCATCAGGAATTTGTATAATTTTGAAATATTCCCTTTTGAATTTTCAGCTAAACATAGCTGTTCCAGGGGCGTATACTCCTTCTGTTCTCTTATTGGGCCCGGAAGGCTCCTGATGAAAGAGGATAGCTGCCGGTATCTCCATTCATTACAGCCTGTGAGTTCTGTCTTAGTTTTAATCTCTTGAAGTGACATAATTTTACCCTTTAAAGTGATATCTTTTACCTGAATTCTATTTTTAATCCAGTTCCCACCTTCTTCTTTCAATCCTGGTGTAAACATTTTGTTATCTTTTAAATCTATTAGTATTGAATTATATTTTAATCCTAGCTGTTTGTGAATTCTATCCCAGACCCTTAGTGCTACCCGTGTGATTTCATGTGTATTTGTTTGCATACTCCTAAAATGTGGCGGGTTCCATATCATTCTACCTAATTGTGACCTTGCAAGTGTACATTCAATATTTACCCATCTTTTATCGTGGTTTTCTTTGGCCCATTCTATTATACGCGAGATTACCGAGGCGTTATAATATTTTCTTATATCCGGGACTGCTAATCCACCCTTTTTTTTCTTGTTTTAAAACCTGAAGAGAGATTCTGTGTTTCTTATTGTTCCATATATAATTCGCTAGCAAGGAGTTAAGTATTTTGAAGTAGAGTTGTGGTACGGCTACCGGGAGCATCTGAAACCTATACAGGATTTTTGGCATTAATATCATCTTTACTATATTTATCCTTCCGAACCAGGAGATCGGCCGATTCTTTATTTTCTTAATTTCGCCTTTAATTTCGTCTAATAGGGGGATATAATTTAATCTATATATCTTTTTTAACGATTTTGTTAATTTTATTCCCAAATACTTTATCTCTTTGCGCCAGGTGAAGTCGTACGCTTTTTTAATAGATCTTTCTTCAGGCTCCTCGATGTTTATGTTTAAGATTTCTGTTTTGGACACATTCATTTTAAAATTGGAGATCTCTCCATATTGTTTAATATTGGCCATTAAATGAGGCAACGTAGATCTTGGGTTACTCACAAAGAAAAGAACATCATCCGCAAATGCGGATAGCTTATGCTCTTCTTCTCCTATTTTTACCCCCTTGATGTTGTGGTCGTTGCGTATCATTGCTAACAGGGGCTCGAGTGATAGCACGAAAAGGAGGGGGGACAGGGGACATCCCTGCCTGGTCCCATTTCTCATTAAAAAAGGGGTCGATAGGGATCCATTGATTTTCACTCTAGCCTGGGGGTGGTGGTACAGAGTTTGGATCCTCTTCCTCATCCCAGGGCCTATCCCCACCTCTTCCAATATTTGCATCATGAGTCCCCAGTCTACTCTTTTAAATGCTTTTTCGGCATTTACTGACAGAAGTAGACTGGGAGCCCCGCTTTCTTTGATCTGTCCAAGGATCAGGAGGGCCCTCACCCCATTGTCTTTCCCCTCCCTCCCTGGTATGAATCCTACCTGGTCTGAATGGACGAGGCCCGTCATTGTCTCCTTCATACGCTCTGCCAGGATCTTGGCGTAGATCTTTATGTCCACGTTCAATAGTGATATTGGCCTAAAACCCGAACAGAGCGTAGTATCCTTCCCCTCCTTTTCTTTTTTTTATTTTTTTAAATAAATTTTTATTGGAATTTTCACAGTACAGTGGAATAAAAACAAGGTATGCTTAAAGGCATATAGAAGCATGTATAAAATAAAATAAAATAAAATAGAAGAAAGGAAAAAAAAAAGGGGGGGGGAAACACATTGAAACCAGTGGCACTGTGATTACTTGCATAACAATATTTCAGCAACAAGAAGATGTGACAGAACAAGTGCTAGTACTTACAGGGGCGGAAGCAACAATCGGAGTATTTGGAATACAAAAAAAAAGAAATACAATACACCATTAGGAACCCCGGATGATAGACTGACTGTGAACGTTGCGATAGGTGAAACTAACAGATAAGGGCATGCATATATCAGGAACGTCAAGGGGTCTCTAGTGTGCGTTGTCATGGCTCAGGGTGGCAGGAACGTTGAGGGGTCAGACAGGTTGGAGATTTTAAGGATGCCCAAGGAGTTTGTTAGGTCTCGTTTGAGATACCAATCTGTATAGCGGAACGGTTGCATGAGTTTTTGGAGATCATCGTGGGTGAACGAGTGTTCCATGAAGTTACGCCATCTCGTAAAAAAACGTGAGGTGGAACGAAAGTTCAACACAATGGTGTCCAACCTTTCCAGATAGAAAAGCGACAAGAGGGCTTTTTTCACTGCTACTAGCTTCGGTGGTGTTGGGCTAATCCAGTGAGACATTATAGTCCTGCGGGCCACCAGAAGGCAGATATGTGCCCAGGGGGAGACGTGAAGCGAGCCCTTTGATTGTGGTGTGTGTGAGGGCGGATCACAGCCGAATAAACATATCAGGTGGTGCCTGGGGATCAGTAGTTTGGTGATCTTGTGGATAAAGGACAGCACAGAGTCCCAGTAGGTAACGATAGGTTTGCACTGCCAGAGGCGGTGGAGCAGTGTTGGGCGCGGAGCAGAGCACCAGGGGCAGTGTTCTTGTGCTGGTTCCGCCTTGTTAATACGAAAGGGGTAGTAAGCTCTGTGAATGATTTTGAATTGTGTCTCACGCCATGTTTCGCATACGGTGAGTTCGCGAACTCGTCTGTATCCCTCAAGGATTTTGTCTGGGAGGTCTGCATCCTCGAATATTTGGGACCATTTCTGGAAAGGTTTAAGGCGATATTTAGCAGTCTGATGTTCAATGAGGTGGGAATATAGGCTGGAAATGGAGTAATCATCCCTATGTAACACACTATCAATAAAGGATTTTTGTAGGGGGTCTGACCCGGGTAGGTGGCACGAACGTAAATAGCTGACCAACTGATGATAGTAGAAGACATGTGTAGCTGGTAAGGAGAATTCCCTCGACAAGGTTTGGAAGGATTTAAACTTGCCAGGGGCGGCGAGGTATAATGAGGTGATGTTGGCAAGGCCCTTGTCGTTCCATTGTTCAAATGCTTTATGTATAGTGGACGGTAGAAACATGGGATTACCCAGAATTGGCAGGTGAGAAGAAATACTGGAGGGTAACCCCAGCAGTTTCCGTATCTCTCTCCAGGCAATAATTGTATCCCTAAGGAGTACACTCGACCTGAGGCACGTTGGCAGTTTGTTAGGGTTCGAGTGGAGAATAGCTGGAAGAGCATACGGAAAGGCTGAGGCACCCTCCAAGAGAGTATTGGAGTATTTAGATTTGCCAGCCAACCAGTCCAGGCCCTGCCTGAGTAAGCAGGCAAGATTATAAAAACGTATATTGGGCAGGCCCGCTCCGCCCTCAGACTTCGGGAGACATAGCTTTTGCAGGGAAATGCGCGGTTTCTTGCGAGACCATAGAAAAGCAGACAATGCCGTATGGATTTTTGTGACATCAGAGTGCTTCAATAAGAGTGGTATGGTCTGCATAGGATAGAGTAGGCGCGCAAACGACACCATTTTAAAAAGGTGACATCTCCCAAAGAGCGAGAGGGGAAGGGCCGCCCCGGCTTCCAAATCCTTTACAATTTTTGTTATCAACGGTGGGAAGTTAAGTGTATATAAAGTGGAAGGTTCTCGGCCAATGTGTATACCCAGATACGTAATATGATGTGCTGCTATGGCAAAGGGAGATTGGTGGCGCCATTTGGCCGCAAGTCTTGGACGAAGTGATAGAACTTCGCTTTTGTCAAAGTTAATTCGAAAGCCTGAACATAATTGGAAGGTATGAAAGAGCTGTCGGAGCCTGTCAAAGTCAGTGAGGGGTTGTGTGGAGAATAATAATATGTCATCCGCAAATAGAGCAGCACGGAGGGTGTGGGCACCTATCGGGATGCCACTGATCCCATCAGCCGAATTGAGTATTCTGGATAAAGGTTCTATCGCGAGATTAAAAAGTAAAGGGGAAAGGGGGCAGCCCTGTCTAGTCCCTTTCGTCAGGGGGATCGTGTCAGAGATGAAGTCGGGAGTGACCAGTCGTGCAGTTGGAGATTCATACATACGCCGTAAAAATCGCATAATTGGCCCCGAAAAAACAAAATCCGCCATCACTCTGAACAGCCATGACCAACTGATGTTGTCAAAAGCCTTCTCGGCATCAAGTGACAATATGGCAACGTCTTGTTCCGGGTTCATTCTGGCATACTCTAGCGCCAGAAGAACTTTGCGTATGTTTAGGGTGGCTGAGCGGCCTTGGACAAATCCTGACTGCGCCGGGTGTAGTATAGAGGGAAGTAAATGGGCTAAGCGGGATGCAATTATCTTGGATAGTATTTTGACATCCACGTTAATTAACGAAATAGGGCGATAAGAACCTGGAAGCGAGGGGTCCTTACCCTTTTTGGCGATTAGCCTAATATGGGCCTGTGTTCCCGTAGGGAGATAGGGGCCCCCATCCCACATGTTCGCATAGACAAGTGCAAGGGTATCAGGAATAAAATCCTTAGCTAGCTTATAGAATTCGGCTGTGTAGCCGTCCGGGCCTGGGGCTTTAGCAGATGCGAGGGACTTGATTGTCTGTTGGATATCCTCAACAGTGATGGGTGCGTTAAGGGCAGCTAGACGATCCTCCTGGAGTTTAGGCAGGCGGATCCTAGACAGAAGGGCTTCGGCTGCAGGTTGGTCATTCGGGTCCGCCGAGTATAGGGAGGTATAATAATCAGCCAGTAATTTACTAATTTCAGTAGGCGAGGTAACCAGAGTGCCAGCTGGGTTTCTCAGGGCAGAGATATGCGTGGGACGTCGTGGTCCCGCGCAGAGCCTCGCCAGTAGTTTGCCAGCCTTGTTACCAAACCTATGAAAGTGCACAGTAGAATAGGAGCTCTTAGCTAGTTCTTGTTGTTCAGCCCAGAGGTCAAATTCTCGTTTAGCTGCTCTCCAAGTGCGTACGTTGTCAGGTGTGCGATTAAGTGTAAGTGTCTCGTGGGCCGAACGTAGAGCTGTGCTCGCTCGCATGTAATGTTGCTTGGCATTTTTCTTAAATTGCGTGGCATAAGAAATAATTTTTCCTCTCAGGAAGGCTTTTCCAGCCTCCCAAAACAGGTTTGGGTCCGTGAGGTGTGGTGCGTTAGCAGAGGCATATTCCGACCATGCTCCATTGAGCATTTGGCGGAAGTCCTCATTGTCCGCCAAGTATGAGGGGAAGCGCCATATGTGCGAGGGAGAAGAAGTTTGGGTAGTTATCAACTGTATTGCAATAGGGCTGTGGTCTGAGATTCTGGCGTCCGTGATTTCCGCGTCGCATAGCAGCGGGAGAAGCGCAGGGGAGGCAAAAAAATAGTCGATGCGAGAAAAGGAGTTGTGGGGGGGGGAATAGAAAGTGTAGTCCCGGTCAGTCGGGTGTGCCAAGCGCCATGCATCAATGAATTGCATAGAATCTATGGCTTGTGTCAGGAGCGTCGGGGTCAAGGAGGGTTTGAGAGGCCTGATCGGGTTACGTGTTGTGTCTCCTACTCGGTCGATTGATGTGGACATAACTGAATTAAAGTCCCCACCCACTAGATGTAGGGAATCCGGGGCAGCCAATATCCAGGCCACCATGTCTTGAAAAAATGAGGCGTTTGGCGAGTTGGGAGCATAGATATTAGTGATAGCTATATCCCTGTCAGCTAAGGTCAGGTGAAGTGTGATCTTACGTCCTATCGTGTCAGTCTTCACGTCCTTAACAGTGTGTTTCAGGTGTTTGCGTAGGAGAATGGCCACTCCAGCTTTGCGCCCTACGGCTGGTGAGCCATGTATAGTTCCCACCCACAACTTGCGTAAACGGGTCAAATCGTCTGCAGAGAGATGGGTTTCCTGAAGCAGGGCCACATCTGTCCGGAGACGCCTTAAGTGTCTAAGAATGGACATGCGCTTACTTGGAGAACGAAGACCCTTAACGTTCCACGAGACAATCTTCAGGTGATTCCCATCGGCTGAGGAGGCCATGTCCGGACTGGAGGGAAGTATTGCGCTCGAAGCGTGGAATGAAGTTTCACCACAGGCACCGCATCGTCAGACCGAGGGTCACCCAAATATTGCGTGCTTCCTGAGGGTATGTGTATAAAGCAAGTAATCACAAACAGTGCAAACATTAAAATAACATAACAGAAAAACAATAAAACAAAGGTCTGGTGCAACAAACACCTATCAGACAACAAGGACCTCACTTTTTTCCACATGAGGGTAGAGCGCATGGTAGAGCGCCCGCCATGTGCCAGCCCCCTTTTCAAAAATGTGTCACGAGCTTCAAAGGAGGAAGGGTATGGGGAGGGGAAGAAGGGTAGGGGGGCACAAGGAAGGGTAAAGGGGTGATTGCAAACCGGGCGGGGGTTAGATGTTAGACAATGCACAGAGGGGCAGAACAGCCCATCCATGAAAAGTTACTGTGCATACAGAGGGTCATCCCTATGTGGGAAAAAGAGTGATGAGCATACTACCCGTCACCCGTGGGGCTCCGCCATAAGACAGTCTCTGAGATTCCCCATCAGCGAGTGTCCGAAAGATCCGCCCGTTGAGTAAAGCGGCTCCGCTTGTACGGTTGTTTAATCGGGCTGCCGGGTTGTTTGCGGGATGCAGGAGAAGTAGCCGGAGGTGAAGAGGGGTCATCTGCAGAATTGGCGTGGTCCATTTCTGAGCTGGCCGAGGCAAGGTACCGGTCTGCTTCTTCAGGCGAAGTAAAAGTAAGGTGTTCCCCCGACTGTGTTTGAATGCGCAGGATGGCTGGGTATGCCAGGGAGAATTTCACTCGATCACGGTGTAAAGTTGAGCAGATGTTGGAGAACGCTTTACGTTGTTTCATCACCTCGACCGAATAGTCTGCAAAAAGCAATAATTTTGTCCCATCCAGCGAGAGGGAGCGCGTGCGGCGGAATGCCTGCATTATGGCGCTTTTGTCAGCATAGTTCAGATATTTAACGATGACATGTCTGGGCTTAGTGCGATTTTCCATATACTGACCGATGCGATGAGCGCGTTCAACAGTGCAAGGTATGCGAAGCCCCAGTTGTTCAGGGATGACTTTAGCGCATATATTTGTAAGCTGGGCACTGGTTACCGACTCTGGCAGTCCAATTACGCGCAAATTGTTCCTTCTGGAACGACATTCAAGATCATCTAACTTGCTCCAAAGCTCTCTGTTTTCAGCGGTAATGCGGGCAAGAATTGCTGACTGGGCAGTGGAGTCATCTTCTAAGGAAGAAATCCTATCTTCCGCCTGTGTGATCCTCTGGGCTTGTGCCTGCACTTCTAGGTGGAGCTGTTCTAGCCCCCTGTGCACCGCGGCATCAACTGTGGCAGCCAGAGTGGGTCCCAGCAGGGCGACTACCTCATGAGCAATGCCCGCTGGTGAGGTAGGATCCACCGTTTGTGTGACCTGGGCAGCGTGCGGCTGTGAGGACTCACCCGAGCACGGAGCGGCCGCCATTTTGGCTGCGTCTGGAGCCGCGTCTCCTGCGGGGGGGGCCGCGATCACCGCTCGAGCGTACGATCGCTCCAGAAAGCGGTCCATGTGTGCCCGCTATGTAGTGGGAGCGGATGGGGGTTCCCCCGAAGCTCTGGCCGGGCTCTGTAGCAGAGGATAGGAGGATGGCGGCGGGAGCAGCGTCTGACTACCGCTGTCTCATGTGGCGCCGGAACCGGAAGTCTCCCCTCCTTTTCTATGACCGTGATGTTTGCTGTTGAGGCCTCCCTGCTTAGTTCATAGTCGGACCCTAGTCCGTTAAAGTACTGACATAATCTTGGGATCAAAATGGTTCCAAACCTTTGTAGGTATCTGGTCGTAAAGCCGTCTGGCCCGGGGCTTTTCCCTTTGGCAGAGTTTTTTACAATTCTCCCTATTTCCTCCTCCGTAATTGGCTAAATGTTCCGCTACTTCTTTGTCAATTCCGGGGAGATTAGCTTTCCTTAATACTTCCGCTATATTTGCCTCTTTTTCTCCAGGGTTCCAGTTCTTTTGTTTCACGTTATATAGGCCCTCATAGTATCTCCTAAACTCTTCGGCTATGTCCTTTGTGTTGTATACCAAGTCCCCGTTCTTTTTTCTGATTTTTTCTATATAGTTCCTGCCTTTCTTCTTCTGTACCATTCTAGCCAGGGATTTGCTGGGTTTGTCCCCCCAAATGTATCTTTCTCTTTCAATGCTATTTAATTCTTTCTTAATTTCCTGTTCTGTGAGTACTCTATATTCCTCTCTTTTGAGTATTAATTTATGCCATATTTCTCTTTTTTGGCCTCTTTTTTTGTGTTCCTGTTCTAATTTTAAGATTTCTTTCGCTATTTCCTTTAACATCCTTGTTTTTTCTTTCTTTTTCCTGGCTCCCTCCCTTATACATATTCCCCTGATGTAAGCTTTATGGGCTTCCCAGAGTGTGGCCCTAGAGATGCCCTCCGTGTCGTTCTCGAGGAAATATATTTCTAGTTCCTCCTGTACTCTTTTCACTATTTCTTCGTCCCCCAATAAACTCTCGTCTAGTCTCCACTCTGGTGGGTTTGTTTTCCGGTCGGATACAGTCAGTTTCATGGTTATGGGTGCGTGGTCGGATAACGTCGTAGCTTCTATCCCTGTTTCCACAACCCTCTCTAGGAGTCTGTGTTCTATAAGGATATAGTCGATCCTCGAGTACGTCCCCTGCACAGGGGAGAAAAATGTAAAGTCCCTAGTTTTGGGATGTTGGATTCGCCATACATCGACCAACTGGTCGTGGTGCATTCTTTGCTTCAGTATTTTCAACTGACTTTCCTTTGTCCCCTGTGCACGTGACGTACTATCAAGTCCAGGCTCCATACATAAGTTGAAATCCCCCATTAATATCACATGTCCCGCCTCAAAATTTTTTAATTTTACCAAGATTTTTTTCACATAGCCTGCAGAGTCGGTATTGGGGGCATATATATTGGCTAGCGTGTATTCTATTCCTCCCAGTTTTCCTTTCAAAAATATGAACCTTCCTTCAGGATCTGTCAATCTGTCTCCCAGCTCAAAGCGCGTCCCTCTTGCTATCCCAATTGCTACTCCTCTAGCCCGCTTGTTTATTGTATCCCTGTAGTACCATATCGGGTGGCTATGTGAATATAATCTCGTGTTGGATTCCAAAGTCAGGTGGGTCTCCTGCAGGAAGGCTATATCCGCTTTGTAGTACTGTAGTTCCCTTAAGATTTTGTGTCTCTTGGCAGGGGAATTTAAACCCTTCACATTGTATGATAAGAATGTAATCTCTGTCATCTGCATATATTGTTGTTCTTTTGTTTACTTTGTTGTTTCCTTTCTGCCACCCTTATAGGCACCCCTAGGGGTGGGTGAACTGGACAATGTGGATTTGACGAGATGGCCCCCCTCCCCCTCCCCCTTCCCCTGCCCCCCCCCCCCCGTTCCAACCCATTCAACCCCCCCTCTCCCCTCCTGGCCTGTTACAGGCCTGGGAGCCGCTCTAGGTGACCTCCACTCCTTCACCTTCGGCTCCTCTCCGTGAGGTGGTGCTCTAATATAGCCTTCTGGCTGCCATTTCCACCCCTCTCCCCCCCACCCTCCCCTCTCTCCCCCCTTCTGTGCAGTTTTAATTTGGTGCTAGACCACCCAATCCGGAAGGTCGGGGGCAGTTATATCCAATTTCTGGCAGAACCTCTCTAGGTCTTCTGGGTATACTAAACGTTCGGTTACTCCCTCTTTAAAGCCTATGAGACACGCAGGGAACCCCCACTGATACTTTATATTCTTCGTCCGCATCAGATCTAACAGCGGTTTCAAATGTCTTCTTCTTGTTAATGTTTCTCCGGATAGGTCAGAGAAGATTTGGATCTCGTTTTCTTTATAACTGATTGGGGGTGCCCCCCTCAATCTTCTCCATATTTCAGCCTTGTCTTCAAATTTTTGAAAACGCACTATGATATCTCTAGGGCCCCTTCCCTCTGGTTGTTTTGGGTTTCCCACTCAGTGTACCCGCTCTATTTTGAGAGGCTTTGCCGGATTATCCAGCAGAGGGTTAAATATTGTATTCATGATGGCTCTTAGGTCCTCTCCCCTCTCTTCCACTATCGCACGTATTCTCAGGTTCTGGCGCCTGTTGCGATTTTCTTGGTCTTCTAACCGGTAAGCTAGGGTTCTTTGGTTGACTGTCATTGCTTGGACTTGTGTTTTTAACTTGTTCAATTCTCGGTCTTGTTCTTCCATTTTTTTTTCCGTCTCTTCTACTCTTTCAAGTAGTCCCCCCAAATCTGTTCTTATTTTGTTAATTTCTGTTTTTATCAGATTTTCCATCCTCAGCAACATCTCATTCATCTCTGCTTTTGAAGGGGGTTGTGTGTCCTGTACTGCTTCCTCTGGGCTGCTACGGTCATAATCACTTTCCAGGGTAGTCTCGCCTTTTGAGCGGTTAGCATTTACCCCTTCTGTTTTTTTTTGTCTTTGTCCGTCTTTTTTACTGCCCCAGGGCTTTTGGGGTTTCCCTCTTGTGTCATGTACTGCTGTATTGAGCTATTCCCTGCATTATTTTTCGGTGTTTTAGAGGCAACGCCTCTCGTCGACCTACTCATTTTAATTTTGTTCGTCGGTCTAATTCTCTTCCCCAGTTTTGCCACTAGGGGCATACACCGAACCCCCCCTATTTCACCCCGTTCCAGCTCTTTTCACACTCTACTGGTATTTGTTGTTTTTGTTTCCTCTTCTCTCCTCTTCCACCTACAGGACCCTATAGGACCCCTGTACTTCCACCTGCAGAGAATTGGGCTGATGTGGTTGAGACCTTCCAGACTTGGTTTTGAAACTTTGTTGATTATTTGTGGTCAAGTCCAAAAATCAGAGGATCAGCGAGTCAATATACCGGTTGCCCCGCGCTGTCCCCCGTTGTTCATTTTGGATGCCCTCGCTTCTCCCCCTATGCCATCAGATCCCTTTGCCCTCCAACGTTCACTCACCCAGGGGCGGGCCCCGGTAAGTATTATCTTTAGGTTTTATTCCGTTTGTTGGCTGGGGCCCCAACTATTTTGCGTCCTATAAGATGCGGCCCAAATTGCACACTTCCCTCTCGGTAATTATATTTAATTATGCCTTTTCTGTCCCGGGGGCAGGAATGGGTTAGGGATCCTTATTGCCAAATATGACGTTTTGCTATTCTCCCAATTGCACTCCGCACTCCTCTTTTAAAGTTTTATCTTCCTTCCCATAGTGCTAGGGGGTTCAGCATTCTCTTTATTTATGCTCCTGGCTTTATGCTTCCCTTCCTCTCTTACCGAGTTACAAGACACAAGTTAATCATTCCTCAAAAAAAAACACACCTGGTTGCTTAGACCAATCTTCCACATCTTGCTTTCACCATTTACATTGTATTATTATTATACTGCTTACAGTCCCATGTCATACAAAGGGGGGTTGAGCGGGATTGGGGGGGGGGTGTCCCTGTCCGCTCTCGTCTCAATGAGCGTCTCACCCGTCCCTTAGGTTTCCTTCCAATCGGCTTCCTGACGTAGCGGTCGCTTTCCTGTCGGATCCCGGCGTGCACCTTTTCTGCTTACTGCTCTGGAATAGCTGCCTTCTGTGCGCGCCTGTCGGGGATTCGCCCGTGTCTTCTGTGCTGCATCTTCCGCATTCCGCCGGTTGCCGAGGGATCGCGTGTGACGGACCCCCTGTTCTCATGGGTCGCGGGCTTACTCCTCGCCCTGCTCCCGCCTCTCACAGCCTCTCACGCTGTGTTTCACCCAGCCGAGCCGTCGGATCCTCGTTGCGGCTAAGACCGCTGACAGCCATAGAGCAGTCCGGCACCTCCCTCCTCCTCACGCACGTCACGTTCTCATGATCCGCTTGTCAGGTAGATTCGAGGCAAGGCCGTTTTAATGATCGGGTTGAAAAAAACGTAGTTTTTTCTAGACCCTTAAAAACTTAATTTTTTAGAACCCGAAAAATGGTCGTGTGTACGCGGCATAAGACTTATTAAGATATATTTTTACTAGCTGTATATGAGAATTAATTTTTTTTTTTTGTGTAAAATGTTTATTGCGTTATTACCATGCAAAAGGTACAAAAAACAAAAGACATATAGCGAACAGATATAGAGCCAAGAAGCTCAAAAACATGGTAACAGTGCAGCGGACACAACAGTCAAGGGGAAGGATGGGTAGAAAAAGAAGAAAAGAGAGAAGAGGAAGAAAGAGAAAAAAAAGGGGGAGGGAATAAAAGGGGGGCGGCAAGGAGGGGGCGTGTATTTACCTGAGCACCGTATTACACAAAATAATATCGAACATGAAGACAATGATAACAGTACAACAAAATAGATAACCCTCAGGAGTGGAAGCAGTATTTTCTAAACTAAGGGGAGGGCTGTCATAAGTGATACATAGACAACATTGTTAGACAGATTTTCCAGTTAGGGACTATGGAATTGTGATCTATGGACAATATCATTACAGTAATACAATGAGGGGGTATCAGAGTGGCAGGGTGTTGGAAGGGTTGGATAGATTGGTTATTTTGAGTTTGCCCAAGCTGTTGGTAAGATCTCTCTTCACATACCAGTCGGTAAATCAGAATGGATGTACAATGGAAGATAGTTCCTCAGTAGTAAAAGTAAATTCCATGTATTTGCTCCATCTGGAGAAAAAACGGGTGGTAGAGCATAAATTTAAGACTATGGCGTCTAGAATCTCAACATGAAAAAACGACAGTAGTGCTCGCTTCACAGCTTGAAGGGAAGGAGGAGATGTCGTAATCCAATGGCACATGATCGTTCTGTGAGCCGCAAGTAGGCAGATATGAGACCAGTGCGTAAGCTTGGGTGGATCAGCTGATGAGGTAGGAGAGGCCGGTGGGTCGCAACCAAATAAACACAAGAGTAGACTTTTGAGTAGCCGTATCTTACTGACTTTGAATATATAATTGAGCACTAAGTCCCAGTACTTAGAGATTTTCGAACAGTCCCACAAACGGTGTAAAAGTGTAGGGCGGGGCAAGGAGCACCAAGGGCATTGAGCTTGAGTAGGTTCTGAAACGTTGGTGCGAAATGGATAATATGCTCTGTGGATGATTTTAAAGTGGGTTTCCCGCCAAGACTTTACCTGGGAGTTCAGAGTCATTAAAGATTGAGGACCACTTCTGAAATGGGGTAAGGCCCCGTACACACGACCAAGCTTCTCGGCAGAATCCAGCGAGAAGCTCGCTGGGATCCATATTCTGTCGAGAAGCTCGATCGTGTGTACGTTTTCGCCGAGCAAACTGTCGAGCGAGGCGTCGAGCCAAAATAGAGAGCAGGTTCTCTATTTCCTCGATGGGCCATCGGGACTAATGGCTCGACGCCTTTTTCGACAGCCTGGCCGACGAACTCGACGGCCGGCCGAGAACCTCGTCGAGCAGAACGATGGGTTTAGCCCGACGAGGTTCTCGTACGTGTGTACGCGGCCTCAGATGATATTTATCCGATTGATGCATGATAAGGTGAGAGTAGAGATTGGAGATCATTTTTATGGAGTACTACATCAATGTAGGATTTTCGAAGGGGATCAATTTGAGGTCCATGACAGCTTCATAGATATGAACGTAGTTGATGGTAGTGAAAAGCATGAGAAGGCGGTAAGGAGAATTCGTATGCTAGAACCTGAAAGGATTTAAATTCACCGAGAATTCATTTTATAGTCTTAATGTAAAATTAAATATTGTTTTACGTGTTTCATGGCTTTTCCATAAGATATTCCAGCTGCTGTGCAGGCAAATTAGTAGGACCCTGTATTCTTTGTGACCTCTCGATTTAAGCTCTGCAGGTTGCACAGCCCAGAGGTCATAGGCTTTCCGAACCTCCCTCCTATTCAATTATTATTTTGTACAAAATTTGCATAAGGACAGAAACCTTCACTGCACAGAACAAAGTGACTTCTTTCAGTCCTGTCCTCTATTCTATCTTCTCATTTGAATGACATTTAAAATATGTAACCAGTGACTGATAAAAAAGCAGATGAGAGAGAAAGTAAGGCTGAGAATAGAAACTTTGTAATTACACACCAGGTTCCTGGCAAAAAGAATGAAAATAGTTCCTACATACCGTAGAACTTTCTTTAAGGAGATGAATATATTACTTTCCTCAGACAGTAGTAGTCATTTTACCAAATTAAAGATCTGCTCTTCTTTGTGAGGCATAGGAAACACCACAATACACAAGGTTCTGTCCAGTCGTTAAATGACCAAATGCCTACTGTTACAACTTCAAAATACCCTTTAACACAGGCACAATCATGGCAGGTGAATTTCTTACCCATCTTTTGCTGTGATTACAGCTGTAAGTCGCTTGGGGTATGTCTCTATCAGTTTTGCACATCGAGAGACTGAAATTTTTGCCCATTCCTCCTTGCAAAACAGCTCGAGTTCAGTGAGGTTGGATGGAGAGCGTTTGTGAACAGCAGTTTTCAGTTCTTTCCACAGATTCTCCATTGTAGACTTTGCTTTATGTTTTGGATCATAGTCTTGTTGGAAGACAAATCTCCGTCCCAGTTTCAGGTCTTTTGCAGACTCCGTCAGGTTTTCTTCCAGAATGGTCCTGTATTTGGCTCCATCCATCTTCCCATCAATTTTAACCATCTTCCCTGTCCCTGCTGAAGAAAAGCAGGCCCAAACCATGATGCTGCCACCACCATGTTTCACAGTGGGGATGGTGTGTTCATGGTGATGAGCTGTGTTGCTTTTACGCCAAACATAACGTTTTGCATTGTTGCCAAAAAGTTGGATTTTGGTTTCATCTGACCAGAGCACCTTCTTCCACATGTCTGGTGTGTCTCCCAGGTGGCTTGTGGCAAACTTTAAACTACACTTTTTATGAATATCTTTAAGAAATGTCTTGCCACTCTTCCATTAAGGCCAGATTTGTGCAGTGTACGACTGATTGTTGTCCTATGGACATAGTCTCCCACCTGAACCGTAGATCTCTGCAGTTCATCCAGAGTGATCATGGGCCTCTTGGCTGCATCTCTGATCAGCCTTCTCCTTGTATGAGCTAAAAGTTTAGAGGGACGGCCAGGTCTTCGTAGATTTGTAGTGGTCTGATACTCCTTCCATTTCAATATTATCGCTTGCACAGTGGTCCTTGGGATTTATGGGGTTTAAAGCTTGGAAATCTTTTTGTATCCAAATCCGGCTTTTAACTTCTCCACAACAGTATCTCGGACCTGCCTGGTGTGTTCCTTGTTCTTCATGATGCTCTCTACGCTTTAAACGGACCTCTGAGACTATCACAGTGCAGGTGCATTTACACAGAGACTTGATTACACACAGGTGGATTCTATCATCATTAGTCATTTAGGTCAACATTGGATCATTCAGAGATCCTCACTGAACTTCTGGAGAGAGTTTGGTGCACTGAAAGTAAAGGGGCTGAATAATTTTGCACGCCCAATTTTTCATTTTTTTATTTGTTAAAAAAGTTTGAAATATCCAATAAATTTCGTTCCACTTCATGACCGTGTCCCACTTGTTGGTGATTCTTTACAAAAAAATACAGTTTTATATCTTTATGTTTGAAGCCTGAAATGTGGCAAAAGGTCGCAAAGTTCAAGGGGGCCGAATACTTTTGCAAGGCACTGTAGTTTATCACATGCAATAATTTATGCAAATGAGTAACATGATAGCCCTATCAAATGCGGTAAATGTTAGTGAATTGACCCTATTGTGTTCCCATTATCTCAGGCATAATTTGTATGGGTAGTCTACAGCAGGGATGAGCTCAGGCATGTTTCAACACAGGTCGGAACCTGCCTGAGTTATCCAACCAGGAATCTGTCATTGCAGACAGCCAATCATAAGCAGTGAAGGCATTTTTTTGCCTCGCAGCATCACGTATACATGCCGCTTGTAAAAGTGCAGGTGTGGGGCGGAGAATTTCTTTGTCGGTTATGATTAGCTGTCCACAGTGGCAACTTCCTTTCAGGATAGCTCAGGTGGGTTCAAAATTGGGTCTGAACTCATCTGAACTCCTCTCTAATCTTCAGAAGTCACTTTACCTCTTCTTAGAACAGTGTTTATACCAGGAGCATGGCTTCATGAATACTGTAGAGCCCAATCAGATGCTAAGCTTTTCTTTTCATCATCCCAGGACAATACAAAATGTCTAGTCAGGTTCCATTAAATGAAACTCAGCTCCCTTTTTTTTCAGATTTTCCTCTATCGTCCTTCTGGCATTTTGCAGACTACCCCTCTCCCATCCCCCATCTATCAGCCCCCTATCCTCTCTTCTTTCCCTTAAGCCATTCTCCACCTTATCCCAACTTGGTCCTCTGGGAAAATAACCCTCCTATGGACTTGGTTGTCGCCCTTTAGGCCCCAACCACCTTTCTTAAATGTTCCTTATAAAAATATACAGATAGCATTGGCATGCTTGATGTGGATTTAAATATACTAAGAGGTTTCCTAAGGTGCAACTACCTTAGACCAGGTGATTGACGGCACTGTTTCTATATGTCTGATCTGTAAAGTCTCACTGTTGTATTAGTCATACTTTGATGATGTTCTTCTTTTTATTTCAATGTAACTCATCTGCATTTAAGCAACTCCCATTTGTGATAATGCGTTTGTAAATTTAGAATTTAAGATGAATAAATACATTTACGAAAAAGGAAATAAATCTCAGTCTTTTCTCCAAAAATGGGGCAAATGCCAACATTTAAATAAACCAAACATGATGTTGGATATAATGGTGAGAAGATTATAATGTGATTCATTCCTTCAATGTTTTACTGCTTTGGACTGTTGGGGGGGTTCAAGTCTCTCTACTTGAAGCATGCAATATACTAGATATTACACTATTACGATAACCGTTTATGATATGTTTGAATATGAATATGTGCGGGATTGTTTAAAATATGACAGTACACTTTTTGGCAGGTATCAGCACTTAACGGCTACGGGCTATGGATCTGTATACAATCTGGGAGAACATTGACACTTGTTGGCAGGAATTACTGTTGGACACGGCTGTATTGTCATGCATCAAAACTTGCATCTTCTTTAGATTACCAAAACTCAGTATTGCAACGTCCGATCAATCGATCAGATTATTAATACTGAACCCAGCGCACAAATGGAAAATAAAACTAAACGGTATTATGCCTGCATAAATATCGTATAGAGTAAGGCAGTATAAGCAGCTATTATATGTAAAGAATGTATGTAAAAAATATGTCTATAAAACGTTATAATACTGATGTACCACAAATCATATAAACATTAACAGCGCTAAACAAAGTTCATGAGAACCTCAGAACTAAAAAATATGTATTACCATATCCTGCTGTGAAAAAAAACACAATTTCTGTGATGACGTGTGTGTGTGTATGAAAACACACACGTAAATATCTCTCAAAAAGAAAAAAGAATGTCTTAAACGTAGTACCTCATATGCTGAAGCTAATATGAGGCTGGGTATCAAGAGCAAAGTACTCAAAAAACATATACAACATATAGCATATGTAAAGAAAGCAAAAACAAGTCAATCATTCAATCCTATAATTGTGAGTCAGAGAGCTATTGAATATGGAACTTCTATTGATAGACTTGTATAACAATAATGTAAGTGTATTTGACACAACGGGATCCCCCAAAGGGACCTCACTCACCAGATAGAAGAGAAAAATGTGCAATCAAACACTCGCTGTCTCTCAGTTGTGCAGTATGGCTGGAGGACTCATCAATGGCTCTACTCATCCCTGGTCACTGTCAGCTGTATTAATCCTCCCATAGGCAAGTGGTCATGTAAGAAGAGAGAATACTCCACATAGTGTAAAACAGTTTTTATTACTTACATAGGCACACTTCAAAGTTACACTTACAAGATAAAAATTTAAAAATAGCGCTTGTAACATATCATATGGTGAGCGGCTCTCACTATGCTGTCTGACGGGGGATCCCTCCTCCTTACGCCGTGAGTCCCAGGATGCTGCTCACCCGATTGGATAGTTAGATCACATGACCACGCCCTGACGTGTTTCGTGATTGGATACACGTCTTCAGAGGGCATCTTATTTACTTTAAGAAGATATCTACCTGGGCATGCAAAAGAGTTATTTTCTTAAAGGGTAACCCCACTTTTGTGCGGAAAAAATTGCAAATAAAGACAAAATAATATAGCATATATAATTACGACACTAATTATATTGTAATTTAATGTTGTTAACCACTTGCTTACTGGGCACATATACCCCTTTCCTGCCTAGGCAAAATTTCAGCTTTCAGCACTGTCACGCTTTGAATGACAATTGCGTGGTCGTGCGACGTGGTTCCCAAGCAGAATTGACATTATTTTTTTCCCATTAATAGAGCTTTCTTTTGGTGGCATTTGATCACCTCTGCAGTTTTCATTTTTTGTGCTGTAAGCAAAAAAAGAGCCAACATTTCCCATTTTTAAAATAAAATAAAAAATAAAAACATTTTTTTTCTCAGTATAGGCTCATATGTATTCTTCTAGATATTTTTGGCAAAAGTTATAGGGCCAGATTCACAGAGCGATTACGCCGAGCAAACCCTTTAAGGAGGCCTTCCCCCTTTCTAATCTAAGTTGGGATCCAAGCTGACCTCAGACAGCTCCACCTCTTCTCCTCTCCTTTCAGAACCCTCCAGAAGGAAGAGGGGGATCCCAGTGATGCTGCCTGTGAGTCACTAGCTGCTACTCTGAGCCACTCCCAGCCCACAATAAAAACAGAAAAACAGGCCTGACAAAATTTACCTAACCTACTAAACTTCTCTCTCTAGAACAGGGGTGCCCAACCAGTGGCCCGGGGGCCACATGTTGCCCGCGGAGCCCTCTGATGTGGCCCACTACCTCCTGCTCTGGGATGGAATAGAATACTGTTATTAAAGGTAATTTTATTACTAAAATCACAGTGTATATATGGGCATATCTCTTCTACAGTGGTTACTGGGCTTCTTTCAAACTCATCTACAGGTTATTACCTGCACTAAGCCATAGACTTCTGTTATTACCTGCGAGTTTGGTAAAACTTCTGAAAGTGCACCAAACCTGCAGAGTATAATAGAAGTCTATTGCAAAGTGCAGTAAACCAAAAGGGAAAAAAACGCATTGCGTCAGTGTTAAAGCAGCCTTGGTCATTTGACCAATCCACCCTCTCTGCTCATTGTGGCCCGCGACCGGCAACTAAGTCACTTAAGTGGCCCTCGATTTTCAAAAGGTTGGGCACCCCTTCTCTAGCACATACATAAATAGAGGGTGCTACATTTTATATTAGTGATCTTGGAGTTTATATATTGGGTATATCCAATGTCATGTTCTTATGAACAAAAAGGGGAAGGAAACATTCCTAACTGCACATAATATAACTATATATCTGATTACCTCTTGGGGATCAGGGAGGATTTTTCTCCCACTAAAGCACATTGCTCTATGCTTTATGTTTTTTTTATTGCCTTCCTCTGGATTAATTGTGGGTATAGAATTGTGTATATGGAGGTTTTCTATTTATTCATTTTTTATTTTTTTAAACTAGATGGACTACCAAACTAACTATGTAACTATGATGATCCCAGGATTATTGGATGTAGGTTTACATGTTGAGAAGATATGTATAATAAACAATGGGAGGCTGTTCCTCTTTTACCCTTTTCCTACCTTTTAATGAGAGAGTTTCAATATACTGAGGGCCAGATTCTCATAGAATTCCAGCGGCGTAGCGTAAGCCATTTACACTACGCCGCCGCATCGTACTAGAGCAAGTGCTTTAATCTCAAAGCACTTGCTCCGTAGTTTTCGCCGGCGTTGCGTAAATTGCCCAGCGTAAACCTGCGAAATTCAAATGGGGCGGCTTGTATTTAAATAAAGCGCGCCCCCGCATCGAACGAACTACGCATGCGCCGGCCGGGGAAAAAGCCCAGTGCGCATGCTCCAGCTCACGTCGGAAAGCGTCGTTGAAACCGACGTCAAAACGACGTGAGCGTCATTTACGCAACTCCCTATTCGCGAACGAGTTAGTAAAACGGCGTAAACGACGGAAAAAGCCTACTTTTGCATATGCAAATGAGAAAACAACGTAAAGGCCACCTAGTGGCCGGAGTTGTCATTACAACTACGATCGGCAAGTGTAATTTTTTTACACTTGTCGGATGTTGAAGCGTATCTATGCAAAAGTGATGCTAAGCATCACGCGCATAGATACGAGGCAAAAAAAAACGGCGATACGACGGGGTATCTGAGATACTCCATCGTATCGCCGCTGAGAATCTGGCCCAGTGTTTATAGAGTCTTTTAAATAGTCATTGATAGTGAATATTCTGTTAAATAAATGAACACAATCTTTATGTTCTCCAGCAAATTGCTAAAACATTCCATTCTAAATGGTAAACAGAATAACTTTATTTTTTCTCATTTTCCGGTGTTCAATCAGTTCCACAAATAGGTGCTCTCTTTGGTTTCTTCCTTAGTCTCTCACTTTCAAGTGTAGTTCCTCCCATTAATGTACTCAACAGCACATTGCACAGAATTATTAATGCCCATTGTGACAAGGGAAACCCAGCTGCTCACTCACATGTGTTCCTCTCAAGACTCTCTTGACTAACTAGCCCCATATTTCTACATTTGCTTTGTACCCAAAGGGCAGAACTTATCCTTAAGGGACCTAATAACCTGTAACAGTAACACCTTCATCACATTCCCCTAAGGCTGATAAAAACACTTTACAGGATGTTATATGGATCATATTAAATGTGCATAATGAGATCATAAAGATCATTAA
Source organism: Rana kukunoris (assembly GCA_029574335.1). Classification (NCBI taxonomy): domain Eukaryota; kingdom Metazoa; phylum Chordata; class Amphibia; order Anura; family Ranidae; genus Rana; species Rana kukunoris. Next base: position 41,774,347 of record CM056050.1, on the reverse strand, counting down.
TTTGCAATTTTAGAATGTTTGCATTAAAAATAGTTCTGGTTTAAAAGAACACACAACTACATTAAAGTAGACTTGAATGCAACGTGTAAAGATATGCAATGTAATTATCTAGAAAATTGTGTATCTGTAAAATATTAACTCTTATCTTGTAATTCTACCAAAAAATAGTAGTGCACTTTCTGTGCCTACAGCCTTAGGCCCCTTTCACATACTGTAGGCGGACTGTTCAGGTCTGCCTGTCATTTTGCCCCGCTGTGCATCGATCCCACGCCTCCAGCGTTGTATGATGTATTTGACACCATTACGCCGACGCTCTGTGTTTGTCCATCTGCGTCCACCACAAGGGAGCTCTTGGCCCCCGCAGGAGTCGGCCACGGGACGTTGGCGCTATATATATGTCCCAGCCTGAGCTGAAAGCCCTGAATGTGTTAATCGCAGGGCGCCGCCTAGAACGCATAAGTGCGCCGTTACACAGTGGATCTCGTATGGAATCAGTGCTGTTTGCACTGCACCTGCACCTACAGCTGTTCACTGCCTATAAAGGCATTCAGACCGTGCAACAAAGAGGCAACAATATGGCCAGCTAGCATTAGAGCCTTATTGAGTCCAGGCGGCCTTCGCTCCCCATGCTGCAACACCGCTCCAGGCAACTACCTCTTTGGTGCTATTGCACCTACTGCTGCACAGCATTACTGGGAACAACCTTTGAGGCCTTTACACCACGGATCCCTGTCTCATGCACTGAAGCCTGCAAAACAGATAAGTGGCTATTATGTTACTTGTAGTGCTATAGCAAGATCTGCTACTTATATACCAGCTATTCAATTGTTATTGTTTGTCATGCCTTCTGTTGCTCAACAACATATCTAGGATATACTGTTGTGTTAGCCACTTGCTGACCAGCCGCCATCATTCTACGGCGGCAGGTCGGCTCTCCTGGGCGAGAGCACGTAGCTCTACGTTAGCTACATTTTTGGCCACTAGTTCCGCGCGCGTGCCCGGTGGGTACGATCGCCGCCGGGCACACGCGATCGCTCGTTACAGAGCAAGGAACGGGAGCTATGTGTGTAAACACAAAGCTCCCGGTCCTGTCAGCGGGTGAAATGCTGACCTTCTGTTCATACAATGTATGAACAGAAGATCAGTGATTTCCCCTAGTGAGGCCACCCCCCCATACAGTTAGAACACACCCAGGAACACACTTAACCCCTTCCTGCCCCCTAGTGTTAACCCCTTTGCTGCCAGTGGCATTTTTATAGTAATCCAATGCATTTTTATAGCATTGATCGCTATAAAAATGCCAATGGTCCCAAAAATGTGTCAAAAGTGTCAAAAGTGTCCAAAGTGTCTGCCATAAGGTCGCAGCACTGAAAAAAATCGCTGATCGCCGCCATTACTAATTAATATATATTAATAAAAATGCCATAAAACTAACCCCTATTTTGTAAACGCTATAACTTTTGCGCAAACCAATCAATAAACGCGTATTGCGATTTATTTTTACGAAAAATATGTAGAAGAATACCTAAAATGAGGGGAAAAAAATGTTTTTTTATATATTTTTGGGGGATATTTATTACAGAAAAAAGTAAAAAATATTTCATTTTTTTCAGAATTGTCGCTCTATTTTTGTTTATAGCGCAAAAAATAAAAACCGCAGAGGTGATCAAATACCACCAAAAGAAAGCTCTATTTGTGGGGAAAAAAGGACGCCAATTTTGTTTGGGAGCCACGTCGCACGAACGCGCAATTGTCAGTTAAAGCGACGCACTGCAGAATCACAAAAAGTGCTCTGGTCATTGGACAGCAATATGGTCCGGGGCTAAAGTGGTTAAAGGACTGTCTGCTAAGGAATATCTTGAAGGGACATCTACACTCAAAGTACCTGGGCTATATTAACCGCTTATATGCAACTATTTGTTGTCACTACAACTTCTATATTTACTACGTGTGCTCTCAAAGTACCTACGCTATAATTGCTATTCTTATGCAACTATTAGTTGTCACTACAACGCTTATTTACTACGTGCTGACATAAGTGCTACTTGTATATGGGCCTATGCCCTAAAGTTGCGGAACATGTTCGCCTAAAACTTCCTATGCTAAGGGTTGACCTATTGTATACCTTCTCCCTTAGTCGCCTAATGCACGACGCTATGTTATACTCATAATCACAAGCGTTCAATTGTGCATTGCAATTTTTAGTATATAATGTATTTTTAAGCGCTAAGCTCTGGACGCATGTTGTAATGCGTCCATGCTTAGTAGCTCAATGCCTTTCTTTATGTGACACAGAGATAATGTATAGATTCCCCAAACTCCTGTTGTGAGAAGTGATGCCTGGGTCCCAATACTGAGTTGTCGCATAGAGAATCACATTGAAATCCTTGCATCCGCAGTTGTGGTTCACTCCCTTCACCAGTGCTGTTACATTCTTGCACACCAGCTGGACCTTGTACTGCTGGTTGTCGCATTGACGCAGCATGGTAGTGCTTTTGGGTTCATACACTGGGTGCCAGATACACTTTATTCACTTACACCCTCTCTTCGTCATTCTTTTCATTCTTCACTGTGGCATTTCTCCATTTATCTTTCTACTATACATCCCAGCATTAGGCTTTCTGCTTTTATTCTCTCATTTCTTATTTTACTCACCCTTTTTGATAGACCTAGCTGGTCTATCAATCTACACACATAGGGCCAGATTCAGGAACAGTTAGGCTGGCGGATCCAGTGATCCGCCAGCCTAACTGTGACTTTAAGCCGGCGTTTCTGTTTTCTGTAACCAGAAAACAAGAAAAGCCGGGTTGAAGCTCCGATGCGAGCAGCGTAACTGAGTTTCGCCATCGCATCGTTACTTCAACTTAAAAATGGCGCCGGGGGCGTTCCCGCCGATTTCCGCTCAAAAAATATGTTAATGAGCGGAAATCGGCAATTCACGATCGCATTCCGGCGCGACGCAGTGACGTTACGACGTTTCCGGACGGGATACGCGGCGCATAGTTATACCTACATGGGGTTGGAATATCCTATGTTAGGTATAGGCGTCGTCATCGCGTCGGAAAAAAAAAAAAAAGCGTTGCTTGCGTAAAATGTTCATGAATGGGAATGTGACGTCATTGACGTTCATTCACAAAATTTGGAGCATGCGCACGGGGATGTTTTAACACTCGACGCATGCGCAGTACGTTCGCGGCGGGAACGCGCTTCGTTTAAATACTACACGCCCCGTACCCGCCCAATTTGAATTCCGCCGGCTCATTTGCGATGCGCTGCCGCAACTTTAGGAGCAAGTGCTTCGTGAATGACAGCACTTGCTCCTAAAATTTCTGCAGCGTAACGCAAATGAGAAGCGTTACTCCGGAGCAAAGATGCTCCCATCTACCTGAATCTGGCCCATACACTTTTAGTAATTTATGGTCTCTTTCATACACCCTGCATTGTTTGATCCACACCTTCAGTGCCACCTGCCATTTTACATTGTGTTTGGCTGTGTCACATGAATATTGTCACTTCAGCTCCCATGGCAGATGATGTCCTTAGCTCACGCGGTACCTACCACTACGCACTGTCCGTTATCTTCGTAAGTATTGGGTGGACATTCATTCATCTTTTTGTCCACCTTTCCTTATAATTTTTTCTAGTCAGACTGAGGCTCATTATACATATTTTTATAAATACAAACTTTTTTATAGAAATGTAAATACGTCTGTCACATTGGTTCCTGATGCGTGAACAATCCACAAAACGCGTCGAGCCTCGTTGATGCCACAGCTTGTTTATACCTCTAAATTTAAAGTGCCTAGCCATTTATAATGTCTGATGTTGTTGTCAATTTTTCAAATATATTTAAACATTTTGATTGTTTATATGAACTCTGATGCCAGTATGGGTTTTTACCCTTCGTACCTCCATGCTACAATACCTTGTTAATATAAGAATTGAGTATTACTTTATATATATATATATATATATATATATATATATATATATACTGTATATATATATGTAGCGCTACCCCATTCAGGAGCCACTGATTAGATATGGGATCAGCGTTTTAAAGTTACCTCTGTGTGGTGTCTAGGGGTGAAGGTGGTGAGCAGTGACTGAATGTCCAGGCTGATGGTTGAATTTTTTCCAATGCTTTATTCCTGGTCAAACACCACCAACAACAACTTGAAGTAGACAGGATAGGTGGATGAAAGAAAGATGAACATTGCAGCATCAGGCTTTGGATAAGGAAAGCAGTCCTGCCTTCAACAATTGTATCTATCACGTCGTCACTCTAGCCAGAGTGGGTGAAGTGCCCCCGGACAGACCCCTCTCACGAGCCTGGCAGGCAGAGTGTCACTTAGAGCTTCTGGGAAGGAACAAGTCTCTGCCACCGACTTGGCTCTAATTGGATTAGGTTTAAAGATGGAAAGTTCTGCCACAGGCCCAATATTTGTAGGGTAGAACTGTAGAGCAAATCCTTCCAGTATGTCTTTTAGTAAAGGTCACCAGCTAACAGTCTGGATATGATCTGACAGTTTCTGGCAACCAGATCCCCGATGGTTCGTTCAAGCCCTGTTGGATCACCTGCCTCCGGGTTCTCCTCAGACTGATCCCCCACCGAACAGCACCCAGCTTGGGATCTTCTCAGTAGAAGTGGGAACCCAGTAAGTCACTGGGATCCCTGACAGCATCAGTTGCTCTGAGCCATGAGGCCCAGAGTTCGTAGCTCTGCATTGTGTAGGCCATAGTGGCAGCCTCATGGTGCCTGCACACCCTGAAGGTGGGTGCCGCACCTGCGACCCGCTGCGGGTAGGAGACCCAGACAAAAAGGCGCTCGCATCAGATATACCCTCTCCCAGCATGCCCAGCGAGGGAAACACTCCTCTGATTGGCTGCTGAGGAAAGGCGGCTCTGTCCTGGAACCCCTCTGGCGCCATCTGCTGCCCAGAGATGAAACCGCATCCCTGGAGCACAGACTGACCCACAGAGCAATACAGATTTGACGACAGCCAAATTGAACAAAATCAAAGAATGAGAGCATCATACATCTCTCATTCCTAAATTTGAACAGCGTCCCTTACTGACAGTAAGGGGGCACTACATATATTTACACAGTGCAATCCTGCCTCCCTTTTGCATGCTTCATCTAAAGTACCAAAGCCCCTCTTTGTTTTCTCGCAGAATCAGGGATGAAGGTAAGGACTCTTTTGTCCGTTATCTCATTTAAAGTCCCAACCCCATTCTTCTTCCTTATAGATTCACTTCTCCTTTCGGCCAATCAAGTGAGGGGTTTTTAGGCCCTGCTTCCTGAATGGCCGGGAGTAGATTTAGGAAGACAATATTGAATATAAATTTGCTATTGTCACACAACCGGGTGGTCTCGGGCGCAGTGCTCTGCACCTCAAGCCCACGCTTTTTTTAAAGCCAATTAGAGCCTTATGCCACGTACACACGACCGTTTTTCACGATGTGAAAAATTACTTTTTTTTTATGTCATTAAAAACGATCGTGTGGGCTCCAGAGCATTTTTTCTGACATGAAAATAGCCATTAAAAATGTAGAACATGCTCTCTTTGCATCGTTTTTAACGTTGTTGTTTTTCACAACGTAAAAAATGGCCGTGTGTAGGCTTTAACGACGTGAAAAAAAACGTGCATGCTCAGAAGCAAGTTATGAGACGGGAGCGCTCATTGTGGTAAAACTAGCGTGCGTAATGGAGATAGCACATTCGTCACGCTGTAGCAGACTGAAAAGCACGAAGACTGAAAAGCGTGAATCGTCGCTCACCAAACGTTTACTAACACAAAATCATCAAAAACAGCTCCAAGGGTGGTGCCCTCCGAATGGAACTTCCCCTTTATAGTGCCGTTGTACGTGTTGTACGTCACCGCGCTTTACTCAAGCAGTTTTTTTCCCACGATTGTGTGTAGGCAAGGCGGGCTTGACAATAATCGGGTTGAAAAAAAACATTGTTTTCTCTAGACCATCTAGTACGCAGCATTAGGCTGTAATCATGTGCTTCTAAAAAAAAAAAAAAAAAAAAAACATTGGAATCCATGGGTCCGGCGCCCTGCATATAGATTAGGGGCCAGGCGCATGGATTAGGGGGATGGCGCCCCTTCTGATAAATCTATGTCCTTAGTCACTTTCAGCCAGGGGGGTTGTCAGGTGTTCTGTACGGGGCCTTGTGATTTCTAACAGCAGCTCTGGTCAGGTTGAAAAAATACATTTTATCTAGTTCAACCAACAGAAAAATAAATAGAAAACCTCCATTTAATCCCTATAATTGCAGTTGATCGAGGCAAAAAAAACCTATAAAGCATGGTCCAATTTGCTCCAGCGGGAGAAACAAATTCCACATCCTGCCATGAGTTAGTATAAATACACAGCAAATGTTCCGCTTTGAATTGGAGCAGAGGGACTACAGAGGAAATGCAGACATGACAAAAGTCATGATAATAGTACATAACTAACTGACGTTTGGAAACAATAAGGTAAGTGATACAATGCCTTTACCCGGCCTTATTAGGAATAAAGTAACAGAACACTTTATGCAAGAAAAGAACCAAATGGTCAATTTCTTCTGCCAGTTTTCCCATCCCGCTGAAAAGCCCAGCTTTATTAAATCCTCCGTATTACAAAGCGATAAAACAATACAAGTTCTCTTGAACTGTAATACAATAAAATCTTTACAAGCCCAAGAAACAATTGTCCAATAAACCAAATGTTTGCAAATCCTGTAAAAATTGTATCATGTTATTGTTCCAGATAATAAAAGTCTAAATTGCAGTGGAGTTATAATCAGCCATCAGTAAAAAAAGAAAAAAAGCTGCTTGGATATCGCTGTGTATTCCACGGTCTTTGAGATTTATATTTATAAGCATTTGAGCATATGATTCTAGGGTTTCTTCTGTATGCTGGGGAATATGAATGTTTCAGAAAACTTTGGGCTGTTCACAATATTTTAGACGTAAGCTTTGTCACCAGCTAAGCAAGAATATTGTGTAAAGATAAAAAAAAAAAAAATCAGACCAGAGCCTTACTTGTTTTGAAAGGGTCAGCAGTATGTGTATTAAAAAAGATTCCATAATCTAATAGCAAGTTTAGTGATACACTTAAGCTGTCATCCAGATTGACAACAAAAATCTGTTTAAAGTCAAAGTTAAAAGCCAAAAATAATAAAACAAATAATATGATATACTATATATACTGTATAGATATATATATATATATATATATATATATATATATATATATATATATATATATATATATATATATATTAGGGCTGTGCAAATTAACTTTTAATTAATCGATTAATCTTTAATTTTTTTGATCGATTAAAATTCTTATGATTGGTATACTCACCTCTCCGCCGGCTTCTGGGCCTTCAGGGAGTTCCATCGGAGATCCAGTAACGTCATGGACACCAGCGGGGCTTGCCATGTCCATCTGAAGGGCTCCTTTGCTTTGCCTTCATATCTGCATGCTGGCGGGACCTTACTATCTCCCACACGCAAGGGCTGTTACACTTACCTCTATCAACCTGGGATTCTACAACCATCCACTGGGAGTTGTGATAGTTCCCTTCATGGGACATCTACATGCCAACGGACTGATGTTAACCCCTCCTCATCTGGATTCAGCAGTGGTATCGTTGTACACATTTTATACCAGTATCATACTTAGCTACATGTTTTTATGACTGCTTTTGGTACCATTTGGTATTACTCGCACGGTTTTTACAGTTTATGTAGCTACATCGATTTTATCTCCAGTGCAATATTTATTTGGTTACCTACTTTAATGCTATTCCCATCGAGTGCTGCCTTTGTGTATTTTTTGTATCCTGCTATCCATTATTCCAGTTGTTGGTAGCTGCATTGGGAATCAGCCTGCAAGGAGATCAGCTAAAAGTAGTTGGATCTATATGTGCGTTATAATTAATCGAAATGAGTCGATTAATCGATTAAAAAAAAAAAAACAGAACATTTTTGATCAGTAACAGCCCTAATATAAAGGTATACTACTACTAATAATAATAATAATAATAATAATAATAATAATAATAATGGTAATAAAAAAAACTCTAATCTATAAAAAAAAAAAAAACAACAACATAAAAATCATGGGCGGCACAGTGGTTCGAATCCCAACCATAACACTTGCCTGGAGTTTGCATGTTCTTCCTGTGCCTGCGTGGGTTTCCTCCCACACTCCAAAAGACATGTTGGTGGGTTAATTGGATTCTGTCTGAATTGGCCCTAGTATGAATGTGAGTTAGACTGTAAGCTCCTTGAGTGGAGGGACTGATGTGAATGTATACTACATACAGTAGATATATAAAGCACTGCTTAAATTGACGGCGCTATGTAAGTACCTGAAATAATAATAATAGTTATATACTCCTCCTGACAAAAAAAAAGTAAAAGTAAAAATAACAAATAACCAAAGTTCACCCCCTGTCTGTGTACACACAGACACTACATATACTGTATATATTGGTAGGATACAATATATTACGTTTTTGGTTATGGGTTTTATACTGCTTGACATTTAGGTATAGATTTTTTTGCAGAGTTTCAACGGTCTAAATTGGACTAATGTAAGTATTATGTGCCATAAGTAGCCAGTCACACAGCCATTAGAGTGATCTCCACTAGCCCATAGGTCCTGTGCTAAGCACCTGCCTTGTTGTATTCTGAACACAGGAGGTTGCTTGCTCATCACGGGCACTATTCAGGGAGCACTTTGCATTTGCATTTTCTTAATCAATACAAAACATTTTTTGATTAGACAATGTGGAGAGGTGGGGCAAGTGTAGGTAGGTGCGGTTTACCCTCACTTCTTTTAGCGCTGTGTTGTAGACTGTTGTGCAGAGGAAATGGAGGATAACAGGAACTTTGTTCCTCTGAAACCTCCAAGTGTCACCAGGGAAGCAGTGGTCTGATTGGATGCTGCAACACTGGTAGACATTGGTGGCCATCTTTGATGAGGTCAATCCTAATAAATAGCACTGTCTCGCTGCAGTTGGTGTACACGAGCAAAGTGGATATAGTAGGAACAGGATACATGCTAGCTAGGGACATCACATCTAGTCCTAGGGAAAGTTTCCTGATGAAGAGGGATGGCATAGGAACACCTCTGCTGACTGCACCATCTCCAGACTTTAGAACTGTGACAATGATCTTGCCTTAGTCTGCCAATTGCCGCTTACATCGCCACTCCACCTAACAGCCCCCCCCCCCCCCCCAACCAGATGCTGCTCCTGTAAAGTATGCCCTATTAAGGTGAAACTTTGGGGTTGATTTACTAAAGGGAAATAGACTATGGGGGTTATTTACAAAAGGCAAATCCACTTTGCACAACAAGTGCAAACTACAAGTTCAAAGTGAACTTGAAATTGCACTAAAAGTGCACTTGGAAGTGCAGTCGCTGTAGATCCGAGAGGGACATGCAATGAAAATAAAGGAGGCCTGCCCCCTGCCACACCAAGTTGGTCAAGGCTCCTCAGAATACCCCAGACAGCTCCACCTCTCCTCTCCACTTCTCTTTCTAGAACCTTCTAGAAAGAAGAGGAAGGTGACAGTGATGCTACATTAAGTCACACAGACCTGCCCTAAACCACTCCCAGCCCATAATGAAAACAAACAGCCCTAGCCACCAGCTAGGCCTGCCTAAATGTTCCTACTCTATAGAAAAAATGAATCTCTTTAGCACAGAGGTGGCAACACAAGGCCCGTGGACCGAATCCGGCCCTCCAGGCCTTGTCATGTGGTCCGTGCAGAGGCACGCCAGCTTCCACCTCTTCTCACAGCCGCTTTCTGCCAACGCGAAACAGGTCTCCTTGGCAACCGGAGTAAACACTTCCTCCCTCTCCTCTTCAGTACTGTGTGTAGCTGAGTGAATGCAATGTGGATCCAGCATGTACCTCCCCCAGCAGTTTTCTAGCCTATCTCCTGCAGGCTGCTGCTTGAGTGGGAGGGAGACCGCGCCCGCCTAGAAGAGGGAGGTGTGAGCAGCTGAGCAGAGGGAGCAAAATGACTGTGAACTTCCTGGAAGGTAAGCTCAGCAAGCAGTACATCGTGGATTAGTTTACAGGCACCTCTATGCTGAGTCTGCCGAGTTACTGCAGCTTAGCATAGAGGAGCTGTTAGTTGACAAATCAGATTGCATCTTTTCATGTGGCGCAGTGAGAAATTAGGCTCATTAAAGCATTGTACCCCCCAGTGTGTGCCCTCCTGACCTCCCTGGTGTGTGCCCTCCTCACCTCCCTGGTGTGCTCTATTCACCTCCCTGGTGTGCTCTTCTCACCTCCCTGCTGCCTGCCCTCCTGACCTGCCTGGTTTGCTTTGGGAGGTGGGGGGACTGTGGAGGTGTGTAGGAAGATGTGTTTAGAGGTGGGGGTTGGGGACAGAGTTCTGGGTGCAGGGGTCAGAACCCAGGAGGAGGGGTGGAAGTGAGATGTTGCACATTGGGCACAACACACCCCTACGCTCTGCCCTCTGTACATAGCACACCTATGAATCTCTGTCCTGTGTACGTAGCATACCCCTGAATCTCTGCCCTCTGTACATAGCATACCCCTGAATTCCTGCACTCTGTACGTCGCACACCCCTGAATTTCTGTACGTCGCACACCCCTGAATTTCTGTACGTCGCACACCCCTGAATTTCTGTACGTCACACACACCCCTGAATTTCTGTACTTAGCACACCCCTGAATTTCTGTACATAGCACACCCCTGAATTCCCACCCTCAGTACGTAACACACTGCTGAACCCTGCACTGTGTACGCAGCATAAACCTGATGTAATCCTGAACTCTGCACTCTGTATGTAGTGCGAACCAGATACAACTGGCCCTTTGAGGGCAACCATACTGCTGATGCAGCCCTCAACGACATTGAGTTTGACATCCCTGCTCTAACACCTATCTAACTAGAGGGTGCTATCTTTGAGTGCCTCCATCTTGGAATTTATATAGCAATGAATTTAAAAAAGATAACTATTTAGTCCCCAAATAATTAAAAATAAAACAATTTCATAATTACAAACCCAATCTGTATACAATGACAGATATAATATCTATATATTCTATAAATATAATTTATATACTGTATACAGTGCCCAGCAAAAATAAAATACTCTATTTTTGTATATAGCGCAAAAAATAAAAATCGCAGAGGCAATCAAATACCACCAAAAGAAAGCTCTATTTGTGAGAAGAAAAGGACACAAATTTTGTTTGGGAGCCAGGTCGCACGACCGCGCAATTGTCAGTTAAAGCGACGCAGTGCCGAAATGCAAAAAGGGGCCAGGTCCTTTACCTGCATTTTGGTCCGGGTCTTAAGTGGTTAACAAAGAAAACCCCTTCCTATTTCATGCTGTCAGCAATGGGACCACATGGAGGAGAAATGGCACATGACCCAAGAAAGAAAATAATTTTACACAAGAAAGGTGAAGGCTACAAGAAGATCAGAAAAGATTTACTTATCAGTCAGAATACTGTACAAAATAATTACAAAAATTTAACAAAGATGGAACTGCAACCATCTCACAGAGACATCCAGGCCATCCATGGAAGTTAACACCTCGACAGGAGCGTCTTTTGATAAGAAGGGATGAAGAAAATTGCCATGCAAGTTCACTGCAATTAGCTAAATAAATAGAAAGCTAAACTGGGGTGATTGTTTCCCATGACACAATACGGTGTACACACTGCAGAGCCTTTCCTAAAGCTCACACACTAAAAGCCTGCCTAAAATTTGCTAGTGCCCAAGCTGAAAAAGAAGAAGACTTTTGGGACTTTGTACTCTGGAGTGATGGGACCAAGATAAATGTTTTTGGAATTGATGGCTTCAAAACTGTATGGCATTGCAAACGTCAGAGGTAAAAGAAAAATGCATACAGTGAAACATGGTGGTGGCATTGTCCTTCTGTGGAGCTGCATGGGTGCTGCTGTTGTCGGGAGCTGCATTTCATTGATGCTATTAGGAATTCACAGATGCACTGCTCTATATTGAAAGAGAAGAAGATGCTACCATCAATCCTGGCAGGCCAGCCTTTAAAGTGGGCGAGCTATGCGGCCGCACAGGGCGCAATGGGCAACAGGGGTGCTGTGCGGCCATCCAGAGGCATACTAAGGTGGGGGCGGGCTGCCCCCGGCTACCACACACTGGGGGGGTGTCAGACCGGCACCCCCCTCTGTGATTGTATTACACCCACGGTGGCAGCGCCGTGGGTTTAGGCAGCGGCACACTGGCACAGGCAGGGAGAGGCGAGCTAGCTACAGTGGTAAGGGTTAGTGCGGGGGAGTGTAAACAGGGGGAGGGGACCTGCTGTGCATGTGCCACCACGCTGATCTGAGGTACTGAAAGGGGGGCTGCACTGAACAGGGGGGTACAATGAACGAGGGGGCTACACTGAAGGGGGACTGCACTAAACAAGGGGGGCTACACTGAACGGGGGGGCTGCACTGAAGGTGGGGAGGCGACACAAAATGGGGGGCGCTACTCTGAAGGGGGGGCTACACTGAAGGGGGGTCTGCACTGAACAGAGGGGTCTTCTTTAAAGGGGTGGATACATTGAAGGGGGGTCTGTGTAACATGCAGGGGGTCCAGAGCTGCAGGGTTCTGTGTAATGTAAAGGGGTCCAGTGATGCAGGGTGCTGTGTAATGTAAAGGGTCCAAAGGTTCAGGGTGCTGTGTAATATAAAGGGGTCCAGGGACGCAGGGTGCTGTGTAATGTAAAGGGGTACAGGGTGCTGTGTAATGTAAAGGGGTCCAGAGATGCAGGGTGCTGTGTAATGTAAAGTTAAATTAAAACAAGTTATTTGTTACAAATATTTTTTTCCTCTTTGTGTATGTTTAGGTGACCAGGGGCTGAGGGGTCAATATGGGGGGGGGGGAGCGCCACAAGATTAGCTCACACAGGGCGCCTGAACACCTGAGGCCGGCCCTGACTCTGTGTCCTTGGTCGACATGCACGTTTCCATCATGACAATGATCCAAAACACACATCTAAGGCCACTGTTGCATTTCTGAAAAAGAACAGGATGAAGGTGATTCAATGGCAATATGTCTCCTGATCTCAACAACTATGGGGAATTCTGAAGAGATGATCATCACTCTTCATCCAGCATTCAGGCATTAAAAGAGGTCAGTTTTTAAGAATAGAAAAAGCTAGATGTTGCAAGATGTCGTCAACTTTTTCATTCCATGCCTAGAAGACTTGGTGCTGTGCTTACAAATCATGTAGGTCACACAAAATACTAGTTGGAGTCGTTTTTGTTGTGGGGTGTATTAATTTTGCATCAACTAATTTGAGTAAAACTGAATATTTTGTAATCAAAGTTATATTATTAACCTTACTTTCATGTTATGAGCTAAACGAATGTTCTATAAAACTCAATCTTGGAAACTGTTCTTGTGGTCATTGAGATATTGATTACAATCCTACTTTTCAAAAGGGGTGTAATAATTTATGTTTAGCACGGTATATATATATATATATAAAACCTAGGAGCTAGTGGAGATCACTGTATTAGCTGTGCAATCAGGTACGTATGACACATACATACTTAAAAAAAGTGTTTTGTGCCATGATTTCAGCTTCAAATGAATAGTCAACCTGTCATTCATTTAGACTCCAGTGCATTTTGTAAGTATTGTAAAACTAAAGATGTCAATTTTGCTCATCTCTACACATAAGCCAATTTAAAAAGATTATACATTTTTGAAAGTCTATTACCATGTAAACTTTTATATATGAGATTTTAGTAACTGGGTTTAGATCTACTTTAACCACTTCAGCACCCAAACAAAATTTACTTCCTTTTCCCAGAAATAAAGCTTTCTTTTGGTGGTATTTGATCACCTTTGCTTTTTATAAACAACATTTAAAAAAAAAATATATATATATTTTTGACTTTTTGCTATAATTAATATCCCCCAAAAAAAAATTCTTGATCATACATCACGGGACACAGAGACTTAATTACTTAATGGGTTATGTAGTCACCACAGGTGATTGGACACTGGCAAACCCAGTTAATATTGAGTTATATAACCCCTCCCAAATGGAGAGTACCTCAGTTTTATCGCCAGTGTTAAGGTGGTTGGTCACGTTCAACATGTGCTAAGAAGAAAAATGCTCTTTTGATGGTCTGACTGTGGAGACCTAGGAGCTATAACCGGATCAATTCTTCGGGCTGATATCAAAGACCAAAGTTGGTACCCAGGCATCGTGTAAGAAGAAACAAGGTTTGCCTATAATGTCTCTCTGCGGAGGTCTGGGCTCTGGGATCCAGACTTTGGTGTACATCTGTGATATGTAAAGTTTCTGGCAGAGTCTTCTACAGGTCCAGGTATGAGTTTTTTTCCTAATAAAACCCTTGGTAAACCTGAAGGTTGGCACAACTTGCCCGCCGTGATGGGTGAAAGCTGGAACTACTTTTAGTAGCTTTCCTGTGGCATGGATCAGGTAAGAAGAGGATAATTTTATTTATGTATTACTGTATCTTCTTTGGTGTAGGCTGTGTTCCTGGTTCTCACCACTGGAGGGAGTAAGTGCAAACCTGGTGTTTTCTTACATAGCCTTCCAGGATACAAGCTCAGTGAAGTCGGTCAAATATAACACCACTTAACTCCTTCCGCTGCAGGCTCTGCATCAATACGCATACAGGGGGCCACAAGATGCCCCCCAGTAAACTCTCCCCCCTCTTCCTCATCTCCTGGGCGCACTTTACTGTCTGAATAGTTGTGCCATGGATAGGGGGGGGGGGGCAAAGTGGTTGCTAGTGATCCATGCACAATGTAGGACACCTGTGTTCAGGCGCCAAGAGGCTGGTTCAAACACGACGAGAAAAAAGAGAGCTGGTTTCAATTTTTTTGCGGGCAGCTTTTTTGTAGAGAAAACTGCTAGGGAGCATACACACGACCGGTTTTCTCGACCAATATAAAAAATGGCAGTTTTCTCGTCGTGAAAACCGTCCGTGTGTACAAGGCAATAGATTTATGTAATTTGTATTATTATTTTTATTTTTTTTACTAGTAATGGCGGCGATCTGCAATTTTTATTGGGACTACAACATTATGGTGGACACATCAGACACTTTTGACGCTATTTTGGGACCAGTGCCATTTATACAGCTATCAGTGCTATAAAAATGCATTGATTACTGTAGAAAATGACACTGGCAGGGAAGGGGTTAAACACTAGGGGTCGATCAAAGGGGTTTAGTGTGTCCTATGGAGTGATTCTAACTGTGGGGGGGGGGGGGGGGGGCTACCAATGACACAACAGGGTTCACTGCTCCCGATTGACAGGGAGCAGTAGATCCCTGTTATGTCACTAGGCAGAGCATGGAAATGCCTTGTTTACATCTCCCTGTTCTACCTCTCCGTGTCATGATCGAGTTAGCGGGGCCTGTGGGCATGGTTACAAAGAACTCGGCGGGCGTGCGCACCACCCGTTGCACCGCAAATTAAAGGGGAAGTACCTGTATGCCCATTTGCTCACCGCTGCCATTGTGCCAACGTATATCGACGTGCATCGGTTGACAAGTGGTTAGGAGCTTGAACTCATGTGTTGCAAGGAACTGTTGCTCCTCTAAAAGAGATTCACGCTCTGATCACATCTTAGATGTTTTTAACAAGTGGTCCCCTTGCACTCCACACTCATGGTTTTAGGGCACTTGCAGAGAGGCCTCATTTATTTGAATGGGTCATGATGAGCGGGCAGTAGCACCTGCTGAAACCAACAGGTGATATAATTCCTGCCGTGGCCATAAAACATCAGGGCAGTGGCATTTGTGCACCCATCTGTAGCTGAAGTGGGAGCAGTTGGGGGCAGTAAAACTGTGGCTTAGCTGTGAAGTTTACCACCCCCCACCACCACCATCACCACCTCACATGTCAAAGAGATCCCTACATCCGAATTTCATATATCCATATAATAATAAAAAGACACGGTGTGATTATTTGTCTACAAAGATATATTGTCTGTTTTGAATATTTTCTCAAATCCCTTTATTGCAGCTCCACCAAGTGCAGAGAACACAACAATAAATAATACCAATTCTTGATTATATAAAACCATGACTGAAAGACACAGACTAATAAATCTGACTATTTACCAAGCACTGTGGATAAACTGTGCCAGCCAGTTAATAAAACGTACATAATGGTGTGTGCCCCGATTAACTTCACCACTCAATCATGTTTACTGATCACTTGATTGTTAGATGTTGCGACCTCCAATTTTATCTCCACATTTCATCAATGACAGATCACAATCGAGTTATACAACATATTTATATGGCTCACGTGGCAAACT
Source organism: Rana kukunoris (assembly GCA_029574335.1). Taxonomy (NCBI): domain Eukaryota; kingdom Metazoa; phylum Chordata; class Amphibia; order Anura; family Ranidae; genus Rana; species Rana kukunoris. The sequence goes on along the minus strand of CM056050.1, from coordinate 41,758,015 downwards.
CCATATTTCTGCTGCCACTTTACCGGCCCGTTAAAGGAAGTCAATTAGTCCAGATATGTAAACATTATCACATCAGTTGGATGGTGGGACCGAAGAGTGGTGCTCTTAATGAATTTTCAGAGTCTGAGGTTAACAAATTCAATTTATTGTCCAGTCTGACGCTTTTATTTCATTTTATATTGAGAAACTGCAGGACACGCTCTCTTTCGACTGACTGATGTCTATAAATGAGGATGAGATGGTGCCTCCTCAATAAAATGAAACTGGCTCCAGAAACCATTTTAAATATTGAATTGTGGCTTAAGGTGCTAAAACTGCAAATGTCTTTTCATATTAAAAAGCAATGTCAATAGCTGCGTTTATTTTACTGTGAGAGGCAGCATCTAATAAATGTCTTCATATCAAATTCAAGAACTTGATTTAATTTGAACTCCGGGAAAAAAAGCTGAGATAAATACATATACATACCGGTGGCGACGGGTGCTCCAAATTTTTGGGGTGGTGCAAACAAACTGAAAAATTCTGAAAAAAACCCCATCAATTGCCACCACTGTGCCATAAAACGCAGTCACTGTGCCATCAAGTGCAGCCACTGTGCCATCAAACACAGCCACTGTGCCATCAAACACAGCCACTGTGCCATCAAACGCAGCCACTGTGCCTTCAAATCAGCCACTGTGCCCATCAATTGCTGCCACTGTGCCATCAATTGCACCCACTATGCCATCAAACGCAGCCACTGTGCCATCAAACGCAGCCACTGTGCCCATCAATTGCCGCCACTGTGCCATTAAAAGCAGCCACTGTGCCATTAAAAGCAGCCACTGTGCCCATCAATTGCCGCCACTGTGCTATCAAACGCAGCCACTGTGCCATCAATTGCAGCCACTGTGCCATTAAATGCAGCCACTGTGCCCATTAAACACAGCCACTGTGCCCATCAATTGCTGCCACTGTGCCATCAAATGCAGCCACTGTGCCTATCAAACGCAGCCACTGTGCCATCAAATGCAGCCACTGTGCCCATCAATTGCTGCCACTGTGCCCATCAATTGCTGCCACTGTGCCATCAAATGCAGCCACTGTGCCTATCAAACGCAGCCACTGTGCCAATAAATGCAGCCACTGTGCCATCAAACGCAGCCACTGTGCCCAATAATCGCTGCCACTGTGCCATCAAACGCAGCCACTGTGCCCATCAAAAGCAGCCACTGTGCCATCAAACGCAGCCACTGTGCCCATCAAACGCTGTCACTGTGCCATCAAATGCTTCCACTGTGCCATCAAACGCTCCCACTGTGCCCATAAATTGCTGCCACTGTGCCATCAATTGCAGCCACTGTGCCATCAAACGCAGCTACTGTGCCATCAAATGCAGCCACTGTGCCCCTTTAATTGCCGCCACTGTTCCATTAAAAGCAGCCACTGTGCCCATCAATTGCCGCCACTGTGCTATCAAACGCAGCCACTGTGTCATCAATTGCAGCCACTGTGACATTAAATGCAGCCACTGTGACCATCAAACGCAGCCACTGTGCCCATCAATTGCTGCCACTGTGCCATCAAATGCAACCACTGTGCCTATCAAATGCAGCCACTGTTCCATCAAACGCAGCCACTGTGCCCATCAATTGCTGCCACTGTGCCATCAAATGCAGCCACTGTGCCTATCAATTGCCGCCACTGTGCCCATCAAACGCAGCCACTGTGCCATTAAACGCAGCCACTGTGCCCAATAATCGCTGCCACTGTGCCATCAAACGCAGCCACTGTGCCATCTAATGCAGCCACTGTGCCCATCAAACGCAGCCACTGTGCCATCAAACGCAGCCACTGTGCCCATCAAACGCTGCCACTGTGCCCATCAAACGCTGCCACTGTGCCATCAAACGCTCCCATGTACCCATCAAATGCGGCCAGTGTGCCCCCTGTCTGCCCACCATTTGCCCGGCACTTACCCTGTCTCGGTGGGGCAGCAGGTAACAGCGACGAGCAGCGGCTGGTGTCCTCCATGTTCCTTGATGTCTTCTCCTATCCTCTCTTACCATCATCTGCTATGATTGGATGCCTGACAGCACTCCAAGTAACAATCTTCATGCTCTTACGAGGTACTCCAAGTAACAATACTCATGCTATTTTATAGTACTCAAATCAACATGGCTAATGCCCCTGCACAGTACTCCAGTCAACACTTGGTCCCCTGCACAATACTCCAATCAACATGGCTCATGCTCCTGCACAGTACTCAAATGAACAACAATCCTGCTCCTGCAGGGACCGGGCTCACCAGTCAACATCACTCATGCTCCTGGATGGTTCTCAAGTTAACAATATCCACGCTCCCTATAAAAAGCAAGACTTCAACTAAGCTTTAACACCCTGTAAAAAATAAAAAATAATAATAAACAGCTGCACCACTTATAGATAGAGCTTACTAAACTGGCCAACTGTACTGTACATTCTTTCAGTAAACGCTTGATATGTGTTTTGCTTATATATCTAAAGAAAATGCTACTAAATATCAGACGTTATCCCGTCTATACCGAAAGGTGGCATTGGATGTTATATTAACAGCTTTTAAATGTCCTTGTCACCCAAAGTAATGCTGGAAGTAGGAAGGAGCGAGGTGAACACCAGCTCTGGAACTCAGTGTTCCAACCCTGGGAGCAGCAAGAGTCAGAGCCAGGCCTGTTCTTAATTATCTCTCTCCTCAGCAGCAGAGCCATTAATCCAAGCCAAGCCGAGCATGTTGTCAGATGCTTAGCTCTTGTGTGTTTCCAGTTGCAGCAGGGAAATCAAGGTCAGGAATTGTAGAATGGATGATGTTGCCTTTGAGTCATCATACCGGTAAATCCTCCTTCTTGCCTGTCTATGCTGGCCCTCGCCTCCATAACCCAGATGGTGGTCAGTGGCCACTAATGCTCAGTCACGGTGGTTCTCCTGTTAGGGAAGTTTCTTCTACACACCGTTAAGGTATAACATATGGCTCTCGTGATGTGCAACAAGTCTTTCTGTGCTGTCATTGTTGACAATGTCTCTGGCAAGAATCAAAGCTGCAAATCCCAATGTATGCTGGGCAGTGAGCAGAACAAATAAACTTCCTCCAAACTTTCAAAAATTATAGATTAAAAAAAGAGTAAACCAAAGAAAAATGAAAATGAGTATGTTTAAAGTCTGGAAAAATGTGAAAAATAGAAACCCTTATGCCGCGTACACACTATCATTTTTTTGGCATGTAGAAAAAACAAAGTTTTTCCAACATCATCATTTCATAACATTTGAAAACGACATTGCCCACAAACGGTCGTTCTTTTTTAAATGCTGTAGCAAAGCGCGGTGATGTACAACACGTACAACGGCACTATAAAAAGGAAGTTCCATGCGGATGACGCCACCCTTTGGGCTGCTTTATCTGAATTCCTGTTAGTAAAAGACGATTCACGCTTTTCTGCGTGATGAATGTGCTTACTCCATTACGAATGGTAGTTTTACCAGAACGAGCGCTCTCGAGCATGCGCAGGTTTTTAACATCGCTTTAGCCCACATTTTTTTCAACCCAAAAAAAGACATCGCTTAAAACGTCGTTAAAAAATAGAGCATGTTAGAAAAAAGAAAATTGTCGTCCGTGTTCATCCGATCCCCCCATAGGGGAGAGCGGAGATCTGACATGGCGGTCCCTGCACAGTGTGTGGGGACTGCCCTGTTATCCGCCGGCACAGTGTGGATCAGCGGAGCAATCCCCGCTGAGCATACGGAGGTTCACGGAGCGGATCATCACGGATCCGTCCCGTGTGAAAGAGACCTTAGAGTCTGCAAAAGACTTGAGACAGAGGGCAGAGGTTCACCTTCCAGCAGGACAACAACTCTAAACATACAGCCAGAGCTACAATGGAATGGTTTAGCACAAAGCATATTTATGTGTCAGGCCATGTACACACGACCGTTTTCCTCAGGCGTGTGTATGTTTTTTATCAAGGAAACTGTTGGGGAACTCGACGAGCAAATAAGAGTGAAAGTTCTCTTTTTCCTCGACGGGAGTCCAAATTGGCTCGTCGTGTTCCTTGTCGGGCTGTTTTTCGATGAGAAACTCAAACGCGTATATGCTTAGAAACCCGCGCACCTTCGGTAAAAGTAGTATTTGTAATGGAAATAGCACATTTGTCACGCTGTAACAGACTGAAAAGTGAAAATGTCTCTTACCAAACTTTTACCTAACACGCAGTAACATGAGATTAGCAAAAGCAACCCCAAGGGTTGTGCCAGTGGAATTGAACTTCCCCTGCTATAGTATGTGGTGAAGTCACCGCGTTTGAGAACGCGGAGATTTGGTCTTGACAGTGTGTACACAAAGACAGCTTGTCAAGTTCCTCGACAAGCCTAACAGGGAACTCGACGAGGAAAACGATGTGTCTGAAACAACAAGTTCCTCGGACATGTGTACGAGGCCTGAGAATGGCCCAGTCAAAGTCCAGAGCTAAGTTCAATTGAGAATCTGTGGCAAGACTTGAAAACTGCTGTTCAGATGCTCTCCATCCAATCTGACAGAGCTTGAGTTATTTTACAAAGAAGAATTGGCAAAAATGTCCCTCTCTAGATGTGCAAAGCTGGTAGAGACATCCCCAACAAGAGTTGCAGCTGTAATTGCAGCAAAAGAGGTATCTTTAAAGTATTGACTCAGGGGGGCTAAATAGAAATGCAAATCACACTTTTCACATTTTTCTTTGTAAAAAAATTGGAAAACCATTTATCATTTTCTTTCACTCCACAATTATGTGCCACTTGTGTTGGTCTATCACATAAAATCCCAATAAAATACATTTACGTTTTTGTTTGTAACATGACAAAATGTAAACCAGCAATATTATTGCCCCCTCCCCCCCACACATCACACCAGCTCAGCTGTAGGGAGGGAAAGCCAGGCTTCTGTATGAGAAGTGACTGCAGCAGTAAATGCAAAACACAGGGCTAGCGCCCCAGGTTGGTGAAGCTCTGTTCTGCCATGTTTCAGATGAAAAAAAGCCCTGCCTCTGGGACCCAGGACCGTCGCTACCCTCAGAATGGTGTCACCCGGGTGCAGTCTGCACCTCCCACACCCCCATAGCGACACCACTGTTATTAGCTGACTCTGGGACACATGAGAGCAAAAGTAAGAGCATTTCTGTAACTCAGAGGAGATATATAGTCCAAAAATATCTGAATAATCTTGAAGTTTGTAAACTTACTTTGTGAAGATCCCCAAACATTTACTTCCTTGAATTCTGTGACTTATAGTCACTATGCCCTGTGAATAGGCACTGATGTGTCACACATTTCACAGAGCCTGTCTTTTAAGCTACATAGGTGCAGAAAGGTGGGGTTTCAGGAGGCAGAGTCAGTATAGTAATCGCTGCCAGCAGGTATCAAAATACCATGGGATATATAGTCCTTAGAAAATTAGGAGAATCTGCAAAGCATGGACGTTGTGGAAAGAGATGATCAGCAGACAGGCAGAATTAACAACATGGAATGGAGATTTTCAGGTAAACTTATATTGGATTTTTATTGTTGTTTGTATTATTATTACAATGCTGAAGTTTTAACGTGTAAGTGTACGCTGTGATCCTTTTTAAGTAAATATAATGTGCTTAATAAATGTCCGTTGTGTCAGATTGCCATTCATTTCTAGATTTCTGTAATAGTCATATAGAAGTTTTGCAGTTGTTTGTGGCATTATATAATTCCCATTGTACACTACTATACTATACCATATTATATTACATTCTAATTTGCTGTACCATATTATGCTACACTATACTATTATACAATATGCTTTACTATGCTAAACTACAATTGATATTATTTAGTGCTATCAATATTTGTAAAAAAAAAAAAAATGTTACAAATCAGATATGTTCCCCTTTAAGAAAGGCATAGCTGACAGTATAATTAAATAAAACAGTTACTATGAGTCTGTCAATGTATAAGGGAGGTCACATTGTATTAAAGCTCACTCAAGTAGACTTAATAACTGCAGTGAGAGGCTCCTTAGGGCTCATGATGTACAGGCATCTGTTCGCTTATGAAGGCTCATCATGAACTTTATATAAATGAGTTAAAAAAAAATATCAAACACCCTAAGGTAGCAGTGCGCACACCGCTCATTGCATACTAATCACTCTTTATTTCCAAAGCGCTGCACAATTTCTATAGTGTTTTCCTTGTATTAAAAAGAATTGTGTGTGCAATCCAATTGTCATGGGAATTCTTGGCATCACAGGTGATTTCATTAGAAATACATCCCGCAAAATTACATTTTTGTTGCTATTCCTGTGTGAACCCCCAGGGCTAGGAGAGAGTCTGGATGCAATTTTCAATTTCGAAGAAATGCAGACGCTCTGGGCTACGGAGACGGGATTTTCCTTCTCTTGGAAAGGAAATTATTGAATAAAAATTTTACACACCTTAAATAGAATCCTACTCATTCTTAACATACACTTTTTTGCCGTTCTCTAGTAGTTGCATACAGTGTATGCCAGCTGTCAGTGAATGATGTACTGAAGTCAGGAAAGAATTGTGTTCAAAGCTGATCTCCAGGGAGGAAAAAAAATCTGCTTTCCCGCTCAACCTCCTTGAACCTAATATCTCTCTCTCTCTCTTTCTATATATATATACATACAGTATCTCACAAAAGTGAGCACACCCCTCACAATTTTTGTAAATATTTTATTATATCTTTTTATGTGACAACACTGAATAAATGACACTTTGCTACAATGTAAAGTAGTCAGTATACAGCTTGTATAACAGTTTAAATTTGCTGTCCCCTCAAAATAACTGAACACACAGCCATTAATGTCTAAACTGCTGGCAACAAACGTGAGTACACCCCTAAATAAAAATGTCCAAATTGAGCCCAAAGTGTTAATATTTTGTGTGACCACCATTATTTTCCAGCACTGCCTTAACCCTCTTGGGCATGGAGTTCACAAGAGCTTCACAGGTTGCCACTGAAGTCTTCTTCCTCTCCTCCATGATGACATCGCGGAGCTAGTAGTTGTTAGAGACCTTGCGCTCCTCCACCTTCCATTTGAGGATGCCCCACAGATGCTCAATAGTGTTTAGGTCTGGAGACATGCTTGGCCAGTCCATTACCTTTACCCTCAGCTTCTTTAGCAAGGCAGTGGTCGTCTTGGAGGTGTGTTTGGGGTCGTTATGTTGGAATACTGCCCTGCGGCCCAGTCTCCAAAAGGGAGGGGATCATGCTCTGCCTCAGTATGTCACAGTACATGTTGCCATTCATGGTTCCCTCAATGAACTGTAGCTCCCCAGTGCCGGCACCACTTATCCAGCCCCAGACCATGACACTCCCACCACCATGCTTAACTGTAGGCAAGACACACTTGTCTTTGTACTCCTCACCTGGTTGCCGCCACACACACTTGACACCATCTGAACCAAATACGTTTATCTTGGTCTCATCAGACCACAGGACATGGTTCCAGTAATCCACGTTCTTAGTCTGCTTGTCTTGAGCAAACTGATTGCGGGCTTTCTTGTGTATCATATTTAGAAGAGGCTTCCTTCTGGGATGACAGCCATGCAGACCAATTCGATGCAATGTGCGGCGTATGACCTGAGCACTGACAGGCTGACCCCCTTCAACTTCTGCAGCAATGCTGGCAGCACTCATATGTCTATTTCCCAAAGACAACCTTTGGATATGACGCTGAGCACATGCACTCAACTTCTTTGGTTGACCATGGCGAGGTCTGTTCTACCTGTCCTAATAAACCACTGTATGGTCTTGGCCATTTTGCTGCAGCTCAGTTTCAGGGTCTTGGCAATCTTCTTATAGCCTAGGCCATCTTTATGAACAGCAACAATACTTTTTTTCAGATCCTCAGAGAGTTCTTTGCCATGAGGTGCCATGTTAAACTTCCAGTGAACAGTATGAGAGAGTGAGAGCGATAACACCAAATTTAACACAGTTGTTCCCCATTCACACCTGAGACCATGTAACACTGATGAGTCACATGACACCTGGGAGGAAAAATGGCTAATTGGGCCCAATATGGACATTTTTACTTAGGGGTATACTCACCTTTGTTGCCAATGGTTTAGACATTAAGGGCTGTGTGTTGAGTTATTGTGAGGGGACAGCACATTTACACTGTTATACAAGCTGTACACTCACTACTTTACATTGTAGCAAAGTATCATTGCTTCAGTGTTGTCACATGAAAGGATATAATAAAATATTTACAAAAATGTGAGGAGTGTACTTACGTTTGTGAGATACTGTATATAATATCTCACAAAAGTAATTACACAGCTCACATTTTTGAATACATTCTTACTTTTACACGGTACTGTATATATATAGACACTATAATACCAAAAGTATTGGGACACCTGTCTTTACACTAACATGAACTTTAAGGCGGCGTACAGACGATCGGACATATCCGATGAAAACGGTCCGCGGACCATTTCCATCGGATATGTCCGATCGGGAGTTTGATCCGATGGCGTGTACACACCATCGGATCAAATTCCCCGCCGCCGGACGGCGCGGTGACGCGGCGGTGACGTTGACGCCGCCGCGTCACCGCCACGTCACCGCACCAGGAAGTAAAACACTTCCGCGCATGCGCCGAATCCATTCGGCAGCGGCGCGGCGGCGGTGGGGGCCGACATGTCTGCTGGTAAGTGTACTAACCAGCAGACATGTCGGGCGGACAGATTCCACCGGATAGATTTCAAAGCTTGCTTTGAAATCTGTCGGGTGGAGAAATCTGTCCGCTAGCCCATACACACGAGCGGAGATGTCTGCTGAAACGGTCCATCGGACCGTTTTCAGCGGACATATCCCCTCGTGTGTACGCCGCCTAAGGCTCTATGAACACTGGACGCTAAAATAATGTTATAAAAACACCAGCAGCTTTGCAGGGAGTCTTTCAAACGTTTTTTAACGTTTTTTTGCAATAGCGTTTATTAGCGGTTTTTAGCGTTTATCACAATTGGTGTTTTGTTTTGCGTTTTTTTAGGTATTGGCTGAGATAACATAAATATTCAGCTGTTGATTTCCTTCATTTAGCCCACTACTTTCCAGAATTATCCAGAAGGTAGAGAGAAGCAGTCAAATCCACAGCCACTGAAATTCAGAGCAGACCAGAGCAATGACACACTGCTCCACTGATTAAAGAGGAGCCAAAAGAACGAACTTTAACTAACAAACCTAGCAACCTATTTGGGAGGGTCCTACACAAGCTTGGCTGAGAGCACGAGGAGCAATTAGATACTGCTTCTGTCATTCAAATCCTGTGATGAGGGGACAGGGGGGTGAGGCCGAGCTGTGCTGTGTGTGCCTATGGATGCACATAGTTTGGCTTTAAGGATAGCCCACACATGTGATTCCATAGGAAGCAGCTTGCTATGGGGACAGACACAAAAGAGGTGGAGCCGAGAGTGCATGTGGGGGACCCCAGAAGAGGAGATTGTGAGATTCTTGGCCACAAAGTACGTAAGTATAACATACTGGTAATGACTGAGTCCTGATATTTGCGTGAAACGCGTCTACCTCTTTATCTCCTGCTCCATCTGTCAACCACTTGTCACATGAAGCTTCAATAAAAGGATTTTTGGAAGTGTAGCCGTCCGGAATTATTTCTTCATGTTACACAGCATGCAAACTGGGCTAGCACCTGCCCAGTGTGTGTGGGGATTAACTAGAGACTCACACACCTGATGCAGCTTTTCTTGTTTCATAGGTAAGTATAACATGTTTGTTATTTTAGGGGGAAAAAAGAGCCATTACTGCTTTAATGCTCCATAATGCAGCTTTTCTTGTTTCATAGGTAAGTATAACATGTTTAATATTTTAGGGGAAAAAAAGAGCCATTACTGCTTTAATGCTCCATAATGTGATGCAATACAGTAGCACATGCATCAATATAATGCATAGCCAGTGGCTCCACAATCACTGATTTGCAATAACATTTGTACGGTAGAGCACTTAGCACACCTTCATTTTTCAATTTACTTGCTGTTCAACTGAACATCTTTGCGTTCCATAACAGCAATTGTAAAGCAAGTTCCAGAAATCGACACAGCTGTTTTTACTTGCCAACCATTTGATAGAACATTGGTCAAGAGTGACCGGCCTTAAGTAGCTCTAAATGCAGACGCATGCGAAAGACAATGAAACATGAATATAAATACACTGAATATAGAGTATGATATTATAACCTTTTCCTTGGGAAATGAGCACAAAGCAGAATGGGAAGCCTGGGGGTTCAGTGACTTTTGTCTTTACTTCCTTGCTCATTATAATGTCGCCATCAGCGTTATGCACATCTCCAGAAATGAACTAAAACAGGGATATTATTTGCAGTGGATGGAGATTGTTAGTGTTAGTAGCCTTTAAAGCTGAACTCTAGGGGGAAAAACAATTTTGGGCCATTTGCTGTGTAAAAATTCATTGTCCCGCATATGGCTGCTGCCAAAGCTACTTTTATTCTGCCCCAATAGCACTATAAATGTTGAATGTCCAGTGCCTTTTAGTTCAAATGGTAGTGCATTGTTACACAGTTTGCTTGCTGGCCTCTATTCAGAAACAATTATTTTTACTTGTATTCTTTTTACTTAAGGCTTTCTTTGATTGCAGGAGAAGGAAATTGTGGCTTTCATCTGCACCTACTTTTTAACAGAAACCCTTGCATTCAGTGAAAAGAATGTGTAGCCAGGTGCTGGGGAATATGAAGAATTTCCTTTTATTCTTCTCTCCTTCTACTGAGATGCTGATGTCATGCAGTGCCATTCTACAGCAGGGGGAGAAGGAAAGCCAAGCAAGCCCAAATGCAGAGCGCTGAAAATACTGGGAGGTGTAGTTGGAGACAGCAGCAATATAGTGGGATAAATAGACTCCTTACACTAGGAAATGTGCAGGTGGAGGATTAGAGAGATGATTGTCATTAAACAGCCCAGAAAAGCTCTTCCTATAGGCACAGAAGGTGTTAGAAAGAGAGCACCTCTATTTGCATATTCGTCTGCTAGTGGGAGACCATACCAGCAAAGACTCGAGCATCGCTAACACCATAGCACCTGCACTACTGCCACGGGGAGACTGGCATGTCCACTCACCCTCTGCTTCCCACTGCTGATCACCAGAGGCTTTTTAAGGGGAGACCAAGCGGGGCCCTTGTTCTACAGCAAGAGGTCACTGCAGCATCACAGATACGGGTGAGAGGGCTTTTCGCCCACTGCTGTTACTGCTAGCAGCAACTGAGCCATTGACAGCAGGACACCAAGTGTACCCAATCTATACCGAATCCATACTGCACTTTATATTGCAATTTTTCCAAACCTAGACTGCCCCTATAGCAACCTTTACCTCATCTGAACCACATCTACCTTGCACCTGTGTTGATACTATACCTTACCTATACTGTACCTTTACTGCATGCACACTAACTGGGACTGTCACTAAGTGCACCAACAATCTTAGAGTGGGCCCAACATTAGCCAGCAGAGCAACATCTCAAAGGACTGCTGCTCCTGTAATAATTGTGCTGCAAGCTCCCTTTGTCCCCTTGCCCCCTCCTCTACCATCCTCCTTTTCTTTTGGACAGTGCATACCCAGTCAGTCTAGGACTAGCATTGCTGCTATAAATGTGCTATGGCAGCATCCGGTAGATTAAACATTTCTACTGCTCACTGCTGCACTTGAGGTGGCCTTGCTACAGTTTCACTGATTTGGACACCAAATGTCATCCTATGCCTAGTCCCTACTGTTATTCACTTTGTATGGCAAATTGTGTTATTACCATTTTTAACCCATTTTTTTTTTTTTTTTTAAGTTTTTATTAGGATTTTCCAGAGGACAAAATGTACATACAGCAAAAACATGGGCAATGAATGCGTATAAACAAGGGATGGGGGAGAGAGGGTGAGGGCTGGGGAAGGAAATAGAGAGGGAGAGAGAGGAAAGGGGAGAGAAGAGAAAATAAGACATAAAGGGGAGCAGAGGGTGGGGGGGAGAGGAGTGAAGAGGGAAAGAGGCTTGAAGGCTGCAGTGCAATTATAGAGGAAAGGGGGCAGAGTGCCTGTCCAACATATAAACAAATGATGAGAAACAACAATATTCCCGATGCCCCCAGCTGGGAGGGGCAGCGGGAGGACAAGTACCCTACTAGGATATGAACTGGTCGGATCTAGGAGAGGTGGGTACATGTAAGGCATGTAGTATAGAGGAACAACATAACACAATTACAGCAGGGAGGTTCAAAAAAAAAAAGAAACAAAAATAGCAGATATAGTGTAGCCCCACGATAAGGGGAACAGTGTTCAAGTTCTGCATGAGGGGGGGGGGGAGGCACCGAGGGGTTGCAGAGATTTTGCTGGTGGGGGGGGGAGGGAGGGGACAGTGTTCCAGTCGCCGATAGTGGTTATGGATAAGTGGTGGCCAAAGCGGAGGGTGGTGACGGTTCTCCCTCCGAGGACGGGGGAGGAGGGGACTTGTAGTATGTGAAGGAAGATTGTTCAAAGGTGGCTATATCATCCTGAGACTGCGTTGAGTCCATGAAGGGTCGCCAGATTGAGAAGAAGCGGGATTGTGCAGTGTCTCGTGTGAAATCTGTGGAGGCTCTTTCTCTATAGAGGAGGAGGAGAAGGTCCCGTTGGAGCTGGGTGACAGACGGGGGGTGCGGGGAAATCCAACTTCTCAGGATCACCCTACGTGCAGCAAGGAAGCAGAGTAAAGGCCAATCCTTACACGCCCGTGGAGCGGCTGGGGGGATGGAAGCGGTGGAGACATCGGAGACATCCTGCTGGGATCTCTGGAGTAGGAGAGGGTCCCAGTAGCCGAAGATGAGGAGGAGCGGATCTTTAGGCAGTTTCAGTAGGGTAACTTTTAAGATGTAGGCAAGGGTTTGGTCCCAGAAGGCTGAAATAAATGAGCATGACCAGAAGCGGTGGGCCAGGGAGGGCTTTGGGTGAAGGCACAGTGGGCACCTGGCACCGGAGGGGTCTTGCGATGAGTGGAGAAAGGGGATATGTGCCCGGTGGAGGATCTTTAGTTGGCTTTCTCTCCATATTTCATTGGGGGTGAGACGCATAACCGTGTTGAAGCCTTGGAGCAATTTGTGGATCAAGTCATCGTCGGGGAAGTCCTTACCCCAGTTGGATGCGGATGTGTCAGCCAGGTGGATCGAGGTTTCGGTGAGCAGGGGTTTGTATATGTCAGAGATTTTATACGAACCATCTGAGAGCAGCCGATCCGCGAAAGAGGGGGAGAAGCGCCTACATGGGTCGTTGCATGATGAGCGTAGGTAGGTGGCGCATTGCCAGTAGTGGAAGACATCCGTTTTGGGCAAATTAAAGGTTTCCGCCGTGGTGGCAAAGGGTAAAGGTCGCCCAGTTGAGATGTCGCATAGAGAGGCAAATAGTGTGAGTCCCTTTTCCTGCCATCTTTGGAAGGGTTTATGATCCAGACCCGCGGGGAAGTTGGGGTTTCCTTGGATGGGGAGATGTCGTGACACAAAGGGGGATAGCCCGAGGAGTTTCCTGGTTTCCCTCCAGGCGATGACCGTGTCCCTGAGTAACAGGTTGTGCTGGAGTTTGGGGGTAATTGATTTCCATTTACAGTGTAGAAGGGCCGTCAGAGAGAGGGGGTGTACCATGTCAGATTCCAGCGAATAGTTCGAGTATCTCGAGGCTTGAGATATCCAGTCCAGACTAAACCTTAACAGACATGCTAAATTGTAGAGCCTAACATTGGGGAGACTAGCGCCGCCCTCGCGTCTGGGGAGAAAGAGTTTCTTCATAGCTATGCGTGGCCTTTTGCCGTGCCAGATGAATTTAGATATAGCCGATTCAATGAGTTTAACATCTTTGTGGCGTACGAGAAGTGGGATAGTCTGCAGTGGATATAACAGTCTGGCAAAGCTGACCATTTTGACTAGGTGGCATCTCCCCAGGAGCGAGAGCGGTAGATCTGACCAGTTCAACAGTTCTTGGGACAGTTTAGCAAACAGAGGGGGGTAGTTTAGGTGATATAGAGATGAGGGTAGTTTGCCTATCTTTATGCTGAGGTAGGTGATGTGGGAAGTGGCAATGGTAAAAATGGAATGTTGGGACCAGGGCGGTTTTGGACGGATACCTAGAGGGAGAATTTCACTTTTGGAATAATTTATTCGGAGGCCCGAGCAGAGTCTGAAGTCGTCAAAAATTGACTTGATGGTGAGCATGTCGGAGGAGGGGTCAGCTGAGAAGATGAGGACGTCATCCGCAAAAAGTGAGGAGCGAAGTTCGTGTGTGCCGCTTTTGATGCCGTGGAGGGGTGCTACCTGGATGAGATGTCTGGAGAGGGGTTCAAGGGCTAAATTAAAAAGGAGTGGGGAAAGGGGGCAGCCCTGTCGCGTCCCCTTGTGGAGCCGGAACTCTCCTGAGAGCATCCCGGCCGCCACCAGGGTCGCCGAGGGGGTTTTATACATGGCGTTAATGAGGTGACAGAAGGGGCCGGAGAAACCCATTTTGGCCATGGACAGAGAAAGCCACTCGAAACTCACATTATCTAAAGCTTTCTCCGCGTCCAGGGTGATGATGGCAAAGTCGCCATCCGGGTGATGTTTGGCGTGTTCCAAGGCCAGCATGACTTTGCGAATATTTAAAGTGGCTGTCCTACCCTTTACAAAGCCCGATTGCGCCGGGTGTATCAAGGAGGGGATAATGTCTGCGAGTCTGTTTGCAACGATTTTTGAAAGGATCTTTACATCCAGGTTTAGTAGGGATATTGGTCTGTATGAGCCTGGCTCGAGGGGGTCCTTTCCTTTTTTGGAGAGTAGTTTGATAATGGCCCGGTTTACCGAGGGGAGGTAGGGGCCGCCGGCCCACATGCCGCTATACACCTTATGGAGGATGGGTTCTACAATGCTCTGCAGGGTCTTGTAGAATTCGCTTGTGAAACCGTCAGGGCCTGGGGCCTTGGAAGGTGTGAGTTTGCGTATGGTGTCTGAGATTTCGGTAGTGGAGATAGGGGTGTTGAGGGCTTCTAGTTGAGAGGGGGTAATTTTGGGGATCACCAGGTTTTCTAAGAAGGCGGCGGCTACAGATTTGTCGATGGGGTCTGGGGCGTATAGGGCCGAGTAGAATTGAAGCATTGTTTAGTTTATGGCCGGAGGTGTGGTGTGAATGGAGCCTTTGGGGTCTCTCAGGGCCGTGATATGGGTGGGAATAGATGGGCCTTTACTTAGTCTAGCGAGCAGTTTGCCCGCTTTGTTCCCGAATTTGTGGAGGGTGGCGTCTAGGTTCGCTCTTTTAACTGTTTCTATAGTGTCTGCCCAGGTGTCAAAGGATCTTTTAGCTGCGTGCCATTCGTCCCTGTTGTCGGGGGAGTCAGTAACATAAAGAGCCCTTTGGGCTAGGTGCAACCGGGAACTGGCCAGTTTGTATTGTGATAGGGCGTTTCTCTTGAAGGAAGTGGCGTAGGATATGATCTGACCCCTGAGGAAAGCCTTACCGGCATCCCAGAAGAGGTTTGGGTCGTCCATGTGGAGGGCATTAGACGAGGAGTATTCCGCCCAGGCGTTTTCTATGAAACATTGAAAGTCAAAATGATTGTTGAGGTAGGAGGGGAAGTGCCATAGTTTTGAGTGGGGGGGGAGGTCTAGGTTGTCAAGTGAGACTGAGATCGGGGCGTGGTCTGACACGGCAATGTCGAGTATGTTGGAGGCGGAGACTAAGGGAATTAGGTCGTCTGAGGCGAAAAGGTAGTCAATTCTAGTAAAGATTGCGTGGGGGTTGGAGTAGAAGGTAAATTCTCTGTCAGCAGGGTGGGCTAACCGCCAAAGGTCACGCAGGCGGAGTGAATCCATTGTGGAGGCAAATAGAGAAGGGTTGGGGGGGCAAGGGCTAGGTTGGTTCGTTTAGGGGAAGATCTGTCATCTATCTGGTGTAGGGTATCGTTGAAGTCGCCTCCCACCAGGTGGGGGAGGTGGGAGTGTTGCAGTAGCCATGTGGACAATTCACAATAGAAGTCCTTCCCTGGGGAATTAGGAGCATAGATGTTGGAAAGGACAAGTTCCTTGGAGCCTATCTTAACATGGGCGGACAATAATCTACCCTGGGTGTCCGATTTTATCGCAAGGACCGAACATGGGAGGTTTTTTTGAATCAGTAGGAGGACACCGGCCTTCCGGCCGACGGCCTCAGAGCCTAGGACCGTACCCACCCAGAGTGTTTTCATGCGGGGGAAGTCTGAAGTAGGGAGGTGGGTCTCCTGCAGTAGAGCAATATCTACTTTTAGCCTTTTCAGGTGTCTGAGGATTTTCATTCTTTTGTTTGGGGACCGGAGTCCCTTCACGTTCCATGAGATAACTTTCATGTTATTGGTTCTGGAAAGGGGGTCTGAGAAGGATTTTTAGGATGGGTATCGCGTGAATCAGCTCCGACGATGACCAACTTAGGCGAGGGATATGGGCGACGTAGGGCACTTGCGAAGGGGAGAGCGCAGGGGGGGAATGGGCGGGTACCTGGGGGAGTGTGTGGGGAAGGGGTGATGGTAGGGGGAGGAAGGAGGGCGAGAAGAAGAGAGGGGGGTAACAAGAACAACAAAACCAAACTTGTGAACTTCGCTTTTTTCCACATGAAGTCGCTGTACGGGGCGGCTCCCCTGTCACGACCTAGGTGACATGGGGCCCGGAAGCCCAGAGCAAGATGCAGGGCAGCATGCGGCTGGCTGGTGCATACCCGGGTATGCCGGGTATGCCTAAGTAGACCGTACAATGAGGCCAGGAGGCGCTAACAGTGAGACCAGTAACAAAATAGTAGTCTAACAATACAACAGGTTCTATAGAGCAGAGAGGGAAGGATATAATATATTATAATAGGGGGTAACAGGATTCATAACAACGTAGTCTATCTAGTAGAGGCATCAAAAGTAGGCATGGAACATGGTAAAGGTTATGACATAACAGAGGTTAAACAAAGGTGGATATTATGATAAATCAAACCGACCATAATCCTAAGCATGGAAGGAGAAAATGCAAGGTGAACATCAGAAGGGGAAAGGGGATGAGAGAGCTTTGCTCAAGAGTCTGACCTGACTGGAAGGTGCAGAGGGTTAGACCATAGCAGAGGCCCCAGGGCAGCAGGTGCCCGGACAGATCATGTTCTGGTGGGGCCCATCAGTGTGAGACACAAGGATAGGAGTAGAGGGCAGAGTCATGTGAGTGTTCACAGAGCAGGTAGCGGTTATCTCGTGGCGGCCAGGTTCGGGTCGAGGCCCGAGTGCCTGAAGCGCTTCGGGGAGTCCTTCCTTGGGCTTCTTTGATCCAGGGAGCGGTTAAGTGGAGGGGCTTTGGAGGGGGTCTGGGGATGCGGCTGCGTATGCCGTGATCTCAGGAAAGCTTCGGCCTCCGAGGGATCCTGGAAGGTCAGCTGGTCTCCGTTAGGGGCCTTGAGGCGTAGTATGGCCGGGAAAGCCAGTGTAAATTGTATTTGTTGCTTAAAGAGCTCCGAGCATATTGGTTGAAAAGCCTTTCTTTTCTTTGACACCTCGGCCGAGTAGTCAGCGAATACTAGGACTTTTATTCCGTCGATTTGGAGCTGGCGAGCTTGTCGGAATGTATGCAGTATGAGAGACTTGTCCGCATAGTTTAGGTATTTGGCTATGATCGGGCGCGGGGATTTGCGGTCTGAATTAAAGGCCCCCATGCGGTGTGCGCGTTCTACCATGCATGGGCCCGGGAGGCCCAGTGCTTCTGGGATGCGGTGGGAGCAAAAGTCAACTAATGCAGAGGACTGGAGCGATTCGGGGACCCCCACAAACCTAAGGTTACTTCTCCTGGACCTATTCTCCAAATCATCCAGTTTCTGGAGAATGTACTGGTTGGTCTTATCCTGGGCATGTTCCAGGGCTTGGGTCTGATAGAGGTCTTCCTCAGCGTGAGATAGGCAATGCTCTAGATTAGTGAGCCTAGTGCCATGTTCCCCCAGTTGGGCCTTGAACTGCGTAATCCCGGCGTTCACGGCCCTCTCCACTGAAGCTGTGATCATGGGGGTCAGTAGGGCGGCTACTGCTTGAGCGATCCGCTCCGTGTTGTCATCCCCAGTGTCCTGTGTCAGGGATGCGTGTGGAGGAGGAGGGGGGGATGTGCTGCCGCTTACCTCCATCGCGGCCGGCTGTTGTGATGTCCGCGGAGCGGTGTAGGCCGAGACCGGGGCCTCGATTTGCGGCTGGGCCGGCGCCGTCTGGGCCGAGTTGGAGCGGGTGCCCGTCTTCTCCAGAAACCGGTCCATGACGGTGCGAGGACGTGCCCAGAGGTGGATGGGTGGTCGTGGGGCTTCTCGGGCCGATTTAAAGGCTGATTTGGGGTCGTGCTGCGGGAGCTGCAGTGAAGAGCAGCTACTCCATGCGGCGCCGGAACCGGAAGTCGGCTTTAATCCATTTTATGTTTGCCTAATATATTTTATTTTATTTTTGATATAGCGCTATTATTGACTGCTAAGCAGGGCTTTTTTTCTGGGGGAACTTGGGGGAACTCAGTTCCACCACCTTTGGCTCAGACCCTTTGGTGCCTGCTCACCACAATCACTTGTAAACACAGAAGTTTGGTTTCTGTGTTTACAAGTGACAGCTTTGTAACCCCCTGAACTCTGCACTCTGTATGTAATGCAATTCTGGTATTTAATGCCCCTTTAAGACCCTTCTACTGTTTGTGAAATCTGAACGGGTCGTGGTTGAGTTCCTGTACCTATTTTCTGAGAAAAAAAGCTCTGCTGCTAAGTATTACTTTCAGTAAATTCCTGTGATATAGTATGTTTGTATGCTCAACCTGGTGTGTCAGAGGGACTGACGTTCTTGTGATGGTCGAGGCAAAGAACAGAGAGCCCATCCCCCTAAACACTCTAAATAGAAGGCCTTTTCTGTATGGAGGATGCGTACAACAAGCACTAGCTCGACAGAGCTATAAGTTTCATTGCAGACATTCAAAACAAAGGCAGCCAATAGTCAGTGTTATTGTGTTCTGCCAGAGGGGGGAGTGTGGGGAGCTTTCCCAGCTGGCAGAACACAATGATTACTGCTAGCGGCTATAGCTCCTGGCAGTAATCCAAGTACAAAAATCTGACAGGCTGGTGGTACCCAAGTGGATTTATGGATCGACTTGGGTAAAGTCAGCCTGCCCATTCATAGATTGAACCTTGGATGAGTCCTGCTGAACCAGGTGAATTTCTATCCATGTATGGCGGGCTTTAAAGTACTGTGGGGCTAAATAAATGTAACATTTTTACTAAATGAAGCAACAGCCTAAAGTGGTATAGGCATTGTGAAGAAAATAGACTTTATTCTGGATTGTCTCAGACTTTGTTTGTCTTTTAAGAACCCCTGGACTAATCTGGGTGAAATTTGGATATGTTGGTCCCCCAGATCGGGGCTATCAGGAGATATGAAATGGCAGGTAGACCTTGTGTGGAAGAGGGGTGTTCTAACGTTGGGAAAATTAGGGTGCTCTCTACCTGGAGATAATTGGTTTATTCCTTAAACTGATCTCAATATCTCAATGTGTCATGTAAATGATCTTTAGTCTGTCTTTCAAGAAGTGTTCATTGTGTGAAGTTCTATTGTTTAGCAGGTGAGAAGTTCTAAAACACCTTGTCTGGGCAAAGGACCAGTAATTAACTCATGTGGATTCTACCGGAGACAGCCGTCTGTCTCCTACAATAGGTCTCTTGAAAGGGGTCTCGTTAGTACCACCATTGTATGATGATGTGGGAGGAGGATGTAATTGTATATCTGATTACATCACGTATTTCTTTTGCTGTATATAAGTAACCTGTTTCTCAATAAAGTCATTCTATATCTTGACACCCTTCATGAAGTCTTGGCTCATGCTTGGGGATGGGGAACACTCTAACCATTCGGAAGAATCATCTTGGGAGACGGAAAGAAGGCCGCAGTACCCTAACCACTGCAGGTCTTAACAACTGGTGGCAAGCAGCGGGGTTGAATGGGACACATAAAGACAACAAGTGAATGGCCCAGCATTACGAGAGACTAAAGAGGTCTACGCTAAAGGATCTGCTGGAAGCCCGAGGCCAGGTGACAAGCAACAAAAAGAAAGCTACCCTCATAGCAGAACTAATGGAGGGCGACCAAACCAGCAGCATGGCGAATGTCAGCCAGGAGGAAGCCGAGTTCCAACAGAAGGTGATGTGGAGGCTAAACCTATATGGGCCAAATCCCACACCAGAGAGGGTGACGCAAGTCCTGGAGCAGGTGAGCGCAGAACGCAGGGCACAACAGGCAAGCGTAAACCAAGAAGACACTGCTTCCTCAGCCGGATCTATAAATGGAGGGCAGCGGAGAAAGATTAACTATGCTGCGTTTAAAAGTTTTTCGGATGGAGAAATGGAAATTGACGCATACCTACAAGACTTTGAGCGTCAATGTGCTTTGGAGGGTCTGGAATCAGAGCAATGGGCCGCGATTCTAAGCAGCAAACTCACGGGCCGAGCAGCAGAGGCATACCGAGCAGTTCCTGACGCAGCCATACACGACTATGCCAATTGTAAAGGATATTCTGCTAGCCAGGTATGCCGTGACCCCAGAGACTTACAGGAAAAAGTTTCGGGCATTACGTAAAGGGGGCCGAGACTCCTACACCGAATGGGCTTTTAGGATGTATCGGGCGGCCCAAAACTGGATACAAGGCTGCCAAGCCGCGACGCTAGAGGAGGTGCTACAACTCTTCTTGCTAGAACAATTTTTTGACCACACACCTGCAGACACCAAGGACTGGGTCAAGGACAGGAAGCCGGCCACAATCGAGGAAGCGGCCAAGTTTGGCAGACGAGCATCACGAGGGAAGAAGAGGAGAGACTAGTCGAAACCGCCCCCTGGTAAGGTCCAGCACCCCAACGCCTAGTCCTGTGACCTACCACCGACCGATCGCAGGACCACCCACTACACTACCTTATTTTAACCAGAAACCGCCATTGGTATGTCACCAATGCAATCGGCCAGGGCACTACAAGATACATTGCCCTCAGCGGAGCAGAGGCAATTGGGAGCGGCCACCACCACCAAGGGCAGCCGCCCATCACTATCAGCATGAACCGCTGGAAGACCACAGCCCTGAAGATGAGCAATGGACCGTACTACATGAGGTGAACCTAGCACAAACCGAGGGGGACAACCGGGTGCACCACAGACAATGGGTCACAGTAGATGGAAAGGAGGCTGAGGCACTACGAGACTCTGGGGCCACCCTCACTCTGGTGCAACCTCACACCGTATCTGCGAAGGCGCGCACCAACAGGACTGTTGCAGTAAGAGTGGCAGGAGGCGCCATACACAAACTAACCACAGCCCAAGTGCAGCTAAATTGGGGCACCGGAGCCAAGCAGATGGAAGTAGGCATTATGTCGGGCCTACCTGCGGAAGTATTGTTGGGGAACGATTTGGGGTGCCTAACTTCACAGCTGCTTACCCCAGATCCCGCTGGAGCCTGCCCTGTGACTACCAGGACGCAAGCACGCCAAGCTGGACAGACGCACTCTGAGGAACCACAGGTAGGAACCGAAAACCATGTAGTATGCCCTGACCCTATCCCCTTCTGGGGCACTCCACAAGACTTTGGCCAAGCCCAGCAGTCAGATCCCACCTTAGCAGGTTACAGGAAGGCCGTAGGTACCCCTAAGGAAGGTAATGCCCAAGAGGGCTTCCACTGGGACAAGGGACTGCTATATAGAGTCACAGGGGGAGTGGGAAGTGGGGCAGCCCAAGTTATAAAAAGACAACTAGTTGTACCCCGCAAATACAGGGCAGAGCTTCTAAAGCTCAGCCATGATATCCCTCTAGCCGGACATCTGGGTATCAAGAAAACGAAGGACTGCCTTACCCAGACGTTCTTCTGGCCAGGGATATCAAAAGACTTGCAGACGTACTGCAGGACATGCGACACGTGTCAAAGGATAGGGAAACGGGGGGACCACCCCAAGGCCAAGCTACGGTCCCTACCTATAATAGAGGAACCATTCTACAGAGTGGCAGTAGACCTGATAGGGCCCCTGAACAAACCCAGCGCCTCTGGAAGGCGCTACATCCTCACGGTGGTGGACTATGCCACCAGGTACCCTGAGGCTGTGGCGCTCTCCAACATTGAGGCGGAGACGGTAGCAGAGGCTCTAGTCAGGATCTTTTCTCGAGTAGGATTCCCCCGGAAATACTCTCAGATCAGGGAACCCAGTTCACGGCAACTGTCACTCAACAGTTATGGCAGAGCTGCGGGGTGAAACCGTTATTTAGCTCCCCCTACCACCCCCAGACCAACGGCCTCTGTGAACGATTCAACGGCACGCTTAAGCAGATGCTCACAGCGTTCACAGAGTCCTGTGGTCAGTGGGAGAAATTTCTACCCCATCTCCTGTTTGCCTACCGCGAAGTGCTCCAGGCGTCGATCGGGTTCTCCCCCTTCGAACTCCTATACGGGAGAAAAGTCCGGGGACCCCTGGACCTCATACGGGAGCACTGGGAGGGCAACACAGGAGAGGAAGGGATCCCGGTTTTGCCGTACGTGCTGGAATTCCGGGACCGCCTGCGTGCACTGACCGAATCAGTTCGGGAGAGCCTACAGTCAGCCCAGAAACTACAGAAACAATGGTATGACCGGGGAGCACGCGATAGAAACCTGGAAGTAGGGCAAAAAGTATTAGCCCTCTGACAAACCAAAAAGGACAAGCTACAGGCAGCGTGGCAGGGACTTTTTAAAGTGGTGGAACGGATTAGCGACACCATCTATATTGTGGCCAAATTTTCGGATGAAAGGATCAGACGAGCCTTTCATGTGAACATGTTGAAACCGTACTTCGAGCGCTCTGAGGACGTGGCCACTATCTGTGCCCTGTCCACTGACGCTAGTGAAGGACTTCCCTTACCTGACCGGCTGGCAGCTAACCAAGGTAACCTAGAGCAAGTTGGGTTGGGGGAGAAACTCAATCTCACCCTGAAACCCGAGAACTGCCATGGGGGCATGGCAGAGGTTCAATACCTAGGGCCTAGAGTAGGGTCTGGGAAACAGTGCCCCGAACCTGCAAAAGTAGAGGCCATAGCCAATTGGCCCCAGCCCCACACCAAGACGCAGGTATTGGCGTCCCTAGGCACCACCGGGTATAATAAAAAGTCCGTCCCTGAGTGTAGCACCCTAGCGAAATCCCTCACCAACCTGACCAAAAGGTCCCTACCCAAGCAGGTAGCCTGGTTCTCAGAGTGTGCAACGGCGTTCCAGGGACTTAAGATGGCATGGAGCACCCGGTGGCATACCTCAGCGGCAAGTTATTACCTTGGAAGGTCAGCCATGCCACCATGGAAACAGAATGCCTGACTCTAGTATGGGCCTTAAAGAAGCTCCAACCGTACCTTTATGGCCATGCCTTTACCATTCTGAGTGACCACAACCCCCTCATCTGGCTCAACCGAGTCTCTGGAGACAATCCCCGGTTGCTGCGCTGGAGTCTAGCGTTGCAACCTTACAATTTTACACTGCAATACCGCCCGGGCAAGCAGAACGGAAATGCGGATGGGCTTTCCCGCCAAACCGACTTGGAAGTATAATTTTGACCCGGACATCCCCTAGCCAACCCGGCAGGGTCTAGGCGGGTATGCCGACCCATGGAACTAAGGGGGAGTATTGTGAAGAAAATAGACTTTATTCTGGATTGTCTCAGACTCTGTTTGTCTTTTAAGAACCCCTGGACCGATCTGGGTGAAATTTAGATATGTTGGTCCCCCAGATCGGGGCTATCAGGAGATATTGTGTGGAAGAGGGGTGTTCTAAGGTTGAGAAAATTAGGGTGCTCTCTACCTGGAGATAATTGGTTTATTCCTTAAACTGATCTCAATATCTCAATGTGTCATGTAAATGATCTTTAGTCTGTCTTTCAAGAAGTGTTCATTGTGTGAAGTTCTATTGTTTAGCAGGTGAGAAGTTCTAAAACACCTTGTCTGGGCAAAGGACCAGTAATTAACTCATGTGGATTCTACCGGAGACAGCCGTCTGTCTCCTACAATAGGTCTCTTGAAAGGGGTCTCGTTAGTACCACCATTGTATGATGATGTGGGAGGAGGATGTAATTGTATATCTGATTACATCAAGTATTTCTTTTGCTGTATATAAGTAACCTGTCTCTCAATAAAGTCATTCTATATCTGGACACCCTTCATGAAGTCTTGTCTCATGCTTGGGGATGGGGAACACTCTAACCATTCGGAAGAATCATCTTGGGAGACGGAAAGAAGGCCGCAGTACCCTAACCACTGCAGGTCTTAACAGGCATCAATAGAGGTCATTTATTTTTACACAGCAAATGGCACATAATAGTTTTCCCCCTAAAAATCTGTTTTATGATAAATTAAACATTCCACTAGCTAGCAACTAAAGAAGAAAGAGACATTGAGATATAATGTCTTCTGCTGGCCCCATCGCCAGCCACCAACAGTTAGTTACCAGTGGGCAGAAGCAGGGCAATAAGAAGGGGCCTGTAAGTTATAGACCCTGTGGGGTTGATTTACTAAAATTGGAGAGTGAAAAATCTGGTGCAGCTCTGCATAGAAACCAATCAGCTGATTAGAAGCTGATTGGCTACTATGCACAGCTGCACTAGACTTTGCGATCTCCAGTTTTAGTAAATCAACACTTGTGTGTTTAGAGTACCCTTGTGTGTCAGGGCCTAGAAGGTAAAGACTTTGCTGCCTGTGAACCTGATTTTCGGTAACCTTTAGAGCCGGTTCACACAGGGGCGACCTGGGATCTGACTTGAAGTTGCCCCAAGTCGTGTGGTTGAGAAAATCAATGGAAGTGAATGGGAGCCGTCTTAATACACACTACTGAAGTCGCTCCGACTTCAGAAAAGGTTCCTGTACTACTTCAATCTGACTTGTAGGCAACTTGTACCCATTGATTTCAATGGAAGTTGCCTCAGAAGTCTGATCACTGTCTTAACTGAAGCAACTTTACAGGAAGAGAACATACATTTCTCAGGAAAACCCCTCCCTCCCCCTCCCTCCCACAGAGCTGATTGTTGTTTGATTGGCCACTGGAAAGCCTCCTGACCTGAAGGCGACTTAAAGTTGCCTTGTAAGTTGCCTGATGATTTATACTCAAGTCGTGTCCAAGTCGCCTCCCAAAGTTGTGCTGAAAGTCGCGTTGCCCCTGTGTGAACCGGCTCTTAGAAATAATGTTGATGTTATGTTATTTGTAAACTGTGTAAGCTTTGTGATTGTTATCTGCCTCTGTTTACCATTGTTTGATATTATTGTTGCTGTTATTTGTTATTCTGTGTGTGTTGCCCTAATAAACAATATTTATTTTAGCCCTAGTTTGTCAGAGGGTCTGGTACTGCCTAGAGCACAGGTGTCAAACACAAGGCCCGCAGGCCGAATCTGGCCCACCAGGCTGTTTCATGTGGCCCTCGCACCTCTCCTGCAGCTACAGGAAAGCTCTAGCCCTCCTCTGGTCCTACTCCAGACCCTTACTTACTGCTTTCACGCAATGCTGCAGGCATCATTTAGATATCCCCTCACAAAGCCCAGGACATCATATGACGTCCACCTGGAAAGGGAGATCACCTCTGTGGATGTCATATGAATATGGGCCAGTACCATAGTTTAACATGTTAGGTATCTATTTACTCGGTGTAACATAATCTTTCACAAATAAAAATTGGGCTAACTCTACTCTTTTTTTTCTTATTAAAGAGCATTATTCCCCCAACAAAATGTTTGAAAGACTTCTGTGCAAATACAGTGTGAAAATATTGCAACAACCGCCATTTTATTTTCTAGAGCACAGATGTCAAACACAAGGCCCGCGGGCTGAATCCGGACCTCCAGGCCATTTCATGTGGCCCTCGCACCTCTCCTGCAGCTGTTGGAGAGCTCCGGCCCTCCTCTGGTCCTCCTTCAGACCCTTACTTTCTGTTTTTAAGCAACGCATCCAACTTCTTCCCAGCAGCAGCATAAGGAAAGGGGGTACACTGTGATGTAAGGGAGTGAGGGACTCAACTTCTGACGGTGGGGTGGGTCTTGACATTTAATGTAAGGGGAGGGGATGCACTGGACATCTAATCTTACAGATACAACCGACATTTTGAGGGCAATCATAACGCTGATGCGGCCCACGATGAAATCGAATTTGACACCCCTGGCCTAGAGGGTCGTTATTACTAGGAACAATTGAACAAAAACATCAGCAGCTTCTTCAGGGGGAAGTTTTACACTGGAAAAAAAGTGTGCCTATTGCTGCAAATTGAGATGGTGTTTTTACGGAAGAGAGACATAGGTAAGGGACAGGACAGTTCTGTGTTGGGGGGGTTTAAAATAGTGCAGCGGGGGAAAACTTGGTGAGGGCATGTGTTATAGTTGTGTGTGCCTGGAGTAAAAGTGGTGAGGCCAGGGATAGTTGGAGGAAAGAGTGCAGTGGAAAAGTAGAGTGGGGAGGATGAGGGTTTGGTTAAGGCATTATTGGGGAGGGTAGGGATGGTTGGGGGAAAGAATAGTGAGGGCAGTGGAGAAGTGGTAAGAGCAGGGGAGGGATAAGAAATAAAGAAAAATCTGTGCTAACTCACAAGAAATGGTAAGCAGCTACATACAAACAAACAAAGCCAGTAAATAGTGAACAAAAAAATGTAGCGCTAATGAACTAAAGAAATACAATGGATGATACCATGTGAGGCAACAACATTAATAATAAGTGTACATATATAAGTGAACTACCAACAAAAGTGATCAAGTAGCCAAAACAGTGCTCAATATAATGTTGAATGTTAAAAAGTCTATAACATCAAAGTTAAATGGGCTTCTGTCTGATGACTGGTGCAAACGGATATTCAGGTTGTCTGTAGGGATCTATAGATATCACAATCACATCAGAAGTATGATGTAAGTATAAACATGCTTACCAGATAAGTTGGACTCCATTGCTGTACAGCAGAGAGTCAGTAAGGCGGTGTGGTCTTTTGGAACCGGGACCACTGAAACCGGGATGGAACCATTGTTATAGCTGGAACTCCAACTGGCGTGAACAACAGGAACCAGCAGGTGCTTGGATGGCATGCTGCGGCGACACCGCAGGATCCAGATGTATTCCTAAGCCGTTGATCGTAGAGTGCAGGAATAAACGTGGCTGAAGCTCCAATAGGAACATGGGATGAATTATATAAAAGATAAAAGAAAGGGGCTCCAACTGCGCCGGTCAATTAAACCAATGAAGGTTTTATTAAAAGTCATAGACCTGATCTCTATAGATCCCTACAGACAACCTGAATATCCGTTTGCACCAGTCATCAGACAGAAGCCCATTTAACTTTGATGGTATAGACTTTTTAACATTCAACATTATATTGAGCACTGTTTTGGCTACTTGATCACCTTTGAGGGATAAGGGATTAGTAGTAAGAGTAGGGATGGTTGGGTGAAGAGTGTTGAGAGCAGTGGAAAAGTGGCGAGGGATTAGTAGAGAGGGTAGGGATGGGTAGGGGGACAGGGCAGTTGAAAAGTAGAGAGGGTAGAGGTGAGTGGCCATGTGTTAGAGTTGTGTGATGGGAGAGGTGAGAAGAGAGATGGTGAGGCCAGGGATAGGTGGGGGGAAGAGTTGTGATGACAGTGGAAAATTAGAGAGCCCTGGGGGTGGGGTGGGTTAAGGTATGATTGGTTAAGTAAAAGATAGGTGGGGGCAAGTGTTATAAGGGCATGGGATGAGTAGTGAGGTAAAGGGCGGGTAGGGGTAATAAGAGTGGTAAGGGCAGCAGAAGATTGGGGAAGTCAGGGTGGGTGGACAGGGGAAAATGTGAAGGGCATGGGGGGGGGGGGTGGAGGGTAAGGGAGGGCAAGTGAGAAAGTAGAAGAAAAATGTGTAGAGTGAGGCTTATACAGCTAAATGTGCAGAATATTGCCTCTATATTGCTGCCAACCTTTTAGGAACATGTGAGTGAATCTTCATCCTACGCTCCCAACTTTTAATGTGCATGCGTTGGCAGATATAACATTTTATTTTGCAGGTGTGAGGAACTTCAATACAGAATAGTGATACATACTAAATAGGGCACAAGTAGGGGATGCAGAGGGCGAAGACTACTGAGAATGTAAATGTAAATTTATGAAAAAAAAAACGCTGCAATACCAACACAGTAGATGGAACATGGGGGAAAGTCTGAGTGGGTGGGGGAACGTATTATTTTAAGATTGTCCTTTTAAGTAAATTTGTATTCAAAACATAGCAAACATTTTTATATTTATTAGCATCTAACCTAGTGATTATCCAATTTCGATTTCCAAACTGAAACAAGGGGGGGTAGGGAAATTACTGTTTCTTTCTCGTACATCACGGGACACAGAGCAGCATATTCATTACTATATGGGTTATATGGAGTACCTTCAGGTGTGGACACTGGCAATCTCAAACAAACAGGAAGTCCCTCCCTATATAACCCCCTCCCATAGAGGAAGTACCTCAGTTTTTTCGCCAGTGTCTTAGGTGTTGGTCACGGAATAGCTTTGCTCCACATCCTTGGGATTAAGGGCGGGGTAACCGGATCTGTCCAAGGAGCCTCAGTGCCAAAGTGGACAGTACCCGGGCCCCACCCAAACCGTGGGGTTTTGCCTATAATGCTCCTCTTTGGAGGGCTGGACCCTGGGCCCAGGACTTGGAGTTTGTAAAGACCATAAGTTCCTGTTTGCCAGGGTGCTATATAGGTCCAGGACAGTGGGTACCTTCATAGGACCCCAGGGCCTGAAGGTCTACTACGCTACCCACGGAGATGGGAGAAGATTGGACCGTTTTGCAAAACGTCCTGCGGCATGGAGCAGGTAAGAGGGGAGCCTGCGGGACTTGGTTCGACAGCAGGCTCTCCAGGGGAGATCTTAAGGGGGGTAGCCTGAGTATGCTCTGCATTGGCACCATGGTCACTATGTCTGATGGACAGGATGCCCTGAAATGTTTCCCCCCATCACTTGATCCCCCCTACCTATCTATGTATGTTTGCTAGCTACCTGCTGCTCGCTGGTTGAAGATCTTTTAAAAAAAAAACAAAAAAAAACAACAGATCTGTCTCTAGGCTAAAGGGACTCCTTAGGGGCCTGTTTTAGCCTTACCTTGCCGGGATTCAAATCTGCCGCCTGATGCGTCCTCCAACCTCCAACCCTCCTGGGCTCTCCTCCCCCGACAGTCGCGCGCGCGCGTGCACGCGCGCATGCATATAGAAAATTTTCGCGCCGTTCGGGAGGGGGGGGGGGGCGGGGAGTGTGACTGCAGTGTAGAGTGGGCGTGCCTTCAATTGCTGTTATACACAGCAGGCGCGTTCTTAGCTCAGTTCAGAGCTGAGCTGGAGAGAGAGGACGTAGAGCTGGCAGCACAGTGACTCCCGGTGGCGAGAAGGGGTACTACATGCTGGAGTCAGCTCCAATACTTTTTGTTAAGCCAAAATCCCCTTGGCAACAGGTTGAATGCTGGCAAACATGTTGGGGGTGGGGCTGTATGTGGTGAATAATATTATAAAAGAAAACATACTGAGCCCCACCGTTTTTGGGCATTAGTGATCCTATTGTCCCCTAAACCTTATTTTTTTGTACTCCTGGCTATAACAGTCTGTTGTTGTAAGCGGAGTCCTTCGGTTTTGTATTATGGCTTCCAAGGGTTCAGGATCAAAACACAAAAAAAAAATAAAAAAAAAATAAAGAGAAAAGGCAAAGACAAAGGGGGTTCCTCCTCTGGTTCTGATAATATGCCAATACTTTCCCCACAGGTTATTCCTATAGGGGTCACCCTGGTTAAGCCATTAAGGGGGTCTGGTGCTGAGGCTGGCCCAGGTCGGCCCAACCCTGTGTTATCACAGAGGAGATGCTAGCCGTCACCCTAGGGGGGCTAGAGAAAAAAGGTTAACAGCTATGATCGCTGGCTCTTTTTCTGGCAAGAAGCGGACTAGATCCCCATCGCCAAAAGGGACAGAACCTGGAGGATCTACCACTGAAGAATCATTTTCAGCCTCCCAGACGGAGAGTCTGTGGGTCCAGTCTTTGACAGACATGGTCCGCTCTGCATTTAATTTGCCATTTCCAGAGCCTCAGGTTCCTGCGGTATCCTCTTTGGGTTCTTTTAAAAGCGCCTTTAAGCAACGCAGCTTTTCGGTCCATTCTCTGTTAGAGGAATTGGTTTTTCCAGGATTGGGACGACCGGACAGAATTTTTTCTGCCGCCTAAAGCTGACGAGAGGGTAGTCTTTATGCACGTCTGCCAGGAAATATTTGTGCTTGCAGGCACTCTTTCCCCTGACCAAGTACTCTTTAAAAGGGGCCCGGATGGCTCAGTCGGTAGAGCATCGGACTTTGGGTCTGAAGGTCCAGGGTTCAGGTCCCGGTTCGGGCACTGCTTTTCAACTACCCGTGAGGTCCTTGAGGCCACATCTCCCGGAAAGCGCCCGATCTCGTCTGATCTCGGAGGCTAAGCAGGGTCGGGCCTGGTTAGTGCCTGGATGGGAGACCACCTGGAAGGTTTTCTGTTATTTGCCCTATGGAAAATACTTTTTTCTAAGAAAAGGGGGCGCTCCCAACTGTGGACGCAGCCATCTCATGGGTGAATAAATCATTAACTGGCCTAAGGGGAAACATACAAATGTTTATGGTCCCGGTCGATAAACGTTTAGAGACACTTTTTCCAGCATCCCTGGCTACAGCCAGCAGTGGCTGCAATTGGAGTTTTGTCAGGCGTTAAAGAACCAGACAAAACAGATGCTTAAGACATCCCTGCCCAATAGGCAGAGGAGTTATTGGATATCCCAGAGCTCTGTGCTTTGCGGTAGAGGTTATAAAAAGACTCCATCCAGCAGGCGTCTCGTTGTCACTATTTTTAGTGCATATGAGAAGGCTCTTATGGTTGAAGAACTGGGCGGCCGAGCCCCATGTAAAAGACTGCTGGCAGGTTTGCCCTTCCATGGAAAGATCTGGATAAATACATTCAGACTGTTTCAAGTGGCAAAAGTACCCTTTTACCAGTCAAAAGAAGTTCCGGGGTCCTGCGTTTAAAAGGCAGCTCCCCCCGGTTCCAGGGCCCTCAAATTCCAGGCAGTACGGACCTCCTGCGCGATCAAACTTTTAACAATGGATCGCAAGGACAGGCCTCTGGGGATCGGTCCCCGACAGAGGGGGTCCGATCATCTGTGGCCGCAGGCTACAGATTAGAATTTCTAAAATTTCCTCCACAAGGAAGGCCTCAATGCGGCGGCATTGGATCACCTGCTTTACCAGGGCATAATGGTAGAGGTACCAGCCCAAGAACAGGGGCTAGGTTTCTATTCCAATCTGTTTGTCATACCAAGGCTCATCGGCAATGTCAGACCAATTTTGGACCTAAAAGGTTTAAATGCTTACCTAAGGGTTCGCTCTTTCCGGATAGAATCCGTTTGGTCAGCAGCCGCCACACTCCAGAAGGATCTGGCTTCTATAGACATAAAGGATGGTTACCTTCATGTACCAGGTCTTTCAGCCACATCAAATATTTTGTTTTTACGCTTCGCAGTGATACAGCGTCACTTCCAATTCGTGGCGCCCCCCTTCGGGCTGGCTACGGCCCCCGGGTATTCACGAAGGTCCTAGCTCCTATTCTAGTCAGTCTAAGGGATCCAAGGGATCTCGGTCCTAGCATACCTGGACAACCTCTTAATCATAAGATCTCTCACTTCCTTGGTGGAATGCGTAGTAGCCCTCATGGTTCAGTACCTCGAGAGGTTCGGCTGAGTCCTAAACCGGGGAAAGATCAGCATTTCAACCTACAAAGCAGGTGGAATATCTCGGCACGAGATTAGACACAGAACAGAAGATGGATGTTCCTGCCCCTGGTAAAGGTCGAGGCTATCAAAAGATGGATTCAGTTGGTTCTAAACAAAAAAGAACCAACTATTCGCCTATGTATGCGATGGCCATGTTCGAGGCGGTACCACACGCTTCCACACTCGTGTCCTACAGGCAGCAATTCTAGCAGCTTGGTGCTGCCCAGTGGTCTGGAAGGCTGGAGAGCGGTCTGGAACAAGTTCACTCGCCAAGGAACTTGGGCAGAGGCGGAGAGGCAGCTGCCCATCAAGGTCTGGGAGTTCTGAGCGGCTCGGCTAGCCCTCCTGGCATAGACATCCAGATTACAGGGGTCCTCGGTGAGAAGTCATTCAGACAATGCCACAGCGGTGGCATATAGGTGAACCACCAAGGGGGAACCAAGAGTCAAGCCACTCAGAGTGAGAGGAGCTTGGTTTTTCGGTGGGCAGAGGTTTACCTACCCTGCATATCGGCGACATTCATTACCGAGGTGGACAACCTGCAGGCGTACTTCCTAAGTCGCCAAACCCTGTCGCCGGGGGAGTGGTCTCTGCATCCACAAGTTTTTTCAGACAATCTGCAAGAAGTGGGGAGTGCCAGACGTGGAGGTCATGGCATCAGGATTCAACAAGAAGCTAGACAGGTTCATGTCTCGAACGAGGGACCCTATGGCCTACGGAACCGATGTGTTGGTTTGCCCTTGGCATCAATCATAACTTCTATATGCATTTCCCCCACTGCAGTTACTACCCCGCCTGTGGCGCAGGATCATAGCACAGGCCGGTTATCCTGGTAGCCCCAGCTTGGTACCGGAGGGCATGGTACTCACTAGTCCTGAAATTGGCAGCGGGAGGCCCTTGGACTCTTCCTCTAGGGCCAGACCTACTCTCACAAGGCCCGATCCTCCACCCTGCATTACGGCGTCTAAATTTGACGGCCTGGCGGCTGAATCCCTGATTCTCAGGGGTAGAGGTCTGTCTAGGCAGGTAATCCCAACCCTCATTATTAAGCTAGAAAGTCGGCCTCCCAGGGTAATTTTGTTACAGGGTTTGGAGGGCCTACGTAGGTTGGTCTGAGGCTAAGAGATGGGTTTCCCGCAAGTATACCATTGATAGAGTATTAAGTTTTCTCCAGCTAGGAGTGGATAAAGGCCTGGCATTAAGCACGATCTAGGACAGATTTCAGCCTTATCAGTGTGGTTTCAGAGGCCCGCTGGCCGCCCACTCGCTGGTTTAAGATCTTCGTACAGGGAGTCTTTACGTGTTAATCCTCCAGTCAAATCACCACTTTTGTCCATGGGACTTTAAATCTTGTTCTGTCAACTCTACAGAAACAACCCCTTGAGCCGTTGGCTGAGGTACCTTTGGTTTTAACTGACTGGAAAGTCGGTATTTTCTGATCACCATAGTTTCGGCCAGGAGAGTATCGGAATTGCAGCTTTATCTTGTAAAGGAACCATATCTCATTTTACATAAGGATAGGGCGGGGTTTCCGTCCTCATTCTTCCTTTCTACCAAAGGTTATATCCAGTTTCCACCTGAACCAGGATGTGGTACTTCCATCCTTCTTCCAAAACCCACCTCTAGAAAGGAGGGGTTGCTGCATACGTTGGATATTGTCAGGGCCATAAAGGCCTATCTTAAAGCTACAGAGAAGGTTCGGAAAACAGATGTGGTGTTCGTTTTACCCAGAAGGGCCCAAGATGGGTCAGGCAACTGCTTGATCCACCATCGCAAGATGAATTAAACAATTAATCGTTCAGGCCTGCGGTTTGAAGAGGTTGCCTCCTCCTTTGTCGGCAAAGGCCCATTCTACCAGGGCCATGGGCACCTCCTGGGCAGCACATCATCAGATCTCTATGGCTCGAATATGCAAGGCAGCAACGTGGTCGTCAGTCCACATGTTTACAAAATTTTATCAATTGGACGTAAGAAGAATGCGGATACAGCCTTTGGCAGTCAGTACTACAGGCCGCGATTCAAGCTCCTCAGGATCTGAGGGGGCTCCCTTGATTTGATTTGAGATTTACATTTCTTGTTTAAGTTGGATTTACTAGTATTTGAGTATACCTCTAAATTAAATCCTTCTTTGGAAGATGTCTCCCTCCCCTCATTAAAGCATTGCTTTCGGACATCCCATATAGTAATGAATATGCTGCTCTGTGTCCCGTGATGTACGAGAAAGAAAAAGAGATTTTTTAATACAGCTTACCTGTAAAATCTTTTTCTTGGAGTACATCACGGGACACGAGCTCCCACCCCTCTTTTGGGGAACATTTTTGGGAGGCATACTGCTTGCTACAAAACTGAGGTACTTCCTCTATGGGAGGGACTTCCTGTTTGTTTGAGATTGCCAGTGTCCACACCTGAAGGTACTCCATATAACCCATATAGTAATGAATATGCTGCTCTGTGTCCCGTGATGTACTCCAAGAAAAAGATTTTACAGGTAAGCTGTATTAAAAAATCTCTTTTTTACTTCTGAATAGTATACTTGTCTTAATGGCATGAAATATGTTGCTTTACATCACCCTTACAAAATACCCTAAAACCTTTAAAAATATAACGCAAAAGCAAACCTTCCCTACCCATTGCCTAGGTTTTTTTTTGAAAAAATGAATGTGCTTCACTTTAATGTGAAATAGCCTAAAATCACACAGCTTTACAGAGAAGTAAAATAATCTAAAATAATTAAACGTTCATTGTTAGCAGAGCTGAAGATAAAGGTCAGGGAAGGAGGGAATATTAAAAAAATCTGAATAACAAAGAAGCAAAGGTTTCACAGCCTGTGTGGGTTTTACGTTCAATGATAATAGTTATCCTATTTGAATAGCCGGCTTTAATCTTTCAGATTTTTAATCACAAAGTATCGTTTTTCCATATCAACCTGATACATCATGGCAGCAAATTATGTTGTCGATGTGCCTAGTGTGCGCAGTGGGTGTTTCGCAGAGCATGAACCTAAAACCATTTTCCTAATTGAACGCCATGAATCCCTGAGATGCTGACAGAGCGGATATCATCTTTCATTTCCTCTCGTCCTCATCCCCAGATATTAAAGAGAAACCGAAGCTTATTTCACAACCCCTTTGACATCAGTCTTGTAATTGTCACAGGGTATTTTGTCAGATAAAGCCATGAAACTCTTTTATCCCATTCAGGCTCCGTGATCCGCACAGACCCCTGCAATCAGAAATATATGGACTAGCTTAGACTTTAAGGATTATAATTGCCTGCGGAGATCAAACTTTTTATATTTAGTTCAAACTTTCTGAAATTTGAAGTAAAAAACTGCAGTTTTGTTAAGGCTTTCTCAATAAACAGAGATCAGCTTTAAGGACTGTGTGGATGGACTTTGGGCTTGCGTCAATGGGCCTGTGTGGATGGGCTTTGTGCTTGTGTCAACGGGCCTGTGTGATGCAAAGGTGCACTTTAACAAGTTCAACTATTTGGACTTACTATGTACAGTATGTCCAAAGAGTGAACGCTTAAGTACAAGCTAAAGGCTAATGGTTGGCTTGTAAGTGAGGGTGATGTGGCACCTGTACAAATGCCAATGAATTTCACAGTGTGGGCAGTTTGGTGTCTCCTGCTCCACAACCACCACAACCGCCAAATTAGGATGGAGAGCTTGGGGAGACCATGGCACCGTGGTGAGGGAGAACTGACAATGTCACTTTCAGTTTCAATTTCCTGGCAGGTACAGCCAGGGGAACATCTAAACAATTAGATGTTTACTAACCCCTAAGGTCCCATATAGATGAGCAGACAGATTTGTTCAAATCGGTCGGACAGACCGATTTGAACAAATCTGTCTGCTGGGGACGTATTGGTTTGATCGTGTACACACGATCAAACCAAAATCCCCGCCGCCAGACGGCGCGCTGATGTGGCGGTAACGTCACCGCACCAGGAAGTAAAACACTTCCGCGCATGCGTCGAAACCATTCGACGCCGGTGCGAGAAGACATGTCTGCTGGTTAGCGTACTAACCAGCAGACATGTCGGGCGGACGGGTTCCCAGCCGACAGATTTGAAAGCATGCTTTCAAATCTGTCGGCTGGCCAAATCCGTCGGCTCGTCCGTACACACGATCGAATCTGTCTGCTGGGACGGTCTGGCTAAGTCGCCTGACGAGTCACACCTGTGTGAACCGGCTCTTATGATAGCAAGAAGAAAAAAAAAATTATATTAAAATGCATTTAATTTATTTTTTGCTGTAACCCCAGTTGCCCTGCACATACCCACAAATGAAAATGCAAATGTACTTCCAGAGACTTTACTAGCTTTTTGACCATCCAACTGGTACCCAGCTCCAGCCAGCATGTACAGTCTGCCTGCCAGGAGTTCCTGGATGTCTTTTATAATAAGAAGGCAAATGCCCTTCCTCCTTACTAGCCATATGACTGTCCAACTGAGTTGCTTTCAGGCTCCTAGATTCTTTTGACCGTATATTTTCTCTCTCAGAAATGGAACTAGAAACTTTACGACAATACATGAATGAAAATTTAGAAAAAGGGTTCATCCGCCCATCCTCCTCTCCTGCTGGTGCTGGCATATTCTTTGTGGAAAAGAAGGATAAGACAAAGACCTTGTGTGGATTAAAAAGAGCTAAATAAGATCACCATCAAGAATCGCTACCCACTCCCTCTTATCCCACAGCTATTTCAAAGATGTTGTACTGCTCGAATCTTCTCTAAATGAGATCTTTGGGGTACCCACAATCTCTTCCGCATTTGTGAGGGAGAAGAGTGGAAGATGGCATTTAGAACACAGTTCGGGAATTTTTAATATCTGGTAATGCCGTTCGGACTTTGTAATGCTCCATCTACGCTCCAACACTCTTTGAATTATATATTTCGGGAATATCTAGATAACTTTGTCATTGTATACCTTGACGATATTCTTGTTTTCTCAACTACTCTGGCAATCCACAGAATACACATGAATAGAGCACTGTCTACTTTTAGAAAGCACGTACTATACATAAAAGCCGAAAAATGTGACTTTCAAAAAGTGTTCCTGGGACTTATTATTTCTACAGATGGGATCGCCATGGATCTACACAAGGTGAAAACTATCCTGGAATGGATACGACGGACAAAAAGATTCAAAGGTTTTTGGGCTTTGCAAATTTTTACAGAAGATTCGTAAATAACTTTTTTGGCATCATCGCTCCCATCACCCAAGTTACCCGCCAGCATACCTGATTCCAATAGTCTTCTGAGGCCCAGACAGCCTTTGACAAGCTTTAAACTGTTCAGATGGGTTCACGACCATCTTGGTGGTAGTGGATTGTCTGTCCAAGATGGCACACTTTGTGCCCATTATAGTCACACCTTTCCCTATGGACACTGCAAATGTTTTAATTAAATAAATAGTCAGACTGCATGGTCTACCTGACAATATTGTCTCTGATAGAGGCGTACAGTTCACGTCTAGATTTTGGAAGAATCTCTGCAGAAGTCTGTCAATTTAAGGCCGCGTACACACGATCAAACATATCTGCTGATACTGGTCCGCAGACCAGTTCAAGCAGACAGATTCGATCGTGTGTACGGGCTAACAGACAGGTTTCCAGCTGACAAAAGTTTTAAAGCATGCTTTAAAACTTGTCTGCTGGAAACCTGTCTGTCCGACATGTCCGCTGGTTAGTACGCCTAACCAGCGGACATAAATCCCCCGCATGCGCCGAATGGATTCGACGCATGCGTGGAAGTATTTTACTTCCTGGTTCGGTGACGTGGCGGCATCAACTTCACCGCCACGTCACTGCGCTGTCCGTCCGCGGGGATTTTGGTTTGATCGTGTGTACACACATCAGACCAAAATCTCCAGGAGACATATCCGATGAAATCGGTCTGTCGGACCATTTTCATTGGATAAATCTCCTCGTGTGTACGCGGCCTAAGTATGCCTTTCCTCTGCCTATCATTAACATAGTAATGGTCAGAGAGAACAAACCAAACTCTAGAACAATACCTACGGTACTTTTGTTCTTTCTCACAGGGTGATTGGATCTCTGTACTTCCGTGAGCCGCATTTGCATACAATAACTCTGTGCACACTGTAACCAACCAGTTGCCCTTTTGGGCTAATTATGGATTCCATCCCTCGATCCTACCTAACACCATTCCCGGGTCTTCAGGACCAGCCATCCAAGATAGATAAGCCTCATCCAAACAAACTATCAAACTCTCCGGGAAGCCATGCAGAAGGCCTAAGAAGACTTCAAGGAAAGGTATGAAAAAAGGAGAAGAGATAATCCTACTTTAAAAGTGGGAGACAAGGTATGGCTATCTTCTATTATTCTTAAGCTTTCTTGTCCTTCTCGGAAACTGGGGCCAAAGTTTGTCGGTCAATTTGTAATTAAGAGGGAAGTGAATCCTGTGGCTCTTAAACTTGTCCTGCTGAATTCTTACAGCATCCACCCAATGTTCCACATCTCCTTGCTGAAACCAGCTACACCTAGCCCATTCCTCCTCCAGTCTCAGTGGGAAACGAGACAGAATACAAAGTGGAAGCTATCCTGGATTTCTGGAAGAGAGGTAGACAATTATTAAATGGAAGAGGTATTTAACAGAGGAACATTTCTGGGAGTCTACAAGCAATGTACATGCCCTTAGACTTTTGCAGAATTTGCACAACAGACAGTCTGAAAAATGGTCTTGTTTGGGCACCCGGAGGCTGCCCCTTGGGAGGGGCACTGTCAGCACCCATTGTGGCCGCATCTGGTGAAGTTTTGTGAACCAACGTGCGTGCAGGCGCATTGGCGCGTGCAAAACGTGACAGATGCTGGCGCTCATTGGCCTATATTTACCCGCTACTGAGTCCTCCAGATTGCTGGATTATCGTCAGCTTCCCTGTGTTCCCTGTGCTTCTGTATTCCTGATTCATGGACCTCCTGCTTGCCTTGACCTGCTCCCTGATCTCCCAGTTTGACCTCTAGCTTGTACTTCTGAGGCCACGTACACACTATCAGTCAAAACCGATGAAAACGGACTGAAGGTCCAAACCGATCATGTGTGGGCCCCATCGGTCAGTTATCCTTCGGTTAAAAAAAAGAGAACTTGCTTTAAAATTTAACTGATGGACGCCTAACCGATAGGTCAAAACCGATCGTTAGTATGCAAAAGCATCAGATAAAAAGCCACGCATGTTCAGAATCAAGTCGACGCATGCTTGGAGGCATTATACCTCATTTTTTTCAGCACGTCGTTGTGTTTTACGTCACTACGTTCTGATACGATTGTTTTTTTTAACAGATGGTGTGTAGGCACATCAGACCATCAATCAGCTTCATCGGTTAACCGATGAAAACGTTCTCATCGGATGGACTGATCGTGTGTACGCGGCCTGACTCTGCTCCTGCATGCTTCCCAGTGTATGACCTCATTTTGGCTCACCGACCTTGCTTCTCCAGTCTCCTGTGTATGACCCCAGCTTGTTCCAGTTCTGCTGCCTGATTCACTGTGTATGACCTTTGGCCTGGCTCTCAGCTTCCTCTTTACCAAGAACTCCATCATACCTGCTTCTTCAGTGCATCCAGCCTGCTACAGCCATCTCCTGGTGTTCAACCCTTCTGACTCCAACATCTGGCAAACCATGCTTTGTTGGACACTGCACTCCCTGACCGTGTACCATTCCCAGGAGTGTGTTGCACTTAGCCTCAAGGGAAGCCGAGCACCTCCAACCGATACATGACAGAGGTATCGCTGTGAGAGCAATAATTCTAACACAAGAGCTCCATATCATCTTTTTACTCTACAGGATCTCTGCTTTCAGAAAATTTTAAATGTTCTGGGGATCTAAGCAATTTTATGGCCAAAAATACAGATTTTTTACAAAAAAATTAAAACAATTGCTCTAATGCTGAACTAGTTGTATAACGTTTACAGGTCTCACCCCTCCCCCAGTCTGTGACTGGGTAGTGAAAAGAGGCGCAGTAGGCTAATGAGCTCATCACTCTGTCACACTTCTCTTATCAGCATGTTCCTTATAAGCACTACTCCGCAAAGGAATGGCTCCAAGTCCCCCACTGCACTGCAATAGTTCAGTCTGCATGGTGCGCTCCCAGCACAGAGACCGGAGTCTCATGGAGAGCACTGGGCCCCATACTAACGATCAGACATGGATCTC
Organism: Rana kukunoris; assembly: GCA_029574335.1. Lineage (NCBI taxonomy): Eukaryota > Metazoa > Chordata > Amphibia > Anura > Ranidae > Rana > Rana kukunoris. Next base: position 41,718,044 of record CM056050.1, on the reverse strand, counting down.
CCAATTCCAAGTCAGTTGATTGGCTATCAAAGTGATCAGTCACTGTAAAGCCCACCCCCTAATTTTCCTTTTCTGTGAATAGAGCTTGCTACAGTATCTCTCGTTCTCCTTGCAGAAAAAAATGTAAAAATAAAATAAATAATAATAATAGAAAAGTAATCTAAAAAAAACACCTGGATCAAGGTTTGATCTAGGTCAATGTCAGGGTTAATGTTTGGGTCAAGTCCAGGGTCACAGGTCAGGGTCAGTATTTATTTATATTTTTTTGTATCAGTGTCCCTGTGTTTTAGGTAGGATAAAAAAAAGGAAAATGGGCACTATTATTTTTGTGCCATACTAACATACTAACATACACATATGTGGCATCGCTGCGATCACCAGGAGCATGAACATTTAATTAGAGATGTTCTTTGGTGGAAGGTTATGGTAGTAGCAAGAAATATAGAGCAACATTTAAAAAAAACAAAAACATTTTTTTTACTATTTTTGGCCAGTTGTCCTTTCATAATGAATACAAACAGGGTGTATCCATTAACGTTTACCACCAAAAGAAAGGCCAATTTGTCTTGAATTGTATAGTTTTACTAACACATGTCAAAGTTTTAAAATAGTGCTTAGACATTTTGATTTGTTCAGTATTTAGTATACCTCCCAGGAGGGGGAAAGTTACTAGTATTTAAAAGTTCTTCAACCACATCTTCAGGTTCCCTAAGCCCGCTGATCTCTTCTGCAGGGGTACAGGTATGCTGACTGCAGCCCATAGCTTCATAGAGATGTAGCGCTTACCCCCGAAGGAGCCGCTGGTTAGATTTGGGATCGGCGTATTTAAGTTACCTCTGTGATGGTGTCTAGGGGAGATGATGGTGATGAGAGCAGTAATAGAATGTCCAGACCTTTGGCTGACGTTTACAATGCTTTATTTCTGGTCCAACACGACCAACAGTCAACTCAAGGTAGATAGAGTAGATTGGTAAAAAAAAAATAACCTTGCAGATACAGGCTGTGGATAATAGAAGCAGTCCTGCCTCCAACGAATGTGTTTGTCTCGTTGCCACTCCAGCCAGAGTGGGTACAGCGCCCCTGGACAGGTCCCTCTCACAGGCCTGGCAGCCAGAAAGTCACTGAGAATGCAGAGAAGGAACAAGTCTCTGCCACCGACTTGGCTCTGATAAATTAGTAAAGGCGAGGGAAATACTCCTCCAATTGGCTGCTGGGGAAAAGCGGCTCTGCCTGAACCCCTCTGGCGCCACCTGCTTCCCAGAGATGAGACCGCATCTCTGGAGCACAGAATGACCCACAGGACAATTTAGGGCTGACAGCAGCCCAAATTTACCACAAATCACCTGGGTGAGAGCAGGTAAGTCTCTCACCCCACTAAATTTACAATAACGTCCCTTCTAAAAATAAGGGGGCGCTACAGAGAGTTAAAAAATATATACAAAAGAGAACATTTTGAAAAATATTACATCCCTGCCTGGAGTGGCCTTCAACAGGTGGTTCTACCCTAATTGCTGGATTTTTCCTAATGGAGTTGGGTTATTAAACTGAATAGAAAGAGAGTGTCTATGAAGAAACTATTTTCTTGTCCTGCTTTTAGAACTTGTCATTTATATTATTGCTATTACAATTTTGTGATTCCTGCTTTGCCCCAGTGGATATGGTGAAAACTGCAGAGGACCGGATAGATCATCTATCTGTCTCCTCATAGGAAGCTTTAGAAAAGCAGTGGAGGCAGTCTCCACTGAGGTCCTGGACATGGGGCACCCAATGAACAGGTGGGCTGTGGTACTGGAGCAGGAATATGTGGACATCTCTGAGAGAAGTTCATGAAGCAGAGTGACTGGGGAAGACTAAGGATAAGAAGGGTTATTGAGAGGATTGTCTAAGGGATTTTGGCCATACCTTTCTCCCAATTCATTCGGAGTAGCAGCCTATGCTTCTTATGGGATGACACAAGCTACTAGGGTGCCTAACACTAACTTTCCTTTGCGAAAGGATAAAATTCAACCTTGACCAAGTTCTCTCATCAGCAGAGATATTTTAACTATCAAATCTTATCTCAAGTTTGGATGGAAGTTCCCATTTGTCCCCAAGACCAGATTGATAGAAAATAGCAAGATATTTATGGACCAGCATTATGGGAGTACCTTGGGGTCCCAAAGATGCTTCAGGGAGTTCAGTTGTTGGTGCCACATTTATCAAGACTAAAAATGCTTTTAGTGTGCCAGAACGTAGAGAATGCAATCGTCTGTGCCTAAGGAGTACTCTTGATAGAAGAACTCATACATGAAAGAAAGGGATTGAAAACAGTGAAGATTCAGAGCGTTGGTAGTGGTGTGAATTAATCTAGTTTAGCCAGGCTGGTAGCTATCTTGTATCAACAGCGGTAATGGTGTGATGGTTTTCACACTCACTGGTTCCATTCCAGATGACATGGGACTTTGGTTCCCTGTGCCAGGTACCTTGGGTGCACTAGCAAAGACTAGGTCTGTAGTTAGATCTTTGGGTTGAAGCTCCCTGTGTGTTCTTTGAGGTTCATTAAGACCTGTGGGCCAGATTCTCAGAGCCATTACGCCGGCGTTACAGGAGATGTTCGTTGTAAGTCTAAATTTGCGCATGCGTATCGATGCGCCGCATTCACAAAACGATATACGCATGAAATCTACTTTTTTTGGACCGGCGTAATTTCGATAGACCGGCGTATCCGTCCGCGCAAAACTGCGCTAGACACACCATTGGTTTGCTATTCAAATGAGGGAGTTACGGGGATCCACAAAAGTAAGTTGGTGCAGCACAGGCTATGCGCTGTGCGCAACAGCTGCACGTCCTGTCTAAAATTAGACCATATAAAAGGTGGAATAAAATTAGACAATCCGTCTACATGTCAGCTAAAGCAACACTGTTAGTGAGGAGCTGAGCAGTCACACTTGCTGGACAACAAACTTTATGCCAACATGCCAGGGGCATCCTTGCTCATAGCTATACTAATGACTTTAGAGGAGCAAAGAAGGAGGAGGGCACGGAGGAGGGCACGGAGGAGGGCACGGGAGAGGATATACCGCACACGCATAGACCTCTTTGGCATGAGTGATTCTGAGGTGTATGGCATCTTCAGATTCACCCCTCATGCCATCCTGGAATTAACCACAACCTTGCAGGAGGACATCACCAGCCCAACACACCGCTCACATGCAGTGCAGCCACTGGTCAAGGTCCTGGCAACACTCCATTTCCTTGCCAGAGGCTCTTTTCAAAGAAGTGGAGTGGTGGCTGGGATGTCACAATCCTCCATGAGCAGATGTGTGCACCAGGTTGTCCCTGCAGTCCTCAGACGCATGGCCAACCAAATCATCAAACCAACCACTGAGGACCTGCGGCTGAAGGCAATGACAGATTTCTACAGAATTGCCAGATTCCCACGCACCGTGGGGGCCATTGATTGCACACATGTGGCACTCCAGCCCCCCCATGAGACAGAGCACATATACCGCAATCGGAAGCATTGGCATTCCATCAACGTACAGGTGATAGTCGATTCCCAAGGCCTCATATGGCACGTCCGTGCCAAACACCCCGGATCCAGCCATGACAGCTTCATATACAATCAAAGCCCCATCCCAATGGAATTCGAACAGAACGTGTATGGGGACACCTGGCTGGTTGGTGAGTGACATGGGTGGCAGGCATGACTGCCCCCCCCCATGATGCACACATCACAAGGGGCACATGCATGACTAACATCCTCCTGTCTTTTCCCTTACAGGTGACTCTGCATATGCACTGGGACCCCATCTCATGACTCCTATCCGGAACCCCCAAACCCCAGGAGAGGAAAGATACAATGAAGCCCACGCCCAAACACGTGCAGTTGTGAAGCGCACCTTTGGCCTCCTGAAGTCACGTTTCCGATGCCTGGATAAGTCTGGGGGGACCCTGTTGTATTCCCCAAACTTTGTGTGCCAGATCATCGGTGCATGTTGCATGCTGCACAATTTTCGCAGTGAGAAAGGGCCTGCAGAATGACATACGTGATGACCTGACCCCTGAACCAGACAATCCCCCCCTAACCGAGGATACCCCGTCTTCTGAGGGAAGAGCAGCCAGGAGACAGCTCACATTAGGCATCTTTGCACATTAAACACACACATTAATCATGGCACAATGAGAATGCATGCATGCACACCACTGTGGTCCCTAGCACAGACACATCACATCCTCATAAAATTGGATTAGCACAAGCCCACCATGCAGGACTTGTGAGCAGCAACGCCACGCCACGGCTCCAATTATGTCACTGTACATTCATACACCATTCACACGGACCTGGGGATCACTTCTCCCTGGGCCTGGGGAACCCTTCTCCAACACAAATGAGGGTGACAACCCTTTTCCGGCAGGAATGTCACCCCCACATTCCGAAATCATTCACAACACAAAAAAATAAAAAATTGTCCAGCAAAAAAATAAAAAATTCCAGCAAAAAAAAAAAAAAGTACAGAAAAAAAAAGGGGGGGAAACCAAATTAATGCCGCTGGCGTGACCCATGCCTGGGGCGCCCATGGCCACGGCCCCGGCTCCTCAGGGGAGACTCATGGGGGGGTAATCCAGGAAAGGAGGAGCAGCCCCTGGTCTCTGCCCACCTGGCGGCCTGCCCTCCAAGGCCACGGCAATTCTGGTCAGGCCAGCATTTAGTGTTGCCGTATTGGCCTGGATAGCCTGGGTGAGGGCCCTCACATCTTGCCCAAAGTCTGCTGTAGTAGTCTGCAGTTCGTTTAGGCAGTTTGTAAGAGCCAGGGAGTGGCAGTCCAGGTCCCCAAGCGTATCCTTTATGGAGGACAGGCTCTCCTCCATCCGCACCAAAGTCTGGCTGACCTGTCCCAGATGGTGGGTCTGAAGGGCCTGGTCCCTTCTGAGATTGGCGGGCAGAACCTCGGCCACCCCCCTGGTCTTCTGGGACGACTTCCTGCCTCCAGCTGATGCTTATGGCTGGGGAGCCCCTTGGGAGGGGAGCCCTGTTGGGGGAGAAGTGGGAGGGGCTACCCCTTATGGAGGGCTGGCTGCTGCCAGCCAGAGGGGAAGACTCCTCCAAAAATAACAATCCACTGGCTGACATGACATCCTCCTCCTCCTCAAACTCCTCCTCCTCCAACTCCTCCGAGGACTCCGGCCTTGTCTGGGGGTCCTCATCAGGCTGGTGTCCCGGGGATGGTGCATTCAGGCCAGATGGCCCAACACCCTCCTGCACATCTGTGGATGACACAAAATATTCACAGGTTGGAGGATCCACACACTTGCCACATATTCCCCCCCCCCCCACACATGCTACACACCAGATAGGACAAAAAAAACCTTACCTGTCATCACGGGCTCCTGACTGGAGCCATAGCCAGGCAGGCCCTCCACTTGTTGCCTATTAAAGGTGTGGGCCACCGCACGCTCCTCCGCTGTCAGCCTAACAGGGCATGGTGGGCCCCCTCCAGTGCCCCTGGCATGGGCTGCCATTTTGGCCAGCTTCTTTCGGACCAGACGCCGGAGATCATTGATCTTCTTTATGATCCCCTCGCGTGTCCGGGTCCCCCCCCCAATGAATTTACCTGGTCGGTAATGTTCTGCAAAATCTCCTTCTTCCTGGCCGGGGTGGTGTTGGCACTCTCCAGGCCGTGAAGGAAACGGCCATATTGGGTAAGGGCCCGGGCAATAATTTGTTTCTCCCCCAAAGAAAAATTGCTCTTGCGCTTCCTCTCAGTCATACTCATACAACAACTCTCTCCCAAACAATCATCAAAAACACACACAAAAACAAGCAGGAAAAATCAAGCAACAAAACAAACAAACAAAATCTATCAACCAAAAAGTCTCACAACCAGTCACCAAAAAATACTATCAAATATATTCTACAAAACACTAGCTCAAACAGTCAACAAATATCACAAAGACAAGTCACAACGCAACAAACGCGAACACACAACAGAACAAAAGCACCTTGCTGTATAGGAAGGGATACAAAGGGATGTACTTTTGCAAAGGAAGGGCGTTTGTGTCTGTCTATTTAAGCTGTCTGCGTAGTTCACTAAGTTGCCCGGGTCCACTTCCAATTTCACTGATTGCGCTGTTTGCGAGTTGTGAGCATGCGCACAGAGGTGCTGACCATGGTCTGCTTCATGTGCGCATGTGCGATGCGGCTGGCCCTTCATTTGCATGGGGTCACGGCTTATTTCTATGAAACATGCCCACGTCCTTCCCAATTTGAATTACTCCGCCTTACGCCTCGGAATTTACGTTACACCGGCGCAAATTTCTGCGCAAATACTACGAGGATACGGTGATTGCGCCTCTACATTGCGGCGGTCTAACGTAAAGGAGGTGCTCTACGCCGGTCAAAATATGCGCCAATGTACGTGAATCTGGCCCTGTGTTTTTAAATATTGCTATATTCATTGGCAGATATAAATTTTTATGATGCATTAGCATCATTTCCCACACAGAAATAACTCTGAAAGTGAAAATTTGTTACTCCCCCCTTATCATACGTATACACAGTTACATAGTTAGTCTGGTTGAAAAAAGACACAAGTCCATCCAGTTTAACCAATAAAAGGGTAAAACATATATACAATCCCATATGCACAATATTTTGCCCACAGTTAATCCAGAGGAAGACAACAAAACAACAACTGCAAAGCATGAACCAATTTGCTCCAGCATGGAAAAAAAAATCCTTCCTGATCCCTAGAGAGGCAATTGGATAGTCCCTGGATCAATTTTTCTCTATAAATGTTAGTATCCAGTTACATTATGTATATTTAGGAAAGAATCCAGGGCTATTTGGAAACAATCTACTGAGCTAGTCAGAACCAGCACTTGAGGGAGTCTATTCCACATTTTCACAGCTCTTATGGTAAAGAAACCTTTCCGTATTTGGAGATTATATTTATTTTCCTCTAGAAGTAAAAAAGTGACCCGTGTCCTATGTGATGACCTTAATGTTAATAACTCACCACCAAGTTTTTTAGATGGACCACTTACTGTATGTATTTGTACATGTTGATCATATCCCCCCTTAAGCTCCTCTTCTCCAGAGAGAATAAAATCAGTTTCTCTAATCTTTCCCCATAGCTGAGCTCCTCCATGCCTCTTATCAGTTTGGTTGTCCTTCTCTGCACTTTTTCCAGTTACCTGATATCCTTTTTCGTGAATTGGTGCCCAAAACTGAACTGCATATTTCAGATGAGGTCTTACTAATTCGTAATTTTCAGTTTTTTCTTTTCTTTTTTTTTTCTTTTTTATCTATTTATGTATTTTTACTTTACCTATTTTTAATATGTTATTATTTAGCCAGTGAAGCATTTATGTTTCGCTTTAGATCTCTGCAATATTTAGAGATATCTGTAGTTTCCATGCAGGTCTTGTTTTGTGAAAGCCCCTGGTTTGTGTGGTAGGAAGACTTTGATAAAGTCAAACTCGACAGGTCCCCCTTTATCCCTTTTTCTATTGGAGGATTTTGCTGTTTTGATACCGAAAAAAAATGCAGAGAGATGCATAATAGATTGTAATTCAAAGCTAAGAAAAGTGATTGATGAATCTTTTCAGAACTATGGAAAGGTGCCTTTGAATGGCTGAAGCACCTATGAGTGTATTTGCATTAATGATGCAGGTTTTGAAAAAGCAATCAATGTAAGCACAAAAGAAATGCATGAAATAAATCATACAAAAGTATCAGGACTTCAACACTTATAAATAATTAATTCAGGATCTGAGATGGTAAGGAACCAGTGTGTAATCATTATTCACTGCTCTACATGCTTTAAATTAGCTGCAATTCGGAAATGTTTTTGCTATACGGTAGATTGCTCAATGATTTTCAGGCTCACAATCAAGGTTCCTTTTTGGTACATTTAGGATATAGCAACGTGAAATTAGCTTAGCTAGTTGATGAAAAAAATAGTTGTCCCAGAAAAGAAACAATAATATTAATGATAATAATAATAATGATTATCGGAATGTATAAAGTGTTCCATGGTTACAAGCAAGAGCAAGAAGGTCGATTGATTTTAGTTTTTAGGATGGGATCTCCAATGCATTTCTAATATGTTCTGTGGCCTGGTGGAAAGTCAATATTTGAGTTGTATGCAGCTAACTAATAGCAACCCATCAGATTTCTGAATAGAGGTTAAATATATTTTTGTTAAATGTATTTTTTTTTTTTAAAGCTAGGGGTGTTAGTACTTGAAATTTACTTTGCATCAGGCTACTACCAGTATACTGTACAGCAACTCAGATAGAAAATGGTACAAAAGGCACAAAGTAATAGTCAAGTATACTGCCGTGAGAGCACAGTGACAGAGATATAAGCTAATTTAGCGCACCCCCTAATGAGCTGCAAATGAGCTGGATCCCCCACTCCTGCACAACCAGGAACTCCAGGATAGGGATGAGAGGTTATGGGATGCCCACTTGACTTCAGCAAACATTTAGCAACAACTTTAGTTACATCTTCCTATATACAGACTCCTTTACACTCCTTCTGCACAAACTTGCAGACTCCAACTGAAACACTGTTAGCTGGTCTGACAGGTTCTCGGTCAGATTTTTAGCAATGGTCCTTTACAGGCAGGAACTCCTAGCCCCTTGTGGTGTAGCGAAAAATTACAGTGAACAGCTTGCACTTCTCTTCTGTGGCTACTGATCCCAGCACCACCTCTGCAGGCACTGCCAACATTCCTGGTTGCAGCTGCCCATTTCACTAGCCCTACAGGCTAACTTTTCCACACCAGCCCACCCAGCTGACTCTCAGGAGATCTTCTGGGGAAGAATGAAGACTCAAGCACACCGCTGTCTTCAGGGAGACTGGCTACATATGGCATTCTCCCCCTTTGTTAACCCCAGCAGTGCTGATCTACTCACGCTGTCCTCTCTCTTGCTCCTGTGCCTTCCAGCACCCTAGCCCCAGCCCATGGTCACCCTCTCCCCCATACTAAGGGGCACCCCTATGGGCCACCGACAGCCTTCACTAGGGGGTGCTACACTAATCTGTATGATTATTCTCTTTTTATTGTTCAGTCACAGGGCGGTGGTCGGTAGGGGACCTGTAAATGAAAGTCAAACTGCTGCAGAGAAGAACAGGTCCCGTCTCCTGCAAGATGTACAAAATCCTGCTTGATCAAACTTCCCCCCAGCAATGATAACCCCAAAAGCAACAAATCACCCCCAGAATGTGTGGGTGGAGAGCAAAGCACAGCGAGCATAATAGAGAAATAAATCTTGGAAATAAATGTTACTGCTGGTCCTAAGCACCGATTAAGAGGAGTTAAGCTAAGAGATGACTGTTGTTCAACAGAGAAGTCATGCCAAATAAAGTGTATTATTCACTTTCCTGTAGTACTAGTGTGAGTTTCTGTTCCCTATGTAGCTGGCAAAGAGCCTGGAAGCCAGAGTTTAAAACAAGTAAAAAAACAGCAAGCTGCTTAAAGCGTATTTTCACTTTTTTTCAGTCAAATTTGGCCCGATTTTAGATCACTTAAGATGAACTAACACTTTAAATAATTGATGTTATGCAATGTTGATGGTAACATGTAACAAAAAGTAGGTGTTATCACAATTTAGCTGCAAAGGTGGACTATACGCACAATATGCCTGTATGCCTGCCCATTGGGATATGCTATGGTATGTGTGGTATGTGTGGCACATTTGGACATTGTACTTTCTTTCTAATGTATGTGTTTTGCTTTATTATGTTATTATGTTCGTCATTCTCTACTCTAGAAAATTGTATAAACCATTGAACACATTTCAACAGATGCTATTTGGAGAATTATTTCATGAAACGCGTTGACATATATCTGTGGAATGGTGTAAAATATGTATTTATGGTCGTAAGCTGGATGATTGAAGTGTTATATATTATAACCTGAGCATATTATTGATGGTTTTAATGTACACATTTGTCTTTATTGTATATAAAATATGAATATAAATAAATTGGAGATTTGTATATACAGTATTTTCATTGAGTTCCATGAAGTCCAATTTCAAATATCTCCTATTTTTTTAATGTATTTATGAGATGATAGCACTCCAAGAAGTATGCTACAGAAAATGGCAACTGATCGCACACAGGACGCCAACTCAGTGTGACCAAAATGAAACCAGCTAATGTAAGATGCATTTTGCCCCTTAGGGCCCTTTCACACGGGGACTGATCCGCTTTCAGCGTTCCGGCAGCTCAGCGGGAGATCTCTCCGCAGATCTCCACTGAGCCGGCGGATGACAAGTCCCTCTTTGCTCACTGAACGGGGAGGGGCTTGTCCAGTGCCGCTGTCTCCTATGGAGAGATCTGATAAAAATGGACAGCATGTTCATTTTCATTAGATTTCATCTGATCCAATCCGCCATGGACGGATGGCGACGTATCGCCATCCATCTGATTTTAGCGGATAGAATCGGGTCGGATGTTAGCGGACATGCCTCCACTGACATCCGACGCTCAATAGAGATGTAAGGAGTGCCCGTTCAGGTCCATAAACAAAACTAACAGGCGGACCTGAACGGTCCAACCGTGTTAAAGGGGCCTTAGGTTTAACCATTGAGGCAGTTGACTGCTGTAGTTGCCTCAACTATTAGGCTTCATTTCCACTGGTGTTTTAAAAGTGAGCTGTAAAACAGCTAGGTATGCCTGGAAAAATTTGCGTTAAAAACGCGAAATTTACCGCGTTTTTGCATGCACGTTTTTGCGTGTTTTTGCGCGTTTTTTAACGCTAGCGTTAGGCAGCGTTTTTTTGAAAAAAAAAATCTCTAGGCTATATATATGAGATTTTTTATGAAATCCCTGCAGCTCAAAACCGACGGGGTGCGCGTTTTTGCGCGTTTTTGCGCGTTTTTTAAGGTCGAGCGTTTTTACAGCTGTGTTTTAGGAGCTTTAGAACGCCCTGCTCCTGCGTTTTTTTTACAGCTCAAAAACGCCTAGGCCATTTGCAGCTCAAAAACGTCTATGTGGGAATGATGCCATAGAATAACATGGACAGGCGTTTTTAAGCTGTAAAAAACGCTCAGAAACGTGGCTGTAAAAACACCAGTGGAAATGAGGCCTTAAGCTCACTAGGGAGGGAAACACATTTGAAGGACCTCTTCCTTGAGTGCAGACCAGAACTGAACCATTTTACGTCATCTGGATTTGTTTTGGTCACAGTAAGTCAGCATCGTTTGTGCAATCGGTTGCCTGTAGCATATTGTGGTCTGACATGCTATTTTATACAATGTGTACCAGTTCATTACATGTCATGTTGACTGATATCAGTATCAGGAGCATTATAAGTGAACTTTTTTTTGTTACTCTAGGAATTATGAAATTAACTGTACAAAGCTTTTTTGATAATTTGTATTTGTTCTGGGTGGAAAAACCTTAGTTGGGAACAGATAGAATTAAAATACAATTTTATGATATTATTGTTTTCTTTTTATTATATTTATGCTTTTGATGTCATGATGTCTGTTTTTTTTTGTTACTGCACGTTAGGTTTAATCAATAAACTCCTGCAGGATTGTTTTGGTAATTAAACAAGAGTAAAATGTAATTACTGTTCTAATGTTCAGATTGAAGAAGCTACCAGAGAAGAAATCAACCTTATTTAGCATTTCCCTTTTTTAAATAAATCCAAGCAACTAATATTGAAACACACTGTGTTACAGATTAATCCACCTGGCCTACTTATTCAAAATGTTCCTAAGATTCAAATGAACTGAAGCAGAACTGGGAATAACATTTTAATAAATGTATCCGAACAATACTACTGTAAGAAAAATATAAACAAGAAATTGGAAACCTAGTTACTGAAATTCAAGAATTTCAGCCCCGATTTCTGCTTTTTCAAACTCTTCTACATATAGAAAAAGGAAGATTAGCTATGGTAACATCTGGAGCAATATAATAAGGACATTATGTGAAAAAAAAGTTGAGATATCATCTGGCATTCCAGAGTGGGGAAGCATATAGATAAATGAAACATACATATGTTATGAAATCTTTGAAATCTGCTTCAAATGTTAAAAATTTCAAAATGTAAAGATGATGATAACTATTGTGATGCATCTTTCCTATCTTCTAAGATTTCCTGTCACTATCTCCAGTGTCACTTGTCAGGCAAGTATAAGCAGGCTATCAATTGGATAACTTGGTAATCACATGATAACTATAGGCGCTGGTAACTATAACTATACTAAAATGAATAGTTATGGTAATTCTACACATTTTCTGAGCACACACAATGAGAAAATAAAAAATATTTCACTTAAGCTGGAGGATAAATTTGAGAAAATGATTGATGATTATGTATTAAATGTTAAAACATGAGGCGAACCTATAGGAATTACATCTTCTAAAGACCAATCACATCTTATGGCTTCAGGGGTGAAAATGTGTATCAAGATGGCAAAGGAGAAAAATTATTGGGAATCCTGCCAAGAAGAATATGGACCAATTTGCGATTAACAAGACATACATAGATAATAAAAATAACTTTGAGATGATAAACGTTTCATCTTTTCAACCATCTGCAATTAAAAATACTTTACATGCAGGTCTTAATTTTTGCCTATTGATCGATTCCAACTGGTCGAGGATATGCATTTCGTTGCTTCAAATTTTAATTTAAAATGATACACAAAGAATCTGTAAATAATAGAGATCAACTACCCCTACAGGGGTTTATTTCAGATTGGAACTCATTTACTCATTAGAATTAAAATTTGGTTGAATTGAGTGAAGAAAGAGTTAACTAATGGGAAATGCAATTCGATAGAGAGGGTAAAGGGACCTCTTATTTACCCAAGTGAAAAATAAAATAAAAAATTGCACCTAACATTCCAATGCAAATGTTATTAATTGTCAATCTGTTCTTAAAGATATGGAAACAACACCCTTTGTCCATCCCATAAATAATTGACATTTTCAAGCCTTTAGGAAGTTTTAATATAATGAGAAACTTATAAAACTATCCAATTAAGGAGGTAACATTGTAAATATGGATAATGAACAATATATAGTTACGCATTATAAAATTCTTAACAACAAATATTTGTATACTATAATATCCATTCCCAAATTAGAAGATTCAAACATGGCTATAATAAAACAATGTTTTTTTAATATCATAATAATATCCAAAAAACAACCCAAGAGATTTGCATCCTTATCAAGGAAATGTTCAATCTCAGCAGAATAAGATTGGGTTGGTCACTCAGTATAATATACCAAGCTAACTTTATTAAAAAACTGTTTCAAAATACTGGCATATATTAAAAGACAAGATACTGTACTTTGTGAGGAATTATCCTAGTATTACTTTTAAATAAAATGTACCTCTTTACATGATCCCAAGGCTTTTCTGTGTAACTTTGAAGTTTGACCCATGTACCATTACCATTACCGATGGGCACCCTTTAATTTTTACCCAGTGGTCGCATACACAGAATTAAACCCTTTGTGAATTGCCAGGGAAGCAGGGTGATCTATTTCCTAAATTGGGAAAACCAAAAGGAAAATAATTTATGATCATGTCTATACCATAACAAATGGTAATCTTTGGACTCCTGTTGTCAGGCACTTTGGTGACAAACAAAGGGCCTCATGTTTGGGGCTTGAGATAAATCAACTTTGCCAAAACAATACTACAGGTAGAAGCAAAATGAATTTGTCAACTAAGGACTACTTCTTTTTTTTTTTCATTCAAAATCTTTTTTTGAAAGTTGAAAAGAAGAGACATACATGTGCGTGTAACCTATCGCAGATGCAACTGCATCAGGTCGATTCATACATCGTAAGAGATCCATTACTTATGCAAAGTAGATGCCTTTTTACCAAACGTATAATAACCGCATAGATAGTTCAACAATCTGGTTACAAAACTAGAAATAATATTCCATCAGAAAATCAATTATAAATCACTGATATCAACAGCAATACCAGTGGACAATTCGACCAATACACTTTAGTCTGGATAATAATCAGCATCCACTATTTACCATCCTTACATCAAGAAAAGAGAAGGGGAGAAAGAGGAAAGAAAGCAGAAAGAAGGAAAAAATAAAAAGGGGGGGGCCTAGCAGACCGCAAGCAGCATTCAGATCTATCTTGGTTTCCGTGATCTGCTTAATTATGCATCTAACTTCCTCCCAAAAGGCAGTAATCAGAATACAGTTCCACCAAATGTGAATCAGCATACCAGTTTCCACCTGGCATCTCCAGCAAATGTCTGGTTTCTGAGCATCCCATTTGTGGAGTCTGTCAGGAGTGTTGTACCAACGAGTCAAGAGTTTGTAACTTGTCTCTTGTAGTCTAGTGCTAATAGAACATTTATGTGCTAAAATACCAGCATACCTCCACTGTTTGTCCGATATGTCAATTTTTAGATCCTCCGACCTCCTCCTGTGCTCTTCCAGCTCCACAGTCCCGGAATGTTGCTACCAGGAATAAGCAATTTAAGTAGTCCTATCCAATGGGGTTTGGCTCTGACAGGCAGACGCCAGGTCCGCCAGTGATCTTGTGAGATTTTGAGACTCATTAAATTTGCCTAGATAGCTATGCAGCTGAAAATTGGTCCATTGTCGCAAGTGAGGGAGATTTTTTTGGCTTACATACCTTAGTATAGGTATTTCCCCCCGGCATCCGGGTAGTGAATCCCACGGGACTGGGCGTTCCTATTCGGAAAATGAGTGATTGATGTATGACAAAACCTCCCCCCCGACGCATAATGCACGTCACCAGTTTCTGAAAAAAGCCGAACGGCGGTGCACAGGCACCGTATAGCGCCAACTCGCAGTTCGGCTTTTTTCGGAAACCGGTGACGCGCATTATGTGCCGGTGGGAAGGTTTTGTCATACATTAATCACTTAGTCACCGAATAGGAACGCCCAGTCCCGTGGGATTCACTACCCGGAAGCCGGGGGGGGGGATACCTATACTAAGGTATGTAAACCAAAAAAAAAACTGGATCAAATGGGATATACTTGTTTTAGGGTGAACCCCCACTTCAAAAGAGTTGTGGCAAAAAAGAGGACCCATCATATCAAGCTTGGGCTTAAACGGCAAATAGAGAGGACGATGTCAGTGATGCACTATTTATGTCATCACACACGCATGGTGTTTTTGGCTGTCCCTGCACACCCAAAGGGATGTACTAATGGAAAATGGCAGTAGTTATAGGAAATGGCAGTAGTTAAAAAAAAGGTGGGCGCTTCTGGGAGCTTCTCCTCCACCATTGGTCCTGTATTACCTCAACCAACCCACCTTCCATTCTGGATGCTCTGCATGTCTAAAACAATAGTATGAATATCCATGTTTTCCTCTGTGTATATCCAAGAGGAATTAAATGTATGCATCTAACCAGAATTATGTAAGTTATTAACGCTACTGTGATACACTTTTGTACTGAAATGAATAACTATATGTTTGCCATAATGTTTTGTTTTGTTTTATTATGTTAGCTTTTTATTATTGTCATTATCTACCCTAGATAAGCATATAGACCATTAAACACTACATTTAAACAGATGACATTTGCACTAGTCTTGAAGAAGCGGATTTAATCCAAGAAATGCATCAACTTATATCTGTGGAATGGTGTGAAAAAAATGAATTTATGGTTGAATTGTTATGAAATATACATTGTGAATACTGGTAATTATTTTTAATGTACATATTTGCTAAGCTGTTATTGAATTAATGCATACATTTCAGATTTTCTACTGTAAAGTTTGGATATATTTAGTGGTGTAATATTATTATTATACAGGCTTATATAGCATCAACAGGTTACGCATCGCTTTACAAAATAAAAGGGAGAAAGTACAATTACAATACAATAAAATACAAGAGGGTTAAGTGGGTCCTGTTTATAAGAGCTTACAATCTAATAAGGTGGGGCAAGTGGTACAATATGTTGTAACTGTGAGTGATAAAAGATTAGGCAACTGGTGACATCGGCGAGCTGTGGAACAGGCAGTGGCTCAGGCAGCAGCGAGCTGTGTTCTCCATGCGTCTCTTATTTCTTCCAATAGGAGCGCCTGTCCTTTCAGCCAATAAGGTGATGGGTATTAGACCCGCGCTTCCTGATTGGCGGAGAGGCGGTTCAGTGTAAGAAAAGTAAATATTAATTTGCTTTTCAATTTAAGATTTTTATTTAAATAAGTATCAAAGGAATACAATTAATGCTCCCAATACAATCTTGGAGCGAATAAACAAACGAGAGGAAAAATACTGACAGAGAACAAATAGTACAATTCATCCAGAAAGATAAAATAGAATACTCCTCCTCAATCTAATATAATCAGGTGGATAGTGGTATATAACAAATAGTTAAAACATAAGAATACAATTATAATTAAATATTGCAGAAGAGAAAAAGTAGGGGGCAAAGCCCCCAGCTATCAGTCAGTATAAAACAGTTCAATCTACCCTACCAGGTAAATAGAGATTCATAGGAGAGAGGAAGCCTGAAACAGGTGTTAGACCTGAAGTACTGTTTCGACACCCCTATCGGGAACAAACTGTGCCGAAAGAGAACTTACCTCCTGGTTTCAAACCACAGTCTCCAAACTCCCGGGATATCCATACGGATGTCTTGAAGGATTAAAGATTCGTGAGCCGCATGGATAACCAAAATCAAAAAGAAAAAAACCAGGGCAAAGAAGAGCATCAAGACGGTGACGGAGACTGGGTAGAGACCAGGATCCTCTTTACAAATAATAAATCAGTGAACAGAAAATCCCCATCATTCCCATGAATTGATTGCGAAAGGATTACTTTCTCCCTCCAGAGTAATTCCATCAACAATGGCATACCAAAAAAAAGAAAAAAAAAAGGGGAAAAAGGTTAATTAGTGAACTGGTAGGATGAACATGAACATTGAGAACCTAGAGAAATAAAAGGTGGGAAAGGAAATGGAGAAAGAGAGGAAAGGAGACAGAGAAAGGGAAGAAGGAAATAGAATTGAGTTGATTGTCAACCTATCTAACCAGTGCCCATGGATGGCGTCACATTTCCAGCTGATGGGGAGATTCCCACATATCTGGCCCAGGGTTCCCACACAGCCTCAAAAAGGTCAGAAGTGTTTGAAATGGATCTAATCATTTTTCCTGGGTCATGACCCATGAAAATCTTCCTTTTGGCTGCCAGATAGGAGACTCTTGGTTGTTTCCACGCCCCTGCTAGAGTAGTTTTTGCTCCTAGAAGCATAAAATCTATCAATCTTTGTCTGTGTTTAGAAGCCTGGGATATAGTAGTCCCTAATAGCGCAGTCTGTGGGGATTTCTCCACTGGCACCCCCGTGACCTTTCTGATGAGACTAAAAATCCTATTCCAGAATCCTCTAATTCTTGGACACTCCCACCATATATGAAGCATAGTGCCCTGAGCTTGACACTCTCTAAAACACAATGGGGAGGCAGTTGGGAACATTGACGCAAGCCTGCTAGGAACCAGGTACCATCTCATCAGCACCTTGAGATTGGCTTCTATCAAGGATATATTGTTTAAAACCTTTAAAGGTTCTCATACCTATCCTATGCCACTCCTCCAGGTCCCAATTCATTCGCAGATCCCTCTCCCATGCCTCCATGTAAGCGAACTTAGAGAAAACTTCGGATAAGGCAGTATATATTATGGAAATTCCTCCTCTGTGTTCTTCCATCCGGTAACACCAGCGTTCGTAGTTGGTGAAAGCCAGCGGACCAATATTGTTATCCCAAAATGTAGAAACAAAGTTGAAAATCAGAGAGTATCGGGACTTCTCTTGGTCAGGCATACCCAATTTCTTCACACATTGCGTCAGAGAGAGGGGTCCCGTGGTTAGAAGAAAATCTCCTATTCTATAAATCCCCTTGTCCGTCCACCATTGGAATGCTTTAATGTCCATTCCTGCTGCAAATTGAGGGTTGTGGAAAATTCGGGTTAGGGGCTTAGTTTCCGAGATCAAAGAAGGAAGATGTCTCATATCATCCCAGATTTTCAGTGATTGGGACAGTGTTGGGGACATTATTGCTGGCCTAGATTTTTGGGGCATCCAAAGCAGGTTTTCCAATTTTAGACCGGGGACTGCCAACCCCTCTATGTCTAGCCATTCAGGTTTCTCACACTTAGAGTAGATGGAGGACAGTTGGGCTAATCTGGCTGCTTGATAGTATTTAAACAGGTTAGGCAGACCAAGACCCCCCCGTGTCTTGAGTCCAAATAAGACATTTTGGGCCAATCTATAGCCTTTACCTTCCCAGGTGAATTTAATAATTTTACTCTGGAATGATTTCAGTTGATCTTTTTTGATGGGAATGGGGAGAGATCTAAATAAGTAGAGCAATCTAGGTAAAAGGGTCATTTTAATCGAATTGATCCTACCCACCCAGGAGATTTTATGTCGAGCCCACAACTGAAGATCACTTTCCAATTTACGATACATGGGGGGGAAGTTGGTCTGATAAAGCCGTTCGATCCTGGAGGTCAGGTTAATACCTAAGTAGCGAATAGACGTATCCGCCCATTTAAAGTCAAAATGAGGTTTCAGGGCCTCGATTATTGAGGGACGTGTGGAAATATTTAGTGCCTGGGATTTATTTAAGTTGACCCTAAGTCCCGATATCTTTCCAAACGACCTGAGTAAGTTACAAATAATGGGGAGGGAGGTAACAGGAGAGGTGACAAAAAGGAGGAGATCATCTGAGAAAAGTGCGCATTTGTGGATTTGAGGTCCACAGGTCACCCCCTTTATGTCAGGCTCAGATCGAATGGCTATAGCCAAAGTTTCGATCGCTATGGCAAAAATTAAAGGGGAGAGGGGACATCCCTGCCTCGTACCCCTTGCGATGCTAATGAAATCTGAGAAACAACCCTGCAACTTAACCCTCGCCCTGAGGGCAGAATAAAGGGATTTTAGAAGACCCCGGAAGCTTTCACCGAAGCCCCACCGCTGCAGGACCTCAAAAAGGTACTCCCAAGACAGGGAGTCGAAGGCCTTCTGGAGATCTAACAACAGGAAGATACCCTCCTGAGGGGGGTCCCCAGACCAGCCTGACTGGAGCAACGAGAGAATGTCCACCGCTCTCCTTACCTGGTCTGGACCCTGCCTCCCTGGGATGAAACCAACCTGGTCCTTATGAATGTAAAGGCGTATGAAAAAGTTCATTCTGTTGGCCAGGATTTTGGTTAGTATCTTTAAGTCATTATTAATTAAAGAGATGGGCCTATAGTTCTCCACTAGTTCTGGATCCTTATCTGGTTTGGGTATGACCGTAATGTATGCCTCATTCAAATGTGGATGTAGGACTTCTCCCCCTCGCTTTGAATTATAAAATTTTGTGAGATGAGGACCCAATGTTTCCGCAAAAATTTTATAATAAGGAGAGGAGAAGCCGTCGGGTCCTGGTGCTGAACCCCCTTTAAGTTTTTTGATAACCTCTAGAGTTTCGTCCACCGAGATTGGGGCATCCATTAAGTCAATATGGACCTTTTGTAAAGACGGGATCTCTAGTTGATCTAAAAAAGATTTGATGTCAGAGTGTCTGGTCGTACCCGACTTTTGATAAAGGGACGAGTAAAAAAATTTCAAATTCGTGTAAAATGCGCATAGGATTGAGGGTGGTGGTCCCATCTCGTGACCTAATTTTTGGGAGTGAAAAAGCGCGGAACCTCGGGGAGAGCTTAGTTGCCAACATCGTATTCATTTTGTCTTTCTGCAGATAAAATCTTGCGTTACTCCAATTTAGGGATTTTTCAGCCCTGACTGTGAGTGATAAGTTTAATGCTAGCCTAGCAGAGTCTAGCTGTGAGGTAAGTACCTTCTTCTGGTCCTTCTTATGGTCCTTGTGTAACAGCTCAAATTCTCTTTCGAGTTTAGCTATCTTCCGCATTTTTCTCCCTTTTTCGTTTAGATGCTAATTGAATTAGTTTCCCGCGGACAACAGTTTTGTGAGCGGCCCATAAAATCTCAGCCGAGGTTCCATCAGCACTATTTAGCGTAAAATATTCTTCTATTGTTTTGTTAATTTCTGCGACTACACTAGGGTCATCAAGAAGGGTCTCATTCAATCTCCAATGCGATTTGGGGGGGCCTAAATTTTGCGTTTGTATCGAGCAGATCACTATTGAATGATCTGAGAGTGATGTGTCTTTTATGATGGCTTTATTCACCAATGGGACATGTCTAGTAGAAATGAGAATGTGATCAATCCTAGAATAGGAAAGATGTGGGTTTGAATAGTGGGTATAATCCCTTTTTGTCGGATTAAGTTCCCGCCATATATCAACTATATTTTGTTGGTAAATTAATTTCGCTATGTGCGAGCTGGCTTTGGTTGGGCGGGTAAGTCTGCTACCCATAGGCTTGGATTTGTCCAGGCTCTGATCAAAAGCTATATTTGAATCACCGGCGCATAAAATCGCTCCCTCAAGAAGGGGTTCCAAAGCAGTGAACATAGATTGAAAAAAGGTTTTCTGGCCTCTATTGGGGGCATAGTATGAGACAAATGACATTAATTGTTCATTCATCATTCCTTTAACCAGCAGAAACCTGCCTTACGGGTCTCTGTGTATTAAAAGAGGGTTAAACTTGCAAGATTTTGCAAAGAGAATCGCTACCCCTCTAGTCTTGTCCCCTCCGCATTTGCTAAGAAAAATTGAGGATATTGAGCGTGCAGAAATGTGGGGGTGAAACTAGTAGGAAAGTGAGTTTCCTGTAAAAGAATCACTGAAATCTTCTGGGAATGATAATAAAAATTGAAAGATCTTCCTCCTCTTAATAGGCGAGTTCAATCCCTGAACATTATGGGAGGCTATTTTCATAATACTAGGAGGAAGGCAGAATCAAAATGCAGCTATAATGGTGGAGTAACGAGGCGATCAACATTTCACTTACCCTGATCAATACGAGGCATGAGAGAGGGAGGTACAGACTGCAGACCCTGGGTGAGTCTGGAGAGTGACAAGTAAGGAATTGCTGGAGCTGGCTGACAATCGAAGAAAAGAGGTTAAGTATAAGAAAAACTGAAGGGCAAGACACACAAAAATGAAAACATCTTAAGAAACATCTTAAGAGATGAGACAGTATGAACCAACAAGGGTAGGAGAAAAAACGAATTCCCCTATTCTTGTCATTCAGACCACTAACGTAGCCCTTAAAATGGGCTACAGGACCACCTCCAAACAGTGAAAAATCCACCGTCCAGAAGCGGTCGGAGGCACAGGACAACCACCCCAGCCCCCATCAGCCTTCAGATTAAGCAAATGAATGTTAAAAGTCATTTAAAAAAAAAAACATGAACATACTCAATCTAATACTATAATAGTACATACAAAGGAATGATACGGATCACGGTCGGTGCAAACTCATTAGCACTTGAAGGAAAGAAAAAATTCTACACACTCCCCCCCCCAACCCCCCCCCCCAAAAAAAAGGGGGGAGGGGGGCGCGGGGGGGGGAAAGAGGGAAAGGCGGAAAAATATGACGGAAAAAAAGCCGTCAATCAAAAATAAAAAAAATAGATGCGTGGGTGAAATATAAAGACACTTGCGTCTCCAACCACAGACAGGAGACTGAAGTCAGGAATACCCGAGGGGTATTCACTCGTGAGAGGAATTAAGTTGAACAATTTCAATCCCCATATCAGGTTTTTGCAGGATCCTTGGTGCGTCTGCTTTTGGCCATCTTCCATGTGGGGGAGATAGGGCTGGTCGGAGTGAGTCGCTTGGAAGACCCTGCTTGTGAGTTTGAAGTGTCCATTGATGACTCCAATGAGATGAACCGTAGGGTACGAAGGATCCTCTCCCCCTCAGCCAGGGAGGTGAAGGTGTGAGTCTTGCCTTTGTACGTAAATTTCAGAGCAAAAGGGAATGCCCACCAATACTTGATTTCTTTCTGCGTCAGGACCACCAGCAGTGGTTTCAGTGTTCTGCGACTTCGTTGTATAGTCATGGGGGAGATGTCGGCGAATATTTGTATATCCTGGCCCTGGAAAGTGATGTGGGACTGCTGACGAGAGATTTTCATAACCTCCTCCCTCACAGAGTATTAATGCGGTTTCACAATTATGTCTCTGGGTAAACCATCCTTTCTCAAAGGGCCCAAAGATCTGTGAGCTCTATCCAGCTCTAGCTTATGTGGAGCAATAGATGGGAGTAAGCCCTTGATGAGGTCCTGAATGGCTCTTGGGACATCTGATATGGACTCAGAGAAAGGCCCCTAACCCTAAAATTGTCCCTTCTGGAACGATTCTCAAGGTCGTCTATTCTGCTAAGGGCCACATCCAATTGCTCTTGAAGAGATTGTATTTGGTCCGTGTTTTGGTTGGCTCTAGATACTGTGATGTCAAGTTTATTTTCTATTATTTCCATCCTGGAGCCTAAATTCTGAAAATCCAAACGAATGTCATTTGTAATTTTCATTGCTGTTTGTGCAAGACCCCTTTCAAGCAATTCAGAAAACTTCTGAAAAAGCTCCCCTGCGGTCTGAGGGACCATAAGATCAGTGTAACCTGAGGGGAAAATGGCATGTGTATGGTGAGCAGGTGAAGAGGTCTGAGGTGAAACTGAGCAGTTATTGGGGCAATGTAGCAACAAGTTGAGATTCTGAAGCGGATAGTGTTCCTGACACAGAGCCTGAGGTATCCTGGCGAGGTGTTGTGAGGGAGAGTGCAGTGTGTGGACTAGAGACAGTGTGAGACAGAACTTGCCTCACCATAGTGTCTCCTTCAGTATAAGACGCCAGCGGCTGAGGCGCGGCCGCCATCTTGGATTCGGCCTGGGCCTCCAGCGCTGTGAATGTCGGTTCCAGACCCCTTCGAACCACACTGCTGTACATCAGGGTGATCACCGGGTCTTCCCCTGTCGAATTCTCCCAAAACGGGATACTGCACCGCCGTGAATCCGGTGCTATGGCCGATGGATGGCTGTGGTGGAGCGGAGCTCCCGGCTTAAGCGGCCATCTTGGACGCCTCCGCGCATGCGCCTCCCTGTAATTTGCTTTTCTAACACACCTGGGTGGATTCCGGGCGCAATGCTCTTCTCTCCAAGTCCACCTAATTTTAAAGCCTATTAGAGCCTATGGCTCTGATCTGGTGCTTAAAAAAAAAACACCCCCATCACTATAATTCAGGCGCACAACATCCTAAAATGGGCCAGATGCCTGAATAGGGGGGTGGGCGTGGCAGCCATGGATAGATTCCGGTCTTAAATAAACTCAGATGGGTGCTACATGTATATTGGGGTACCTAGGTAGTCAGCTGGACAGGGCAGATGGTTTTTAAATGGTTTTGAGTATAATAAAGGTATTTTGGACAAGTAGATGTACAGTTGCATAACTGTTTCTTTTTGACAGCAATATGTATTTAATTGTATAATACATTCAGATCTATGTCAGTCCCCATAATTAGGGGATAGTTGGAAATTAATATGTGATATGTGTATTTAGTAAGTTACCCAGGAAGGCTCTGGATCTCTGTTGCCGCGTACACACGGTCGTTTTTTGTGATGAAATAAAACGGCATATTAAAAAACGTCATTTAAAATGATTGTGTGTGGGCAAAACGTCGTTTTATGTCTTCTGAAATACGAAAAAAAAAAAAATTCGAACATTCTTCAATTTTTTATGTCGTTTTTCAGAATGTCGTTTTTTGTGTCATAAAAAATGATCGTGTGTGGGCAAAATGACGTTTAAAACAATGGGGCAGATTCACAGAGAAATGGATTATCGTAGCGTATCAGAAATACACTACGCCGCCGTTTTTTACCTTGCTCTACGTGGAATTCAGGTAGATTTTCTACGGTAAACGACGGCGGCGTAGTGTATTTCTCCCGTCGCAATCCATCTGCGCGAGTAGGGGGCGTGAAACATTTAAATTAGGCGCGTTCCCGCGGCGATCGATCTGCGCATGCTCCGTTCGCAAATTTCCCGCCGTGCATTGCGCGAAATCACGTCGTGACGTCATTCGTTGTTTATGTAGCGTACTTTACGGGCGATCCACGTCCCGATGAGTTACGTAAACAAAATAAAATTTTAAATAAATTCGAAGCGGGAACGACGGCCATACTTAACATGGGCTACGTAAAGTTAGAGCACCAAAAAGCTGCTCTAACATTACGTATAAAAAAATAGACGAAAACGATTGCGACGCCCGCTCGTATGTTCGTGAATCCCCGTAAAAACACATTTGCATATCCCGACGCACCAAAACGACGCGAACTCCTCCCAGCGGCCGCAAATAGATGGCAGCGTAGATCCGAAGGCTTACGAAGACGTAAGCCTCTCGGATCGAAGCCCGAAGCCGGCGTATCATGGTTTGAGGATTCAAACTAGTGATACGCTGCGCGGAATTTGAAATTACTCCTGTCTAACCCCAGTTAGACAGACGTAATTGTTTTGTGAATCTGCCCCAATGTTTTTATACCCGCGCATGTTCAGAAGCAAGTTATGAGACAGGAAGCTTCAATGGAACAGAGTGCCGTCGAACGTGGTGTACATAACCGCTCTTTGCAAGAGCATTTTCAGAAAACTATGGTGTGTAGGCAACGTCGTTTTTTAAAATGAAGTTTGAAAAATTTCGTTTTGTTTCGTGAGATAAAACAACGTTTTTTTACATCACAAAAAGTGATCGTGTGTACGCGGCATGTGAATCATGTACTTTAGTAGCTTTTTTTTTACATTTTGGGACTATTATTCACCTTAGAAATACAGCCCTATACACTGATATGAACAAGCAGTTGAGTACCAAGTTTTTTAATGTTACTTCCTTAGTGAATACACAGCTATCTACACTCGTCAATCACCCAACTAATATATCTGCTTTGCCATGCTGCCAACAGATACAATATGCTAGAAAGTCTCAAAGAATGGATGCTATAGAAGGATACTAAAGTCTGTGAAAAAAAGCAATTGACACAGAGACCTGCCAACAATACGATGGAGTGAGATAAGATTACATGCAGCGTATTCACTCTGTGTTTGGCTCTCAATTAAAGCCAAGAAATCAAAGAAAGCGGAAAAAATCAGGCTACAACTACTGTGCCATGGCATATCAGAGCAGAGTTTCCTATCTCCTGTAATTTCATTTATTTTATTGTATAGTGAGAGCAAAGAGAAAACATTGCAGCTGTAGTTGGAAAAGTGAGATTTAATACTAAACTTCAGGCAGTTATGAAATAAAATATGCAGTTTAATCAATGAATACACAAGTAAGGGGTTAAATAATGAAATGTGTTTGTTTTGCAATAAAAGTGCCTAATTTTGTCCTGATATCTGCCTCTTGCACTCCCCTGTAGTATTCAGGCTGAGAGAAGGAAGTTACTCAAGCCGTGTACACACGACCATTTTTAATGTCCTAGTTTTTCTCTACATGATTCTTGTCAAGCCTGCCTTTCATAATCGTCTCTCACCAAACGATCGTGAAAAAAAAATGCTCAAGCAAAGAGCGGTGATGTACAGCACGTACGACGGGACTATAAATGGGAAGTTCCATTCGGATGGCGCCACCCTTTTGGACTGCTTTTGCTGATTTTGTGTAAGTAAAAGTTTGGTGAGAGACGATTCACACATTTCAGCCTTCGTGCTTTTCAGTCTGTTACAGCGTGATGAATGTGCTATCTCCATTAAAAGGCTAGTTTTACCAGAACGAGCGCTCCCGTCTCATAACTTGCTTCTGAGCATTTCCCGTCATTAAAACCTACACACGACCGCTTTTCATGACGTTAAAAACGACGACGTGAAAAACAACGAGAACATTTAGAGCATATTCTAATTTTTAATGCTCATTTTTCACGTCGAGAAAAATGCTCTGGAGCCTACACACGGTCGTGTTTAATGACCATTTTAAAAAAAATGCATTTTTCTCGTCATGAAAAAACGATTGTGTTTAGGTGGCATTAGAGACAGTCAGGGTTTTTCACATTGCAAATATTCGGACAGGAGAAGAGAGGAGAGTGAGCAGAGGAATGACCTTATGAGTGTGCTGCTGCTCCGTTGTTCTTCAAGTCCAGACTCGGCTTTATTCTGCTGTATTTCCGTGGAAATTGAAAAATATATATATATATATTTTTAAATATTCATTCTTTATTTCTTTTCATATCATACAAATTTTTCAATTGTTCATTTAAAAAGCGAGAGAAAACTGTTAATTATAAATATAAACACATCATTTAAGCATTGATATACATTGTCATATCATAAGTCTTGACTTATCATATCAGAAGGTGAGTAATCTCTTAGTTAAGGGGGGGACACCCAATCTGCTAGTTCTATTTGATATTATTGGTTTTACTACTTGGCCACTCTCCGTTTAGCCCTTTCCAGCCAACATTCCTATCTCCTCAGGGGATGCACCCTTTTTTCTCCATGGTTTCCACATGTCCTCGAAGTCTCTAAGTTTTCCCCTTTTTATATAGACTGCTCTTTCTTTACAGATGGACTCATTGATTGCCCCAATCCATTCACTTACTGCCGGTGGTGATGTTGCCTGCCACCTCATAGCTATTACTTTTCTAGCTTGGTATAAGCATCTTAATATTACGACTGTGGTATTTCTTTTCTCCTTCCGTTCCTGCCTGTAACCCAGTATACACAGTGTGGCCTCCATCTCCAGTGAGATTCCAAATACATCTCTCAGGGTGTCAAGCACACCCTTCCAGTACCGAACCAGCTTTGGGCAGCGCCACACCATGTGTACTAGGTCTCCCTGCCCCTGGCATCTAGGACACTTATCATCTGGTCTTTTGCCGAATTTAAATAGTCTCTTAGGCGTATAATAAGCTCTATTTATCAGCATCAGGTGGAAAAATATTTAGGCCCAGATTCACATACATTGGCGCATATTTATGCCGCCGTAGCGTATCTAATATACGTAACAACGACGCAGTGCAGAGAGGCAAGCACAGTATTCACAAAGCACTTGCTCCCAAATCTACCGCTGGTTTTGAAAGCGTAAGTCGTCGTAAGTGGAAGTGGGCATGAGCAATGCAAATGAGGCATGACCCCATGCAAATGATGGGCCGAGTGCCAGACAAGTACTTAAAATGAACGGTGCATGCGCCGTCCTGTGGACGTATCCCAGTGTGCATGCTCACAATCACGCCGAAACAACTGGCTAAGATACGTCGAATCACTGCCTACGGTGTAAACGTAACCTACGCCCAGCCCTATTCACGTACTACGTAAACGACGTAAAAAACGACGGCATTCGTTCCCTGGTCCATACCTTTGCATGAGTTGCGCCTCCAATATGGGGAATAACTTTACGCCGGACGTACGACTTACGCAAGCCGCATATATTATGCGCCGGGCGCAAGTACGTTTGTGAATCGGTGTATCTCCCTCATTTGCATATTTGCATCAAAAATCAATGAGTGCGACACATGCGTCCAGCGTAAATATGCGCCCACTATACGCCGGCGTAGGAAAGTTACGTCGGGTGGCTGAAGCCTATTTTTCGACGTTTCTAGCTTTGTGAGTCGGCACATAGATACGACTGCTCACATTTGTACTTACGTCTGCGTATCTGGAGATACGTCGGCATAAGTGCTTTGTGAATCCGGGCCATAGTTTGGTAGGCCTAAAAATATCAGGCCTTTGTGCCGTTCCTTACCGTGACAGCACTTGCACGTGACAACAGGACATGGTGAGGATCCTGCAGATGGATAGTCAATAGTGTGTTTTTGTGACCTCCCAAAGAGGACCAAATGCGTAATTTAACTGCAGCTTGCTATAAGTATTTCTGGTATTTATCTTAGCTTTGTCATACATTTGGGGGATTGGCAAAGGGAGGTGGGCAGGCGCGTCGTTAGGCCCTGGCTAAGGAGGCTGGAGCCCCGAATATGCCGCCTGAAAAGCCCCGAGTCTCGGGCATGGAGTTTTTAATTATTAGCCCCGAGTGTCCGCCGAGCAGATCTCGCCCGCCATGTTTTTTTTTCTCTCTCACAGTCTCACTTGACTCCGGGCTCCGGCGCCCTGTGATTGGGAGTATGCGGGTCATGTGCGGCGTGGGGCTGGCCTGTCTGTGCTCGTCTTGAAGTCCCGCCTCCGCACATGACCCACATGGCCCAATCACAGTGCGGCGGGGAAATACAGAATGCGATGGCGGGAGATGCCAAGGCTGCCTGCGATCTTCTTCCCCTCTGCTCTGTGTTCCTCAGCAGCGGCGGCGGCTTGTCTAGCGGAGGGGCAGGGTGACTCGGCAGAGAAAGATCATCATGGAGGTGCAGACTGCAGAGGGCTGCAGGTGGATGTCGCTGGCGGGAAGTCGGGACAGAGACACAGGTAAGGAGGACGGAATTGCACCGAGGTGTGGGGGGGGGTCAGTGTAGGTGGCCGGGGGTCAGTGTAGGTGTGGGGGGGTCAGTGTAGGTGTGGGGGGGTCAGTGTAGGTGGCCGGGGGTCAGTGTAGGTGTCAGCCAGGGGGGGGGGGGGGGGTGAGGGGGGTCAAAGAAAAACTAATGCAGAATCCAAACAGAAGATAACGTAGTCTGTGAAGAGTTAATTCCAAAAGCAAATCTGTGAAGGGTTAACTCCCCAAAAAAGACACATTGCTTGCCAAGAAAGTGAAGATAAAGTTTGGTGAATAATAAGTCCCAAAATTCTGTGGCAATACCCTGGTTTATTTTGGGACTTATTATTCACCAAACTTTATCTTCACTTTCTTGGCAAGCAATGTGTCTTTTTTGGGGAGTTAACCCTTCACAGATTTGCTTTTGGAATTAACTCTTCACAGACTATATTATGTTCTTTTTGGACTCTGCATTAGTTTTCTTTTAATACATTTTTCACATATAATTTGTTTACACTTCAAGGTATAACATGTATGTCACACATGGTTTTAACCACATAGCAAAACATGGAAAACCATATGTGACATAAATGTTATACCTTGAAGTGTAAACAAATTATATGTGAAAAATGTATTAAAAGAAAAACTAATGCAGAGTCCAAAAAGAACATTATACAGTCTGTGAAGAGTTAATTCCAAAAGCAAATCTGTGAAGGGTTAACTCCCCAAAAAGACACAATCCTTTTTTACAACCCGAAAAAACGACATTGTTTAAAATGTAACATGTTCGGAAAAAAAAAAATCAGAACCAAAAAATGATGTGAAGCCCACTCACGATCATTTTAAATGACATTTTTTTTAAAACGTTGTTTACTTCAATAATATTGTATGTATGTCAGGTAGGTGTATGTATGTCAGGTAGGTGTATGTATGTCAGTGTATGTCAGGTAGTCAGTGTATGTATGTCAGGTAGTCAGTGTATGTATGTCAGGTAGTCAGTGTAATGGTCACTGTGTCAGGTAGGTGAGTTTAGTGTTCAAAATTGATGGGCAATGGTAAGCCAGGCAGCAACCAGCAAGTTAGCTCCCCTCCCCCCCCGCCAAGCCCAAAAAAACCACGCCATGACCATCCCGGGTTCCAAAACCGTGCCGCAGCACATGGTGACCTCCATCAGGGCTACTATAATCCATCCCGCCCGTTTTGTGGCTTCTTCTCTATACATAGAGATCACGCCTTTGCGGATGCCCTCTCCTGAGATTTTCCCCTCATTTGTCCCAGGTATGCCTTCTCTCCCGTTCCACATAATTGCGCGCCTGGACTTCATTGTACATAAACTTCTTTAAAGATCAAATGTATTTTTCCTTATGCACTTTATTAGAGGCTAGTCATAAGTTACATCTTGTAATATGTAATATTTTGTCTATCACCCTGATATGTTAGCTTATTGTACTTTTTTGTATTTACATAGAGAATATATTCAATCGTGGGTTCCCGACGAAGCCCTCTTTTGGGCGAAACTAGTCGAACCCGAAACACGTTTGGACTTCAGAAGACGGTTTGCAGTTTTTCTGCAGTTTTAACACTCTCTCTTCTAATATGAATGTTTTTTAAAAATTTTGTATAATGTTTATGTATTTTGTGTATGAATAAATCTTTGTTATTTTTTCAAAAACATTGAATGTGTCTAAGATCCAATATATTTAGAGACTTGATCAGACTCATAGATATGTTTATCACCCATCTCCGATGCACTGTTAAGAATCCTTAACCCCTATCCCATTCTTTTATGGGTAATCTTTCTAATTCATAACTTTTGAAGGATTCAGGTGCACACGGATTTATTTAATTTGTACGATATTTGCTGTCTGCCCTAGAACAAACTTTCTATACTAACAGATTTACGAAGTCATCAAAAGAATAAGCTTGCCAAACTGCAAAATACCACGTTTGATTAGACACATCCATTACTTACAGAACTTTATCAGAATACAGTAAAACATTGGATTGCGAGCAAAATTCGTTCCGGAAGCATGCTTGTAATCCAAAGCACTTATATATCAAAGCTAGTTTCCCCATAAGAAATAATGGAAACTCAAACGATTCGTTCCACAACCATTTATTCATAGTTCCTTCAGTTTATAGTCCATATAAAAAGATTATAGCAATATGATAGGTTGCGTAACCATAAAATATCCATCCACAAATTGAAGCCTCCACAAGGGGATTGGAAGCAAAATCCAGCAGGAGCTCCAGAGTATAAAAGAGAAGAGAGAGCGCCTCCAAGTGTAGCAATATAGTTACATTTAATGAAGGTACAACATTTAGCAACTCATAATGGTTGACGAATAAAACAGGCACATCTAATTATGCAGGCATCTGAGGTTACGCTGTTTGCAATCCTGACCGGGAAGACTACCCTGCAGTAGAGTGTTCTGAAAGGCTTGAAGCGCGCTCGTGGAGCACAGTGTGGAAGGGACGACGTCAATGGCGGTGAGGAGGATGGTCTATGTGGACATCTTTACCCCGGATGCCTGCATACTTAGATGTGCCTGTTTTAATCGTCAACCATGTGAGTTTCTAAATGTTGTACTTTAACCACTTAAACCCCAGGCCTGTTTCTCACACTCCGTGTTTACACGTTAAAAACATTTTTTTTTGCTAGAAAATTACTTAAAACCCCCAAACAGAATA
This sequence comes from Rana kukunoris, assembly GCA_029574335.1. Taxonomy (NCBI): domain Eukaryota; kingdom Metazoa; phylum Chordata; class Amphibia; order Anura; family Ranidae; genus Rana; species Rana kukunoris. The sequence goes on along the minus strand of CM056050.1, from coordinate 41,687,069 downwards.
AAATGGCGGTCATTGCAATACTTTTTGTCTCACCATATTTGCGCAGCAGTCTTACAAGCCCTTTAAAAAAAAAAAAAAAACTTTAAAAAAAAAAAAAACACTTTTTTATAAAAAAAAAAGACAACATTAACGTTAGCCCAATTTTTTTGTTGTGTGAGGCCGCGTACACACGTCCGAGAACCTCGTCGGGCTAAACTCATCGTTACGCCCGACGAGGTTCCTGATGAGCGGCTTCGGAAAGCTTGTCGAGCCAAATTTCCTCATTGAACAACGAGGAAAAAGAGAGCATGCTCTCTATTTTGGCTCGACGAGCTTCCCGACGGGACGCTCGTCGGGAAGTGTACACACGACCGAGAACCTCGGCAGAATATGTCTCCCAGCAAACTTCTCTCGCTGGATTCTGCCGAGAAGTTTGGTCGTGTGTACGGGGCCTCAAAGATGAAGTTATGCCGAGTAAATAGATACCCAACATGTTACGCTTTAAAATAGCGCACACTCATGGAATGGCACCAAACGTCAGTACTTAAAAATCTCCATAGATGTCGCTTTTTTTTTTTTTATACAAGTTACAATTTTAGAGTTACAGAGAAGGTCTAGTGCTAGAATTGTTGCATGCGGCGATACGTCACATGTGTGGTTTGAACAGCGTTTACATATGTGGGCGGGACTTGCGTGTGTGTTCGCTTCTGAGCGCGAGCTACCGAGGATAGGGGCATTTACATTTTTTTTATTTATTTATTTATTTTACTCAATTTCATTTATTTTTACATTTTTTTGACTTTTTTTTTTGGATCACTTTTATTCCTATTACAAGGAATGTAAACATCCCTTGTAATAGGAATGGTTTGTGACAGGCAGTGGCGTAACCAGAGTTATGGGCGCCCAGGGCAGAATTTTTTTTTCACAGATCCCCCATCACAGACTGACCCCCCCACAATCACAGATCCCCCATCACAGACTGACCCCCTAAATAACAGACCTCTCATCACAGATGGATCCCCCAATCACAGATAGACCCCCCACAATCACAGACCCCCTATTTAACAGACCTCAGACAGTAACCCCCACCATAGTGCAGACCTCAGACAGTAACCCCAGTAGTGCAGACCTCAGACAGTAACCCCACAATAGTGCAGACCTCAGACAGTAACCCCCACAATAGTGCAGACCTCAGACAGTAACCCCACAATAGTGCAGACCTCAGAGACAGTAACCCCTATAATAGTGCAGACCTCAGACAGTATACCCCAGCATAGTGCAGACCTCAGACAGTAACCCCCATAATATTGCAGACCTCAGACAGTAACCCCCATAATAGTGCAGACCTCAGACAGTAACCCCATATCTATAGTGCAGACCTCAGACAGTAACCCCATAATAGTGCAGACCTCAGACAGTAACCCCCATAATAGTGCAGACCTCAGACAGTAACCCCATAATAGTGCAGACCTCAGACAGTAACCCCCATAATAGTGCAGACCTCAGACAGTAACCCCATAATAGTGCAGACCTCAGACAGTAACCCCCAGTAGTGCAGACCTCAGACAGTAACCCCCATAATAGTGCAGACCTCAGACAGTAACCCCCATAATAGTGCAGACCTCAGACAGTAACCCAGTACCAGTAGTGCAGACCTCAGACAGTAACCTCCATAATAGTGCAGACCTCAGACAGTAACCCCCAGTAGTGCAGACCTCAGACAGTAACCCCCAATAGTGCAGATCTCAGACATTAACCCCCAGTAGTGCAGACCTCAGACATTAACCCCCAGTAGTGCAGACCTCAGACAATAACCCCCAGTAGTGCAGACCTCAGACAGTAACCCCCACAATAGTGCAGACCTAACAGTAAACCCCACAATAGTGCAGACCTCAGACAGTAACCCCCACAATAGTGCAGACCTCAGACAGTAACCCCAGAGTGCAGACCTAACCAGTAACCCCACAATAGTGCAGACCTCAGACAGTAACCCCCAGTAGTGCAGACCTCAGACAGTAACCCCCACAATAGTGCAGACCTCAGACAGTAACCCCCAGTAGTGCACCTCAGACAGTAACCCCCAGTAGTGCAGACCTCAGACAGTAACCCCCACAATAGTGCAGACCTCAGACAGTAACCCCCACAATAGTGCAGACCTCAGACAGTAACCCCCACAATAGTGCAGACCTCACACAGTAACCCCCACAATAGTGCAGACCTCAGACAGTAACCCCCACAATAGTGCAGACCTCAGACAGTAACCCCCAGTAGTGCAGACCTCAGACAGTAACCCCCAGTAGTGCAGACCTCAGACAGTAACCCCCACAATAGTGCAGACCTCAGACAGTAACCCCCACAATAGTGCAGACCTCAGACAGTAACCCCACAATAGTGCAGACCTCAGACAGTAACCCCCACAATAGTGCAGACCTCAGACAGTAACCCCCACAATAGTGCAGACCTCAGACAGTAACCCCCACAATAGTGCAGACCTCAGACAGTAACCCCCACAATAGTGCAGACCTCAGACAGTAACCCCCACAATAGTGCAGACCTCAGACAGTAACCCCTATAATAGTGCAGACCTCAGACAGTAACCCCCATAATAGTGCAGACCTCAGACAGTAACCCCCATAATAGTGCAGACCTCAGACAGTAACCCCCATAATAGTGCAGACCTCAGACCTCAGACAGTAACCCCATAATAGTGCAGACCTAACAGTAAACCCCATAATAGTGCAGACCTCAGACAGTAACCCCCATAATAGTGCAGACCTCAGACAGTAACCCCCATAATAGTGCAGACCTCAGACAGTAACCCCCATAATAGTGCAGACCTCAGACAGTAACCCCCATAATAGTGCAGACCTCAGACAGTAACCCCCATAATAGTGCAGACCTCAGACAGTAACCCCCAGTAGTGCAGACCTCAGAGAGTAACCTCCTCCATAATAGTGCAGACCTCAGACATTAACCCCAATAGTGCAGACCTCAGACAGTAACCCCCAGTAGTGCAGACCTCAGTAACCCGACAGTAACCCCCAGTAGTGCAGACCTCAGACAGTAACCCCCCATAATAGTGCAGACCTCAGACAGTAACCCCCATAATAGTGCAGACCTCAGACAGTAACCCCCATAATAGTGCAGACCTCAGACAGTAACCCCCATAATAGTGCAGACCTCAGACAGTAACCCCCATAATAGTGCAGACCTCAGACAGTAACCCCCATAATAGTGCAGACCTCAGACAGTAACCCCCATAATAGTGCAGACCTCAGACAGTAGTGCAGACCTCAGAGTGCAGACCTCAGACAGTAACCCCCATAATAGTGCAGACCTCAGACAGTAACCCCATAATAGTGCAGACCTCAGACAGTAACCCCCATAATAGTGCAGACCTCAGACAGTAACCCCCATAATAGTGCAGACCTCAGACAGTAACCCCCATAATAGTGCAGACCTCAGACAGTAACCCCATAATAATAGTGCAGACCTCAGACAGTAACCCCCCATAATAGTGCAGACCTCAGACAGTAACCCCCATAATAGTGCAGACCTCAGACAGTAACCCCCATAATAGTGCAGACCTCAGACAGTAACCCCCATAATAGTGCAGACCTCAGACAGTAACCCCCATAATAGTGCAGACCTCAGACATTAACCCCCAATAGTGCAGACCTCAGACAGTAACCCCCAGTACTGCAGACCTCAGACAGTAACCCCCAATAGTGCAGACCTCAGACATTAACCCCCAATAGTGCAGACCTCAGACATTAACCCCCAGTAGTGCAGACCTCAGACAGTAACCCACAATAGTGCAGACCTCAGACATTAACCCCCAATAGTGCAGACCTCAGACATTAACCCCCATAATAGTGCAGACCTCAGACATTAACCCCCATAATAGTGCAGACCTCAGACAGTAACCCCCATAATAGTGCAGACCTCAGACAGTAACCCCCATAATAGTGCAGACCTCAGACAGTAACCCCCATAATAGTGCAGACCTCAGACAGTAACCCCCAGTAGTGCAGACCTCAGAGAGTAACCTCCAGTAGTGCAGACCTCAGAGATTAACCTCCAATAATAGTGCAGACCTCAGACAGTAACCCCAATAGTGCAGACCTCAGACAGTAACCCCCAGTAGTGCAGACCTCAGACAGTAACCCCCATAATAGTGCAGACCTCAGACAGTAACCCCCATAATAGTGCAGACCTCAGACAGTAACCCCCATAATAGTGCAGACCTCAGACAGTAACCCCCATAATAGTGCAGACCTCAGACAGTAACCCCCATAATAGTGCAGACCTCAGACAGTAACCCCCATAATAGTGCAGACCTCAGACAGTAACCCCCATAAGTGCAGACCCAGACAGTAACCCCCAGTAGTGCAGACCTCAGACAGTAACCCCCATAATAGTGCAGACCTCAGACAGTAACCCCCATAATAGTGCAGACCTCAGACAGTAACCCCATAATAGTGCAGACCTCAGACAGTAACCCCCATAATGCAGACCTCAGCAGTAACCCCCATAATAGTCAGACCTCAGACAGTAACCCCCATAATAGTGCAGACCTCAGACATAAGTAACCCCCATAATAGTGCAGACCTCAGACAGTAACCCCATAATACCCCCATAATAGACCTGCAGACCTCAGTAACAGTAACCCCATAATAGTGCAGACCTCAGACAGTAACCCCCATAATAGTGCAGACCTCAGACAGTAACCCCCATAATAGTGCAGACCTCAGACAGACATTAACCCCCAATAGTGCAGACCTCAGACAGTAACCCCAGTACCCCCATAATAGTGCAGACCAGACAGACATTAACCCCCAATAGTGCAGACCTCAGACAGACATTAACCCCCAATAGTACTGCAGACCTCAGACAGTAACCCCCATTAACCCCCATAGTGCAGACCTCAGACAGTAACCCACAATATGCAGACCTAACATTAACCCCAATAGTGCAGACCTCAGACATTAACCCCCAGAGTGCAGACCTCAGACAGTAACCCCCACCCAGTGCAATAGTGCAGACCAGACAGACATTAACCCCAATAGTGCAGACCTCAGACATTAACCCCAATATGCAGACCTCAGACATTATCCCCCAGTAGTGCAGACCTCAGACATTAACCCCCAGTAGTGCAGACCTCAGACAGTAACCCCAATAGTGCAGACCTCAGACATTAACCCCCAATAGTGCAGACCTCAGACATTAACCCCAGTAGTGCAGACCTCAGACAGTAACCCCCAATAGTGCAGACCTCAGACATTAACCCCCAGTAGTGCAGACCTCAGACATTAACCCCAGTAGTGCAGACCTCAGACAATAACCCCCAGTAGTGCAGACCTCAGACAATAACCCCCAGTAGTGCAGACCTCAGACAATAACCCCCAGTAGTGCAGACCTCAGACAGTAACCCCCAGTAGTTCAGACCTCAGACAGCGGCGTGTGTGGTTTCCCTCAAGCGCGGGCTCCTCCTCCTCTGTGGGTGTGAACAGAGAGGCGGGCCGCCGCCGGGTGTACCAAGATGGCCGCCGCTCCGGAGCTAGGCCGAAGCCGGGGACTTTCCTAGGCCGAGGCTCCGGAGCGCTCCGCGGAGCCGGTGGATGGATTCGCCCCCCCCCCATTTTTCGCCCGGTGCGACAGCCCCCCCTGCCCCCCCCCCGCTACGCCAGTGGTGACAGGTACTCTTTATGGAGAGATGCGGGGTCAATAAGACCCCCACATCTCTCCTCCAGGCTGGAAAGCATTAGATCGTGAAAAAAAATTCACAGATCTAATGCTTTAAGTTGCGGCTGTGTTTACATTCCAGGTCCCGGACATGATGTCATAAAATCGCGCCCAGGCCTCCGACGATCATAGAGATGACTGGTGACCATCTGGTCACCAGTCTACTCTATGGTTTCCATCCGACGCCGGCGGATCGTTTCTCCGGGTCTCCGATGGCAAAGGAGAGCCCGGAGAAGCACCGGATGGCGGCGGGATGGTGGGGCGTCCCCTCCCGCCGCCTATAAGAACTATCAAGCGGCGTAACCGCTGCTATGATCGTTCTTATGGTGCACAGAATCGCCGGCTGAAGAGATGGATATCTGAATGATGCCTGTGGCTGCACCCAAAATTCAGATATCCCCACTGAAACCCAGGACGTCATTTCACTAGGGGCCAGCAGGGCTCAAAATTTCAAGTCCTGAGCTACTAGCCAGGCCTCAAGAGTTACTCACCACCAGTTGCCCCACCTAATTCATACACTGCCCTGCGCCTAATTGCACCCGTAAACACGCCTATTTAGATTATCTCATGGAATGACACCGTTAAATGTTTTATGCAGAATAAAGTTACACAATTAAATATTACCAACAACTTTAACAAAATGGGACAGGGCACTGGGGGCAGACCAGAGGGACAGGGCACTGGGGGCAGACCAGAGGGACGGGGCACTAGAACTGTGTCTCTTCCCCATTCTCTTGCTGTCTCCTCTGCAACTCCCATCTACCCTCTCTCTCTCTCTCCCCCTCTTATCATCAGGAGCGTGATGTGTGTGCGGCTCCACGATTGCATGTCCCAACTTCCCCCTTTTATTCAGGCTGGCAGTGAGGAGAGGAGCTGCAGCACAGCCGGAGGGAGTACAATCCAGCGCTGAGATCCACACAACTGCACAGCCATTGACACCATAGCACAGCGCACACTGACACTGCACAGCACACATTGAGACCAGTCTGTTCACAGTGCTCAGGCTGAACTGTTGGACACTTACACAAGAGCACAAGGAGAATAAAACTGCACAAACTGGAAGGCTGCCGCTCTCATGTCGGGGCAACTTTCAGCGTAGTGGTAATTTTCGCAATCCTCCATCTCACTCATTACTTCCTGCTCCCTGCTCTCTGCTCTCCAGCTACATTGGTCGGGGAGAGGGGGGCAGGCTCAGAGAGGTCATACTGTTAGGTCCCATGGCTTAATGAGAATTGTAAGGAGAGCACCCGTGTACTGCTCTGCCTGTGCGCGGCTCACCAGACTACTTTTCCCGAGCATGCACCTTTCCTCTTTGGCTGCCAATCTCATCAGGGCTCTAAGTGTAGGCACAGATTGGAGGGAGATTGACCATGCAGCCCTGTCATCACTCGCCCCCCGCTTAAATCCACTCGCCAAATGCTAGTAGGCGAGTGGAAATTTTGAGGGTTGGGCCAGTATTGAAGTGGTTAAACCGATACAAGATTAATTTAGGGGGGCAGCAAATGGTCCGCCAGGTATTTTCTGATGTCCTTGGAGAAATGTTTGAAAAAGTGGGTGCAAATGGAAAGTCTTTGTTTTAGGAGTTTTAAATGACCCAAGACTGAAAACCGTTCTGGTGGAAGCAGCAGGCTGATCCTCTTGTTTTAGAGTGGTGCTCAGGCCGCACTTTTGCATTAATTAATAGCATAAAATTATAATTACATTCCGGTGTATATATACCATAGTTTGTAGACTCTCTACCTTTCACACAAACCAATCAGTATACACTTATTGTTTTTTTTATTTTTTTTTATTAGGTGTATGACAGAATATATTTTGGGCAAAATTTATGGAATAATTTGATTAAAAATAATAAAATAAATTGGGATACTTTTTGTAGCTGAAATCAAGATGGATATGTATTTTTCCTTTTTCGTTTCAAACTTATCGATCTTTTTTCATTTTGCATCGCAAAAAAATAAAACGCACCGTGGTGATCAAAAGCAAGCTCTATTTGTGTGAAAAAATTAAATACATTTTGTTTGGGTACAGCGTTGCATGACCACACAATTAGCAGTTAAAGTAACGCAGTGATAAATAACAAAATAAATAAAGTACCTGGTCATGAAGGGTGGGGGGGGGGGTCAAACCTTCTGCATACCAAGTAGCGAATATTGGAGTATAATATGATTCCAGGCTGCAACCATTGGCACCGTCGGAAGGTGTGCTACATGGGTCCCCAGAACTGTTAGTAAAACGTTATTTGGGGGCCCCTATAGCAGTAGGCATAACGTTCCCTCTCCACCATTTTCTCCCTTCTCCTGTGTCCAGAACTGGATGAGCACTTAACAGTCCGAGTGGATGATGGCAGAGCTCAAGCCCGCAAGGTTAACCCCTTTATGGCAAAACTGGTGAAAATTAGAATATAGGTTCTCAAAGACCTTAATGAATTGTCCTTCAGTATTTGGCCTGCCCAGTCCACTCACTGAATGTGTAGAGACATAGTAAGTGCTGAGGAAGTTCCAATGGTTTAAGACCTGAAATGTGCCCTGCAGCTACCTATTTCCAGAACAGAGTTTGAAAAGTGCCCCACGTAAAACTAATGACTCAATGACTATCCCCAAACTTCCAGTCCACCGGGGTCCTGATGTGGTACACCAACAAAAGGCAGACTGAAGGCGACACTGACAGAAAGCTGCAATTGAAGAGACAACATTCCAGCAGCAAAGTAGAGAAGAAAAAATTCTAGCAAGAAATAAATAAAAAAATGTTGCTTTAATACTGCACTGATATAGAAAAGATGTCCAACTCCCTAGAGCAGGGCTCAAAGTTTCAAGTCCTGAGCTACTAGCCAGGCCTCAAGGCGTACTCGCCACCAGTTGCCCTGCCCAACCCCTACCATGTCCCGCCCCCTAATCCTGCCCTCATAAAATGACACTTAAATCTTTTATGCAGAAGTTATAAAAATAAATAATAACAACAACTTTATTGCTCAAAAATGCACCCTGCCCATGTCTACCAATGCAGCCACGTGTCCCCAGTGCAGCAAAATGTCCCCACATTGCAGCCAGAGTTCCCCACGTTGCAGCCAACCTGTACTGGGTAAGAGAGGAGCCGGAGCAGCTGCTGCCACCGCATGGTTGTTCAAAGCGCGGGGAACATAACCGCTTTCAATGCAATAGCTGTGTTCCCCGCCACGAGCCGTCATATACAGCCCCTCCTCCTTGCCTGGGAAACTTTGATAGACCGATCACCAGTCCAATCCTGGGATGGGTGATCTGTCTATCAAAGTGCTGGACAAGGGGGAGGGGATGTATATGACAGCTTGGGAGAACACCGCTATTGAATTAAAAACTGTTATGTTCCCTGCGCTCTGAACAACCAGGTGGCGGCGGCGGCTCCTCTCCTCTCCTTGTTTGCCCCCCTTGCTCCCAGGCAGCCCACACTTGCCAGCCCTCAAAATTTACTCGCAAAATGCAAGCAGGAGAGTGTAAATTTTGAGGGCTGCCCTAGACCAGTGTTTTTCAACTCCAGTCCTCAATGCGCCCCAACAGGTCATGTTTTCAGGCTTTCCATTATTTTGCACAGGTGATTTGATCAGTTTCACTGCCTTAGTAATTACCACAGCCATTTCATCTGAGGGAGATCCTGAAAACATGACCTGTTGGGGTGCCTTGAGGACTGGAGTTGAAAAACACTGCCCTAAAGCACTGGCTTTTGTTTCCTAATGTCAAACCCTGTTGGCAGCAGTACAACATGAAGGTTAAAGACTTCTTGTGTCCCTCAGTGGACAAAAAATATGGATTTCCTGAAGAAAGGGCAACTTGTGTAGCAAAAAAAGGAACAGTACTTTTAACATTATTAAAGCAGAACGAAAGGGTTAATACTTTTGCAAAGGTCCCTTGCCAGCATCATCTCCTGTGTGTTGTGTTTCGGCCATCTTTATTGGCTGGCACAGGATGTCGCATGTGCAGGAGCTATTCATTCTGGCACACAGGGATTGGACAGCCACTGCATTAGATTCTTCTCTGAATATACATGCTGTGGAAACTGACACGGGGACACAGAAGTTAGCAATTGCAATCTTGATTCGAGCTCCCCTCCCCCATGCAATGTATGGACCTGACAGTAAAAGGGGTAAAATATATAAACAAAAAAAAAAGTTTGAATCTCCCCTTGCATGTGTATTAATGCAGGGAAACTGGTAGTGGGGCCCGATGGCCACCAGGGGGCAGTGACGGCATTCCGAATAGTGTTGTTTTTTTCAAGTGTGTGTGTTTCCTATTTTTTTATATATATAATATATATCATTATTTTTTTTACCAGCACAGTTATTTCTGCTTGTTTTAAAATAGTGTTTTTGTTACTTTGTAGGTTTACAGGACACAGTATGGTTGGGGCGCACCCAGGCGCTGCAGCGTGGCCCTATATCTTATTACATTGATGGAGCTCACACTAACAGCAGCATTAAGGCCTGCGTCAAATGGTTCCAACAGGTGGCACTCAATGAGGAGAAAACTGGAGCGTAAGTGCATTGGAAACATTCCAGTAACACAGAATTCCAGTATATTATTCTGTTATCTGAAAGGCTTTTTATCAGGTAAATGTGATGACAAATTGAATCAATATAAAGCCTCAATTGCATAAGTGATCTTTAAAACCTTCGATATAATTGACCGGGTATAATGCAAAATTGTTCAAAAGCAAAGCTGTCATAGAAAGACATGCAGGCAGAAGGTGCAAGTACATACACTATATTGCCAAAAGTATTGGGACGCTTGTCTTTACACATATAAGAACTTCAATGGCATCCCAGTTTTAGTCTGTAGGGTTCAATATTGCGTTGGCCCACCCTTTGCAGCTATAACAGCTTCAACTCTTCTGGAAATGATGTCTTTATGGACCTTTCTGTGTGCTCAGTCATGTTGGAACAGGAAGGGGTCATCCCCAAACTCCTCCCACAAAGTTGGGAGCATGAAATTGTCCAGAATGTCTTGGTATGCTGACGCCTTAGGACAGGGATCCTCAAACTACGGCCCTCCAGCTGTGTCGGAACTACAAGTCCCATGAGGCATTGTAAAACTCTGACATTCACAGACATGACTAGGGCATGATGGGAATTGTAGTTCCTGAACAGCTGGAGGGCCGTAGTTTGAGGACCCATGCCTTAGGAGTTCCCTTCACTGGAACTAAGGGGCCAAGCCCAACCCCTGAAAAATCAACCCAAACCATAATCCCTCCTCCATCAAATGATTTGGACCAGTGCACAAAGCAAGGTCCATACAGACATGGATGAGGGAGTTTAGGGTGGATGAATTTGACTGGCCTGCGGAGAGTCCTGACCTCAACCTGATATAACACCTTTGCAATGAATTAGAGTGGAGACTGCGAGCCAGGCCTTCTCATCCAACATCAGTGCCTGATCTCACAAATGCACTTCTGGAAGAATGGTCAAACATTCCCATAGACACACTCCTAAACCTTATGGACAGCTTTCCCAGAAGAGTTGAAGCTGTTATAGCTGCAAAGGGCAGGCCAACTCAATATTGCACCTTCTGGACTGAGACTGAGATGCCAATAAAGTTCATGTAAAGGCAGGTGTCCCAATACTTCAATATAGTGCACTCCACATTCTACACCTGGCTGTAGATTTCCCCGAGTTGCCATTGCTAGGGCTATCGTCTTTTCTTCACAACCTACTGATCTGGAACAAACAGGTGTTTGACAACTGTAAACATTGGATTTCCCATTACTAGCTGTATGTGTGACAATAGTCACCTGGGCAAATAGGGTAAAACTATGTAGTGTTAACACAACCGCTATATAAACCTGACTGAGGATCTAACCCTTCCATCATCAATCCAAAGGTATAAAAAAATAGTTCCAGTTTTGTGTAGAAGTGACCATCAATTTAGCTTATAACATCAAGGACTTTATTGGAGACAGGTTGTATGGTAACCAAGATGTGTGTCATAATGTTGGTGCAATGTCATTGCAGGGGGTCTGTGGTCCGGGTTCTGCTGTTTAATGCCACGGGTGAGAGAGACACTGCTGCTTTGTTAAAACTTCTTCAGGTAAGTTTAATGCATATTATTTCAGGCTGGAGTTCCTGAATTTGCCCCTATATAATTTCTAGAGGTCGACCGAAATGGGTTTTTCTCTGGCCGATGCCAATATTTGGAAATCGGGGCAGACGATGGCGGATATGTGTTGCCAATTTTTTCTGCCGATATTTTAGGCTGTTTTTTTTTTTTTTTTTTCTTCATCTCAGAAAACCTAAGGTGGAGAGGTGGGCAGGAGGTTATTGTTTAGGGTGGAGAGGTGGGGTGCACCCTATCAGTATCCATCAGTGCCACCTCAGTGCCTACCAGTTCAGCCTGTCAGTGTCTATCAGTGCCACCACATTGGTGTTCATCAGTGCAGCCCAACAGTGCCACATCATCAATGCCCACCAGTGCATCTCACCAGTGCATATCACATTAGTGCCCACCAGGGTATCACATTAGTGCCTACCAGGGTATCACCTAATCGGTGTCAACCAGGGTATCCCCTAATCGGTGTCAACCAGGGTATCCCCTAATCGGTGTCAACCAGGGTATCCCCTAATCAGTGCATCACATCAATGCCTACCAGTAGAGCCTGCAGAGAGCCACACATCATATACAAAAGGGGCTGCAGGTTGGGCACCAGGGGGTTAGAGTACATAGAACCATTTTTCCATTACTAAGAATAGATCAGTAAATAGGAGTACTTTACACATAATCTGTCTTATTTTGCAGCCCTGCCACTTTGACTACGCTGTCTTCTGTCCTAACATCAGTGAGGTGTCTGGAGTGGGGATTGCAGGTGAGTTTTCTGCATTCTGGGCCTCTGAAAACTTCATGTTTTTCGAACAGAAAATCAGATTTCGCTTTTACAGAGGTATGAAAAATAAAATAATTGAATTAATAAATAAAATTATTAAAATTGAGAATTTTTTTCCTTAATGGATTTGGTCCGTAATACACATTAACCTCTGGGTTAAATAGGGACAAGATTTTATGAACAAGCAGTTTCAGCAGCCAATGTGGTAATTTTCGTATCTCGCTCGGTGCAAAAACATTTTAGTTAGAATATTTCTGTTTGTATTCTTAACCACTTCCTTACTGGGCACTTATACCCCTTCCTGACCAGGTGAAATTTCAGCTTCTGGCACTGCGTCGCTTTAACTGACAATTGCGCGGTCGTGCGACGTGGCTCCCAAACAAAATTGGCGCCCTTTTTCCCCACAAATAGAGCTTTCTTTTGGTGGTATTTGATCATCTCTGCGGATTTTATTTTTTGCGTTATAAACAAAAAAAGAGTGACAATTTTGAAAAAAAGTCAATATTTTTTACTTGTTACTATAATAAATAGCCAATTTTTTTTTAAAAAAACAAAACATTTTTTTTCTCAGTTTAGGCTGATATGTATTATTCTACATATTTTTGGTAAAAAAAAAAAAAAATTGCAAAAGGTGACTGGTTTGCACAAAAGTTATAGCGCTTACAAAATAGGGGACAGAATTATTATTAATTTTTATTATTATTTTTTTTTTACTAGTAATGGCAGCGATCTGCAATTTTTTTATTGGGACTGCGACGTTATGGCGGACACATCGGACACTTTTGACACATTTTTGTCACCATTCACATTTATACTGCGATCAGTGCTATAAAAATGCACCGATTACTGTATAAATGTGACTGTCAGTGAAGGGGTTAACACTAGGGGGGCATGGAAGGGGTTAAATGTGTGTATCCTGGGTGTGTTCTAACTGTGTGGGGGGAGGGGGGTGACTGGGGGAGGTGACCGATGCTGTGTCCATATGTACAAGGGACACAGACCGGTCTCCTCTCTCCCTGACAGGACGTGGATCTCTGTGTTTACACACAGAGATCCACGTCTTGTCCCTGTAGCCGCCGATTGCGAGTGCCTGGCGGACATCGCGGCCGCCAGGCACGCGCATCGGTATCTCAGGGATGCAGCGGGCGCGCGCTCCACCACCGCGCGCGCGTGCCTTCTAGTGGCCAGGAATAGCACAGGGCGCATATATGCGCCCTGTCAGAGATTCAGAACCACCCGACGGCCGCAGTCGGGAAGTGGTTAAAGTTTGCAAAGCCTCCCATTCTAGGCTGCATGTGTTTCTTTCTTTTTTTTTTTTTTTTTCTTTAAATTTTCTTTTATTGTTTTCCAAACAAACATAGTGATATACATGTAAAGGGTCATCCCTCTGACCATAAAGTCATTACAACATACAAAAATAAAAGCAGTAAAAGAAGAAAAGTATATACCCACATAGTGCAAAATCAAATCATTTAAACAAAGATAAAAGAGAAATGTTCCCCAAAACATATCTTGTCACCTCTCTCTTAAACTACGGTTCATCCTCCGTACTTCTAATTACCTTTAATATCTGTGGGTACCTTCCCCTAAATACTTCAGGCCAGTAAGCCCCTCCTCCCTGGAGGGAGGGGCAGTTGGACCACCCCCTGTAATATCACCCTTTGCATTATCATCCCAGACCATCCCCCCTTCAAACAAACCACCCCAAACAAATCTATAAAAAAAAATATATATATATAATCCCCCCCCCCCCCCCCCCCAAAAAAAAAAAAAAAAAAAGGGAAGAGGTGGGGGACCCCCCCTCCTCCGTCCATCTCCTCTCCTCCGCCGAGCCGGATCCCTCTCCTATCAGAGATCTACGCATCTATCAAGACCCTTCCTTTTTCTGAATATCTGAACGTATTCCATTCAGTCCACGTATCAAGGTACACCTTACGTTTCTGTCTGGAGGTCCAAACAAGGTCCTCCATTCTATTTGTGTCCTCTACTCTATTAAGCCACATCTTTACCGTTGGAGGTTGTGTCTGTTTCCACATTCCTGGAATACAGGCACGGGCAGCATTTAGAAGGTGGCAAACCATAGATTTCCTATAGCATTTTACAGAGAGCTCAGAGTCCTGTAGTAAATAATAAGACCATTCATCTGGTAATTTTTCTTTACTAAATTTCTGTACTATTCCCCGAACCTTTGTCCAGAAGCTTAAAATCTTTGGGCAGGACCAGAAAATATGTAACCATGTTCCCTCTTTCTTTCCGCACCTCCAGCATCTATCCAAAATGTCTGGGTAGCATTTTTTTAATACTACCGGGGTACGATACCACTGAGTTAATATCTTGTAATTCATCTCCTGAGTCTTCACACAGACTGATGATTCAAATATATTCCGAAGTATTTTATTCTTTTGTTCTTCTGTAAAGGGCCTTCCCAGCTCCACCTCCCACCTATTAAAAAAAGGAATTTGGGAATCCTCCCTTGATGCGTTTAATAATTCATTAATTCTTGAGAGGGCGTGTCGAAGCACTCCGCTCCCACTACAATATCCCTCAAATCTTGTTAGTTTATGCCCATATCTTATAGGGGGTTTCAAAGTATTTAAGAAGTGCCGTAGTTGTAATGCCCTCCATGTGTCCAATTGGTAGGGGATCCCGCCCGTTACCATCTCCTGCATAGTGTACCATGAACCTTCTTTGACAAAATAAGATGCCTGCATGTGTTTCACGCAGTTCGTAATTCTCTTTGATCAACAACTGCTGAGATATAATCACAGCTGCATAGTGTGTATTGTATATCAGTCAGGCCTCACTCATAGACTTGCACTAATGCCGCGTACACACGATCGTTTTTTTGCGATGAAAAAAAACGACGTTTTTTAAAACTTCATTTAAATTGATCATGTGTGGGCAAAACGTCGTTTTTTGTCTTCAAAAAAAAATTCCAACATGCTTGAATTTTTGGTGTCGTTTTTCAAAACATCGTTTTTTGTGTCATAAAAAAGTGATGGTGTGTGGGCAAAACGTTGTTAAAAACGACGTTTTTAAACCCGAGCATGCTCAGAAGCAAGTTAAGAGACGGAGTCCCATTCGAAAAGAGTGCCGTCGAACGTGGTGTACGTCACCACGCTTTGCTAGAGCTTTGTAGAAAAACGATGGTGTGTATGCAACGTCGTTTTGGAAAATGAAGTTTGAAAAACGTCGTCTTTTTTTCATGATTGAAAACGTCGGTTTTTTTCATCGCAAAAACAACCGTGTGTATGCGGCATAAGGCTGGCCATACATTATACAATTTTCTTATTCAATTTCCTTTAGATTTATCTTCAACTAGGTTGGACTTATGTCTTTTTTCAACCTCACCTACTATGTAGTGCAAGGGCCTGCCTTTTTGCATACAAAGTGTTCAGGTTTGACCTCATATTATATGTTTTTTGATAACTATAAATAAACAATTTTTATATGAGGAAATTGTAGAACGTATGGCCAGCCTAAGGAATACTAATGCCCAATCGCTTCTAAGCATGAAGCAGAGTGTGCATACTTAATGAGACAATATGGCTGAACCCATGTACATGTATAACACGTGTGTCAAACACAAGACCCGTGGGCCGAATCCGGCCCTCCAAGCCATTTCATGTGGCCCCCCTCGCACCTCTCCTGCAGGAAAGCTCCAGTTCTCCTCCAGACCATTACTTTCTGCTTTCAAGCAATGCATCCAGCTTCTTCCCAGCAGCAGCATAAGGAACGTGGGTGCACTCAGGCCCGGATTTACTCCCTTTGCAGCCCCAAGGCCGGGTCCTTCAATGCCGCACCCCCACCCCCCCGCTCCAAAAAAACTGAAAGTCCCCCAACCCTGAAACCGCACCTACATAGATAATGTATGAGGATTGAGGGGTGAGCTGTGTAAAGTGTGCAGGATTGAGGGGTGATATGTGTAAAGTGTGCAGGATTGAGGGGTGATATGTGTAAAGTGTGCAGGATTGAGGGGTGATCTGTGTAAAGTGTGCAGGATTGAGGGGTGATCTGTGTGCAGGATTGAGGGGTGATCTGTGTATAGGGGATTGAGGGGTGTATGGTGTGCACGAATGAGGGCTGATCAGTGTATAGGGAATTGAGGGGTGCAGGATTGAGAGGTGATCTGTGTAGAGTGTGCAGGAATTAAGGGGTGATTTGTGTACAGTGTGCAGGAATGAGAGGTGATTTGTGTACAGTGTGCAGGAATAAGGGGTGATCTGCGTATAGTGTGCAGAAATGAGAGGTGATTTGTGTACAGTGTGCAGGAATAAAGGGGTGATATGTGTACAGTGTTCAGGAATAAGGGGTGATATGTGTACAGGAATAAGGGGTGATCTGTGTGCAGGAATGAGGGATGATCTGTGTATGAGGGGTTAAGGGGTGATCTGCGTATGGTGAATTGAGGGGTGATCTGTGTATATGGGAATGAGGGGTGACAATGGGGGGACAGGAGGGACATTTAGGATAATTGGGGGGGAGATGACGGACATTTGGGATAAGTGGAAGGAGAGGAGGGACATTTAGGATAAGTGGGAGGAGAAGAGGGACATTTGGGAAAGTGGGGGGAGAGGGGAGGACATTGGGGATAAGTGGAGAAGAGGGTGCTGCTCTGTGTATGTGTGTAGTGTAGACTGTGTGAGTGTAGTTTGCCTTATGTGACTGTTATGCGGAGTGACCCAGAGATGTCCATTTACATTTACAGCAGCACACATGTCCATGGAACAGCAGAGGAGCAGAGCTCTGAGCAGTATACTGCATTGACTCATTGGACTGGAAGCAGCTCAGTGTCCTGAGTCTCACAGCCAATAGGAAGCCAGGAAAGTCGGTATGCACTTCTTGTGAGGAGAGAAACAGAACTCACAGTGCTGGCTTTGCCTTGCAGAGGATAATTAGGTGCAGTAGCAGCTGCTCCCTCGTCTCACCTGCTTTTTGTTCTGATCCCTTGTCTGCCACACTCACTGGCTCTCTGCCATAACCAACTGGGAATGATAAGTCCCAGATACTGCAGTCATCGGAGGGAGGAGGAGGAGGAGAAGATAGCAGAGGCGGGACTCCACTAGCATTAAGGACAGGTAAGCCCCGCCGCCTCACATGACCCCATTTGCCCAATCACAGAGTGCCGGCCGCCCAGCTGACATTAAACATGGCGGCCGGATAACAGGGGGACACAGAAAATAGAAATTTGGCTGACGGAGCCAGAGTGACACGCGCTGACACAGGATTTTGGCCCCCCACACTGTGCAGCGCCACCCCTGCACCCACTGCCGCCCCGACGCCTGGCCTCGATGGCCTTGTCGGGAATCCGGCCCTGGGTGCACTGTGATGTAAGGGAGAGTGAGGGACTCATCTTCTGATGGTGGGGTGACATCTAATGTAAAGGGGAGGGGACGCACTGGACATCTTATATTACAGACACAACCAGCCCTTTTGAAGGCAATCATAATGCTGGTGCGGCCCACG
Organism: Rana kukunoris; assembly: GCA_029574335.1. Lineage (NCBI taxonomy): Eukaryota > Metazoa > Chordata > Amphibia > Anura > Ranidae > Rana > Rana kukunoris. The sequence continues at coordinate 41,669,036 of CM056050.1, read as the reverse complement.
ATGAAATTAAGTTTGACACCCCTGGTTTAGAATGCAAATGATCAAAACAATATGGTAGAAAGGAGGTTAAACCTTAGATTGCAAAAAGGATTATTTAATTTTAGAACAGTTAAAAATGTGGAACGCTCTCCCTCCCCCATGATGTGGTTCTAGCTGATTGTCAGTGTCAGGTAGAATATAAAGGGCTATAGAAATGATTAGGGGGAAAAAACAACGCACAGGTTTAACTCAATGGACCTCTATCATTTTCAGCCTCAAAAACATTTTAAAAATGGTAAAACAAATACAAATAAAATGATTTGCATCACATTTCCTTTAAACGATATACTAAAGAATGGCTTCTTTTTAATTTGAAGCAGGTATTTAAATTGACATTCCAGAGTTGTCGGTGCATGGTGAGGTTATTTTGGAACAGGAAGCTGCTAAGCTTTGTGTGGTCCGACCGTTAGGAAGTGGATCAGACGCTTGGCAAAACTCTAGACTTTCCTGTGTAAAGGATTAAATGCTTAACATGGTAGCTGAGAATTGTCCCCCCCCACTCAGATGAAGGTCAAACAGCTCTTTAAGCATTTTGTGTTGTCTTATTGCTTTGGCACTTTGCCACTCTGTAAACTGGGCATAGGAAACTTTTCAGGTAGGTGGAAGTGGAGGCATGGAGCGTGTATTGTACAATACTGTCAAGCTTATATGTTTCTGCATGCAAAGAGCACCTGTATTTCCCTAGCAAACAGCGTGAAGTCAGGGTGGTGGTGTAGAGCAGGGATATGCAATTAGCGGACCTCCAGCTGTTGCAAAACTACAAGTCCCATCATGTCTCTGCCTCTGGTTGTCATACTTGTGGCTGTCAAAGTCTTGCTGTGCCTCATGGGACTTGTAGTTCCGCAACAGCTGGATGTCTGCTAATTGCATATTACAGGTGTAGAGAATCAGCTGCTCCATCACCTCCACCACATTTATGAAAGTTTTACTCTTCTCAAGGGATGCTGACTATGAGAAATTGGTATTTTCTCACCGGGTTTATGTAGGATTCCTCCTACATTCCAAAAACAGGTTGCATGCCTCGGAGAAGTTATAGGGTTATACAGATGTGGGCACCATCATCCTTTAATTTGTAGTAATTGAGAAAGGAAGCCCAGGGCTGCCCTTAACAGCCTCTTGGCAAAAAGAAACATGGTCTCCAGGTGCTGCTGCTTCATTGGATCAGGGGAGTCGGGATCATTCTTAGGCTTGGGTTTCTTTGATGTCAAGGACAGGCTGGATTGTACAGCAGGATCCCTATGAGTGTGTCTAGCTTGATCTATCGGGGTGGTTATCTGTCGCCCCAGTTTGATTGGGTTTTTAACTCCTACCTAGCCTTATTAAGGTGCTTCACATGCATCTTGCCTCTTGTGATCATGTTGGCTATGTGGGATCATATCCCACATCTCTGGGTGCACTCAGGAGGCACTTTAACACCCTTTGCTGGTCATTGCGTCTAGTCAGTATTGGGGGTCTTGCAAATTTCTGCCTAAAAAATTAACGTTTTAGGCATACATTTTTTTTTTCTGATGTTAATGCAGACCATTGGTTTCAACAAGCATTGCATGTAGATCAGTGGAAAAACAAAAGACAGAAATCTGTGTCGCCAGTCAATATTTTTTACACATATATGCCACACATTTGCTTGATTAAAATAAAGCTAGAAGAACGTACATATGCAGAAATGCACACAAGTGCTGTACAGCCCATCCTCTGGGTTTTCTGCTAGGAATGTTTGCTGTTCATACATCAGCACAGTGTGAAAGTTCTCGTCTGGTTGTTGTCAGTCCTGATAGTCTTTCTAGACACAGCATACCTTGTTTTTCTTGATTTTTAGGATTTCAGAAGAGAAGAAGCTTAAGGCCTTCCTACTTTGACCAGCTGGTCTTTCTTTGCCCGTCTAGTAGTACTTGTTCCTATTAAGAGCTTGGTCCCTTTTTCTTTTTTTCTTGATGACCACTTCAGGTTGTGGGTTTTATTTTCCCCAATGGGAACTTGTTTTACTTTTGTTGGGTTCAGGTTAATCGGCTTCTTCCTTGCTGAGTAATTCCTATCTGGAAGTTATATTTTATTTTTTTGGGCATAAGGCTGATTTTCTGGATCCTCTTTTTGGCTTTATTAGTAAGTTTCCCTAACAGGCAGAGGGTTTGACTTCATTCATTGTCTGATTTGGCCCTTCAGATGTGCCTTGTGCTATATGTTGTGACTAGAGGTTGACCAATTATGGGTTTTTCTCTGGCCAATGGCGATATTTAGAAATCGCGGCGGCCGATTTTATTTTTTAGCCGATTATGTAAAATGTAACAGTTAGACCCCTTTCACACTGGGCATTTTTTAGGCGCTTTTGGGCTAAAAATAGTGCCTTAACATCTAACTTCTATTCTAAAATCTTTTTTTGTTTTTCACAGATCAGCAAAATTACAATGTGACTTTGGAGAATGTTCTGACCCGATGTCTAGAGAACCAGAAGAAGTGGAACATGTTAATGGAGGAGAGAAGCTGTTCTGATCCCTGGGCCTCCGCACTGCCTGACACTTTAATAAAGGAAAGCCCCCGCGGTTCTCCCTTGCTCCTCGCTCATTCTTCAGATCGTCTCCTAAACTGTAATTCTCTTGTGTTCCCCTGTATTTCACACGCCTTGCAATGGGCCACTCAGGGGCGGGACCCTGACTTCCCCTGCCTGGACAGTAATTTGCTCCATCACCACCCAGTGGCCAGTTCTGGTTCTGTACTGCTAAAAGAAGCTGCCCACATCCAGATCCTCATCACCGGGAGCCTTCACCTGGTGGGAGGAGCTCTGAAGCTGATCGACCAATCTCTTACTCAGTGACCAGGGATTATCCAGTCTTGACACCTTTAATGTTTACTTGAATGGCGGATCTGCCCTTGCTGCCTAATATCAGTTAACCTCATAGCTGCCAGAGACCTCTTCTCACATTCATCTTTGTGTCAACGTTTCTGAAAGCATTCTGTATAAGCCTGGCAAGCGCTGGGATCGTTGATGCTCATTACCTCTGGACCCTGCTCTTTCGTAAAGGGCTGCCTTTTTTTAAATTTATGCCAGATAGCCCTAGCAGATGTTGAAATTCCTGATGCCCCTTGTGTACATAGCTGGGAGAAATTTGGATAAAGGCTCTGTATATTTTATATTTCATTCCTGCAGAAAAATATTTATTATCAATGCTTGTGTGTTGTTTTTTTTCCCCTATAACCTTGTGTTCTGTTCTGTCTTACCAGTAGGTGGCGTGTGTGGATTTTATGTACCTTTCCTGGTAGAGAATGGCTTTTGCATGGCATTCATGTCATGCATCTTTGACTATAGGGAATCTAAATGTGTTCTAAAGAAATATTGCCCACATTATGCTACCAGAAACCTGAACAATAGATATATGGCTAATCTCCAGACTAAAGGCTAAATGCATACAGTATATGGGACATGTTTTAGGTTGACACACATTTTATAAAATGTATTTATTTTTTAACCACTTTCGTACCGGCACATAGTCATATGACGTCCACAGATGGGATCTCCCATCCCGGGTGGACGTCATATAATGTCCTGGGATTGTGCGGTGATATCTGAATGATGCCTCCAGCTAGTTGTAATCTTTCCGATATCATTGTTTGCCAGCGGCGATTCTGAGCCCCATAAGAATGATCATAGTGGCGGTTCCGCCGCTTGATCGTTCTTATAGGCGGGGGGGGGGGCACTCCCGCCACCATCCGGTGCTTCTCCAGGCTCTCCCGTGCCATGGGGGCCCGGAGAAAGAATCGTCCAGTGCCGGATAGGAAGCATAGAGATGACTGGTGACCAGATGGTCACCAGTCATCTCTATGACCATCGGAGGCCAGGGTGCGATGTGATGACTTTACGCCCAGGTACCCTGAAGTAAACAAAGCCGCGATTGCGGCTAGTATGCATGAAATCAGTGAATTTTTTTCCTGATATCATGCTTTCCAGCCTGGAGGAGAGATGTGGGGTCTTATTGAAAAAAGAGGACCTGTCACACACATTTCCTATTTCCTTGTAATAGGAATAAAAGTAATAAAAAAAAAAAGTAAAATAAATAATACATTTTTATTTTTTAAAACATTCCTGTCCCTGGTAACATGCGCTCAGAAGAGAACGCACACGCAAGTCCCACCCATGTATGTAAATGCCGTTCAAACCACATATGAGGTATTGCCGCGTGCGTTAGAGCATGTGCAACAATTCGAGCACTAGACCCCCCTCTGTAACTCTAAACTGTAAAAAAAATTCAAAGCGTCGCCTATGGAGATTTTTAGCGAGTGCAATAATTCTAGCCCTAGACCACAAAGCGTGACATGTTGGGTATCTATTTACTTGGCGTAACATCATCTTTCATATTTTACAAAAAAAATTGGGCTAACTTTACTGTTTTGTTCATTTTTAATTCATGAAACCATTATTTTATTATTTTCCAAAAAAAGGCGTTTGAAAAATTATTGCGAAAATACTGTGCAATGTCTGCTAAAACATTTTTAATGTTTGGGGGTACTGCATAATTTTCTAGCAAAAGAATGATTATTTGTAGGAGAGAAGTGCCAGAATAGGCCCGGTATGGAGGTGGGTATAAAGGCCCTGTATTGAAGGGGTTAAAGAAATACCATCCACTAATGTAGTGCAAGGGCTTGTCTGAATTTAAAATACATTAAATGGATTTTTTAAGGTTATTCTTCATATTAAATACTTTTTGTAAACCTAAGGGAGATTGTACAATCAGATCGTACAGTGTATGGCTAGTTTTACCTGCCAAAAGATTTCTACTTCTGTCTTTCCAGGCCTGCGATTTGCAAAGTACTGTCTTGCAGGGCAGGAGATCAAAATTTTCACTGATGCAGTTCAGTAACACCAACGCAACGTGTCTTGACCCTCTGTGACTGGAGAAAAATGGGGCTACAAAGTGACGGCTATTGCTTTCAGCATGTCCTTTCTTGGTACATGATCACTACAGAACTAATATTTTTTGCTGCTTTTCCCTCTTATTCTGAGCTCTGCTTTACAAGATGCTGATGCCAAGACAACTTCTGGCACTTACTAGTTGCATTATTATAAAAATATACAATATCTCACAAAAGTGAGTACACCTTTCACATTTCTGTAAAAATTTTATTTTCATGTGACAACACTGAAGAAATGACACTTTGCTACAATGTAGTGAGTGTACAGCTTGTATAACAGTGTAAATTTGCTGTCCCCTCAACATAACTCGACACACAGCCATTAATGTCTAAACCGCTGGCAACAAAAGTGAGTACACCCCTAAGTGAAAATGTCCAAATTGGGCCCAAAGTGTCAATATTTTGTGTGGCCACTGTGTTTTTACCCTTCTTGGGCATTAAGTTCACAGGTTTCCACTCCTCCATGACGACATCACAGAGCTGGTGGATGTTGGAGACCTTGCGCTCCTCCACCTACGTTTGGGGATGCCCCACTGATGCTCAATAGGGTTTAGGTCTGGAGACTTGCTGGGCCAGTCCATCACCTTTACGCCATAAACACTTTTGGGTGGAACTCCGCTTTAACAATCCTCGTAATTCTTTTCTCTTCCTCAGAGATGATGTCTTGGCTTTTGGCTCAGTCAGTGGCTGATAGGAACCAATCAGTTTTGAGGCTTAATTGAACAAGCTGAAGTTTGAAGCCGATTGGCTACCATACAGATCCGCGCCAGTTTCTGAGTGCTCCAGTTTTAGTAAATCTTCCCCAGTGTTCCTACAAGCAGAGTCCTTCCCCTTAGTGGTGTTCTCTTATGTCCTACTCTTGAGCATCAGGCTGATTCTCCTTGGCCTTCCCTTGCTCCCTGGCAGTTTTCAATCTTGAAGGCAGCGTTGGTCCCTCAAGTAGTTCTGAGTTGCAGACAGTTCCCAGACACAGCCGTGGACAAGAGAGAAGATATGATCTTTGTACCTACTGTAAAATCTTTCTTGGTATACGCAAAACCCACCCTTCTGTTTTTTTTTTTTTTTTTGCTTTGCGATGTCAGTTTTTTTCACTAAACATACTTCTTTCACAAAGGAGGCATGCTTTTCCATGTTTCTAAACCTGCTGTAGGCGGCAGTAAGCCCTCAATGTTTCTGAATTGTGTCCCTTGGAAAAAGATTTGGGTGTAAGCAGGGCCGGCCTTAGGTGTTCAGGCACCCTGTGCAAGCTAATTCTGTGGCACCCCCCCCCCCCATTTTCACCCCTCACCCCCTGGTAACTTAAACAGACACAAAGAGGTTGTATGAGGCCCCTCTATCCTCTTCCAGAAGCCTGGGGAGCGACAATGAGGAGAAAGAGGTGAAGCAAGAGTCAGTGGCGCCCCTAGGTGGCAGTGTGTCCTGGGCGGCTGCCTTCCTAATCCACCTAGTGGTAGCGCTGGCCCGGCCCGGCCCTGCTACAACTTACATTCTGCAAGCTGTGATGACAGCACAGACCCCATGGCGCCCTGTGCGGCCGCACAGCTCGCACACCCCAAAGGCCGGCCCTGGGTGTTAGTACAAAACTTGTATTTTTCCTAGCATACCTAATCATAATTCTTCTCTAGAACACTGCTAGAACTTGTCTATTTACTGCTTTCTGGAAAACCTGTCTTCAGCCTGGCTTTTGGAGTGCCTGGTAACTTTCTTACACACTGTAGATATACACAGGAAAGCCCTATGTTGAGTCCATTTAAGCTTCTGATTTTTACATAAGCCTTGATGAAGGAATGTTTTCTGGCCCCTGAAATGTGTTTGACTGTCTTTTAAAGCAGACAGACTAACCAGTCTTCTCCTACCATTTGGTCTGGTGCTCATTCCCTTGGTACATTTGTACCCACTGGAAGGTAGCCCTGTCTGCTGCAAGCAGACAAATTTTAGCCAGCGAGTTCTCTGAATAATTTTATTTCCTCCGTTCACTACTTTATGAACTAAGATTAAAGTCTCAGTGTCTCTTGGGTGCATTCTTCTTCGTTCAAGACTACTAGTGGAAAGGGTACCCATCTACCGCAGCAGGGGATGCTTAAGGATCACTCCAAGTCTGTCATTGTCTTTATTCCCCAGCGAGGCTTTTTGGTTTCTGTGAACATGAAGGATATGGCTACACTACCAGTTCATGACACTCTTTGGCCTCTCTTTTGCACCCTTTGTTGTTCGCCAAGGTGGTGGCTCCAGTATTAGTTAACCCTAAGCTAGCCTTGTTGCAAGCGCATGGCATTCCCATTGTGGCATACATAGATGATCTCCTAATAAAGGTTAAATCCACCTTTAAAAACCCAAAATATATAATAAATTCACATATATTTGGCAAAAAAAAAAATGCATTTACCGTATATACTCGTGTATAAGCTGAGTTTTTCAGCACATTTTATGTGCTGAAAATCCCCCCTCTGCTTATACTTGAGTCACCTTTTTGCACCTGATCTCCTGGATTGTGGCACACATGTAGCCCCACTCTTCCTCTACAAGTGTACAAAGTTTGTCAGGGGGACCTATGGCAGATTTTTCAAACCCGGACACGGACACCCCTTGCATAGACTCCCATGTTAAACAGTCATTTCTCCAGTGACTTTGGGGACCCAGTACTAGCCGGTCGTAACTTGGCACACCTATAGCCTTATTCCTCCTCTACATGTGTGCAAAGTTTGGTGTTTGGGGGAACTACGGCTGGGGATTTTTCAAAGCCAGGCTCCCCTTCCACAGACTACCATGTTAAACGTCAGTCTAGTCATGGTCACAGTGAGGCATGCAGATGGACACCCTAGGCTTATACTCGAGTCAATACGTTTTCCCAATTTTTTTGTGGTAAAATTAGGTGCCTCGGCTTATATTCGGGTTAGCTTATACTCGAGTATATACAGTATTTATTTATTTTTGCAAATGAGCATGCAAAGAGTTGCAAATAATCAGTGAATCACAGGTGCAATGTCAGGCTCCTGCAGACTCTTCCTCCAGCTCCCTGTCGGTACCATTTAAAGGCTTTTGGTTAGAAAGCTGGAGGAAGGGCCAATGGATTACAAGGGCAGTGATCTCTGGTCACAGTGAGGACTTGGTCGCTGTCTTAGACTCATGTCCCAATTATTTTTAAAAGAACAGTGTAAAAATAAAAGGAAACTTAAATAAGAAAACATTTTTTTTTAAACGCGCCCCGTCCTGACGAGCTCGCATGCAGAAGTGAACACATATGTGAGCATATGAAAGCGGTGTTCAAACCACACATGTGAGGTATTGCCGCAATCAGTACAGCGAAAGCAATAATTCTAGCACTAGAGCTCCTCTGTAACTCAAAACATGCAACCTGTAGAATTTGTTAAACATCACCTATGGAGATTTTTAAGGGTAAAAGTTTGTCGCCATTCCACAAACGGACGCAATTTTGAAGCGTGACATGTTGGATATCAATTTACTCGGCATAACATTACCTTTTTACAATATAACAAAAATTAGGCTAACTTTATTGTTATGCCGCGGGTTATAAAAAATTCTTTTTTTTTATCGTACATCACGGGACACAGAGCAGCATAGTCATTACTATGTGGGTTATAGAGTCTACCTTCAGGTGATGGACACTGGTGTAATCCAATTAAACAGGATGTTCCTCCCTATATATCCCCTCTCATACTGGGAGCACCTCAGGTTTTTTTATCCGTGTCTAAGGTGTTGGTCACGAGTGAACATGTGCTCTTAGGAGCTCTGCTGGAGGGATCCATGCTGGATGTAAAAAGCCTCCATAAATCCGGATCCAAGGTGCTTCATAGCCAAAGTGGACGGTACCCGGGCCGCGGTACGAAGAACAAGGTTTTGCCTATAATGCCTCTCTTCGGAGGGCTGGACCCTGGGTTCCAGAACATTGGTCGATACCAAAGACCAAATGTTTTTCTGTTGCCAGGGTGCTATATAGGTCCAGGGCAGAGGTGACCTGCTATGAACCCCAGTCCCTGAAGGTCTAAAACGAAGCCCACGGTGAGGGGTGAAGGCTGGGCCTCTTGCTTTGCAATACCCTGCAGCTTGAAAACGTAAGAGGAGGTACCTACGGGATGTGGTCCATCGGTAGGTCTTCCATATAGGGGATTATGGGTCTCGCCAATTTTTTATGCTTCTATGCATGGGCAATGTAAACCACTATGTCTTTTGAGACAGGATGGCTCTGGAACCCATATACCTCCCCTAGCGGGTCCTAGTCCTCTCCTGATGCCTGGGCAAAAGAGACCACTATGTCTGTTGAGACAGGATGGCTGTAGTCCCCATAGGTCTCCCCGGGAGAGGGCTGGTACCCCTAAGTCCTATGTAAAAGGATTGTCATGAGTAGCTGTATGTCTTATCTGTTTTTCCACCACTAAAAGCAGTAAAAAATCATGCCTGTTTCGCTTACCATGCTTTCCAGGAACGGAAGCTCAAGGTTAGCTAATCTATGGTGCGGCTTACTTCCCCCGCTTCAGGCTCTGCCACGATGGGGGGGGATCCCTCGTAGTCTGGGTCCACGGCGCTCCTTGGGGGATCCCTCTTTCCCCCCGCCTCCACTGTTCCCTACACGCGCGTGCGCGAGGGGGGGTGCGATTTGTAGGCAGTGGACGATGTGGTGCTCGCCAGGTCATGGTGCAGACGCAGGGTGGCCCCTTCAAAAGGCCCAGGCGTCAGAGCTTTGTAAAGCCAGGGGGACACAGTAGCCTGGGGCACATAAGCACCTTGTGTGGATTGAATACAGATTCATCTAAGATGTTTTTAAGGGTCTAGAAAAAAACGACCCCATCGTTAAAATGGCCTTGCCTACACACGATCGTGAAAAGAAAATGGCCTAGCAAAGCGCGGTGAAGTACAACATGTATGACGGTACTATAAAAGGGGAACTTCCATTCGGATGGCGCCACCCTTGGGGCTGCTGTTGCTGATTTTGTGTTAGTAAAGGACGATTCGCGGTTTTCAGCCTGTTAGAGCGTGATGAATGTGCTATCTCCATTACGAACGCTATTTATTTCTGAGCATGCACGTTTTTTTCACGTCGTTAAAGCCCACACACTACCATTTTTTACGACGTTAAAAACATAGTGAAATGTTAGAGCATGTTCAAAATTTTTAATGGCCATTTTTTACATTGTGACAAATGTTCTGGAGCCCACACACGGTCGTTTTTAATGACATTAAAAAAAACGGAATTTTTTACAACCCGAAAAACGTGTGTACGCAGCATCACTTATTATTTATTAAGTGTTGTTTTTTCAAAAAAACTTGTAAGACCGCTGCGCAAATACGGTGTGACAGAAAGTATTGCAACGATTGCCATTTTATTCTCTAGGATGTTAGAAAAAAACTGTATAATGATTGGGGGTTCGAAGTAATTTTTTAGCAACAAAAACAGTTTTTAACTTGTAAACAATGAATCTCAGAAAGCGGCTAGGTCCTTAAAGCGTGGTTCCAACCGTGTTTTTTTTTTTTTTTTCACTGTAGCTGCTGACTTAATGACACTTACCTGTCCTAGGCACCCACGATGTCGCCCCCCCCCCCCCTCCCGAGGCCCCGATCGCTCGATCCTGGCAGCTCCCGGCGCTTCCATCCTTACTGAGGGAAACAGGCAGTGGAGCCTTGCATCTTCACTGCCCTTTTCCTACTGCGCATGCGCGAGTCGCATAATGCTTTTGTGAATGGGTGGCTGCTTTCTGGCATACACACAGTTCCCAGAAGGCAGCACGCCCCGTTCCCCAGAAGACACCGCGGGATCGAACGAGGAAGAAGACCTGCCGTGGTATGGGAAGAGGCAGATTAGGAACTTTCGCATAGCAACCGCCCTTTCTGGTAAGTAAACATAATTATTTATTTTTTTGCAGGATTTTGCTGTTTTTTAGGGTGGAACTCCACTTTAAGTGGTTAAACAAAAAGAATGCAGGAATCAGGAGTGTGTAATGCGCAGGGCAGTGTACAGAGTATGCCAAAAATTACTCCATTCTTCCCAGTAAAAGTCCCTTCCTCCAAGCCCAAATCACCAAACCGATACAGGTTTCCTCCTAGAGCCCTAAAGCCCTCTCATCACAGATCAGTCCCCTTCCAGCTTTGAAAATCTTGCCTGAAACTTGTTTCTGGTGAACCTTGAACATTTTGCCTCTCCATGATCTTCCTATTGAGGACAATGCCTTTGTATTTCCTGTTTGCTAGTTTATTATGCTCTCTCCAACCAATATCTCTCTCTCGTCATTTCTGCTGCCCTCCATATTTTCGCTACCACTTGTTACCAACCTTTGGCTTGTTCCTTGACTATGCTTCCACTTGATCCCAACCTGCAAACACTTGTTACTAACCCTTTTGGCTTGTTTTCTGACTATGCTTCTGCTTGAACTTTACCTGCTATATACTGGACCCCGGCTTCCTCAACTTCTGGTGTGGTGATCCTGAAGACTATGACCTGGTACTAACATGCAGCAAAATCCATCTAAACCATCAGGAGCTCTGATGAACACCGGTTGGTGCTTAGATCCTGCACCTCGGATGAGCCCACGTCATCGGCCAGGGGGACCTGCTTGTATGCTTATTGTGTTGGGTGACAGAAGCCTCTCTACTGCTATAGGAACTGGTCTTTGAGCCTGACCCCTGACTGTGACACAGACCCTTCTCTATTCATACCCCCAGTAAAGACCAGCCCCACAGCACATAGCCCCCTCCTCAGTACAGACCCCCACCAGTTCAGACTTCCTCCTTCCCTTCCAGTAAAGACCCTCCTCTATACACCAGTTCATACATATGAAAATCATGTGGCAATTTAATATAAATGAGCTGTGGGTGAGTGAATAACTTGTATAGCGCTACAAATGCGAACTAAATCGCCTCAAGGCGCTTTGTATTCATTGTCATCCTGATCCTTCAGAAGAGGTGGGTCTTAAGTTTTTTTCTGAAGGCCCGATGATTTTCTTCCATACAGATGTTAGCTGGTAGAGCGTTCCCTAGCCGTGGTCCTTGGACTGCGAATCTTCGTTGGGCACAGTCAAGAGGAATGCCGAATAGTCAGGTATGGTTTGGAGGACAGTGCATTTTTGGGAATGGGAAGACTATGGCTCCTCATCTCATCATTGCTTGCAGGACTGAGCAGAGCTGTAGCAGTTGCAGACTAGCCTCCAAGAAGATGGACAGATTCCTGTTGGGTTTGAGCACAAGAATCTGAGTCAGCTTCCTCTTCATGTCACCTTGGGACTGAAATGAAAGGTCTGAAGGAGGCTTTGATGTGCTTTACAGTTTCCTCTGAATAGAGTACTTCTAGAATTAACTTTGTGACTCGGAGACACTGTAACTGTGAAATAAATATTTGTTATTTCCCCCAACTAGGAAATATTTCCATGCAACATGTCCACTGAGGAATAAAATGGTCATAAATAGTTGCATATGGCAGTTGCTGTTGTGACAGAAAGATGGCGGTCATGTTGATCCACTTGCTCCAGTACTGAGTCAGACGTGAAGAAAGTATGTAGTAAGTGAAATCAGAACACCTTTATATATTATACCCCAGAAATAGGCTAGAAATAGGAAGTACCACAAAGTAGGCTAGAATGAGATGTGGTGCATTCCCTAAGGCCTCATTATAGCCTTGGAAGTTGTAACAGAAGTAAAATTTTGAATATATTACATTTTTCCCCCCTTCTTTTTTTTCTTTCCTCCTCCCCCTTGTCTCCCCCCCCCCCCCTCTACCACTTTTGGTGTACAGGGGTGTGAGAGTGCGGATACCAGTGCACGTATAAGGGGGTGGGTGTAAGTGATGAAGGCTAAAGGGTTGGGGATAGGAGTGGAACTGGAGGGTAATGCTAAGCACAGGAATAATGACACAGTAACTAAGGATTTGGGGGGGCTGCCCCCCCCCCCTTACAATAGTGTTTGGCGAGAAAGTGGCTATTAGAAGCCTCCTACACTTCAGGAGAGAGGGGTGGGTATACCCCTTTTTTTTCGAGTTGGGTGATAGTGTGGTCAATAAGCGCCCCCTACACTTGTTCTTGGTAATAGTATGGCCACTAATGGCCTCTTACACTTTTTAATGTTCTCTCTCACAATAGTGTTTGATGAGAAAAGTGGCTATTAGAAGCCTCCTACACCCTAGGTGGGTATCTCCCTCCCCCTTTTTTTTTTTTTTAAATTTATTAATGTGAGAAAGGTAATGGGGATCACGGAATAATGATTACGAATGGATTATATGCACTGGTACATAGGGGGGTAGGGGGTTATGGTAGGAATAAGGGCAGTCCCCAGGAATGGTATGGCGGAGTCAACCAAATGTCATTATAATTAAAATGTGCAATAAGGAGGGAGAGAGTTGAGAAGGGGGGGGGGGGGTAAGACTCCCTTTTTTTTTCTTTTTTTTTTTCCTCTCTTCCTTTTCCTAATTTTTATTAAGGTGGGGGGTTATACATGTACATTTTTTGGAATTGAATATAATGGACTGTTTTGTATCTATATAGTTTTTATTTTATGACACTATGGAATATAAGGTTGTATAATAATGAATTGATATGTTGAACCTTAAAAAATTTGTGATTTGTTTTTTGATGGAGTGACAAATCCTGTGTCCCTGTGGGGATATTTGCCCAACATTCTTTTCAACCCAAAGCAAAAATTATTTTTTAGCAGCACAAAGGTTTATAGCTACTGTCAATGTTTGTGTTGCATTGACATTAACAATGCATACTTTACTATTGGGTCCAAGGCTCCCAGCTGTCCATTGAGAGGCACTGCGCGATCATCCTCTCAGTTGGCTGAAAACTGAGTGTGCCAGTTAGTATTTAAACTGGCCATGCTGTATGTAGCTTCTGGCAGGTTGCACAATGAGCCCTGTATCTCTGGAACCAAAGGTCTGAGGAGCCCCAAATTCTTGGGAGAGACTCATCTTTGACTTGGACGAGGACCTGCCACCATCTTCAGAACCCGAGGTTGCTTGTCCATGTCCTTCTTTACCACAGGCGCCTCCAGCTGTTACATTGGCCCTGATAAAGTACACAGGATACAAGTAAATTGGACCTCCCAATGTCTATCTGCTGCAGGGATCTGTCAGGGCTGGGCCCAGCCCTTCCTTCTCTGAGCTGGCTGCTCAGCTGTCGGCTAATTGCCAGCTCCTATCTTTCCACAGTAACTCACCTATTGATGATCCGGCTTGTCAGTCCTGCCTTCCAGTTGACTTGCTCTCTGCCTTCACTTGGTCAACATCACAGAGACTCTCCTGCATTTCTGTTGAAGACTTGCTTGGCTAAAACATCCCTTCTGGCTCCTGATCCCGCTTGCTGTTCTACTACGTTCTTCTCTGGCTTTATGACATTTGGCTCGGCTGACTATCGTATCTGGTTCCTGAACTCTGGCTATGTTTTTTTTCAAATATAAATTGTTATTGTTTTATAGGAACATACACATAATACAAAACAGTACTGTACAGATAGAATGCAACTGAAAAAATTCACACATATTTATCTCAGGCACAGCCGGACAGTTCATCTGGTGTAGGTAACCCCAACAAGCTCAGCGAAGCTGGCCCCCTACAATCGGCACAAATAAAAACTCAAGTGTGTTTCTTTAGTGCTACGTTTGTGCTGTTTTGTGCCGCAAAAATTTACGTTTGTGCTGCTTTTATTTTGAAGATATTAGCAATTGTTTTTTCCAGACTATGACATCACACAGCCCCCCTACAACAGCCAGATGGCACAAAACAGGTCTCATTGGTTAGTGCTACGTTTGTGCTGTTTTGTGCTGCTAATATTTCCATTCTATCTTTTATCGTTTTTGCGTTATTTATGACTTATTAAAGATCACCAAAGGTCACACAGCCCCCCTACAACGCCCAAATGACAGAAAACTGGTCTCGTTAGTTAGTGCTACGTTTGTGATGGTTTGTGCTGCTAATATTTTTATTTGTGCCGTTATGGTTTTAAAGTTATAACAGTTTATTTATTTTTTCAAACCCCAACATGGGAGCATCTAATCTTAGAGTCCCTAGCTATCTATTCCGTGACCTCAGATGTTGTATCATTACTCTAAAATCTTCCAATAGGAGACATCTCCATGTTCCTTCTGCCAGAAGTCCAGGTGCCCTGTCTAATACTCCAGTCACATGAGATACAAGAGAAGGAGAGAGAAATAGAAGGAACAGAGAGAGGGGGGAAGAGGAAAAAAAAAACAGGGGATCAAGAAAGGAAAAAGATAGTGGAATCCGTGTAAATTATCATAAGTATCGCCCCAAGAGGACAGAGAGAGGGAGTGAGGGAGGCGGAGGGGACAAAAGGGATCCTCCGCCGTCCCTACAAAGCAGCTACTCAAAGGGAAACTGGGGGAAGGACTGAGAAAGAGAGAGCAAAAGAAAAAACAAGGAGAGATAGAAAAGATGGGGTATGAACACGTCCTAGTCCGCGTCCGTCATACGGGCTGTATCTCCTTGCCAGGCTAATGCCGCGTACACACGGTCGTTTTTTTGCGATGAAAAAAAACGACGTTTTCTGTGAAGTAAAAAACGACGTTTTGAAACGTCACTTTTCAAAGACAATTTTGCATACACACCATCGTTTTTTCACAAAAAGCGAGGTTACGTTCACCACTCTTTTCCATTGAAGCTCGCTTCATAACTAGCTTCTGGGCATGCGCGGGTTGAAAAACGTCGTTTTGAACGACGTTTTTGCTACACAGGGTGACTTTTTGTGAAACAAAAAACGACGTTTTGAAAAATGACACAAGAAATTCAAGCATGTTGGAATTTTTTTTTGGTCGTTTTTTTTAAGACAAAAAACAACGTTTTGCCCACACACGATCAATTTAAATGACGTTTTAAAAAACGTCGTTTTTTTTCATCGCAAAAAACGACCGTGTGTACGCGGCATTAGAGTTAAGTAAGTAACAACAAGAACCTGGGGAATGCCCAGGGAATAACCAAGCCTACTTACCGACCAGCTAGCAGAACAACCAATTAACCTGTCTAACAATGTGCGTTAAAAACAGGGGTTTTGTCCGCACGCATTTGCAAACTCATGCGTGAGCCATAGAGCCGCGCCAAGGCACCCCATAATTCTGTGGTCCTAACACTAACAGTGAGTGTCCTCACAATGGAGGCACATGCATTTTAATGGATAGATAGGGGCAGGTGGACTGAAGGGGAGCCACCCCTCCTTAAAGGTACAGAAGCTCACCAAGCACCCAGCATATAGCACAATGGCTGCAAAGGTGTTGGTGCACTGCTGGACCAAAATAAACACCACAGGTGAAACAAAACGTATCCACCGCCCCCATCTATGGCTGGCAATCACAGTAAGTAGCAATGGAAGGCTAAAGCAGATAACAACAAGAACCTGGGGAATGCCCAGGGAATAACCAAGCCTACTTACCGACCAGCTAGCAGAACAACCAATTAACCTGTCTAACAATGTGTGTTAAAAACAGGGGTTTTGTCCGCACGCATTTGCAAACGCATGCGTGAGCCACAGAGCCGCGCCAAGGCACCCCATAATTCTGTGGTCCTAACACTAACAGTGAGTGTCCTCACAATGGAGGCACATGCATTTTAATGGATAGATAGGGGCAGGTGGACTGAAGGGGAGCCACCCCTCCTTAAAGGTACAGAAGCACACCAAGCACCCAGCATATAGCACAATGGCTGCAAAGTGTTGGTGCACTGCTGGACCAAAATAAACACCACAGGTGAAACAAAACGTATCCACCGCCCCCATCTATGGCTGGCAATCACAGTAAGTAGCAATGGAAGGCTAAAGCAGATAACAACAAGAACCTGGGGAATGCCCAGGGAATAACCAAGCCTACTTACCGACCAGCTAGCAGAACAACCAATTAACCTGTCTAACAATGTGCGTTAAAAACAGGGGTTTTGTCCGCACGCATTTGCAAACGCATGCGTGAGCCACAGAGCCGCGCCAAGGCACCCCATAATTCTGTGGTCCTAACACTAACAGTGAGTGTCCTCACAATGGAGGCACATGCATTTTAATGGATAGATAGGGGCAGGTGGACTGAAGGGGAGCCACCCCTCCTTAAAGGTACAGAAGCACACCAAGCACCCAGCATATAGCACAATGGCTGCAAAGGTGTTGGTGCACTGCTGGACCAAAATAAACACCACAGGTGAAACAAAACGTATCCACCGCCCCCATCTATGGCTGGCAATCACAGTAAGTAGCAATGGAAGGCTAAAGCAGATAACAACAAGAACCTGGGGAATGCCCAGGGAATAACCAAGCCTACTTACCGACCAGCTAGCAGAACAACCAATTAACCTGTCTAACAATGTGCGTTAAAAACAGGGGTTTTGTCCGCACGCATTTGCAAACGCATGCGTGAGCCACAGAGCCGCGCCAAGGCACCCCATAATTCTGTGGTCCTAACACTAACAGTGAGTGTCCTCACAATGGAGGCACATGCATTTTAATGGATAGATAGGGCAGGTGGACTGAAGAGGAGCCACCCCTCCTTAAAGGTACACAGAAGCACACCAAGCACCCAGCATATAGCACAATGGCTGCAAAGGTGGTTGGTGCACTGCTGGACCAAAATAAACACCACAGGTGAAACAAAACGTATCCACCGCCCCCATCTATGGCTGGCAATCACAGTAGCAATGGAAGGCTAAAGCAGATAACAACAAGAACCTGGGGAATGCCCAGGGAATATCCAAGCCTACTTACCGACCAGCTAGCAGAGTTAAGTAAGGCCAATCCTTCATCAGAGAAGTTAAAAATGTTCCAAAGGCTCCATGCCTCAGAGTGCCTCTCCTGTTTATTTTGGGCTGTGAGAACCAAATCTTCCAACTTTTTGATCCTCCACCTTGCGCAGCCACATTCCAACGGACAGGGGGGATCTTTTCTTCCATCTGAGGGGGGTGCAAGATTTGGCTTCATTCAGTAGGTGTCTAATAATATTTTTTTTGTAGCTCCGTGCCAGTATTGAAGTGGCATGGAGTAGAAAGAAGGCAGGATCGTTACAGAGTACATGCTCGGTAAATTTCTGTGTGATGGTTCTTACTGTTGTCCAAAATTGTTGCAATCGAGGGCAGGACCAAAAGATATGAAGGAGTGTTCCCACCTCAGTCTGGCATCTCCAACATTTGTTTGTAGTCATGGGGAAGTATCTGTGTAATGCCCGAGGTGTGAAGTACCACCTGGTCAAGATCTTGTAGTTGAGTTCTTTGATTTTTGTGCATATCGACGTTTTCAGGGAGAATCTGATTATCGTCTGTTTTTGGGCGTCTGTAAATGAGGACTGTAAGTCCGCCTCCCATTTCTGCAAAAAGTGTAGTTCAGGTTGTGAAGGGGGAGAGTTAAGTAGCACGTCTGTTTTTGATAGTATTTGGGACAAGGTGTCCCTCGTCGCTAGTCAGGGCCTGGACAGAAGGCCACCGGGTGCCCTCCCAGAAAGCGAGAGGCCTGATCTTTCCCTGCCACTGTCAGTGTCACATACTCCGCCAGTTCCAGCCCAGGGGAGAACGCTGGATTTCCCAATAT
This sequence comes from Rana kukunoris, assembly GCA_029574335.1. Classification (NCBI taxonomy): domain Eukaryota; kingdom Metazoa; phylum Chordata; class Amphibia; order Anura; family Ranidae; genus Rana; species Rana kukunoris. The sequence goes on along the minus strand of CM056050.1, from coordinate 41,650,584 downwards.
AGGGTAGAGTGGGAATTCCCCTGAAAAGAGGTGAGAGGAAAGTAAGTTCGTCGCCCCTACACGAAGAGTAGTGCCTATAACAGGGTGGGAAGTCAGAGTCGGAAGTAGGTGATCGAAGCACCAGACGGCCCCCCTCAGCGGCACCACTGTCTGGGCCTGTTCGAGTTGGACCGACAGTTTCACCTTAGGCCCTGTACACACGATCAGACAAGTCTGATGAAACTGGTCTGCAGACCGGTTTCATCGGACCAGTTTGATGGTGTGTACGGCCCATCAGACCGTTGTCCGTCAGACCAAAGTTTTAAAACATGCTTTAAAACCTGTCTGATGGAACCTGTCCGTCGGACAGATTTGATGATTAGTACGCAAAAGCATCGGAACAAAAACCTGTGCATGCTCAGAATCAAGTCGACGCATGCTTGGAAGCATTGAAGTTCGTTTTTTCATCACGTCGTCGTGTTCTACGTCACCGCGTTCTGGTCTGATCGAATTTTGGTCCAATGGTGTGTACGCACATCAGACCATACGACAAGTTCAGTTGTCTGATGAAAATGGTCCGTCAGACAAGTCTCATCAGACCGGTCTGATCATGTGTACAAGGCCTAACTGTGTCGGTTTCAATCTACAATTCTGCCAAGATGCACTGCCCCATAATAATTATGCAGGTCTGGTAGGGCCAGCCCCCCCAAGTGTTTCGGTAGAGTCAAAAGGCGTCTGCATAGCCTAGGTTTGGAATTAGCCCAAATGAAATAAAAGGGAATTAACTTGTATAAAAAACAGGGGCGCAATCCTAATTGGCAGTGCCTGGAGCAAATACAAAAATGTGGGGATGATCGACATCTTAATAAGGTTGCACCTACCAAACCATGAGTGCAACCCCTTAGTCCACTCCTGTAACATCAGACGGACTCTGATCAGCAAGGGAGGAAAATTAAGGTCGAATGTACGCTGCAAGTCTCCCGGTATCAAAGTTCTCAGATACTTAAGAGAGCAGTCTGACCATTTAAATGTAAAGCGGGATTTCAGAGGATTCAATATATCGGGGGGAACATTAACCCACATTGCTGCCGACTTGTCGAAATTTATTTTTAGATTGGAGAGGTTTCCGTATCTATCAAACTCTCGGAGTAGGTTTGGCAAGGACACCACTGGGATAGTTAGGGAGAACAGTAGGTGATCTGCATACGCCGCAATCTTAAATTGCATATCCCGCACAGTGACCCCTGTAATGTCAGGGTTCGCGCGTACCATGCACAGGAAGGGTTCTAAGGCTAACGCAAAGAGAAGGGGTGAGAGTGGGCAACCCTGTCTGGTTCCATTTGTAATGGGGAAGGCTTCAGATAGGATGCCGTTGGCCTTGACCTGGGCCGTGGGTATGAAGTAAATACTGGAGATCCATTGGATCATCTTAGGACCTAGGCCAAATCCGTTTAAGAACAGAGAACAGAGAACATAAAGGTCCAGTTGACCCGATCAAACGCCTTCTTAGCATCCGTGCTGAGAAAGAGGCAGGGTGTCTTTGACGTGAATCAAGTTAAGCACCTTGGTGGTGTTATCTCTGGCCTCCCGAGCCAGGATAAAGCCCACCTGGTCTAAGTGAATGACTTCGGGCATAAATTGGGTCAGTCTGTTGGCCAGGATTTTAGTGAACCGCTTAAGTTCAGTGTTCAGTAAGGAAATGGGTCTGTAGCTGCCGCATGCAGTCGGGTCCTTGCCTTCCTTATGAATAAGGGAGATGTGCGCTGGCAGGGTATCCCTGGTAAAGGACCCCCCCTCCCCAAGGTTGTTAAACATCCTCAGAGACCTAGCTGAGGGAAGAGGGATTGGTAGTATTGCAAAGTGAACCCATCCGGTCCCGGCGCCTTGCCTGGTTTTGTCCCACCCATCGCCCGTTTTAGTTCCTTTATAGTAATGGGGTCATCTAGATCCGTTCCAGTTGCTAGTGACAGTTGGGGCAGCCATGAGGCGGAAATGTAGTCTTCTATCATCACGTCAGTTGGGGTTGGATACGGGAGGTTATACAGAGAAGAGTAAAAATTCCTAAATTACTGCGCTATGTGGGTAGGCATGTTTTTTTTCCCCCGAGGGTGTCACTATGTGGGGTATGAAAGTTTTGAGTCTGTTGCATTAAAATGTTACTAAACCCAGGATTCACTATATCTGGTCTCCTACAGTACACAGAACATGGACATGCAATTATTTAGGTAAATATAAACTATTTAACATCTTTACTTGTCAGTAGTATATACCAGTCTTGTGATTTCTATCAGTGTCTGGTTAAAGATTGTAAGAGGAGTTTTTATTCTCCCCTGATTGGACTATTAGGCTGCAGGACCTCTGACGCTCTGTCTGGACAGTGCTGAATGGCCCTGTGCTGATCACATGCACTCTTCCAAGAAAAAAAAAAAATCTCTAGCAATACCAACCAAACTGAGCATGTGCAGCCTGACTCCAAAGGCTCTCTCTTTTCCAGACATGTTTTTGGAGTCAGGAGAAGAAGGGGAGAATCTGTGGATACAGGATCAAACAGATTTTTTACACAATGCAGAGGATTAACCCCTTAGATTCCACAGTGAGTATAATAAGCATGCTTTACTGAATATCAGTGGCGGTGCCTCCATAGTGGGCACAGGAGCGCCGCCCCCTCTCTCTCCTACACCACCACTGAAAGTCAACAATACACAGATTCATGCTTTGCTGTAATCTATGTATTGTCGCCGGTGCCACTGCCGCCCACTATTCAGATGGCCGGCCCCCTGGTGAGCGTCGGCCATCTGAATAACAGCAGTTGGTTGGTTTTTGGAAGTGCCTATTAGGCCATGTACACACGATCAGTCCAAACTGATGAAAACGGACTGAAGTTCATTTTCATCGGTTCAAAGACTGATGGTCTGATGTGCGTACACACCATCAGTTCAAAAACTGTTGGTGTCAGAACACGGTGACGTAAAACACTACGACGTGCTGAAAAAAATGAAGTTCAATGCTTCCAAGCATGCGTCGACTTGATTCTGAGCATGCGCGGGTTTTTGAACCGATGCTTTTGCGTACTAACCATTGATTTGGACCGATGATCAGGCCTCCATCAGTCGGATTTTAAAGCAAGTTTTAAAACTTTGAACTGAAGAACAAAAGACTGATGGGCCATACACACGGTCGGTTTGGACCAATGAAACTGGACTCCAGTCCGTTTTCATCAGTTTGGACTGATCGCGTGTACGCGGCTCTGATAGGCTTCCCGATTACAGACTGCGGGCTGTAATCGGCTTCCAAATAGTTAACCAGGGGACGCAGAGGGTGTGCATTCCCTGGTTAACACTGACACGCGTCTCAAACAATCAGGTTCACCGGGTCTGGTTACCGGTAACCTGATTGGCTGAAGCGACATCGAGGGCGGGAGAAGACATTGAGGGATCGTGGAGAAGGATGGCTGACCAGAGAAAGGTAAGTAACAGGCAGGGGGGGGGGGGGGTCATTCTGTCGGCATTTTACGGGGCAAACTGGCGCCAAATGATGGGAACAGTGGTGACAGTTAATGACATGGCATAGTGGCGACAATTGATGGGCACAGTGGCTGTGTTTGATGGCATGGCACAGTGGTGACAATCACTGGCGTAGCGGGGGGGGGGGCAGGGGGGGCTGTCGCACCGGGCGAAAAATGGGGGGGGCGAATCCATCCACCGGCTCCGCGGAGCGCTCCGGAGCCTCGGCCTAGCAAAGTCCCCGGCTTCGGCCTAGCTCCGGAGCGGCGGCCATCTTGGTACACCCGGCGGCGGCCCTCCTCTCTGTTCACACCCACAGAGGAGGAGGAGCCCGCGCTTGAGGGAAACCACACACGCCGCTGTCTGAGGTCTGCACTACTGGGGGTTAGTGTCTGAGGTCTGCACTACTGGGGGTTAGTGTCTGAGGTCTGCACTACTGGGGGTTATTGTCTGAGGTCTGCACTACTGGGGGTTAATGTCTGAGGTCTGCACTATTGGGGGTTAATGTCTGAGGTCTGCACTATTGGGGGTTACTGTCTGAGGTCTGCACTATTGGGGGTTACTGTCTGAGGTCTGCACTACTGGGGGTTAATGTCTGAGGTCTGAACTATTGGGGTTAATGTCTGAGGTCTGCACTATTGGGGGTTAATGTCTGAGGTCTGCACTATTGGGGGTTACTGTCTGAGGTCTGCACTACTGGGGGTTATTGTCTGAGGTCTGCACTACTGGGGGTTAATGTCTGAGGTCTGCACTACTGGGGGTTAATGTCTGAGGTCTGCACTATTGGGGGTTACTGTCTGAGGTCTGCACTACTGGGGGTTACTGTCTGAGGTCTGCACTATTGGGGGTTAATGTCTGAGGTCTGCACTATTGGGGTTACTGTCTGAGGTCTGCACTATTGGGGGTTACTGTCTGAGGTCTGCACTATTATGGGGGTTACTGTCTGAGGTCTGCACTATTATGGGGGTTACTGTCTGAGGTCTGCACTATTATGGGGGTTACTGTCTGAGGGTCTGCACTATTATGGGGGTTACTGTCTGAGGTCTGCACTATTATGGGGGTTACTGTCTGAGGTCTGCACTATTATGGGGGTTACTGTCTGAGGTCTGCACTATTATGGGGGTTACTGTCTGAGGTCTGCACTATTATGGGGGTTACTGTCTGAGGTCTGCACTATTATGGGGGTTACTGTCTGAGGTCTGCACTATTATGGGGGTTACTGTCTGAGGTCTGCACTATTATGGGGTTACTGTCTGAGGTCTGCACTATTGTGGGGGTTACTGTCTGAGGTCTGCACTATTGTGGGGTTACTGTCTGAGGTCTGCACTATTGTGGGGGTTACTGTCTGAGGTCTGCACTATTGTGGGGGTTACTGTCTGAGGTCTGCACTATTGTGGGGGGTTACTGTCTGAGGTCTGCACTATTGTGGGGGTTACTGTCTGAGGTCTGCACTATTGTGGGGGTTACTGTCTGAGGTCTGCACTATTGTGGGGGTTACTGTCTGAGGTCTGCACTACTGGGGGTTACTGTCTGAGGTCTGCACTACTGGGGGTTACTGTCTGAGGTCTGCACTACTGGGGGTTACTGTCTGAGGTCTGCACTACTGGGGGTTACTGTCTGAGGTCTGCACTACTGGGAGTTACTGTCTGAGGTCTGCACTATTGTGGGGGTTACTGTCTGAGGTCTGCACTATTGTGGGGGTTACTGTCTGAGGTCTGCACTATTGTGGGGGTTACTGTCTGAGGTCTGCACTACTGGGGGTTACTGTCTGAGGTCTGCACTATTGTGGGGGTTACTGTCTGAGGTCTGCACTACTGGGGGTTACTGTCTGAGGTCTGCACTATTGTGGGGGTTACTGTCTGAGGTCTGCACTATTGTGGGGGTTACTGTCTGAGGTCTGCACTATTGTGGGGGTTACTGTCTGAGGTCTGCACTACTGGGGGTTAATGTCTGAGGTCTGCACTATTGGGGGTTACTGTCTGAGGTCTGCACTATTGGGGGTTACTGTCTGAGGTCTGCACTATTGGGGGTTACTGTCTGAGGTCTGCACTACTGGGGGTTACTGTCTGAGGTCTGCACTATTATGGGGGTTACTGTCTGAGGTCTGCACTATTATGGGGGTTACTGTCTGAGGTCTGCACTATTATGGGGGTTACTGTCTGAGGTCTGCACTATTATGGGGGTTACTGTCTGAGGTCTGCACTATTATGGGGGTTACTGTCTGAGGTCTGCACTATTATGGGGGTTACTGTCTGAGGTCTGCACTATTATGGGGGTTACTGTCTGAGGTCTGCACTATTATAGGGGTTACTGTCTGAGGTCTGCACTATTATGGGGGTTACTGTCTGAGGTCTGCACTATGCTGGGGTATACTGTCTGAGGTCTGCACTATTGTGGGGGTTACTGTCTGAGGTCTGCACTATTGTGGGGGTTACTGTCTGAGGTCTGCACTATTGTGGGGGTTACTGTCTGAGGTCTGCACTATTGTGGGGGTTACTGTCTGAGGTCTGCACTATTGTGGGGGTTACTGTCTGAGGTCTGCACTATTGTGGGGGTTACTGTCTGAGGTCTGCACTACTGGGGGTTACTGTCTGAGGTCTGCACTACTGGGGGTTACTGTCTGAGGTCTGCACTACTGTGGGTTACTGTCTGAGGTCTGCACTACTGGGGGTTACTGTCTGAGGTCTGCACTACTGGGGTTACTGTCTGAGGTCTGCACTACTGGAGGTTACTGTCTGAGGTCTGCACTACTGGGGGTTACTGTCTGAGGTCTGCACTATTGTGGGGGTTACTGTCTGAGGTCTGCACTATTGTGGGGGTTACTGTCTGAGGTCTGCACTATTGTGGGGGTTACTGTCTGAGGTCTGCACTACTGGGGGTTACTGTCTGAGGTCTGCACTATTGTGGGGGTTACTGTCTGAGGTCTGCACTACTGGGGGTTATTGTCTGAGGTCTGCACTACTGGGGGTTAATGTCTGAGGTCTGCACTATTGGGGGTTACTGTCTGAGGTCTGCACTATTGGGGGTTACTGTCTGAGGTCTGCACTATTGGGGGTTACTGTCTGAGGTCTGCACTACTGGGGGTTACTGTCTGAGGTCTGCACTATTATGGAGGTTACTGTCTGAGGTCTGCACTATGCTGGGGTATACTGTCTGAGGTCTGCACTATTATAGGGGTTACTGTCTGAGGTCTGCACTATTGTGGGGGTTACTGTCTGAGGTCTGCACTATTGTGGGGGTTACTGTCTGAGGTCTGCACTATTGTGGGGGTTACTGTCTGAGGTCTGCACTATTGTGGGGGTTACTGTCTGAGGTCTGCACTATTGTGGGGGTTGCTGTCTGAGGTCTGCACTATTGTGGGGGTTACTGTCTGAGGTCTGCACTACTGGGGGTTACTGTCTGAGGTCTGCACTACTGGGGGTTACTGTCTGAGGTCTGCAGTACTGTGGGGGTTACTGTCTGAGGTCTGCACTACTGTGGGTTACTGTCTGAGGTCTGCACTACTGGGGGTTACTGTCTGAGGTCTGCACTATTGTGGGGCTTACTGTCTGAGGTCTGCACTCTGCTAGCTGAGTGGGTTACTGTCTGAGGTCTGCACTATTGTGGTGGGTTACTGTGTTCTAGAAGGGTTACTGTCTGAGGTCTGCACTATTGAGTACTGTGGACTGTGAGGGCACTTGTGGGGGTCTGTCTGAGGTGCACTGGGGGGGATTCCATCTGTGATGTGAGGGTCTTTTAATTAGGGGGTCATGTCTGAGGTCTGGGGGTCTGTGATTGTGGGGGGGTCAGTCTGTGATGGGATCTGTGATTGTGGGTTAAGTAAACAAGAATCCTTGCCTGATCATCTGTGCAATCTACAGTCCCTCAATCGATGTGCTGATCAATGATGTCCTCAATGCTAAGAAAAACAGGCAGAGACTTATCCATCATGTCATACCCTCAAGGAGGTGTGTGATTGGGCCCAAATTTATTCTGCAGCAGGACAATGACCCCAAACATACAGCCAATGTGATTAAGAACTATCTTCAGCGAAAAGAACAAGGACTCCTGGAAGTGATGGTTTGGCCCTCACAGAGCCCCGATCTCAACATCATCGGGTCTGTAAGGGATTACATAAAGAGATGGAAGGATTGGGGGCAGCCTACATCCACAGAAAAAAATCTGTCGTTAGTTCTCCAAGAAGTTTAGAACAACCTACCTGACAAGTTCCTTCATAAACTGTGTGCAAGAATTGATGCTGGTTTGAAGCCAAAAGGTGGTTTCACCAACGATTGATTTGATTTCTCACTTTTTTTAAAATGATAAAAAATAAACAATTAAAATATATATTTCCAGAGCATTCTTATTATACAGCATTTCTTCTCACCTGCCTAAAAATTTTGCACCGTACTGTATATATCTAGTTTGCCTGTGTAGATGTTAAGGAGTGCTTTTTATTATGTCAGTATAGAGTAGAGTGACCTTTGGATACAAACCATTTTCTATACATCACATTTTCCATGCTGTCCTGTCCTTGTAATTGCCATGCAGTCCTTCCTGTGCAATGTGTTGGGAGGAAGCTGCTTCCTGGCCTTTTGCCCAGTCCTATGTTCGGCCTGCCCCCTACCGCCTGTTGCCTCGATCAGCCGTGACCCTCACACATGGCGCCACGGGGACCCCCTTTGTTGTCAGAGGGCCTGAAGGGGAAACACAACTATTTTGTTTAAAAATTCTTCTGTCTGACGCAGCTGAAAATTTCATTCTGATAACGGCTCTTCCTAATCGGCTTTTGAGTCTTTCTCATTTTTATCCCTGACCCCTCCATTGAGTCGCCTAACGTAGACGTAGAGTCTGCGCCAGATGGAATATTCCACCTCCTGTTACGTGACTCCGAAGTCTGTTTCCGCTGTTCAGGCAATGCTTTGAATTCCAGCCAAGATATGGAATCAAAGCTCATATCTTTATAATAAAAAGTAAAACAAAGGACAACACAATATTTTGACTGAAATCGTGTGAGGGGTCAGACATGACCGATGCTAAAAAGGGAATTATACCAGACATAGCGGAGCACAGGCATGCTGAAAATTCAATAGGGCTTACCATGAAACCTGGCATTAAGGAAGTCCACACTCACCAAGAGGGACACTGTTATGCCAGAGGTGATGCAGTTCTTAGGCAAGCAGGACAGGTTGGGGCCACTGACATGGACCTTTAGTGCCTCCATATGACATTTGGTGCCTCCATAGGACTATTTCAGGCATGTTTTTAACTCCCTGACCCTAAGGCCTGATTCACATCTATGTATTTTTAGTGTTTTTTGCAGATTTTCACTACAGAACTTGTTCTATAGGAAACCATGATAAATGGACTGTAGGGTACGGTGACAAGATTTCCAAAAACAAAATCAGGGAACATATTTATTTTAATTTTTTATTGGCAAATGGCACAGGACTGCATAATACACAGAGCGCTGGGCACAGGACCTCATAATACGCAGAGCTCTGGGCATGGGACCGCATATTACACAGAGCGCTGGGCACGGAACCGCATATCACAGGCGCTGGGCACGGAACCGCATATCACAGACGCTGGGCACGGAACCGCATATCACAGGCGCTGGGCACGGGACCACATAATACACAGAGCGCTGGGCACGGGACCACATAATACGCAGATCGCTGGGCATGGGACTGCATAATACGCAGAGCGATGGGCACGGGACTGCATAATACACAGAGCGCTGGGCATGGGACCGCATAATACGCAGAGCGATGGGCACAGGACTGCATAATAGACAGAGTGCTGGGCACGGGGCCGCACAATACACATATCGCTGGCAACAGGACCGCATAATACACAGAGTGCTGGGAACGGGGCCGCATAATACACAGAGTGCTGGGCACAGGACTGCATAATACACAGAGTGCAGGGCACGGTACCGCATAATACGCAGAGCAGTGGGCACGGGGCTGCATAATACACAGAGCGCTGGGCACGGGACCGCATAATAAGCAGAATGATGGGCACGGGACTGCATAATACACAGAGTGCTGGGCACAAGACCGTACAATACACAGAGTGCTGGGCACGGGACCGCACAATACACAGAGTGCTGGGCACGGGACCGCACAATACACAGAGCGCTGGGCACGGGACCGCATAATACTGCTGAATGTAAAATTTTTTATTGCCGACTAGAAACAAAAATAGTGAAAAAAAAACAACCCCCAATGCCAAAATAATAAAAATAAAAATCCATACCAGACCCTTACATTGTACCCCTACCCATTCACCAAAAGTAGTGCAGTGTTAAAATACAGTAGACAGTTTTTGACAAGTCTTTTATTAAAAATATTTTCTTCTTCTCTGTTTCTTCCTCTGGTCTTCCTCCATCTTCTCCCACTGCTTTTTCTTTCTTCTGTCTTCTTTGTTCGGTGTTCTTCTTTCTCTGCCACCGCCTCCTTGTGACGCCATGTACCCATCATGCCCCTGGCGGTGACGGCACAAGGGGACGTGGCCTCCAGATGATGTAGTCTGATTGCCACGCCCCCATCGTTATTTAAGAAAGCCCGCTGAGAGCTGATGGCTCATCGGGTGTTAAGGACGCGGTGGCCGGCTTACCGGACCCCCTCCTTATAGCAACCAGCTGGTGGTTTCAGGGTGGCTTATCGGGGCTTATCGGATCTGGAAGTCCCCTTTAACAAGGGGGCCCCCAGATCCTGCCTCCCCTATGTGAATAAGTATGGGGTACATTGTACCCCTACCCATTTACCAAAAGAAAAGTAGTGTAGTGTTAAAAACAACAGTAAACCGTTTTTAACAAGTCTTTTAGTAACATCTTTTTCTTCTTCTCCGGTTTTCCTCCATCTTGTTCCTCTGTCATGGACCCATCATGCCCCTGGCGGCGACGTCACAAGGGGCGTGGCCTCAGTGGGATGTAATCCGATTGTCACGCCCCCATCGTTATTTAAGAAATGCAAGACATCGGCACTGACAGATTAGCAGGATTAAGCATCGTAGGAGGTTTGTGGGAAGGAGCGGCAGCAGAGGAATAAAGACACCAAAGGAAGAAGAAGCAGGGGAGAAGAAGATGAACGGAGGAAAAAGATGCAGGAGAAGATGGAGGAAGACCGGAGAAGAAGAAGATATTAATAAAAGACTTGTCAAAAACTGTTGTTTTTAACACTACTCTACTTTTTTTGTGAATGGGTAGGGGTACAATGTACCCCATACTTATTCACATGGGGGGCGGGATCTGGGGGCACCCTTGTTAAAGGGGGCTTCCAGATTTTGATAAGGCCCCTGCCCGCAGACCCTGACAACCACCATGCAAGGGTTGTCGGGAAGAGGCCCTTGTCCCCATCAACATGTTGAGGGCATGTGGCTTGGTATGGTTCAGGAGGTGGGGCCCGCTCGCTCATCCCCTCCCTTTCCTGACCTGCCGGGCTGTATGCTCGGATAAGGGTCTGGATTTTGGGGGATCCCATGCCATTTTTTTTTATTTGGTGTGGGGGGGTCCCCTCCGAATCCATACTAGACCCAAGGGGGACCCCACTGTGTTTTTTTTCTTGATTTCTTTTTGCCGGCAATTCTTTTTTTTTTTACTCAGTGGGAAGCCCGCTGACAGCTTATGACTCATCGGTTGTTAAGGATGCGGTGGCCGACTTCCTGGCCCCCTCCTTAGCAACCATCTAGATACAGTGTGAAAAAAAAACCTGCAAAACACAAATTGTGGCAAAAATCACTGTAAAATCTTTGTAAAAACGCGTGTCCAAAACTGCAGCAAGCACTGCAAAAAGCACTACAGAAACACTCAATGGGCTAGATTCAGGTAGAAGAGCGTATCTTGGTGTGGGCGTAGCGTATCCTATTTACGCTACGCCTCCGCAACTTTTACAGGCAAGTGCTGTATTCACAAAGGCAAGGCAATAAAGAAAAAATGTGGGTAAAATTAGAAAGTAGCTTAAATAAATCTAGATTGGGAAAGGAGATTTGGATCCCGGCACAATACAGACAGGCTAAAGAAGATTTGCATGGGATTACACAGATATCTATGTCAATCTGGGATAGTTTGCACATTAGGGAAAAATGGGGCTATGATTCCACATTTATCCCACTTTATGACACAAATTACTTTGCACCGGGGAAAATAGGTCTGTATGGGGGCTGGATTAAAGACACAGATTTGAAATTAAAGGATATACTGAAAGAAGGGGAAATAGGCACTTACTTAGATCTTAGGGAGAATAACGAAATGTTCGAGTTGAATTGGTGGAGATACCTACAACTGAAGCATTTTGTCGACTTCCTCCCCCGACGATCAGGTCAGAGGAGAATCTGCTCCCATTGGTGAGATTGTGTTCAGCGCCCGATAGTGGGGGAAGGATCTCTAGGATCCACAAAATCCTGATAGGCTTAAATTTTTTGAAGGCACCACCATCATATATAAAAAAATGGGAAGATGAATTGGCAACAGGGGATACTGAGAAAGACCTAGGTAAAATATTAAAGATGGCACATATTACATCAACTGAATGCAGAGTGGTAGAAATGAACTTTAAGGGCCAGATTCAGCAACACTTGCGCTGGAGTATTTCGATATGCGCCGCGTAACTGTGAAGATGCGCCGTCGTTTCTATGTGCCCGTACCCACCAAACTAGATGCGCCCAATAACGGGTCATTTGCGACCGGCGGAACGTTCCGACGCCAGAGTATCGTCAGCGCTTAATTTCGCTGGGCGCATCAGTCGCGCCTATTGATTTCCCCTGCAAATATGCAAATGAGGGATTTTTCCCAATTCACGAACGGATTAGCACCATACGCTGGCTACATGGGCCGCGCGTATCTCGTCCGTCCGGCGCAAAGTTATTTCTACAAAAGGCTGCTTTATCTTTACTCCAGACGGTCAGAGGTCAGCAGGAGAGCAGCTACAGCAGCGTTACCGACGATAGGAGCTAGCTGAGCACCCCCACTTGCAGGACAACACCTCTGTCCATGCTTGTCTGTCAAATTTTACAGCCATGGAGGAAGACATCATAGGTCTCCATAGCCGAGATGACGGCTGACAGCTCCTGGCCTTTAGAGTTCAGCTTTCTCCTGTGTGTTTGCGGGGAACGGGAGCAGCCATCTCAGAACAAAAGTAACATCACTGCGGGGAGGGGGAGCAGGATATACTTTAGTGCCGGAATGGCGCTTCTACGGGCGCATTTAAACGCCCAACGGAAGGCATTGCGCTGACGTTTCCCGTGAAGTGGTGCCGACGGAAGTTGTGAGCATGCGCACAAAGGGGGCGAGTGGAGCCTCACTCACTGCGCATGCTCCGTGGTTGATGCGCTGAACGTAAGCCTCTGCGCTGGGCTCCGCCCATCATTTACATATGATCACACCCAATTCCCCTTGCGTCGGGTTACGCCAGCGCATTATCGTTACTCTGGCGCAAGTTTACGCGCAACTGCTATGTGAATAACAGTACTTGCGCTGAAAGGGTCGTCAGAGTAACGTAAATGAGAAGCGTTACTCTGGAGCAAAGATGCTCTCATCTACCTGAATCTGGCCCTAAATGTTTAGCACGGTGGTACATAATCCCGGACATTGCACACCACTATCAAGAGGAGATCCTGTTGGAGGGGTTGTACTGAAACCGGAACCATGTCACACATATGGTGGACATGTACGAAAATTAAAACTTATTGGATAAATGTCGTAGCGTTAATCCAAGAGATCACAGTAATTGTGATACCAGTCGACCCGTGGGTATGTTTGTTCCATGGGATAAACATGCCCATTAAGCAATACTTGGGTACCTTACTCCCTTATATTTTAAACTCTGCCAAGAGCTTGATCCCTAAACAGTGGAAAGACCCTGAGAGTCCAACTATGAGGAGTCGCCTACGCAAATTAAATGATACCTATTATCATGAACAGCTTAGGTTCATGGGGGAGGAAGGAGAAAGGGGTTTTAAGTTGAAATGGCAGGATTGGATAAACTATAAGATATCACAGAACTATTTAGATTAGCTAAGATTGATCAATCAACTTGATACAATTATCCTGCCCACACATGGTTCGAATCTTGGCCAGTCTCAGCTGATTTGTCAGGATTTGAACTGTCTATGGCCAGCTTAAAGTGCTAAACTGGTTATTAACGGACAAACATGACAACACACTGGCAAATGTGACAGCAGGTGGGTAGACATATCTGAGCTGCCATTAGTGACCTCCTTCTAAATATGCTAGTTGCAAAGGTGTCAATCTGGCAAATTGTGGTAAAGAAGAGCTACACACTGCGGCAAAAACTATGTGTGCCTGAATTGTTTGAAGTGGCTCTAAAGGCTGGAGTTGTTTTTTACCTTAATACATTCTCTGCATTAAGGGGAAAAAATCCTTCTGAATGTCCCCCCCCCCCAACCCCCCGTCTGCCTCCCCAGCCCCCTATTATGCATACCTGAGCCCAATCTCGATCCAGCCCTGTGCACGTGAGCAGCATCTCTCTCTCTGCTCTTTCTATCCACATAGGCTCAAATACAGCAGAGGCATCCACAGGCATTCAGGTACTGATACTCCAGAATTTATTTATTTTTTGTCCCCCTCCACCCATCTCCAAAGAACAGAGCACTACAGGGGGTATGGTTCTGGGAGGATATCCATGAACGCCCTTCCAGAACTGGAAAGTTGCACTGTAGCCATCTTTCGCCTATAGCCCTGTACAGCCATTAATGTCCAAACCACTGGCAACAAAAGTGAGTACACCCAGTTCCAGTAATCCATGTCCTTAGTCTGCTTGTCTTCAGCAAACTGTTTGCTGGCTTTCTTGTGCCTCATCTTTAGAAGAGGCTTCCTTCTGGGACGAGAGCCATGCAGACCAATTTGATGCAGTGTGCGGTGTATTGTCTGAGCACTGACAGACTGACCCCTTCAACCTCTGAAGCAATACTGGCAGCACTCATACATCTATTTCCCAAAGATAACCTCTGGATACAACGCTGAGTATGTGCACTCAATTTCTTTGGTCAACCATGGAACTTGTCCTGTTAAAGCGCTGACTGGTCTTGGCCACTATGCTGCAGCTCAGTTTCAGAGAAAACTAGGGTTGGGACTTTAAATGAGGCGTATGAAAAACACACGCCTCCATCCCTATTTGATACAAAAAAAAGAGGGGTTTTGGGACTTTAAATGATGCGTTTTTAAACAAACATTAGTATAAGTAAAATAGTATACATTTTAACCAGGCTCCTACTTACCACCCAAACAGCAAGCCAAATTCAACTGTCTAACTGTATATGTTAAAAGCAGAGGATTGGTTGCACGCATTTCATTTAAAGTCCCAAAAACCCTCTTTTTTTGTATCAAATAGGGATGGAGGCGTGTGTTTTTCATATGCCTCATTTAAAGTCCCAACCCTAGTTTTCTTTGTACCATACAGGGATGGAGATGTGTTTATTGATACCCTTATACAATTATGCATTTTTTTTTCCAGTGCTCTTCACCACAATACCAAGCATAGGTGGAGGTGGGGACACACCCCTAGTCACCTGTCCTCCATCTACCCATCAGTCTTTAAATGCCTCTATTGAGGAGACTTGGCGACGGCTCTGCAGCTTACTCATGTATTTGCAAATGCGTGCAACCAATCCTCTGCTTTTAACATATACAGTTAGACAGTTGAATTTGGCTTGCTGTTTGGGTGGTAAGTAGGAGCCTAGTTATAAATGTATACTATTTTACTTATACTACTATTTGTTTAACCACTTGACCACTGGGCACTTAAACCCCCTTAACTTCTTAAGGACCGCCTCCTGCACATTTATGTCGGCAGAATTGCACGGCTGGGCACATCAACGTATATATACGTTGGTTCTAGTACCCAGCCGTGGGTCATGGGCGCGCGCCCGCGGCGCGCTCCCGTGACCCGGTCCAAAGCTCCGTGACCGCGGGACTCGCGGACCCGATCGCCGCTGGAGTGCGGCGATCGGTCCCCGGAGCTGAAGAACGGGGAGAGCCGTGTGTAAATGACGTCACACCTACAGCCACACCCCCCTACAGTTGTAAACACACACAGGGAACACATAACCCCTACAGCGCCCCCTTGTGGTTAACTCCCAAACTGCAACTGTCATTTTCACAGTAAACAATGCAATTTAAATGCATTTTTTGCTGTGAAAATGACAATTGTCCCAAAAATGTGTCAAAATTGTCCGAAGTGTCCGCCATAATGTCGCAGTCAGGAAAAAAAATGCTGATCGCCGGCATTAGTAGTAAAAAAAAAATAATTAATAAAAATGCAATAAAACTATCTATACCTATTTTGTAAACGCTATAAATTTTGCGAAAATCAACCGATAAACGCTTATTGCGTAGTAGAAGAATATGTATCGCCCTAAACTGAGGGAACAAAAATGTATATATATTTTGGGGGGATATTTATTATAGCAAAAAGTAAAAAATATTGCATTTTTTTCAAAATTGTCGCTCTATTTTTGTTTATAGCGCAAAAAATAAAAACCGCAGAGGTGATCAAATACCACCAACAGAAAGCTCTATTTGTGGGGGAAAAAGGACGCCAATTTTGTTTGGGAGCCACGTCGCACGACCACGCAATTGTCAGTTAAAACGACGCAGTGCCGAATCGCAAAAAGGGGCAAGGTCCTTTACCTGCATTTTGGTCCGGGTCTTAAGTGGTTAATAACCAGACCAATTTTCAGCTTTCGGTGCTCTCACATTTTGAATGACATTAACTCGGTCATACAATACTGTAGCCAAATACAATTTTTGTCCTTTTTTTCCCCCCACAAATAGAGCTTTCTTTTGGTGGTATTTGATCACCTCTGCGGTTTTTATTTTTTCCGCTATTAATGAAAAAAGAACGAAAATTTTGTAAAAAAATGAATTTTACTTTAGCACTGATTAGCACTGATGGCCACAGGCGGCACTGGTGTGGCACAGGCTGCACTGGTGTGGCACAGGCGGCACTCGTGGGCACAGGCGGCACTGATTGGCACGGATGGGCACAGGTGACACTGATGGGGACAGGTGGCACTGATGGGCACAGGCGGCACTGGTGTGGCACTGGTGTGGCTCCGATGACACTGGTGTGGCACAGGCGGCACTCGTGGGCACAGGCAGCACTGATTGGCACTGATGGGCATAGGTGGCACTGATGGGCACAGGTGGCAGTGTTGTGGCACTGGTGTAGCTCAGGTGGCACTGGTGGGGCACAGATGGCGCTGGCAGGGCACAGATGGCACTGGTGGGGCACTGCTAGGCACTTACGGTTTGTCACTAATCTCTCTTCTCTTCTCTCACGCTGCAATAGTGTGAGGAGAGGAGAGAGATGACCTGCAGGTGACCCCTGCGCCCGGGTTTGTTTACATTTGTGATCGCGCCTTACCACGGCGCAAACACGTGGTAAGGAGCCGCTTCCATTGGCTCCTTACCGCGATCCTTGTTGCTACAGGTCCCGTGGACCCGGCGAGCGCCGGTGATCGCGTGTGCGTGCCCGCTCGGGCGCGTAGATCTGACTCTACGGGAGGACGTATATGGACGTTCGGTTAGAGTTAGGGAACTGCCTTATGGAGTATTTCGTCTATAGGGCGGTTACTAAGTGGTTAAAAATGCATGTCATTTAAAGTCCCAAAAACCCTCTTTTTTAGCTCAGTGTCAGGATCTTGGCAATCTACTTATAGCCTAGGCCATCCTTATGTAGAGCAACAATTATTTGCCATTAGGTGCCATGTTGAACTTTCAGTGACCAGAATGAGAGAGTGAGAGTGAGAGAGATAACACCACATTTAACACACCTGCTCCCCATTCACACCGAGACCTTGCAACACTAAGGAGTCACATGACACTGGGGAGTGAAAATGGCTAATGGGGCCCAATTTGGAAATTTTCACTTAGGGGTGTACTCACCCCTAAGTGTATTTGTTGCCAGACATTAAAGGCTGTGTGTTGAGTTATTTTGAGGGGACAGCAAATTTACACTGTTATACAAGCTGTACACTCACTATTTTACATTGTAGCAAAGTGTAATTTCTTCAGTGCTATCACATGAAAAGATGTGAGGGGTGTACTCACTTTTGTGAGATACTGTATGTAATGTGCAAAAAAAGTGTAGCGCTGGAATGAATGTACCTTTAAAAGTACCATATAGATAAATCAATGTATCACATAATGATAAACAAGCAATTAACTGCTTGCCGACCTGCCACCGTCATTTTACTGCGGCAGGTCGGCTCTCCTGGGCAAGAGCCCGTAGCTCTACGTCGGCTACTTTTGCGGACACTAGGGGGCGCGCGCACCCGCTCGCCCCCGAGTCCCGCACGCGTGCCCAGCGGGTATGATCGCCGCCAAGCACACGCGATCGCTAGATACAGAGCGAGGACCACACAGCTCCTGGTCCTGTCAGCGGGGGAAATGCTGATCTTCTGTTCATACAATGTATGAACAGAAGATCAGTGGTTTCCTCTAGTGAGGCCACCCCCCCATACAGTTAGAACACACCCAGGAACATGCTTAACCCCTTCCCTGCCCCCTAGTGTTAACCCCTTCACTGCCAGTGGCATTTTTATAGTAATCCAATGCATTTTTATAGCACTGATCGCTATAAAAATGCCAATGGTCCCAAAAATGTGTTAAAGTGTCCGAAGTGTCCGCCATAATGTCGCAGTACTGAAAAAAAACGCTGATCGCCACCATTACTAGTAAAAAAAATATATTAATAAAAATGCCATAAAACTATCCCCTATTTTGTAAACGCTATAACTTTTGCGCAAAGCAATCAATAAACGCTAATTGCGATTTTTTTTTTTACGAAAAATATGTAGAAGAATACGTATCGGCCTAAACTGAGGGAAAAAAATGTTTTTTATATATTTTTTTGGGGATATTTATTATAGCAAAAAATATTGAATTTTTTTCAAAATTGTCGCTCTATTTTTGTTTATAGCGCAAAAAATAAAAACCGCAGAGATGATCAAATACCACCAAAAGAAAGCTCTATTTGTGGGAAAAAAAGGACGCCAATTTTGTTTGGGAGCCACGTCGCACGACCGGGCAATTGTCAGTTAAAGCAACGCAGTACCGAATCGCAAAAAGTGCTCTGGTCATTGGGCAGCAATATGGTCCGGGGGTTAAGTGGTTAAGCATAAATCTATGAGCAATCAATGTGATCAGATAGCAATTAGTCCACACATGGAGAAGGGATTCAGCAATATGGTCCGGGGGTTAAGTGGTTAAGCATAAATCTATGAGCAATCAATGTGATCAGATAGCAATTATTCCACACATGGAGAAGGGATTCAACCTTTCTCAAACCAATATGAACAATGATCCAATGTGAAATAGAATAATAGTGTCCAATATGAAGAATCCAAAGAGTGAAAAGTTGATCAGATCAGAAGTGGCCCGACACCAGCAAGATTCAAGGCTTACCAGAAAGCCTGCGACTGTCCCTCTCAGTAGAGTCAAACAGGCTTAGCAGATGAGTATCCAATGGATTCGTCAGCGTCTTTCACAGACCAGGTGATCAGGTTCTGCAGCTCCAGGGAGTAGACTGATGGTTCTGGGTTGGTGCTGACAAAGTGCTGGTAAGTTATTCATTGAGCTCAATTTGATATATTATGTATATATATATATCTCTGTACCTGGAAAAAAATGTCAAGATGATCTGCTAATGTTTGGCACCTGGCCTGGCTGTCTCCTCTCTAATGCCTTGTACACACGATCGGATTTTCCGATGGAAAAAGTCAGACTGACTTTTTCCATGGGATATTCCAATCGTGTAAAGCCCCATTTAAATTTTTTAACCAGAAATTCAGATGAATTCCATCAGAGTTTAGATATAGAACATGTTTTATTTATTTTTTCCGATGGAATTCCGTCGCAATTCCGATGAGATTTGCCCGGGCAAAAGCCTGATCGTGTGTACGCGGCATTAGGCATGTTTCAGTCTTGATCATAGTATGTTGGTTTTAGGCATTAGGTATAAGCAGATATTGATCCCATAATCTTTTGATTTGATATATTTTTTATTTTATTTTTGAAATTTGTATATCTTTGTATTTGTAGTCCTGATTGGGGGGGGGGGCGTTCCCAAACCATGTTGACTGTGTTGTGTCTCTATGAATTTGGTCTAGCGCTCCTTCATTTGGTTTTAGCGTTCAGAATATGAAAGCCAACAGTGGGGGATTTGTCCATCGATCCTGTTTAGTGTTGATGGTTTATTTTGTTGTTCAGCCCAGGACCTGAAAAGAGAGAAAGCTAAATGTGTGTTTGGTTCTCTTTCCTTTTTCTCATCAATGTACAAGGCTTAAGGCACAGGAAGAGTTCTGTTATTTTTCAGGGTAAATCTGTCAGGCACTGCGTAGACACAATTAACATTTCTAGACGTTCCCTATTAGATGGTATATTTTCACTTTTTGAGCTCAGGCCCACTTTAACCATTTGCAGACCAACTGCGGCAGCAGGTCGGCTCAGCTGCGCAATATCACGTGATTTTGCATTTCAGCCACTAGGGGCGCGCGCCACCTGCTCGCCCCTGGTGCCGACGCGTGTGCCTGGCAGTCACGATCACCGCCGGGCACCCGCGATCACTCGTTACAGAGCGAGAACCAGGAGCTGTGTGTCCTGTCAGGGGGAGAAATGACTAATCGCATGTTCATACAATGTATGAACAGCGATCTGTCATTTCCACTAGTCAGTCCCATCCACCCTTCAGTTAGAACACACCTAGGGAACATGATTAACCCCTTCCTCGCCCCCTAGTGTTAACCCCTTCCCTGCTAGTGACATTTTTACAGTAATCAATGCATTTTTATAGCACTAATAGCTATAAAAATGGCAATGGTCCCAAAAATGTGTCAAGTGTTTGAACTGTCCGCCATAAGTTCGCAGTACCGATAAAAATCGCAGCTCGCTGCCATTACTAGTAAAGAAAAAAAAATGATAAAAATGCCATAAAACTATCTCCTATTTTGTAGACGCTATAACGTTTGCGCAAACCAACCAATTGCTTTTTTTTTTACCAAAAATATGTAGAAGAAAACGTATCGGCCTAAACTGAGGAAAAAAATATTTTTTTTTATTTTTTTGGGGGATAGTTTTTACTTTTTGCTATAATAAATATCCCCTATTTTGTAAGACGCTGTAACTTTTGCGCAAACCAATCAAACGCTTATTGCGGTTTTTTTTTTTTTGTTACGAAAAATATGTAGAAGAATACGTATCGGCCTAAAGTGAGGAAAAAAAAATTATAGATTTTTTTGGGGGATATTTATTATAGCAACAATTAAAAATAAAAATAATACTTTTTTTCGCTCTATTTTTGTTTATAGTGCAAAAAATAATAGTGGGAAAAAACAGGACGCCAATTTTGTTTGGCACGACCGCGCAATTGTCAATTAAAACGACGCAGTGCCGAATCGCAAAAAGTGGCCCAGTCATTGACCAGCAAAATGGTCCGGGGCTGAAGTGGTAAAGCAACCATGCATGGAGAGATGTGTTTACTGCATAGGATTTCAGGCAAGGTACTCTCCATAAATTTGCACAATCATCCAGCATTTAGTGCACTTTAACCAATCTCCATATTTGTGTGTACTTGATAGTAATTTCCAGCCCTCGATTGTCTCGCTCCATCCCTGCCTTATCAGAAGAAATAAACAGAGAATTAGACAAAACTTTCCAGCCTACTCAGTCTCTAATGAGGCTGACCCTGGCCTCCCGAAGACCCCAAATATCATCACTCACATCCCATGCATGAGAAAACTCACTGGATTTTGCCCAAAAATTCTGTGCTGAGATAGTTTCGACATGTTTGGTCAGTTTTACACTTTAAAGCATCTATGATCAAAGAATGTAAACATATATATAAAGTAGAATAAAGAAGTTTTCGCACTCAATGAATTGTGGATTACAGCAAAAGTGATTCAGCACCTCGGTAAAACATTAGTAAAGAAATCAATTCTGCATCCCTTGAGTGAACATATTAACTTCCTTGTTGCTCAACATTTCGGAATGTAACGAAGCGCTGTAAAAATGGAACCTGGGTATGGACACAAGGGACTGTGCTAGAGGAGTCTAGAAGAGCCCTGGGGCCAAGATAAACTCTGACAACTCTAAAATGACGTATGCTGTGTTGCAGATCTATTTTGGCTGACAACACCCCTGCATCTGAAATATTACTGGTTGTGTTGGGTACATGGCCCCCTGCAGCACTCTGCATCACTACAGGATGCAGCAAGCTAAGGAGCGATCTTCTACTATAAGAGGAAAATCAGGATCAGATTTAAGAGAATTATGTGCCTGGTGCTGAGGATTTTTGTGTGCTCTAAATAAAATAAAAAACAAATAAAATACAATAGGGGGTTTGAGAAAGAGAGAGGGGTAAGATAGAGGGCTGATGAATAAGAGAAGGAGGGGGTAAGAGAGGGGTGGCTAGAGAGAAAGAGGGGGAAGGTGGTGAGATAGGGGTGGTTAGAGAGAAAGAGGGGTGAGAAAGAGAGGGGATAAAAGAGAAAGAGGGGGTGAGAGGGGTGGTTAGATAAAGAGGGGATAAAAGAGAGAGAGGGGTGGTTAAACAGAGAGAGAGAGAGGGAGGGGGTGAGAGAGGAGTCTTTAGAGAGAAAGAGGGGGTGAAAAAGAGGGGATAAAAGGAAAGGAGGGGTGTTATAGAGAGGGGGAGGGGATGAGAAAGAGGTGGTTAGAGAGAAAGGGGGATGAGAGAGAGAGAGGGGTGGTTAGAGAGAAAGGGGGATGAGAGAGAGAGGGGTAGTTAGAGAGTAAGGGGGATGAAAGAGAGGGGTGGTTAGAGAGAAAGGGGAATGAGAAAGAGGGGTGGTTAGAGAGAGAGAGGGGCATGAGAGAGAAGTGTAGTTAGAGGGGAAGGGGGTGAGAGAGAAATAGGGGGGATTAGTATATTGCCTAATTGCTTCCTACAGTGCCCCATTCTGCTGCAGTCACTGTAGCTGACAAATTCTGCCAACCACATATATAACTAAAGCACCGCCCCAAAGGTCATTTCGTTAATCGAGAAGCCGCAAGGAATCACTGCCCATATTCAATTCTAGGGGGAGCTCTCTGGTTCTAAATGTGGTAGGCAGGGTTTGTCATTTATAGTGAGAGAGGGAGATGTGAGACAGGGCTCTAGAGTCGCAAGTTAGGCACTGATAGGCACAAGGCAGGTTCTAATAGGGCGCACGGAGGGTGCAAATTGGCGATGACGAAAAAAAATCTGACAGAGGTTATAACCCTTGCTTACTTCATTCAAAATGTAAAAAAAATAAGTTTTGCCCATAGTTCTATTTTAAATTCCCCAATCCAAAGACTGATGGATGCCAAGTCTTTTCTGGCAGTGAATATACATAGGGCCAGATTCAGGTAGATGAGAGTATCTTTCCTCTGGAGTAACGCTTCTCATTTACGTTACTCTGAAGACCCTTTCAGCGCAAGTCCTGTAATTCACATAGCAGTTGCGCGTAAACTTGCGCCAGAGTAACGATAATGCGCTGGCGTAACCCGACGCAAGTGAAACTGGGTGTGATCATATGTAAATGATGGGCGGAGCCCAGCGCAGAGGCTTACGTTCAGCGCATCATCCACGGAGCATGCGCAGTGAGTGCGGCTCCACTCGCCCCCTTGTGCGCATGCTCACAACTTCCGTCGGCACCACTTCCTGGGAAACGTCAGCGCAATGCGTTCCGCTGGGCGCTTAAAAGCGCTGGCGGAAACGCCATTCCGGCGCAAAAGTAGTTCCATTTCCCCCCACCCCAGGGAAGATACTTTTGCCCTGTAATGGCTGCTCCCGCTGCCCCCAGAGAGAGGAGGAACCTAAATTATAATGCCCAGGAGGTCACAGTGATAATATCGGCTATGGAGGCATTTAATGATTTTCTCCATGGTAAAAAAAGCAGGAAGACCAGCCGGGAGAGAAAGCAGGCCATCCTGGACACCATAGCTGCCAGGGTCAATGTGCTGGGGTACTCCACCCGGAGTGCTTCAGACATTGGTAAAAAAATCAATGACCTGCGGCGCAAGGTGAGGGGCAAGGTGTCCACCATTAGGAGCCATGAGAGGGGCACAGGTGGTGGTCCCCCATGTCCTGTCACCCTGACCGCGGAGGAGGAGGTGGTCGCCCGCTGCCTGGACAGGGAGCAGTTGGAGGGGGTCCCAGGCTATGATTCCGTAGAGGAAGGCTCCAGGACAGGTAAGTGATTTTTACCCCCTTTTTGGTGTGTTGCATGTGGGGGGCGGGGGTGGGTACATGTGCCAAGTGTGTGGGACCACCAACATGTGTCTGCTTTGTGTCATCCACAGATGACGGTGCTGGGCCATCTCGTGCCGGCCAGTCCACCCCAACCCCCCAACGGGATGCTGAAGACGAGGCCCTGGGTGCTGGAGACACCGAGGTGGAGGAGGAGAGTGCCCACACCACTTCAGCAGAGGTGGTTGTGGAGGAGCCTGTCCCTGAACAGGAGTTCATTTTAATGTTGGAGGAGTCCTCCTCCTCTGCAGGGCCCTCTGTGATCCCCTCCCCCATCCTAGGTAGCCCCTCAAGGGCGACTCCATCCCCACGGGGACAACCTTCCTCTGCCCCCAGGAAGGCCACCCGGAAGACCAGGGGGGTGTGTGATTTGGTCGAAGACCAGGTGCTTTTGGACCACGCGAAACAGACCCAGCAAATGGGGGAGATGGCTGGCCACCTAGACAGGGTCGCAGACAGCCTGGGCTCTATGTCACAGCTGCCCAGTCGCGTGCAGGGCGTTGTGACCAGCCTGGGGGAGGTGCAGGCTGATATCCGGCACTTGACAGCAGCTGTTCGAGACAACACTGCTGCCATTCGGGAAGAGGGGAGGCAGCGGCAACGTGACCAGCGGCATCAGATCACCCGCCAGCTGAGGATGCAGGCCCAAACAAATTTGTATCTGAGCCGTATCGCTGTGGCATTGGAGGGCATGCAGCCAACAGCTCCCAGGAGTGGCCCACCCGGGATCAGCCTCCTCCTGATGCCCCCCCCCACCACCACCACCACCCACTCCCTCCAGGCAGATGAGGAGCCCGAGAGTGCCCCCAAGGAGGAGCCCCCGTCATCCCAGATGAGGGTTTTTTGTTTTTTTGGTTGTTATATATTTTTGTTTATACTCAGGACATGAGTTTATTTATTTTATTTATTATTATTGTTTATACTCAGGACATGAGTTTTTGTTAATTTTTTTGGTTCTCAGGTTATGAGATTTTATTTTTATTTTTTGATACTGCACACGTTGCAGTGTGAATGGTGTGTGAATGTGAGAGGGTGGCACTCCTGAAAGTAAGGGGTGTCACCCTCGGCCGTGGTGGTGAAGTTAACCCCACGGCTGAATGAATGACGTGTGAAAGGTGTGTGAATGGACAGTGACATCATTGGGGCCTTGACGCGGCGTTACTGCTCCCAACTCCTACATGCTGGACTTGGGCTAATCCAATGCGATGTGCATGTGATGTGTGTGATCTAGGGACATCAGTGGTGTACACGCGTGCACTGTCTGTGTTATTAATGTTTTGGTTTAGTGTCCAAAGATGCCTACGGCGAGGACCCTCCTGACTGCTCTTCCATCAGCAGACTGGGTGTCCTCTGGCAGGTGGGGACTGTGTGGGTCGGGGGTCAGGTCATCACGTATGTCAATCTCTAGGCCTTTTTTCATAGCAAAGTTATGTAGTATGCAACATGCACCGATGATCTGACACACAAAGGTAGGGGAATACAATAGGGTCCCCCCGGACTTATCCAGGCAGCGGAAACGGGACTTCAGGAGCCCAAATGTTTGCTCCACCACTGCACGGGTTTTGATGTGTGCTTCATTGTATTTTCTCTCTCCTCTGGTTTGGGGGTTCCGGAAAGGAGTCATTAGATGGGGTCCCAGTGCATATGCAGAGTCACCTGTAAGGGAAAAGACAGGAGGATGTTAGTAGTGCATGTGCCACTTTTGATGTGCATCACGGGAGGGGATAGTCATGCCTGACTCCCATGTCACTCACCAACCAGCCAGCTGTCCCCATACATGTTCTGTTCGAATTCTGCTGGAATGGGGCTCTGACGGTATATGAAGCTGTCATGGCTGGACCCGGGGTGTTTGGCACGGACGTGCCATATGAGGCGTTGGGCATCGGCTATCACCTGTACGTTGATGGAGTGCCAATGCTTCCGATTGCGGTATATGTGCTCTGTGGCACTGGGGGCTGTAGGGCCACATGTGTGCAATCAATGGCCCCCACAGTGCGTGGGAATCTGGCAATGTTGTAGAAATCTGTCATTGCCTTCAGCCGCAGCTCCTCAGTGGTGGGTCTGATGAACTGGTTGGACATGCGTCTGAGGATTGCGGGGACAACCTGGTGCACACATCTGCTCATGGAGGACTGTGACATCCCAGCCACCACTCCACTTGTACGCTGGAATGATCCACTGGCAAGGAAATGAAGTGTTGCCAGGACCTTCACCAGTGGCTGCACTGCTTGTGAGCGGTGTGTCTTGCTGGTGATGTCACCCTGCAGGGTTGTGGTTAGTTCAAGTATTGCATCTGGGCTGAATCTGAAGAGGCGATACACCTCCTCATCCCCCATGCCAAAGAGGTTCATACGAGTGCGGTATATCCTCTCACGTGCCCGCCTCCTCCGTAGCGAGGGACCCAGTACTAGTCTTAGGACCACGAGTGCCCCTGGCATGTTGGCACACAGAGGTGTTGTCCTTGCTAGTGTTGTTGTTCAGCTTGCTAGTTTCGTCGGTAACGCTGCTGTAGCTGCTCTCCTGCTGACCTGTGACCGTCTGGAGTAAAGATAAAGCAGCCTTTTGTAGAAATAACTTTGCGCCGGACGGACCAGATACGCGCGGCGCATGTAGCCAGCGTATGGTGCTAATCCGTTCGTGAATTGGGAAAAATCCCTCATTTGCATATTTGCAGGGGAAATCAATAGGCGCGACTGATGCGCCCAGCGAAAATAAGCGCTGACGATACTCTGGCGTCGGAACGTTCCGCCGGTCGCAAATGACCCGTTATTGGGCGCATCTAGTTTGGTGGGTACGGGCACATAGAAAAGACGGCGCATCATCACAGTTACGCGGCGCATATCCAAATACTCCAGCGCAAGTGTTCGTGAATCTGGCCCATACTGTATATAACCAATCATTTTTTTTTTTTTTTATTAAATCTCTTTATTTAAATTTTCTCATTTTCCATACAAAAATAAAATCATACATATACATTATATTTTAATTACCTTTACTTCAAACATTGACTTTTTATATCTCCAAGACATCCATACAATCCTTTCATCCCATACAACACAACACATTCTACTTTCACCCTTCCCCACTCTCCCAATGGTGTGAATATTACCCCCGTTCCCCCTTTATCCTGACGCTGTTGTAGAGTTCTCTATCCAATTTGCCCATACTCTCCTATATTTCTCCCCATATCCTCTATTGCAATATGTCTCTCTGTATAATATCAGATTGCTGTTTACTAAGTTCTTCCACTGTGCTATTGAGGGGGCTTCTGTTTTTTTACCAGTTTAGCACTATTGCTTTCCTGGCATAGAACAGCAGCAGGCCTATCTGTGTTTTTCTTTCTTTTGAGATAGCATTACCCCCTATTAATCCTAAGAGACAGATCTCCACTTCTTGTTCCAGCCCTACAGATGTTACTCTTTCTATCATTCTCAGAATCTCACTCCAAAATACTGCTATTTTGGGACAGAGGCAAAATATATGCATGAAATCTCCTGGAGCAACTACACACCTCCAGCAATTCTGAGAGTTAGTTGGTGAAATCTTATGCAACTTGTATGGTGTATAATGACTTCTATGTACAATTTTATATTGTATTAATTTGTCCCGGAGGGATACCAGAATCTTCAGTGGAAATTTCCATACTTCCTCCCAGTTCCCTAAACCTGGGGCATCTCTTTTCCAATTCTCCCTTAATTTGCTCAGATCATAAGGTGTAGTATTTATCAAGTATCCATAGAAATTTGACATTGTCCTCTTCCCACCTTTTATCATTTGTTCTATATCTGATTCCATCAATTGTGGAGTCCCCTCAGGGAACTGGGCCACCAAGACATGTCTAAGCTGCCTATATCTAAACTCGTAGCTCTCGGGAATATTCCATAATTGTCTCATCTCCACATATGATAAAAACTTTCCCTCCCGTAACAACTGTGAGAGTTTCTTTACCCCATATTTAGCCCAGGCTCCCGGATCCTGAACCAGATCTAAATGTGGTAATTCCGGGTTCCTCCACAGGGGGGTATTTGGAGATAGATTATTATTTCCCCTCTCTCTTCCTATGACCGCTTTCCATATTTTTACTGTTGTTCTCATTGCTGGCGTTAAATCTCTCCTGGTTTTAATACCCCTATACAGTAATCCTTGCAATGCTTCCACCGATTGGACCACTGTAGCTTCCAACATCGTAGCTGTGTCATACCCATCAGAGTTTAACCACCTCCCTGCTGTCACTAACTGTGCCGCTGTATAGTATTTATGGAAGTCTGGGAAAGCTAATCCCCCCTCCCCTTCCGGTCTCATGAGTGTACTTAATTTAATTCTAGCTGGTTTATTGGCCCATATGAATGCAGAGAGCATTCCATGTAGCTGTGTAAAAAAGCTTTTTGGGAGCCACTGTGGAGAATTTCTGAAGGCATATAAAAACTTTGGCAGCACCTTCATTTTCACCAGGTTTATGCGTCCCAGTAGTGACAAAGGCAGTGTTGCCCAGATCTTTATTCTCTTCCCGAGCTCCTGTACCTCGGGGTCTAAATTTAATTTTCGAAAATCTTCAATCTGTCTAGATATTTTAATGCCTAAGTATTTAAATTCCGATACCCATTTTAATAACGTATTTGGAGCAGCGGTTTTTAGTGCTCCTTGATCTATCGGGAATAATATTGATTTATTCCAATTTACTTTGAGCCCTGTATATATCGAATATGTATTTAATAATTCTAGAGCCCCTTCCAGTGATGGACCTGCATCTCTCAAAAAAAGCAACATATCATCGGCATACAGGGCTACCCTTTCCTCCAGCCCCCCTACCCGGAGTCCCTGAATATTGGGTGTGGTCCTGAGAGCCTCTGCCACTGGCTCTATTGCGATTGCAAAGAGCGTCGGAGAGAGAGGGCAGCCCTGCCTCGTGCCTCTATATAATTGAAAAAACAATGACAGTTTTCCCCCTAGTTTCACTGCGGACATTGGCCTTTCATATATTGTTTGTATCCATTTGATAAATATTAAGGGGAATCCCATCCTTCTAAGTATTTCCCAAAGAAACGGCCATTCCACCGTATCAAAGGCCTTCTCAATATCTAAAGAGGTGTGTATGTATATTTGTGTAAAGCCTCCGTAGGTTGATATCTGTTGTCCTTTGTGGCATAAATCCTGTTTGGTCCGAGTCTATTATGTTCCTAAGCAGTGGCTGTATTCTAGATGTTAGTATTTTTGTCAGTATTTTTAAATCTGTATTTAATAATGCAATTGGCCTATATGATGAGCATATCTTTGGGTCTTTTGTTTCCTTGTATATTAATGTTATGTGTGCCTCTCTCATAGAGTCCGGCAAGGCTCCCTGCATTAGCCCACTTGTGAATACTTCTGCTAGTTTGGGGGCTATTAATACTCCATATCTCTTATAGAATTCCACAGGAATTCCATCTGGGCCTGATGCCTTTCCTCCCGAGGATGTTCGTATAACCTCTATAATCTCCTCCACCCCTATAGGCCTGACCAGTTCTCTCCTCTCCCCATCTGACAACCACCCCAGGGCAATCCGGTCCAAAAGGTCCGCCATTTCCTCCGGGCAGGAGCCAGACGGGAGAGAGGAGGTGTAAAGCCCACTATAATACTCTCTAAATGTCTCCAGTATCTTTTTGGGTTCTTTTACTATCTGTCCATTTAAATCTTCAATCTCTGCAATAATTGTGGCTTGATGTTCTTGTTGTGCCAGCCTAGCCAGGAATCTACCCCCCCTATCTCCCTGTTCAAAAATATTCTGTCTATTTTTATGCATTTCCAGTCTTGTTATTTCTTCTATGTGAAGATGAAGGTTTCTACATGCTGCCATCATTTCATCAAAGTTGATGCTACTGGGGTCCTGCCCATATCTCTCCCTTTGTATGTCAATCTGTGTTTTTAATTCCTGTTCCTTCTTCCTCTGTTTTTTATTAACTGTTGAAATATTTGATATATATTGCCCTCTTATATAGGCTTTAAACGCATCCCATACCATCCCTACCGAGGCTGATCCTGCGTTGTTTTCCCAGTATTCCCCCATTATTGATTCCATTTTCTCTCCTATTTCTGGGTGTTCTACCCAGCGTGGGGTTAGTCTCCACAATGATGCATTTTTAGAAGTTGGAATACGTACTGACAAAAATAGGGGAGAATGATCTGACAGACCACTTGGTAGATATTTGGCCTCCTCAATATCTGCTAACATCAAGGAATCCGTAAATGCTAAGTCTATTCTAGGGGCCGTCTTGTAAGAAGTGGAGAAGCACGAGTATCCCCTTTCTCCTGGGTTCTTCCATCGCCAAACTTCTATTACCCCCATTTCCTGTGCCCAGTTATATAATTCTGTTGAATGTTGTTTAGGGGGTTTTGGTCTGTCCAACTCTGGTGATAGGATAGCATTGAAATCTCCTATTAATATCAGTCTCGCTGGCATATACTGAATAGTGTTTTCCATTATCTCATTCAATACTGCCACCGAGAATGGAGGTGGAATATATACGGCAGCTGTTACATATCTCTGCTTACCTATCTTATAGACTAGAATAACATACTTTCCGTTTACATCTATATGGGCCTTCTCTATTTCTCCAATAAAAGATTTATTAACTAGGATCGACACCCCTCTAGCATACGAAGAATACGTGGAATGGTATGTTTTCTGTATCCAGGTTTTTTTTAACGTTATTAATTTTTTCCCCAATAGGTGCATCTCCTGTAGTACGACCAACTGGGGAGAATTCTTTTTTATATACTGAAACATTAATGCACGTTTATACTTTGAATTCAGTCCTCGAACATTCCAGGATAGTATCGAAAAGCAGTTATACTTCCCAGGCATGGTATCTAGTATATATATAGGATTTATACTTCCATTGTTCACTATGCCACGTCATTCTTTTAAGTGATACCTCTTGGGTACCTAAATCGCACCATTGTCTTTCCCATTTCCTCTTCACTTGCCCATTCATTCCCCCTCCCCCCGCCCTACCCACCCTACCCCTCCCCACTCCCTTCTCTTGTAGCTTCCTCCATCCATTCCTGGATGGGAGTGGAGAGGAATTTCTTCTATCCCCTATTTTACTGACCCAAATCTCTTTTTTAGGTCTAGTATCTAACATACCCCACCCTCCCTTCTTTCTGCTTTAGGAAGGGAAGCACCTAGCTCTCAAAACTCTCATTCACTTTGTGGTGGGCGCCTCTACTCACTGCGTATCCTCCCTGCACACCTATATTTCTTCATATCTTAAAGCCTCCCCTCCCCCAGAAAAAAAAACCCCAAAATGAAACCCCAAGGAGGGGGGAAAAAACACCCCCTTTCATCCCACCATTGTGACCAAGTGCTTACGTGCTTTCCATTAATTATTATTACCTAATTATAACCAATACTCCAATTCGTATTCATAGTTAATCGCTCCTTTAAAAAAAAAAACAGAAAGCAAACCTCTCTCATATTAATCTTTAAATATCCAAGTGCTTAAGTGTTCATTATTGAATATTGATTAACTATTATTAATTATTACCGATCCTCCATAACTTATATTCCAATTCTTACTCATGGTTAATCGAGCGTTTAGGTGTAGAATCTATTGTTGATCGGCCGCCTTAATTCATATCCCTCATTCAACAGATAAATATATATTTCCTATTTCCCTATTTAAATGTGGTGCTCTCACATATTCTTTAATACCCAAGTGTTTCATTATTAATTAACTGTTATTAACTGCTATCAATCTGTCATAACTTATATTTCAATTCATACTTGTGCTTAATCACTCATTCAACAAAAAAAAAAAATACATATTTCCTCTTTCCCTGGATGAATATATTAAACACTGTACAATTTCTCCACATAGCTCAATTTATACCTTCACCCTCCCCCTCCCCTCCATCCCCCCCAAAAAAAAATAATAAATAAAAGATCCGGAAGAAAAGTAGAAAAAATTCCCCAGTCTTTCTATTTGGTATCGAGCCACTCCCCCGCTTGAATTGGGGTCTCAAAGAAAAGGACACGTGTCCCGTCCGTTACTTGTAATTTACTGGGGTATAGTAGACTGTATTTTAACCCTTTCTCTCTCAATCTTCTACGGATCTCTGTATACTCTCTTCTTTGCTGCTGAATTTCCATCGGGTAGTCAGGAAAAAAAAGTGGCTTTGTGTTCTCATATTGGATGTCTGCCCTTACTCTTGCCGTTGAAAGGATTTGATCTCGGTCTCTGTAGTTCAATAGACGCACCAAAAAAGGGCGGGGGGGTGCTCCCGGTTTGGGGAGACGAAACGAGATTCTATGTGCTCGCACTACCACAAACATTACAGTTGCTTCTGTTAATTTCAGTATTTCAGTTAATAGTTTTTCTGCAAATTTAACTGGATTGTCTCCCTCCGCTCTCTCTGGTAGGCCCAAGATACGTACATTGTTCCTCCTCATGCGGCCCTCTGTATCTATAGCTCTGTCCTGTAGTTCTTTTATTTGTTTTTTCAATGTATGCCAGCCTTTGCTATCCTTTTTCATTTCCTCTTCCACCTTGGAGATGCGGGTTTCTATTTCTGCCGTTTTTATCGAACTCTCGTTTTATTGAGCATATATCCACTGCCAGGGCATCAATTTTATTTAACAGCAAATCACTGCTTGCCTTGATAGCCTCCAGTATCTCCTTCCCGGAGGCACTACAGTCCATCTCCCCCTCTCTCCCCTCTCTCCCCTCTCTCCCGGTTTGAGTCCCTTCTGATATCCTTTTTGCTGGGGAGTTCTGGGGGGATTGTACGGGCTGTATAGATTTTCCTGTAGCCCCTGTCACTTTAACTGTTTTTGCTGCCATAGCTTGGGGGGAAGAACAAGGTGTCACTGCTGGTACATGCGTTTTTGCTCGCGATTTACTTGGTGCCATTTAACCTCATATCAGTTCACTTATGGTAGATTTACCGTTCCCAGTAGTTTTTTTTCCCCTCCCTAAAGAGTCCTTTATACAGCACTTTCCACACCAGTTCCACACTACAGCGGCAGGTTGGTGATAAAGTCAGAAGTTAGAATTGGAGGCAATCACAGCAACCCCTAGCAGCGACACCTAGCAGCAGTGGATAATCACAGACAAAAACACTGAGCCCCAGTGATAGCCACCAAGGGTGAAAAAAAGGGGTGCTGTCCCTTTAACAACGGCGTTATGCAGCAGTCATGTAGCCATGTAGTACTTATAACTGACAATCAGCAGAAAACATAGGAATATTGCAACAGTTATGTACAGTTATGTACTTATCTCTACAGTCTGTTCCAAGGCGGGCGGGGAGTCCTCCAGCTCATGTCTGATGCCTTATTGGGTCCAGATGCCTTTACATAGATGATATATAGTGATAATGGTGTCCTGATCACACTGTAGGAGAAACGGCAGACTAGCGTACAGCAGCCCCGGCCAGCGGACAACAGGAGAGTGCGCAGAGGTAAGTTCAAATAAGCCGCAATTCTGGGGTGCCTGGAATGCTGGAGTTTAGTAGAAAAAGTTCAGTGCCTCACTGTGTATCAAACCATGCTGGGCACACCAATAAATTACATTCAATCATTCATTCTGCGGTATGATGCCCGATGTGTCGTGCAGAGTGATATACCCTGCAACATCACATCATGCATGACGCCGCATTACCCTGATATCAGTACTTCAAAATACATGTCATAGAATTCTAAGTTGTTTTACTGTCAAGTATGGCATTCAACTGGGCGACGGGTGTGAAAGGGGTAGGGGAGGGGGGGTTCACAGGCCCGAGGCTTTATTGAACTGCCTGTGTAAACATACAGATGGGGGAGGGGGGGAAGGGGAAATCGTCAGACGTCCTCTTCCTCCTTGACGTCCATCAAGGTGTAATCTCTCAGCAGACTGAAGATCAGTCTGCGACAGTCCTCAATGGACATCCTCTCCCGCTGGTGGATGAGGCGTTTTCTGGCACACCATACGGCGTCCTTGAAGCAGCACAGCACCCGCCAGGCACTGTCAATGTCCTCCTCCGAGTGGGTCCCACAGAAAAGTCAGTTTAACACACCGTAGTGTGTGATGGCGGTCTGTGGTACAAAGTCTTTAAGTTCAGGTTCCAAGGCCCTCAACAGGCCCTGTGCAAAGGGGCACTCCCAGAAAACATGAAAAGCAGTTTCCTCCTGGATGATGCAAAAGGGGCAGTGCCTGTATCTGCACAGGTTTCCCCCTTGGATTGCCATCCATGCCAGATCTTTGTGCCTGTTGGTGAGTCTCTTTGAAGAGACATTCCTCCAGACCACTTTACACGTGGTTGAAGGGAGGGCTGGAATAGTCTCAAAAATGTCCGCTGCTCTTATCAATTTGTGGATTGTGTTTTTGGTTTCCACAAGTCTTTTGGGCTTTTACTCCAGCTGCAGCCCCAACTCCTTGATGAACTTGAAAGTATCCAAGTAATACCATGGAGTGTCCCAGTTGTAGGGGACGGAGCTGTCCCATTTGTCCCATCCAAGGGTCCTCCAAAGAGGCAGGAGGAAAAAACGGGACATGGAGTTGCCACCAGAGTCCACAGTTCTGTCAACCAAGGTCCTGCGGATGCAGTTACAAGCGAAAGATACCCTCAATAGGGTGGCGATGTCAGGCACGCCTTTACCGCCTTTGAGAGGTTCCTTGAACATAACCGCCCGCTTGACTCTGTCCATTTTGGAGCTCCAGATGAAGTGAAACACCGCCCTGGTGATGGCCTTGCAGGTGTTAACCCGCGGGGGCCAGGCCTGGGCGAGGTACTGCAACACAGGGAGAATCTCGCTGCGAAGTACCAGTGTTTTCCCTTCGATGGTGAGTTCTCTGAGGCTCCAAAGTCCGAATTTCTGCCTCATCTTGGCCAGTCTTTCTTCCCAGGACTTCAGGGCTGCACCCTCCGCTCCAAACCAGACTCCGAGAATTTTGATGAAGTCCGCTTTGATGTTGAACGGTATGGGCGCAGGAACCACTTTCCAAAGAGCATGACTTCAGACTTCCCGCAGTTGACCTTTGCCCCTGAAGCTTGGCCGAAGTCCTCACACGTCTGGACGAGTGTGTCGATGGAGCGCCGGTCAGCACAGAACACTGTCACCTCGTCCATGTAGAGCGAGCACTTGACCTCCCGTCTTTCCGGTCCTGGTGCGGTAATCCCTCTGATCTCTCGGTTCCGTCTGATGCTTCGGGCGAATAGCTCTATACAGCAAACAAAAAGCAGAGATGAGAGAGGGCAGCCCTGTCTGACCCCGGAAGAAATTGAAAAGGGGTCAGTTTTCCAGCCATTTACCAACACCGAACTGCAAATATCATTGTACATAATATTGACATACGAACAAAACAGTTCCCCTAGACCAAACCTGCGCAGGGTTCTGCACATGAACTCATGGGAGACATGGTCAAAGGCCTTCTCCTGGTCAAGGCTGACCAGGGCCGCGTGCACACGGTGGCCATGAATGTACTGGACCGTGTCCCGGACCAGCGCGAGGCTGTCCGCAATCCTACGACCAGGAATGCAAGAAGTTTGATCCGGGTGGATGATCTGTCCGATAACAGATTTCAGCCTGTTGGCCAGAACCTTGTCGAGGATTTTGTAGTCCACGTTCAAAAGAGAGATCGGACGCCAATTTTTAAGATCCGATCTCTCCCCCTTGCGTTTATACAGAATCGTGATAATCCCCTCTCTCAGTGATGGAGGCATTCTCCTGCAACAGCATATACAACAGGGAAAAGATACCAGCTGTAATTCAACCCTGCTAATCCTCCCTGCTGTGTCTTGGAGGGACTGCAGATGTAAGGGGAGGCTGTTTCTCACGTGGAGAGGACACCAGCCGGAGTTCAAATCAAGTCCAATCCAACTGTCAAACCCCCCCAACTCCTCCAACTTACGGCTGCTACCACGGGGAGTCACCGCTACCCCTTGCCGTCCTTTACACCCTCTGAATCAGCAGCGAGGAGAAGGAGCCATCGGTAGAGAGAGATTAGGATCTTACAAGCAGCATTGCAGCAGCGCCCGCCCACATACGTCACATGCTCACATCCTCTTCCTCCATAACCAATCATTTTTGGTTTTATTACAACCATGTTTTTTGATATTGTTTATTATGTTGTAACACTTTTTTTGTTTAGCTTTATAGAATAAAACCAAATTATTTAATTAAAAAAATGCATTGTTTTGTTTGTTGTATTGCCCATAAGTCAGTTTTAGACTAATTGCATCAATTGTCTTTTTTTATAAGGCTTCTTTCAGATAGGGGGCCGGGGGAGGGGGGAAGTTGCGATGTTTGGGATGGTAAAAATAGCTTCAGTTTTGATGCCCCCTTGGCCACCTACCCTAATCCTAAAAAATTGAATTTTTAACCCATTGAGTTCAATGGAGTGCATCACAACTGTGAGCCAAACTCTCAGCTCACAATTGCGGCACATCAGAGGCGGCTCTAGGCTTTGTGAGACTCTAGGCAAAACTTAGACATGAGGCCCCAATGGAAACAAATTATTTAAGCAAGAAAAATGGCTCCAGAAAATGCATGGATCTAACCCACAGGTGATAAGCCCCACTTCCAGGGCACCCTCCTCACCCATCAGACATATTCAGCGAATGCAAGGGGTGGGAGAGAGGGGGACTTGGGAAAGAGAGAGGGGTAATAGAGATCTGATGACGCCAACATTAGTATTAATCACAGGCAAATTAGGCGGCCGCGAGGCCCCTGTGAGGGCGAGGCCTTAGGCGACCGCCTAATTAGAGAGCCGCCTCTGGCGGCATTATCCCGAAATGTAAAATTTGGCAACTTAAAAATAAAACTAACAAAACACAAACAATAGGCATTCAGGAGGTGGCAGCACCGTCTCCTGAATTCCAGTTAGCTGCTGCTATACCGCTCTCTGAAAAGTGATTCACTTTTCAGAGGGAGGTAAGCAGTAATGCAAGTCTAAAATATACAGATCATGGGATCTCTTGATTAAAATGCCTGATGCAAACACTTTTAGAAAATGTTCCAGGATGTGAGGGTTGAATGCAGACTACAAGCAGGTGCCAGATTCAGAATATGAACACTCGGAGGACCTTGGGAGTTTACAGCAAAATACAGGCAGGCTGAGTCAGCTGTCAGTAAAAGTGCCGGATAGCAAAACAATTGAGGCACGAGGCACCATGTCATGTGCAATGACTTCACTGCTCAGCCAGAGCTAGAAATATAGCTTTGGCTGAATATGTCATCGGATGTGCGGAGAAAGGGGAAAATTATAGCAGCAGCAATATCCGCATAATAAAGGACTAGAGAAATTGAGAAAAATTCCCGATGACAGTATTCAGTATACGAAACCCTCATTTACATTTTTTTGTCTTTATATTTTCCTTTACATTTGTGTGCAGACCAAGCTGTCCAGCAAAAGTTTGTTACAAGAGTGTGGTCTTGCGTGTCCGCAGGTGTCCCGCGATTGGGTCACAGAGCTGAAGATTGGGGAGATGTCAGTGTAAACACAACATCTCCCTGTTCTGCCTAGTGACATGTCACTGATTGTCTGTTCCCTGTTATCGGGAACAGCGATCAGTGACGTGTCATGGTAGGACATGCCCCCCCTAACCGTTACAAACACTCCCTAGGTCACACTTAACCCCTTCAGCGCCCCGTACGGGTTAACCACTTCACTGCCAGTGCCATTTTTACAGTAATCGGTGCATTTTTTATAGCACTGATCACTGTAAAACTGACTGGTCCCAAAATGGTGTCAAAAGTGTCCGATGTGTCCACCATAATGTCGCAGACATGATAAAAATCGCTGATCGCAGCCCAGCTCCCGGTCCTGTCAGGGGTGAAATGACTGATTGCATGTTCATGTTTGTGTGTGTGAATCTGTTATTTCCTAGTCAATCCCAATCCCCCCCTCAATACACACCTAGGGAAAATAATTAACCCCTTCTGTCGCCCCCTAGTGTTAATCCCTTCCCTGCCAGTGACATTTTTACAGTAATCAATGCATTTTTATAGCACTGATCGCTATAAAAATGCCAATAGTCTCAAAAATGTGTCAGAAGTGTCCGCCATAGGGTTGCAGTACTGATAAAAATCGCTGATCGCCGCCATTACTAGTAAAAAAAAAAAAAATATTAATAAAAATGCCATAAAACTATCTCCTATTTTGTAGACGCTATAACTTTTGTGCAAACCAACCAATTGCGTTTTTTTTTTTTTTTTTTTTTTTTTAACCAAAAATATGTAGAATACGTATCGGCCTAAACTGAGGAATAATGTTTTTTTTTTTATGTTTTTGGGGGATATTTATTAAAAGTAAAACCATTTTTTTTTCAAAATTTCGCTATATTTTTGTTTATATCGCAAAAAAAAAAAAAAAAACGCAGAGGTGATCAAATACCACCGAAAGAAAGCTCTATTTATGGGGAAAAAAAGACGTACATTTTGTTTGAGTGCCAAATCGCAAAAAGTGGCCTGGTCTTTGGCCAGCCAAATGGTCCGGGGCTTAAGTAGTAAAACTTAAATAGCTTCACAGAACAAAATAAATACGTCTCACCAACTTGCAGAGCTTAGAACTGCTGTCGCAGTTCAACAGTCCTTACTTTGTATTGCAGGTAAGCTTCCCAGCTAGTAGGTTTCCAGGCAGGACACTGCCATGCGCTTCCACGGCTATTCACCATTTACTATCTACAGTCTCCACTATACTCCACACCAGCCGTCACTAAATGGCGGTCCGAGTCCGGCCCGAGTGGCGCTTCTGCCCGGAATGCCAAGCCGCCAGTATAATTTTAAATGCCAGCGTTGTGACACTGCGAGTGCACCGCAGGTCTCCGAGTAGACCAGCTTGCACTCACAAGCCACGGGTAGAGGCGTGACGTCAGGTGCCCCGCCCCCTGCTGCTCGGGGGTCCACTCCTGGCTCTCCTTGTTAGAGTGGGGAGTGATGGCAAGTGCGCACCCCGCCCCCCTTCTACTCGCAGGCCTGGGCTCTACCATACCTCGCAGCTTCCGCCCATCTTGCTGGTAGGTGACGTGTGTACTAGTCACTAATGGGCATATTTATTGTGTACACTGCTGGGTATTTTTTTTTATTAAATGGTCACGCTGATGGGCACTTTTTTTTTTTTTTTATGTTATGGGGCACTCTGATGGACGAATTTTATTTTAAAGGGGCACGCTGATGGGCACATTTTATATTAAGGGGCATGCTGATGGGTATATTTTTAATGTGCACACTGTTGAGCATTTTTTTGTTAAGGGGCACACTGATGGATGAATTTTATTGTGCCCATCAGAGTGCCCCTTAACATAAAATATGCCCATCAGCGTACACATTAAAAATCTACCCATCAGCGTGCCCCTTAATATAAAATGTACCCATCAGCATGACCTTTATTGTATGTTAAGGGGCATGCTGATGGGGACATTTTGAATTAAGGAGCACTCTGATGGGCAAGTTTTATGTTAGGGGGCGCTCTGATGGGCAAGTTTTGTTAAGGGGCACGTTTTGTTGTGCCCATCAGAGTGCCCCTTAACATGCTGATGGGAACATTTTATGTTAAGGGGGACTCTGATGGGGACATCTAATGTAAAGGGGCGCTGTGATGGGGACACCTGATGTAAAGGGGCGCATCAAACTGTGAAACCTCATTAAGTTTCCGGAAATCATAGCAGAATCGCAGAGTCCCATTGGGCTTTGGTACCAACACAATCGGGCTTGACCACTCATTCTGTGATTCTTCAATAATCTCCAGGTCTAGCATCTTCTTCACTTCCTCTGAAACGGCCTTTCTTTGAGCCTCTGGGATGCGATAGGGCCGGACAAAAACTTTGACTCCAGGTTCCGTGATAATATCATGCTCTATGACACTCGTTAGCCCTGACAAGTCTGAAAACTTTTCTTTATTTCTGTGCAAGACAGGGTATTTGCTACTTGGACACTCTCCACCCCACCCCAAGCTCAAGTCTTGCACTAGCCAGGGAGGTCACCAGTTCCCTGTCTGTCCAGGGCTTTAACAAGTTTACATGTGTAGCGGGGTCATTCTATCATGGACTATTGATAGTGATATAGACCTGAATCCCCATCGGAGTTCCAGTTACATTGGACATATGTGTTTATTTTCCTTTAAATGCAATGCATTGTGGGACTAGAGGTACCAAGAGAAACGGACTCCATTGACAATTAGTAGGAATAGACTACATTTCCCACAATGCCTTGCCCTCCTGTAGCACATGACACTGCCGCACAGCCTTATGGGAAAGGTTATTTAAAGACGGGGAGGAGCGGAATTCTCTCTCGGTGTAGCTGGCCAGCTAGAACCTGTCCTAGGTAGCTAACATAACCTACATGTATATACAGCTAAACCTGCTAAGAACCTAATGTAGAGCACATGTTTATATGTGAGAGACAAAGGCAGAGTTATTTACTGTGATTTTGTGTTTGGATGTTATATAACAGTTGTATGTTGTGTTCACAGAAGCAAAAGAAAAAATATGCCTTTAAGAATCATTTGTTTGTATGGCAGCAGTAGGTAGGCAATGACAGTTGAATTCATGCCAGAAAGCATAGAGTTAAGCTTTTGTGACTCATTAGAAGCCTTGGCCCAATCACAGCCAATCTCACATTGAGCAGAGTTTTGACCAATCACAGCCACCTTTACATCCATGCTGTCTGGGAGGTTCCTCGGCACATGTGCTAGATTATTCCACACAGAGACAGAGCAAAGCAGGACATACAGAGATCAGTTTTATGGAAGCAAAGGACAAAATAGGTATTTATATGTTCTTGTTGTAAATAGTGTGATTAGAACTGAATACTGATCTAGCTGTGTGTTCACTTGTAGTTCCACCATACCATACCTTCATACCTCTTAACCGAAGAACTAAGTCACCAAACTAATTCACATACCTTTTAAACCAAACTAAGCTAAACCCTGCAAACCAAATTGGAAACCACAGTTATACCTTTCAGAGAAATCAGAGAATGCTTTGATAACTTACAGAGAGAGAGTATAAATACTGAAGAAAGAAATACTGTATATCCACCATTTTATGTTAAATGACAAGATTGAATATTTGAACCACCATTTTCTGTTATACTTATTCATCACATGTTTTTGTACATGGACTGTCTGCTACAAAGCAGCAGTATTTTATATGAAGAAAAGTGAAGTTATTAAAGAAGTTATTTTAAGCATTTGGTGTGCTCTTTAAACCTACTGTTTCCATAGAACGGCAATAGAGGAATTTCAGAGTAATAGACAGTCCTTGTTGGACTGAAAAGTCAAAGATATCACAATTCTTCTAATGCCACAGCGCATGAGGCACTTCATAGTGCTGCGCCTGCCACACTCGGAACCTGCGTTCTTCCCTCTGCGGAACAGGGGAGAGTACTCCAGCTAAGCAGCTAGGTCTGAAGCCTAAAAGAAGATTCATCCGGAGACCAGTCATCTGGAGGGAGACAAGACCAAGTGCCTCCAGCTCGTGTTACCAAGAGACCTCACCAGCTGACGATCGTAGCAGTGGAGAGTCGGATACCGGAGATCGTGTGTTGCGGAGCGGTGGCTGATTGGCATGTGTTCGTGAAGGGAGGGCGTGTTGAGCTTGGCCACCTGCCCAAGCTCCAATATTACCCCAGCTTATAAATTAATAGCACTCTATAACCTGGAGCCTCGTTGTCAGGAGGGGTGATAGATCAGAACCGTGTGACTGCACAGAGGAGACCAAACAACATAATTAGTGAAGTAAAAGGTGTTTATTTACAAGTAAGTGAGGACAACCAGTGCAAACGGCAAACAGTATATACAATCAAAAGGGAATACCGTATACATAAGTCAAGCCAAGCCGAGGTCATACACATGGGATGTCAGCAGAAGGGACAGGACAGAGCAGGGAACGGATGGATGGACTAGCTGCGAGGTAAGGACTCAGGGGAGACGGGAACCAGGAAACAGGGCAGACAAGTCCAGGCGGGATCAGGATCACAGAACAGGATCGAGGCACAGAATCAGGATCAGAAGACGGGTTCAGGGTACAGGCTCAGGTCCGGAAGGTATGACGATACCAAGGCGAGCTCTGCTTGAGCTCGCCGGGTATAAATAGAGCTGCTGATTAAGTTCATGTTACAGCTGAGCGCAAGAAAGGTTGTGTGCTCCAAACTGTCAGGATCCATCCGCTGGTGGAGGCCAGTACTGTGTCCCAAAGGTGATATACCAGCAGGGGGAAGTTCCCCTGACGGCTCCGAACTGCCAGGAGACCCCTGCTGGTGGGACGTAGCACTGCAAGACAGAACATAAATGGCACCAGCGGATGGAACCTTTCCTGACACTCGTGTTGTTCACTGACTTAACTGAGAGGCCCAATATCTGAAAGTTGCGCTAGCAGAGTTGACTGATGCTGACTGGATGATTGGCCCACGAGCATTTGTGTTCATCATACCCCTTTGACTGAGTTTAACTTTTTCTTTTGGATTACAATTAAATTAAGTGCACCAACGCTTTCAACATAGACTTCATCTTTGAGGAACATTCTGAAGCTATTATCGTGCCTGCTTGCTCCTGGAGTCCTGCCTCCCGATGTGTGTCTGCTGAGGGCTCATCTGTCAGAACATTTGCCCCCTGAAGAGACCGAATTGGTCGAAACGCGTCGGGGATCACTGTTACAACCTTATATATATATATATATATATATATATATATATATATATATATATATATATATATATATACTACCTATGTACATGTTATACAGGAATGTTGACCGTTTGTCATCTGTCTCTATGATCTCTGACCCATGTGAATATTTGGAAATTGTGCAATAAATATTGCTTTATACAACCTTTACTATACCTCAATTTGTTACTTTGCTGCCTAAAAGCCCATCTGGGGAACCTTTCTCTTTTTTTCTTGCAAATCCAGGGCGAGTAGCCTAATTATGCTCTCTATATGTGTCTCTCTTTTTCCATTCTGAAGCTATTAGAGCCAGGCCTGGCCAAGGGTTTCTGCACTTGTGTTTTATGGAACTGCCCACTAGGGGAAGCTTGTTAGCGTAGATTACTTACAGTTACTTATAGACTCCTTTTTGTTATCCTTTTAGGTTTGTTTGCTGACTACTGCAGGGACGCTTGCAGAGTCATTCTCATACAAATATTTATGTGTGTTTAACTTGTTGTTCAACCCATTTTACCCTCTTTACTATAAGGCAAGTAAAGTTACCCTTTTGATTTTACTAAATTGTCTGTGTGAGGTGTGTTTACTCATTGGGAGCCACAAGCTGAAGAAGGTAACAACATTGTTATATTGCCATTGCATATTTCATTTGTGTGATTGTGGACCCAAACAAGTAGGGGACACAATATTATTACATTTGTCTGGTGTGCCAAAGGAGGGTTCAAGCCACTTGAAGGGGGTGAATAATTTTGTGAGAGTAGATCCCAAATCTATCAGCGGCTCCTGCGGGGGTAGCGCTACACATGATATATCTGATAAGGTTTCCTATTGCCTGGCTGATGGACTCTATAATTTACCTCCTCACACTTTTTCCACAACTTCAAAGGGACCTTGCCATCTGGCCAAGAATTTACTTTCCACAGTGGGAATCGGCACTGTTACTCGATCCCCCACTTGGAAGTGCTTTATTTTAACAGCCCTATTATAGACCCGTCTTTGAGCCTCCTGGGCTTTCTGCAAATGTTCCATGACTAGTGGCATCACGGTTTGGATGCTTTCCTGCATTTGGGAGACATATTCAAAAACACTCTCTTATGC
Organism: Rana kukunoris; assembly: GCA_029574335.1. Classification (NCBI taxonomy): domain Eukaryota; kingdom Metazoa; phylum Chordata; class Amphibia; order Anura; family Ranidae; genus Rana; species Rana kukunoris. The sequence continues at coordinate 41,607,156 of CM056050.1, read as the reverse complement.
TGAACAGGTTCACTTTCCAATTCCTCTTTAATAAAGTCAAGCAGTCTGCCAGGTCTCCGCCCATACACCATCTCAATTGGCTGAAAACCCTGTGGAGCCTGGAGCACTTCCCGTATAGCAAACAGGAATGCTGGTAACAGGCAGTCCCAGTCTTTCACATCCCTTTGTACCACTCTCTTGAGCATAAATTTAAGGGTCTTATTAAAGCATTCTACCAACCTGTCCGGTTGGGGATTGGAGACCGATGTGCGCAGCTGTTTAATCTGGAATAGCTTGCACACATTGGTCATAATCCTCGACGGTGTGCCCTGGTCTGTGAGTATTTCCTTGGAAAAAACAGTCTGTGTAACCTGGAATAATTCCCGCGCAATGGCTTTAGAGGAGGTATTCCGCAGGGGCAGCGCCTCAGGATATCCGGTGGCATTGTCGAGAATCACCAGTATGTAGGAGTGACCTTGAGCCGACTTTACCAAGGGACCCACTATATCCATGGCTATCCTCTCAAAATGGGACCTCAATTATGGGTAGAGGGACCAAAGGACTCCGGAAGTGATCCACCGGAGCGGTTAACTGACAGGTGGGACAAGAGGTACAGTATTTCTTTACCTCTGCTTTCAGACCTCGCCAGTAAAACCGGTCGGTGATCCGTACCTATGTCTACTCAACTCCCAGGTGTCCCTCTAACACATCATCATGGGCCAGGTCCAAAACCTTTCGTCTATATTGTTGGGGTACCAACAATTGTTCTACCACATTTTCTCTCACTTTGGTAACCTGATACAGCAATTTATTATATATTGCGACGTGTGGCCACCACTCATTCGCCCCATTTACTATTACAACTTGTTCCCGTGCACTGATTAAAGTAGAGTCCTGCATCTGAGCAGTACCAAATGCCCCCTGGGAAACACCCCAATCTGGCAGGGCAGGGGTAGAGGCCACTTCCTCATTCTCTTCCCCCAGCATTACCTGAAGTGGGGAAGGTCCCCCCCCCCCCCCCCAATGTTCTGGTAGGTCTGTGGATGACATATCTTGACATTCTCAACAGTATCAGCACTACTTCCATCACCATTAACCAAATCCTTAGCATTTTCATCATTTGGATCCACATTAAGAACACTTGGCATTTCAGGGTTATTCCTCTCAACAGCAGGAACAGATGGACTAGTTTCTCCAGTCTCTGAACCGTTCTCCTTGTTTCCACAGTTTTGAAAAACAATGGACAGTCTTGTCCTATTATAACATGCATGATACAGCATTTTTCCAAAATAGGTTAAATTCACGTAACATAACAAAATGTGGAAAAATTGAAGTGCTGTGAATACTTTCTGAGTGCACTGTATTTTTTATTGGGAACAATGAACTTGGATTGGGGTAGGGTGCATGGTATCCCTGGATAAACTGCAAAATGTAACAATTTGAGGACTCTTCAACTGCTGGCTGTGCTGCACAAAAAAAAGTTAAAAGCTACACACAGTTACTATTATTCAGCACTGGGGTTATCTACTCGCATAGACACAGGATCAATTGTTGCCTCCTGCTGATATCCACAAGGCTCTTTCTTGTGAGGGAGATGCAGACTCAAACTACCATAGGACAGCATAAAAATTAATATCAACCTACTCCTGTCTCTCTCCACTAAACATCTCCAGACCTGACTGGATTCCCAGAAGCTGATATGCAAATAGGCCCCCAGCTAAGCCTAGCTGGGATCTTGGTGTCTTGCTGAAGACCTCCGTTTGGACCCTGCACAGGGGTTTTCTCCTGCAGGACTGATCCCAGAAACACTGCCCTTAAGCCCAACGGGCATGCTTCCCCAAGGATTGGCTGGAGTCCTGAACAGAGGTCTTCAAACGGTGGCCCGTTACTTGCCTTTATCCGACCCCTAGGGCTCTATTTCTACCACTGACACCAACAATTGGGCACTATTCCTTCCTTAGAATGGATAAATATCATCAAGGAATAAAGACACAGAATGCTGGTGAAATGTTAAGAAAAGATCAATGTTGTCTGGGAGGAGTTGTCTAGATGGAAAGAATGTGAAAAATATACAGAGTTAGTCAGGGCTTTTTTTCTGGGGGAACTTGGTGGAACTCAGTTCCACCACCTTTGGCTCAGACCCTTTGGTGCCCGCTCACCACAATCACTTGTGAACACAGAAGTCTGGTTTCTGTGTTTACAAGTGACTGCTTTGTAACCCCCTGAACTCTGCACACTGTATGTAATGCAATTCTGGTATTTAATGCCCCTTTAAGACCCTTCTACTGTTTGTGAAATCTGAACGGGTCGTGGTTGAGTTCCTGCACCTATTTTCTGAGAAAAAAAGCTCTGGAGTTAGTAAATAATATGTGGAAATTTTGTACATGAGAATGAAGGAAAAAAAGAGATATAGCATGGTAGGGTACTACAGTGGGCCAGAGAAAGATTTCATAGATCAAATTTTTCTGAACCATCTGAGATTATCCAAGATGAACCAAGATGAACCATATTCCACCTGGGCACATATCGGGAACAAGAGATATGGGAAAGGTTCATCCCCCTACATCCCACCCACATGGGGGGGATATCGCCAGATGCCAGAACAGGACATCGAGACGGAGACAGACATAATTAAAAAAAAAAAAGCACATTTGAACCGAACTGAGGAATTTGATCAAACCAAGAATGATAAAGTACTCCAAACATCATTGTGAACAAGCCCCTAATCACAAAAGCAACAGTCCAGATTACACTAATAAGCTCACACACACCAAGGCTCTAATGATACTCCCAGGACAAAGGAGTTGTGTCTGAGCCATCCCTCCAGGGACCACCACCCCCCCCCCCCCCCAAAATAAAATAAAAAAATGTAGATGATGTAGCCCCATGATGTTTAGACAAGGTTGCTGTCACCAGTGCTGGGACAAGGCCATTTGGTGCCCAGGGCGAAAATGGCAAACTGCGCCCCCCCCCCCGTTTTTAAGAAAGAATCGATGTTTCAAAACAAGAATATACTGTTCCCCCTTGAGTGGGACTTTGAAAGCCACAGACACTGTGATGCACCGCCCCCTCTCTCCTGCACCCGTCAATTAACAAACGATACCTATCTATTGTCGCCGCTGCCATCCACTATTCAGGTGTCCGGCCCCTTGTCGAGCGCCGGACATCTGAATTACAGCGGTGGGGGTGTATTTGGAAGTGCCTGATTAGAGCCATAGGCTTCCTAATTAGAGCCTGTGGGCTCTAATAGGCTTCCAAATTGTTTAGCAACGGCGCACTGCTGTGCGTTCTCTGCTTATGTAGTGCTGTGTTAGGGAATCGCCTCTCTAACACTGACCCGCCTCTCAGCCAATTAGGTGCACCAGGTCTTGTTACCGGTCACCTGATTGGCTGAAGCGATAGATTTGACCAAGACAGGTAAGTGCCAGGCAGGGGGGGCACACTGATGGGGCAAACTGGCAGGACACTGGCAGCACACTAGCGGCAAATGATGGGGCAAACTGGCTGCACACTGGCGTCAAATGATGGGGCAAACTGGCAGCACACTGGTGGTAATTGATGGGCACACTGGCTGCACACTGGCGGCAATTGAAGAGGCAAACTGGCAGCACACTGGTGGCAATTGATGGGCACACTGGTGGCAGTTGATGGGCACACTGGTGGCAGCAATTGATGGGCACAGTGGCGACAATTCATGGCACAGTGGTTACATTTGATGGGCACAGTGGTGGTGTGTGATGGGCACAGTGGCGACAATTCATGGCACAGTGGTTACATTTGATGGGCACAGTGGTGGCGTGTGATGGGCACAGTAGCGGTGTGTGATGGGCACAGTGGCTGCGTGTGATGGGCACAGTGGTTACATTTGATGGGCACAGTGGTAGCGTGTGATGGGCACAGTGGTTACATTTGATGGGCACAGTGGTAGCGTGTGATGGGCACAGTGGTGGCGTGTGACGGGCACAGTGGTGGCGTTTGATGGGCATAGTGAGGCTGAAATTGATGTTTTTTTTCCAGTCAGAGATGGCAAGCATGGCTCATTTAAAATGACACTTTTTTTTATCTGACATTTTTTATTAATAAAGTGCTGGTCACCTCAGTCATCCTCCCCCCAATCCAGCCATTTTATTACCTGCTCTAACAGGTTCTGCTTACTTTGAGTTCAGTAGTCTGTTTCCTAGCATAGGCAGGCTCCTCGAGACTAGTCCTCGGCGGCGGCTCCTCCTCTCTATCTCCCTGGCTGTGAGTCATATGGCAGGCAGCGCCGACACAGCTCCCTGCGCTGAGTCCTCCATCTCCCCACTCGCCTCCGGCCGTGAGCAGAGTGACGTCACGTCGCTGGCAGGGAGGGACTAAGCCTCCTCCGTAGGGGAGAAAACAATGAAGCAGGGAAGGGAGCTGGGGCGGAAAGTGACGTTTCCGGCTGCAGGAGCGGCGAGCGCAAGTCGGCACACAATTTATACAGTGCCGCTACCCGCGCTGGCCATGACACAGAGGTCACTGTACTGGCGGCCGTGGCAATACTTCGGCTGCGCCCCCCCTTCTATACAAAATGGTATCGCCCAGGGCACTCGCCCTTTCCGCCCCTGCCTTGTACCGGCCCTGGCTGTCACATTTAGTTGTTTTGGTCAATTGTTAAGATATCAATTGATTCCTCTCTAACTCTGGACTTGTTGCACCTTTTCTCTTCTGTCACTGGGTGGCACTATGCTAGTGACATTAAATAAGACAGGTGATGCACAAGAAAGCCTGCAAACAGATTGCTGAAGACAAGCTGAATAAGCACATGGATTACTGGAACCATGTCCTGTGGTCTGATGAGACCAAAATAAACGTATTTGTTTCAGATGGTGTCAGGCGTGTGTGGAGGCAACAAGGTGAGGAGTACAAAGACAAGTGTGTCTTTCCTACAGTCAAGCATTATGGCGGGGAGAGTCATGTTCTGGGGCTGCATGAGTGCTGCCAGCACTGGGGAGCTACAATTCATTGAGGGAACCATAAATGCCAACATGTCCTGTGATATTCTGAAGCAGAGCATGATCCCCCTCCCTTCAGAGACTGGGCCGCAGGGCAGTATTCCAACATAATGACCCCAAACATACCTCTGAGATGACCACTGCCTTGCTAAAGAAGCTGCGGGTAAAGGTAATGGACTAGCCATGCATGTCTCCGGACCTAAACCCTATTGAGCATCTGTGGGGCTCCTCAAACAGAAGGTGGTGGAGCGCAAGGTCTTTAACCACTTAAGACCCGGACCAATACGCTGGTAAATGACCCAAGGTGTTTGCGATTCGGCACTGCGTCGCTTTAACAGACAATTGCGCGGTCGTGCGACGTGGCTCCCAAACAAAATTTGCGTCCTTTTCTTCCCACAAATAAAGCTTTCTTTTGGTGGTATTTGATCACCTCTGCGATTTTTATTTTTTGCGCTATATACAAAAATAGAGCGACATTTTTGAAAAAAACACACTATTTTTTACTTTTTGTTAAAAAAAAATCAAATAAACTAAATTTTAGTCAAACATTTAGGCCAAAATTTATTTAGCCACATAAAAAAAATCGCAATAAAAAAAAATAGCTACCTAGCGGGAACAGCGACGCTAATACAGCGATCAGAAAAATGATCGCTTAGTGACGCTGGCAATAGGGAGTGAAAGGGTTAACTAGGGCGGTGATCAGGGGGTTAAAACTTTATTAGGGGGGGTGGGGGGGCTATCCTGAACCTAACACCAACTGTTTTTTTACAGTGCCTGTCACACTGACACTAAATGCAGTGATTAAATCACTGCATTCAGTAACACTGTGACAGGGGGGTGGGGGGGGCGATCACAAGGGGTTAATATGCCTATGTGAGTGTGTGTCAGTGTTGTGTTGGTGCACACTTACTTGTGATGTCTTCTCTCATCAGCAGCGCTGGGAAACAGCGCTGCGATGAGAGAATACATCATTTCCTCCTTCCTGTGTAAACACAGGAGGAGGAAGTGACAGGCTGGGAGCGCGCTCCCATTGGCTGGGAGCGATCGCGGGGGGGGCGGAAAACACGGACATCCGCCCGCAGATCCCGGATCGCTCCAAGAGGTAGGGAGACCCCCGCACGCCGCGGAGGGGGTCCCGATGGGACCCCCGAACCGCACTCAGGCGGGGACGTAAATTTACGCCCTTGTGCCTGTACGAGCCATGTTGTGGCCGTATATGTGCGTGCGGGGGTCTTTAAGTGGTTAACATCCACAAACTTCGTGATGTCATCATGGAGGAGTGGAAGAGGACTCCAGTGGTAACCTGTGAAGCTCTGGTGAGGGTTAGTAATGGTGGCCACACAAAATATTGACACTTTTGGCCAATTTGGACATTTTCACTTAGCGGTGTACTCACGTGTGTTGAGTTATTTTGAGGGGACAGCAAATTTATACTGTCATACAAGCTGCACTAATTTACATTGTAGCAAAGTGTCATTTCTTCAGTGTTGTCACATGAAAAGATATAATAAAATATTTACAAAAACGTGAGGGGTGTACTAACTTTTGTGAGATACTGTATATGTCATGTTTGCTTTCGCTTATAATTGACTTTGCATATTTAGGATAAACGAACAAGTCCTCCTTTTTTAGAGTAGGGAGTATAAGTAGCTTATACTTGAGTAACCCTGTTAGGAGGTCAGCAAAGAGACCCACCTGGGAAAGAAGCAGCATTATACACAGTGGGCCAGATTCACAAAGATCGGCATATCTTTGTGCGGGCGTAGTGTATCTTCTTTACGCTATACCGCCGCAAATTAGAGGGGCAAGTGCCGTATTCACAGAGCACTTGCGTCCTAAGTTACGGTGGCGTAGCGTAAATGTGCCGGCCTAAGCGCACCTAAGTCAAATGTGGAAGAGGTGGGCATGTTTTATGTAAATTTATCGTGACCCCACGTAATTGACGCTTTTATCGAACGGTGCATACTCCCAGTGCGCATGCTCCAAAATTACGCCGTAACTACTCAATGCTTTCGACGTGAGCGTAATTTATGCACAGCCCCATTCACAAACGACTTGCGCCTCATAGAGCATGGGTAACTTTACGCCGGACATACGCTTACACAAACAACGTAAAAAATACGCCGATTCACGAACGTACTTCCACCCGGCGCATCTAGCTCATTTGCATATTCAACACGTAAATTGACGGAAGCGCTACCTAGCAGCCAGCGTAAATATGCAACTAAGATACGACGGCGTAAGAGACTTACTTAAAATTTCGGCATATCATTCTGAATACAGAAAAAAGATACGCCGCGTAACTTATAGGATGCGCCGGCGTATCTCGAGATACGCCGACGTAACTTCTTTGTGATTCTGGCCCAGTATACCTGTCCTTCAGCCCATTTGCTGAACTTTCCCCTGTCAAAATCAAACCTCTTTAACACAATCGGACCTTCAACAGGCTCAAATCTCTCTACCATTTTTAATTGGGTTTTTCGCCAAATCCCATATTTAGGAGTGCAACTCACATCCTCACTTTCTGACCTTTTTTAGCTGCATGAAGCAGTGGTCCTCTCTTCCATTGTCATGGTTAGGACAGATCAATACCATTAAAAATGTCAATATTGACAACGTTTTTATACATGTTTCCGGTACTTCCCATTTCTTTACCATCATACTTCTTACGACTCGTACAACGTAGAGTTATGTCTTTCAATTGGGGTAACATCAAACCTTACATACCCAAGTCTACTCTATCTTAATAAAACGTGTGGGGGGTTGGAGTTACCAAACTTCTCTTCCTATTACCACGCAGCACAAATATTAATATTAACTAAATACCATTCAATAGTGGAAACACCCCTGTGGGTTGCTATTCAATCTATTGACAGCGACCCCATCTCTGTGGCCAATCTGTTGTGGCCCCAGCCAAAAGATAGATCTCACTTACCCCATAACAAAACATTCTTTGGCCATATGGAATACATTTACAAGCTCTCATAAACTCCAATGCTTACATAACCCCCTCCTTTCTTTTCTCTGGAACCCAGCCTTCTACTCAGCTTGGAAATTTTCGAAGTCAGTCTCTGCATGGACTTCTACAAATTTGGTTAGATTGTATAAACTAGTTTCTACCGATACTTTTCAGGCATTTCCTATACTATGTGCAACTTATGGGCTCCCTAGAAATTAATTTTTTTCTATATTTACAAATGAAAAATTGCTACTCGCCTTTCCTTAGGACAGGCACACCACTTCATCAAATATCTCAATTTGAAAGCTTCTGTAGAAGTGACCCACACATCAGAGGACTAATTTCACTTTTATACCAGAAACTCAATAGTACTAACAAAGTATTACCCTCTGTTATACAGCTAAATGGGCACAGGAAATGGAAGGCATGTTTGACATCAATGACTGGTCTAATATTTGGTCAGCCACCAAATCATCTTCTCCAAATTGCTTTGCTTTGGAAACAAATTTCAAAGTCCTGGCATGTTGGTATCTAGTACTAGCTAGAATAGCAAAATTCATCCCAACTTATCCTACTAATTGCTTTTGAGGTTGCTCTACATCAGTTACCGACTTTCACATATGGTGGCAATGCCCGCTGGCTCAAGAATTCTCGAAGAATATATTTGCAATGGCCTCTAAAGCTTTGGAAATATCAATTTTCCCAGATCCAGCCATGGCACTTCTAAATATTAAACCGGCTACACTTACCCGGACTCAATTCCAATGACTTATTCATCTCAATGCTGCAGCCAAACAAACCATAGCCAAGGCATGGAAATCCAATACTCTGATCATGGCGGAAGCCAAACATAGAATGAATAGAGCCGTAATTTTTGCTAAGATGACAGCTGTTGAAGATAACAGTATTAATAAATTCCGCAAGATTTGGCAATCTTGGGTTAAGCATACAGTGCGGAAAATAAGTATTTGAACACCCTGCTATTTTGCAAGTTCTCCCACTTGGAAATCATGGAGGGGTCTGAAATTGTCATCGTAGGTGCATGTCCACTGTGAGAGACATAATCAAAAAAAGAAACTCCAGAAATCACAATGTATGATTTTTTTAACTATTTATTTGTATGATACAGCTGCAAAGAAGTATTTGAACACCTGAGAAAATCAATGTTAATATTTGGTACAGTAGCCTTTGTTTGCAATTACAGAGGTCAAACGTTTCTTGTAGTTTTTCACCAGGTTTGCACACACTGGAGGAGGGATTTTGGCCCACTCCTCCACACAGATCTTCTCTAGATCAGTCAGGTTTCTGGGCTGTCGCTGAGAAACACGGAGTTTGAGCTCCCTCCAAAGATTTTCTATTGGGTTTAGGTCTGGAGACTGGCTAGGCCACGCCAGAACCTTGATATGCTTCTTACAGAGCCACTCCTTGGTTATCCTGGCTGTGTGCTTCGGGTCATTGTCATGTTGGAAGACCCAGCCTCAACCCATCTTCAAAGCTCTAACTGAGGGAAGGAGGTTGTTGCCCAAAATCTCGCAATACATGGCCCCGGTCATCCTCTCCTTAATACAGTGCAGTCGCCCTGTCCCATGTGCAGAAAAACACCCCCAAAGCATGATGCTACCACCCCCATGCTTCACAGTAGGGATGGTGTTCTTGGCATAGTACTCATCATTCTTCTTCCTCCAAACACGGTTAGTGGAATTATATCCAAAAAGTTCTATTTTGGTCTCATCTGACCACATGACTTTCTCCCATGACTCCTCTGGATCATCCAAATGGTCATTGGCAAACTTAAGACGGGCCTTGACATGTGCTGGTTTAAGCAGGGGAACCTTCCGTGCCATGCATGATTTCAAACCATGACGTCTTAGTGTATTACCAACAGTACCTTGGAAACGGTGGTCTTTTCAGGTCATTGACCAGCTCCTCCCGTGTAGTCCTGGGCTGATTTCTCACCTTTCTTAGGATCATTGAGACCCCACGAGGTGAGATTTTGCATGGAGCCCCAGTCCGAGGGAGATTGACAGTCATGTTTAGCTTCTTCCATTTTCTAATGATTGCTCCAACAGTGGACCTTTTTTCACCAAGCTGCTTGGCAATTTCCCCGTAGCCCTTTCCAGCCTTGTGGAGGTGTACAATTTTGTCTCTAGTGTCTTTGGACAGTTCTTTGGTCTTGGCCATGTTAGTAGTTGGATTCTTACTGATTGTATGGGGTGGACAGGTGTCTTTATGCAGCTAATGACCTCAAACAGGTGCATCTAATTTAGGATAATAAATGGAGTGGAGGTGGACATTTTAAAGGCAGACTAACAGGTCATTGAGGGTCAGAATTCTAGCTGATAGACAGGTGTTCAAATACTTCTTTGCAGCTGTATCATACAAATAAATAGTTGAAAATTCATAAATTGTGATTTCTGGATTTTTTTTTTTTTGATTATGTCTCTCACAGTGGACATGCACCTACGATGACAATTTCAGACCCCTCCATGATTTCCAAGTGGGAGAACTTGCAAAATAGCAGGGTGTTCAAATAGTTATTTTCCGCACTGTATATATACCTAATAAAAAATAGAATTCTTGTTTCTTTACTGTAGTAATACTTGTCCATATCGGGAACCAAGCCACCACCTCAAGCGAGATTCTTCTTTTCTTACCTTGTCTTATTCTATGTCTTTTTTTATTTTTTTTCATGTTGTTGTTTTACTTTAAGTTAACCTTTTTAAGATGGGCAAACTAGTGTAATACTTATTTTGTATTCATCACCAATACCATGATGCTTGCAGTATTTGTATATCTTATTCTTCTACTTCCTTTTCTTTTTTCGCTCACTATGCAAATAACAACTTTGATATACCTTTTTTTATTTTTCACTTATTGATTTATAACTTGCTCTGTGCAAAACCATTACACAGAGAAGGTAAGTATAACATATTTGTTATTTAAAAAATACGAACCTTTACAATCACTTTAACCACTTAAGGATCGCCGCATGTACATTTACGTCGGCACAATGGCACCGACAGGCACATCAACGTATATATACGTTGGTGCCTTGAGGTGGGTCGGGGGTCCGATCGAAACCCCCCCCCGGTACATGCGGCGGTCCGTGCGGCTGTAGGAGCGGTCCGGGATGAGGGGGCGGCTATTCGTTTTTGTCCACCCCCTCACGATCGCTCTAAGCCAATGCGCCCGCCCGCCCTGTCACTTCCTCCTCCTGTGTAAACACATGAAGGAGGAAGCGATGTGATCTCTCCCTCTGCGTTTTTTTCTACCACCGCTGAGGAGAGATCACAACACAAGTAAGTCCTGCACTAACACTACACTGACACACACTACATATAGGCACATTTAACCCCCCCGATCGCCCCCCCCCTCCTGTCACAGTATCACTGAATGCAGTAATCATACATGTATGATTACTGTATTTAGTGTCAGTGTGACAGTCAGTTAGTGTTAGGTCCTGGGTAGCCCCCGTACCCCCCCCCTAATAAAGTTTTTAACCCCTTGATCACCGCCCTAGTTAACCCTTTCACTCCCTATTGCCAGCATCACTAAGCGATCATTTTTCTGATCACTGTTCCTTGTCCATCAGCCTGATGTCCCAGTCTGGTAAAAGCCTTTGACTATATTGTGCCAGCAGTCTCCATTTTCTAGTCTCCACCACAAAGCCCAGACTTTTGTTTAATATGAACATGTGCTTTGCATATGCAGGGAAAAACAAGAGTTTCCTTGCTGATCACGTATAGCCAGCATCCCTTCGACTCAGCCATGCCATGTCAGCCATGTGTACATGCTAGGTTAATCTTATTAAAGCTTAGACACAGACACAGGACTAATGGCTCTAACCTTGGCACTTATGGACATTTTGGGTGTCATTCAAAAGTAGGTTTGATATTCGGTCATTTGAATCCCTTTGAGGACACCAGGCACTGGCCTGTATTTGTGTGATAGTACTATTCCCCAGTAAGTGTATGGAAGATGTGTGCTGTTTTCTGTACACAGGAACGAACATGTATATGTTGGTAATAATGACCTTGGGCCGGGCATTTCCTGGCAGACGAGAGGGAACATGCAGGAAAGAAAGTGCCTATTATTTTACAAACTGGCAGAGGTCATTATTACTATAATAAACTATTAACAATTCCAAGCAAACACGATAAACATCTAGAGACATGATTCAAAGTTTTAACCTGCTGACTGAGACGTTAAAGGGACAAATCTACATCAGGTTTAAAGACATTATGGGCTAAAGGCAAAAGCCTAGTGATCTGTGGTATTGGCCATGGTGTTGGAGTTTTGGCACAAAACATTTATTTGACCTGCAGAAGATTTACCCAGCCATTTTTTTGCTATACGTTAACTGACGATTGCACGCTTTAACGCTGACATTTTTACCCCCCCCCCCCCCCCCCCCCCCCCCCCCACACAGACAGAGCTTTCTTTTGGTGGTATTTGATCACCACTGTGTGTTTAAATTTTTTGCACTATAAAAAAAAAACTGCTGTAAAATATACCTAATAAAAAAAAGAAATCAAATTTCTTCACAAATTTAGGCCAATATGTATTCTGCTAAAAAATAATTGGTGAACAAGAATTCCAATAAGCATATATTGATTGTTTTGTATCTACAAATTTTGGTGTATTTATTTATACTGGAACTTTTTTTCTTTTTATACTAGTAATAGTGACGACCAGTGACTCATACCTGGACTGCGATTATTGTGATTAACAATCTGACACTAACTGACACTTTGTGGGAACCAGTGATCAGTGCAAAAATATGAACTGTCGCTGTTCTAATGACACTGGCTGGAAAGGGGTTAAACCTCTAGGTCCAATGGGTTAAATGTGTGCCTAACAAGTGTTTTTGTGCACACATTTGTGCTACTTTTACTAAGGGAAATGTTGGATTTTATTCCCTGCATTGCAGCAGGATATAGCTCTGCAATATTTACATATGCGGAGCTCTGTCCAGCCTGTCTCCTTGCTGATTAGCGTGTGCCAGCGGTCATCCATTGACCGGCACCTGGTGACTAATCACAGCAAAAGCGGTACTCCAGTGGTGCACACACACACCCTACCCGGGACTGCAGAATCACAGATATATCTGTGATTCTATGCAGAACCCTCGCTCTGTAACAGTAAGTCTACTATATGGCGGTCGATAAGCTGTTAAAGTTTGTTATAATCTGGGGACTGGGTGATTTTTCAGCACTGGCAATAAGCAGGTAATTATGAATTTAAAGAGTTATCTTTATGTTAGGAATTAGGGTTTAAGGATAAAGTCCCAAATGAACTTTCGGTTTAACCACCTAAGGACTGCCTCACATACATTTACTGGGGCAGGGCAGACCTTAAGCGCAAAATCACGTACCTGCATGTGATTCTCGTTCTTAGGAGAGCCAGGACGGCGGCCTGACTATGTAAACAAGCTTTTTTTTTTTTTTTTTTTTACCAAAAATATATAGCAGAATACAAATTGGCCCAACATGATAAAGGAATTCGATTTCTTTACATTTTTTTTTTTTTAAATTGGATATGTTTTATAGCAGAAAGTAAAAAATACAATTTTGGAAAAAAAATATTTTTTATATATATATATATATATATATATATATATATATATATATATATATATATATATATATATATATATATATATATATAACATATTTTTTTTTATAGCGCAAAAAAAAAATTAAAACCACAGAGCTGATCAAATACCACAAAAAGAACATCAATTTTATTTGGGTACAGTGTCGCATGACCGTGCAATTGTTAGTTAAAGTAACGCAGTGCCGTATTGCAAAAAATGGCCTGGTCAGGAAGGGGGTAAAACCTTACGGTGCTGAAATATTTAAATCGGCTGAATACATTCTAGGTATTAAATAAAAGTGTTCAAAGTCTTAAAGTTGGTTTTCCCTGCTAGCAGGATGCCAGAGAAAGATCCTTGGTGGCAGAGCTTTTTTGCCAAAGAAAATGTGTGTGTTTTTCGTCGAGAAAACTGTTGTGGATCTCAACGAGAAAAAAAGAGAGCAAGTTCTTTTTTTTTCTCACGGGTGGTCTTAATTACCTCGCGCGTTTTCTCTTCGGACTGGTTTACGACGAGAAACGCGTTCGTGTGTATGCTTAGAAACCCGCGCATGCTTAGAATAAAGTATGAGATTGGAGCGCACGTTCGGTAAAAGTAGCGTTTGTAATGGAGATAGCCAGAGCTTTTTTTCTCAGAAAATAGGTGCAGGAACTCAACCAGAGATGGACTGGCCATTGGGACTACAGGGAGTTTCCTGGTGGGCCGATGGCTCAGTGGGCCGGCTTCAGTGACAGCGGACTGTTCCCCCCCTCTGCTCCTCTGTCTGTCCTTCCCCACAGCGCTCACCTGGGGGGAACAAAGAAGCAGGGGGAGGACCAGAGGAGCAGGGATGACGACAGAGGAGCATAGGGGAGGGGACAGACAGGAGTTGTCCGGCCGCCATGCGAGAAGCCTGTCAAAGTGGGCCAGTCTGGATCCAGGTCCAGGGCCAAATTTCTGTCCCAGTCCAGCCCTGAACTCAACTACGACCCTGTTCAGATTTCAAAAACAGTAGAAGGGTCTTAAAGGGGTATTAAATACCAGGATTGCATTACATACAGAGTGCAGAATTCAGGGGGTTACACACAGAGTGCAGAGCTGCCACTTGTAAACACAGAAACCAGACTTCTGTGTTTACAAGTGATTGTGGTGAGCAGACACCAAAGAGTCTGAGCCAGAGGTGGTGGAACTGAGTTCCCCCAAGTTCCCCCTGGAAAAAAAGCCCTGGAGAACTGTAACAGACTGAAAAGCGTGAATCGTCACTCGCCAAGCTTTTATTTACACGCGGCAACACGAGATTAGCAAAAGCAGCCCCAAGGGTGGCACCAATGGAATGGAAGTGAGCTGTTTTAACCACTTGACCACTGGGCACGTAACCCCCCTTAATGACCAGACCAATTTTCAGCTTTCGGTGCTCTCACATTTTGAATAATAACTCAGTCATACAACACTGTAACCAAATGAAATTTTTGTATTTTTTCCCACAAATAGAGCTTTCTTTTAGTGGTATTTAATCACCTCTGCGGTTTTTATTTTTTTCGCTATAAATGAAAAAAGAACGAAAATTTTGTAAAAAAATGAATTTTTCTTCATTTCTATTATAAAATTTTGCAAAAAAGTAATTTTTCTTCATAAATTTGGCCTAAAATGTATACTGCTACATATCTTTGGTAAAAAAAAAATAAAAAAATATTTGGATATTATTTAGTCTGGGTGAAAGTTATGGGGTATACAATCTATGGTACCAACAATTACTGAAAATCAATTTGATCACATCTGATGTACTGACAGCCTCTCTCGTTTTCTTGAGACTCTAAGGCAGCGTACACACGATCGAATTTGTCTGCTAAAACTGGTCTGACGGACCAGTTCATCGGACAAATCCGATCGTGTGTATGGGCTAGCGGACATGTCTGACCGGCGGACAAATTTTAAAACATGCTTTAAAATTTGTCCGCCGGAGACATGTCCGTCGGATATGTCCGCTGGTCAGTACACTCACCAGCGGACATATCTGCCCGCACAAGCGTCGGAAGGATGCGATGCATGCGTGGAAGTTGTTTACTTCCTGGTGCGGTGACGTGGCGGCATCAACGTCACGCCACGTCACCGCGCTGTCTGCCGGCGGGGATTTTGATTTCGATGGTGTGTACACACCATCGGACCAAAATAGCCCGGCGGACATATCCGATGAAACCGGTCCGACGACCGTTTCCATCAGATATGTCCCTCCGTGTGTACGCGGCCTAACATGCCAGAAAAGTACAAATACCCCCCAAATGTCCCCTTTTTGGAAAGAAGACATTCCAAGGTATTTAGACCCACAATTCTTTGCAAAATCAAGATTTTTTTTATTTTAATATTTTTTTTCACAAAATGTTCATATTAGCAGGTTATTTTTCACACACCGCATATGCATACCACAAATTACACCCCAAAACACATTCTGCTATTCCTCCCGAGTATGGCGATACCCCATGTGTGAGACTTTTACACAGCGTGGCCACATACAGAAGCCCAACATGCCGGGAGCACCATCAGGCGTTCTGGAACACCCAGACCAATTCTGACATTTCTCTCCTACATGTAAAAATCATCATTTATTTGCTAGAAAATTACATAGAACCCCAAAACATTATATATGCTTTTTTTTAGCAAAGACCATAGAGAATACAATGGCGGTCGTTTTATCGCGCACGGTATTTTCGCAGCAATTTTTGGAACGCGTTTTTTTTTTTTTTAAATAAAACGGTTTTGTGCTTTTAAAAGAATAAAAAAAATTAAAGTTAGCCCAATGTTTTTGCATTATGTGAAAGATGAAGTTACGGCGAGTCATTAGATACCCAACATGTCACCCTTTAAAATTGCACACGCTTGTGGAATGGCACCAAACTTCGCTACTTAAAAATCCCCATAGATGAGGCTTTAAATATTTTTACTGGTTACATCTTTTTAGTTGGAGAAGAGGTCTAGGGCCAAAATTATTGCTCTCACTCTAATGTTCGCAGCGATACCTCACGTGTGGTTTGAACACCGTTTTCATATGTGGGCGGGACTTGCGTATGCGGTCGCTTCTGTATACGAGCACACGGGAACAGGGGCACTTTACTTTTTTTTTTTATTGTTCATTTTACTTTATTTATTTTAGTTTGACATGTTTTTCCCCAAAAATAAATGTTTTGATCACTTTTATTCCTATTACAAGGAATGTAAACATCCCTTGTAATAGGAATATAGCATGACAGGTCCTCTTTACAGTGAGATATGGGGTCAAAAAGACCCCACATCTCACCTCTAGGCTGGGAAGCCTGAAAAAAAAAAACGATCCTGGCTTCGATCGTAACAGTGAGTCGGAAGAAGAACCGGAGGGCGAAGGGAGGCGGGACGTCCCCTTTCGCCTCTCGTAAGAAGTCACAATTGTTCTTATGGTGTAGAGAATCGCCGGCTGAAAAAGATGATATCTAAATGATGCCTGTAGTT
This sequence comes from Rana kukunoris, assembly GCA_029574335.1. NCBI lineage: Eukaryota > Metazoa > Chordata > Amphibia > Anura > Ranidae > Rana > Rana kukunoris. Next base: position 41,590,190 of record CM056050.1, on the reverse strand, counting down.
GCAAGCATCATTTAGATATCCCTGCACAAAGTCAAGGACGTCAAATGACGGCCGGTGGGCAGGAAGTGGTTAAAACGCATTTTTTTTCCAGAGTATTGGCGCGGGGGGGGGGGGTATTGCAGAGTATTGGCGCGGGGGGGGGGGGTATTGCAGAGTATTGGCGCGGGGGGGTATTGCGGTGGGGGGTTGTAGGGATGGCTGAGCATCCATGGACGTCCTCCCAGAGTTAAGGAACCGCCTTTTAGCTGTATTTCACCTATAAGGCGGTGATTAAGCAGTTAAGCACCCCGAACCCTTGGGAATGCTGCAGAAGGGAGTTTCTAGGCCCCCCTGTTTGCACACCTGGTAGCTAATGTTAAATCATTCTTGGGCAGAGGGAAATTCCCCTCCCGCCCCCTGCTAAGGGATGGTTTAAAGGTTAACCAATGATGGATCACATGGGGAACGTTCCAGAAAGGGGAAAGGTTATTTAAAGGGATCACATCAATTCCTCTGTGACCAGATTTACGGGACCCTTGCCTGTGAACTCATTTACCTCAGGTCTGTCAGTCAGACTCACCCCTGGATTCTCCTCAGTCTTCCTTCTGGATCTTATGACCTGCTCTCAACCCAGAATGGATATTCTATTTCATAAACTACTTCAAAAGGACTAATTCCCCTGGAGAAAGGCTTGCCTCGGTTTTCACTGGTGACAGCTGTATCTTCACTTACATCTGTGGGCCCTGGGCCTGTATTGTGCCTCTCATTCCTAAATTGCCAGGTATACTCTAAATACTGATGGTAACAGGTTACCTGAAGACAGACATGGAACTTTTCATCCACCTGTAGGCAGACCTGGACCTGAGGTAAAACCATAAAAGCATCCAATCACCACAGGGACTTTACAGGGACCAGAAGAAGAGGACCGCTGACTGGAAGTGTCAGTGCACAGGCTGACAGGACAGCAGCTACCGTGAAAGAATACACAGGATAAGGAGCCCCTACTCAGACACCCACAGCACCACTGTTCCTGCCAGTGAGGCAGGTAGGCAGCGGGTCTGAAACTGCTACCATGGGCCGACAGCGTGATTAACACTTCTCCAACATGATCATCATCATCGCCACATACTAGGGGGTGAGTGAAGGCTCTTTATTCTGTCTGCTTCAGTCTCCTGTGTCAGTGCCTTCCATGCTCAGTATGCTGTCTGTCAGCCTTTAGTCACCCCCTTCCTGTTTACTCTTGGCTCTCTAGTCCTTTTAATTTATAGTTTACTTATTACACTTCTGACCTGTGAAATGTCTTCATTGTGTTTTTCATTTGCTGCAGTTATTGCAGGTACAGTACTGTGCTAGGATGGTTAGTGCTCCGGTGCAGTATACAGCATGTCAGGGTTGTTAGTGGAGATTGTGTGAAAATTATGTGTGCCAAACAAGCTGATCAGTCAGCTTATCATACTTTTTTTTTTTTTTTTTTTTTTTTTTTTGAGGGTTTAATTAATTTCTTCACAGGAATTAGGCTTTTTAGGGCTTGTAAGTTTTACATCTGTGAATGAGTTGCTTGATATTGTGTTTCTACTAGGGCTGTGCAAATTAACTTTTAATTAATCGATTAATCTTTAATTTTTTTGATCGATCAAAATCTTTTCTATCAATTAAAATTGTTTTGAATGGTAATCACCTCTCCGCCGGCTTCTGGGCCTTCAGGGAGTTCCGTCGGAAGTCCGGTAACGTCACGGACACCACCGGGCTTGCCGTGTTTATCTGAAGGGCTCCTTTGCTGTACCTTCATATCTGCGTCCCGGCGGGACCTTACTATCTGCCACACGTAAGGGCTTTTACACTTCCCTCTATCACTTCCCTCCATCAACCTGGGATTCTACAATCATTCCCTGGGAGTTGTGATAGTTCTTTTCATGGGACATCTACATGCCGACGCACTGATGTTCACCTCTCCTCATCTGGATTCAGCAGTGGTATTGTTGTACACATTTTTATACCAGTATCATACTTAGCTACATGTTTTTATGACTGCTTTTGCTACCATTTGGTATTACTCGCACCATTTTTACAGTTTATGTAGCTACATCGATTTTATTCCCAGTGCAATATTTATTTGGTTACCTACTTGAAGACTATAAAAGTTTTAATGCTATTCCCATAGAGCGCTGCCTTTGTGTGTTTTTTGTATCCTACTATCCATTTTTCCAGTGGTTGGTAGCTGCACTGGGAATCAGCCTGAAAGAAGATCAGCTAAAAGTAGTTGGATCTGTATGTGCGTTATAATTAATCGAAATTGGTCGATTAATCGATTAAAAAAAGAAAACAATTAATCAAGCACAAACATTTTGATCAGTAACAACCCTAGTTTCTACATGTATGTTCCCCAAGTTTTATTAAGAAAAGTTAGTCAGTACACATACAGTTCACAGTGTGTCACAGAACATGACATGATAGTGTTTATTTAGGTCGGCTGTCACTAAATGGCGGACCGCGGTCCGAGTCCGGCCCCAGTGACGCTTCTGCCCGGACCACCAGGCCGCCAGTAATGTTGGCATGTAGTTTGCCGGGACTGCGGGGTTCCCTAGCAACCAGTGACGCTAGAAAACTCTCACTGGCGGGCCGCGAGTAGGGGCGTGATGTCACGTGCGTGCCCTGCCCCCTGATGCTCGCAGTTCCGTGCCCAGGCCCGCCCCTCTGGTGCTCGGCGGTTCCAGTTGTTCGCCAGGTATCCTGGCTCTTTTTGCAAATAGGGGTGTGACGTCACATGCCCAATCCGCCCCTCTTCTGCTCGTGGTTCCCGGTCCTGGTTCTCCATATTCCTGTGTTTTACTTGTGCCCTCCTGCATTCAAGGTATGTGGGCATGGGCAACATGTATTGTGCACACTGCTGGGCATCTTTTTTTTAAAGGTCACGTTGATAGGCACCTTTTTTTCCTCTTAAGGGACACTTTGATGGGCACATTTTAATTTAAGGGACACTCTGATGGACACTTTATTTTAAGGGGCACGCTGATGGGTATATTTTGTTGAGGGGCACACTGATGGACACTTTTTGTTGTGCCCATCAGAGTGCCCCTTAACATAAAATGTGCCTATCAGGCGTGCACATTAAAAATATACTCATCAGCGTGCCCCTTAAAATAAAATGTGTCCATTAGAGTGCCCCTTGGATTGAAATGTGTGCATCAGAGTGCCCGTTAAATTAACATGAGCCAATCAGAGTGCCCCTTAACATAAAAGGTGCCCATCAGCGTGACCCTTATTTCATGTTAATGAGCATGCTGATGGGCACATTTTATGTTAAGGGGCACTCTGATGGGCACAACAAAAAGTGTCCATCAGTGTGCCCCTCAACAAAATATACCCATCAGCGTGCCCCTTAAAATAAAGTGTCCATCAGAGTGTCCCTTAAATTAAAATGTGCCCATCAAAGTGTCCCTTAAGAGGAAAAAAAGGTGCCTATCAACGTGACCTTTAAAAAAAAGATGCCCAGCAGTGTGCACAATACATGTTGCCCATGCCCACATACCTTGAATGCAGGAGGGCACAAGTAAAACACAGGAATATGGAGAACCAGGACCGGGAACCACGAGCAGAAGAGGGGCGGATTGGGCATGTGACGTCACACCCCTATTTGGGACTCTGATGAGCACATCTGATGTAAGGATGCACTCTGACGGGAATGCTTAATGTAAAGGAGCACTGTGATGGGGACACATATTTTAAAGGAGCGATGTGAAGGGGACACCTGATGTAAAGGGACGCTGTGATGGGAACACATGATGTAAAGAAGCACAGTGATGGGGACAAATGGGGACTTGAGGTTCGGACCTCGGTCCAAAGAAAATTTTAGTGACCGGACCTCCTTGAATTTTAATTCAAGACCCCTGATTTAGGTTATCACCTTTTAGCTGTGATTCCTGAAGAAAAACAATGGGCCAGATTCAGGATGGAGAGCGTATCTTTGTGCAGGCGTAGCGTATCCTATTTCCGCTACGCCTCCAACTTATACTGGCAAGTGCTGTTTTCACAAAGCACTTGCTCTGTAAGTTGCGGCGGCGTAGCGTAAATGGGCCGGCGTATCTGCGTGTAATTCAAATTGGGCAGGCAGGGGGCGTGTTGTATTTAAATTAACCCTGACCCCACGTAAATGACGTGTCGAACAAACTGCGCATGCGCCGGCCGTGAAAGTATCCCAGTGCGCATGCTCCAAATCGCATCGCAAATAGTCATTCATTTCGACGTGAACGTAACTTACGCCCAGCCCTATTCTGAATCGGCTTACGCAAACAACGTAAACAACGTACAATTCGACGCTGTCCCGTCGTCCATACTTAACATTGCCTGCCCCTCATATAGCAGGAGTAACTTTACTTACGTAAACGACGCAAATAGATACGCCGGCCGCAACTACGTTCGTGAATTGGCATATCTACCTAATTTACCTAATTTACATATTCAACGCATAAATCTACGGAAGCGCCACCTAGCGGCCAGCATGAATATGCAACTTAGACTTACGCCGCTCGTATCTCTTAACTAGATCCCGGCGTATCTGATTCATTAAATCAGGCGTCGAGATACGACGGTGCACATTCGGACTTAGGACGGCGTATCTGGAGATACGCCGTCGTAAGTCTTTCTGAATCTGGCCCAATGGGTTTAATCTTTTGTCAGTTCCTAAGGGTTCATGTTCTTTATTGATCTAATTGGTGATAGTTTATTCTAAATCTACAGTATATGAAGCTCTTTTTGTGATTAAATAATTTGATTAGATGCCCTTTTATTCAAATCTGACATTAAATCTTTTTGTTCTCTGCGTTTGGTCAGGAGCTTGTGAGTCCCTGGTCATTCTCTTCTTGCTTCATCTCAAATGTATTTTCTTGATGTAGCGCCCCCTTGCTTCCAGCATGGGCACTACGCTAAAAACTAGTTGACTGGGAGAGTTACATTGCTCCCGGTTGTGATTTGTTTAGGTTAATGACCTGTGTCATTCTGGAAAGGTCCACTGGCTCAGACTGCATTCTGGGGATTTGAGTATCATCTTTGGCCGGCAGGGGGAGCCAGAGGAATTTCTGGCGGATGGAGTCTTCCCCAGCAGCCAATTGGAAGGGGTTTGTCCCGCTGGGCATGCTGGGGAGTGGTATGTCTGTGATGGAGGTCATCTGTTCTGGGTTCTCTTCCTTCTCCTGCGCGAGGTCCTGGAGTCGGGGTGCGGCACCCACCTTCGGGGTGTGCGCATCCATGGACCCTGCTGGCATGGCCCACCTGGCCAAGCTTCCAGGCCTTGCTGAGTCTCAATCGGAGACGTAACTAAAGGAGCCCCAGTGACTTACTGGGTTCCCGATGCCGTAGAGAGGATCCGGCGCCCGGGCCATAGTCAGTTACGCTCTGCTGTCACCCGGTGATTTGTGCTGAGATAACTGCTGGGAGGATTTGCTCTATTCGGACATTTACAAATTATCTAAACTACACTGGCCTGTGGCAGAGGCCTAGAGCCGGGTAAGTGAGAGAGACATGTTCCTCCCAGCCAACATTTAAGGTGGCGCCCTGGCTGCCGGACCTGTCCGAAAAACATCCCACCCACTCAGGCATTGAGTGGTCACGCCCATCCACGCGCCAAGAAGAACACCACCACTCATTTTAGTATGACGATGGCTGTCCCCCAACCATCGGGAATTGCTGCCCAGAGATTGAAGGCCCCTGCTACTGTATCGGGGACATTTGATGCTTTCGTCTCGTCCGGAGTGTCTGTGACGGACACGGGAGTCCGGCTGGCCACCCAGGGACAGTTTGCTCTTCTGTCCAGTGGGGAAACTGAGGTGTTGGGCTTGATCTGTTACCGGTGTGGGGACTTGTCTATGAAGATTCAGCCTTTTGCCCGCTGCCAGAATTGCCAGGCCTACTCGTTTGTAGCTGTTTCGCCCACACTAGTATCGGTATGGGGCAAACTTTTTTTACGGGCCGCCCTCACCCCGGAGGTGGAAGCTACATGGCTGGAGCCATCCCCGTCGGTGCCGGTCGTGGATCCGGGAGTCAGGGACTCTGAGGTGATCTCCATATCATCCACTCTGACCCTGCCATCGGCTGCCTCACCGCCTTCCTCGCTGGAGGCCAATCTCGGAGACAATCCGGACTTGGAAAGTGTTTTATCCAGTGTGTCGAGTTCATCTGATGTGACAAACCCTCGAAGCGAACCCACTTCGGAGACAAAAGAATCTTCTTCTACGTTTTCCTGGTGGCATGCTCGTACGAAGATAAAGTCCACACCGGCCTCTCCCGGCTGTGGTCGAGACCTGCCTGTTGGGAGCCCTCCATTATCAGAAGAGTGGCACTTAACGGACTTTAATTCATCCCTGGATAAGCCGGCGAGTGATGGCTGTAACTTTCACCCGGAGCCAAGGGATGCGGAGGAACCCAGTGTCCCCGGTGATGCTCGCGGGGAGAAGGACTGTCCTATTGAGAGTGCATGGAGAGGGCCCAGCCGTTCGTCTACAGAGGCTCTGAGTCTGACCATTCGGAGTGGGTGAGTCAAGTTTTACATCAGTTGTTGCCCTCACTACTCCTGTATCCCTAAATGTACCTGTCTTGAGAAGGGCCCCGGAGGCCCTGGTGTTGCCGGGTCGCGGGGACCCAAAGACTCTGCCTAGACTGGCCCGCTTGCAGTGCGTTGCCACCGAATATGGGTATGAGTACCCCTATGTGCCTCCCTCCCTTCTTTGTCAGATTGATCGGGAGCTGGAGGCCTGGTGCCAGGAGGCTATTTGGTCATATTTAAAGGCACCCTGTGTTTTAGTAGGTACCGATCCTAAATTGCCACAGTTGGAAGCCAGATTTGAGGAATATCACCACAATTGGAGTTGTGGTCGTCATCTTTTCCGGGACCGGGTTGTGCTGAGGTGTCCCGGTAAAGAGGACAAGATCTTCAAAGTGAAAATTACTACACCAGGAGAAGACACTATCTGGCTGCCGGTTCTATCAGTGAAGAGAATCAAGGAAGTTTGCTGTACTGATGCTGGGAAGTTACGGACAAGTATGCCCCCATTCTGTGTGAGCGGAACTGCTTTGTTTTATCCCAGTTTTCTCCATTTCTCCACTTCTTCTCCAGAACCACAAAGACTTTTGTGAAATAAACTTTTGGGAGGGGTTGGGTTCAGTCGGTTAGAATGGGGAGGGCTCTTGCACACGACATTGGTTCTACTATGTTCTGGAATCGCCAAAAAAAAAAGAACTTCTGTCGTCCTCTTTGCAGCTATTTCCGCACCTCGTGAGTTTTTTTTTTTGTGTGTGAACAGTTGCAGTACCAGAGCGCTGACCGCTAGAGGCAGTGTTCTGCACCACGGAGTACAAGCGTAGGAAACACCGGGTAACATTCCACCCACTCAGGCATTGAGTGGCAACGCGTGCACAATTGTATTTTTCAAGGGGCTGATTTTGCTGTACATGTATCCAGACCTGACATCGAGAATCTTTTTTTTCTCATCAACCTATTCTCCTTTCACCGAGTTGATGTTTGGTTATGTTGGCCTGAAATTAAAGCATTGAGAAAATCTATATTGACCGTGTGGACACTCAATTACTACTTAGTGGCTTCTGGTTCTAGACCAACCAAGGGTAACTTAATCTGTCGATCCCATTATTAATCCAGTGGCCCTTTCGGGGGTGACACTACATTGATAAGCAGCATGAAGATTCAATAGTGAAGCATTGGAAGGCTTTTGGTGTAGTTACATGATCTCCTCTGAGGCTCTGCCACACAGATCTGCATCCTTCAATGCTCCTTCTCCTCTCAATTCAGTATAGGGCTCTGATTTTCTTTTACTAAATCACATTGCATTTCTGCTACAGTGCTGCAGAAATCTGCTTTGCAAACCACTGTTGCCTGGAAGGAAGTTTGTTCTCAAAGCCAGAGTCCATTGAGCATGGGGAAAGTGATCCCCCTGGTCTTCCAGTTTGATAGTTTCATGTCCCTTTTATCTGCTGAATCACAGTTCTGCCTTGCTCCACATTTATTTCCTGGTGTCTGTATAGAGTTTGCCAGGATGGATTTTTAGACACAGTATCACTGGCGTAGCGGGGGGGGGGGGGCAGGGGGGGCTGTCGCACCGGGCGGGGGGGGCCACAAACAAATCCATCCACGGGGCATCCGCGCTCCGGAGCGCTCCGGAGCCTCGGCCTAGGAAAGTCCCCGGCTTCGGCCTAGCTCCGGAGCGGCGGCCATCTTGGTACACCCGGCGGCGGCCCTCCTCTCTGTTCACACCCACAGAGGAGAGAGGAGCCCGCGCTTGAGGGAAACCACACACACCCGCTGTCTGAGGTCTGCACTGCACTACTGGGGGTTAATGTCTGAGGTCTGCACTATTGGGTGTTACTGTCTGAGGTCTGCACTACTGGGGGTTAATGTCTGAGGTCTGCACTACTGGGGGTTACTGTCTGAGGTCTGCACTATTGGGGGTTACTGTCTGAGGTCTGCACTACTGGGGGTTACTGTCTGAGGTCTGCACTACTGGGGGTTACTGTCTGAGGTCTGCACTATTATGGGGGTTACTGTCTGAGGTCTGCACTATTATGGGGGTTACTGTCTGAGGTCTGCACTATTGGGTGTTACTGTCTGAGGTCTGCACTACTGGGGTTAATGTCTGCTGAGGTCTGCACTACTGGGGGTACTGTCTGAGGTCTGCACTATTGGGGGTTACTGTCTGAGGTCTGCACTATTGGGGGTTACTGTCTGAGGTCTGCACTACTGGGGGTTACTGTCTGAGGTCTGCACTATTATGGGGGTTACTGTCTGAGGTCTGCACTATGGTGGGGGTTACTGTCTGAGGTCTGTTAAATAGAGGGTCTGTGATTGTGGGGGGTCTATCTGTGATTGGGGGGATCCATCTGTGATGAGAGGTCTGTTATTTAGGGGGTCAGTCTGTGATGGGGGATCTGTGATTGTGGGGGGGTCAGTCTGTGATGGGGGATCTGTGATTGTGGGGGGGGGTTCAGTCTATGATGGGGGATCTGTGGTTGTGGGGGGGGGGGTCAGTCTGTTAATCCCTTACAGTAAGGGGTTAAATGATTAATCCTGCAATAATTTACCCCTTACATGCTGAAAGCCCTGAGAGGGATACATTACAGATCCTTATAACCAGAGTGGATGATTATACAAGGGGGGGGGGCGAAAAAAAATTCTGCCCCGGGCGCCCATAACTCTGGTTACGCCACTGCACAGTATCTTTTCAGAACCACCTTCTCAGAAATGTGTTTATGTGATTCAGTTGTCCTTGGGCATTTTAGGGTTTGTATCAGGCATTATGCCTATGAGCAGAATTTTATTAGTGGGCTGGGTGATTCTCATCTCTGGACTTAAATCCCCTTATTGGCATGTTGATTTTGTTAGAAGGTAAAAGAGTATCTAATGGTTTTGGCGTAATTTATTTCAAATTAATTTGATGGGTCCTTTTTCTTTGACTGATGCCTCCCGATGGGTTCCTTACTCTTATGCACCTATTTTGAGGCATTTGCCACGTTCCTCGAGTGGGTGGTTAAAGAGCACTCTGGGTTATCCTGTTTATTACATTACTTGGATGATTTACTTTTCTTGGGTAGTTCTGTTGCGGATTGTTCGAATGTCCTGAAATCGTTCCTTGAAATCTGTGCATCTTAGGTTTTAGAACACCCACCTCGCATATCAGGATCACCTCGGTAATTAGGGAGGATCTTTTAGTGTGGTCACAGTTCATTGAAAATTTTAATGGGTCGAGTGCTTTTTCAAGCTGAGTTTAAGGCTGACTGTGATTTTTTGCTGTTAATCGACGCAGCAGGCTCTGAGTTTTGCAGCAGTATGGAGAACCCATTGATGTGCTTCGGTGTTGCATCCGATTTGGAGAAGCAAAGGGCTTATGAGGAATATTGTACTCCTGGAATTATTCCCCATAATGGTTGCTTTGGAGATATGATGTGACTATTTTAGGAATAGAAGGATCCTGTTCAGCACGGGCAACAAAGGATGCTTTTTGAGATAAACTGCTTATCGTCTAGATCACCTCCTGTTATTTCACTAATCCGGTACCCGCTATTTGCCCGTTAATTTAAATGACATTGCAGACTCCCTTTCACGTTTGCAGCTGCAGAAGTTCAAGCTGCTATTCCCAACTGCAGACTGGGACCCAGTGTCCTGCACACCTCTGGGATTTGGTTTAGAACTGGTCCAGGCCAATATTAGGCAATCCATTGCCCCTTCTAGTCTTACAGCTTGGTTACTGTGGTTGTCCAATTTAGATTCTCTAAATGAGCAGCATTCTGCTTTTCCGAGTGGTTAGTCTTATCCTTTTTGAATGATTTAATGGCCAAGGCCCTGTCATGGTCTCAAGTTAGCAAAACTTTGGCAGATATCTCTTTTGTTAGCAAAATAAACAACCAGCCTCCTTGCTCGGCTTTCTTTTCCTTAGTTCAGGTGCTCAAGGGTTATAGAAAAAACACTAAACACCCAGATGCAAGATCTGCTATCACCCCAGCTATCCTTACCAAGCTTTGTTCAGCAGTTGAGTCGGTCTGTTTTTTGCGTTATGAGGCTGTTCTATTCAGAGCTTCTTTTTTTTTTTTTTTTTGAGCATTTAGAATATCCAAGTTGATTTCTCCAAATAAAAAATCTGGATCTGGCCTTCTTTTGTCACAAGTTTTTTTTTGGAAGAACCCAACCTGTCAATATTCATCCAGAAATCAAAGATGGACCGTCTTGGTAAGGGCACCTGGATAAAATTGCATGCATATCCAAATTCACCTATTTGCCCGGTTAGTTTAGTTGGAAAGTTTCTACAAGTAAGATCGGTGGGAGGGGGGGGGAACAATTCTTTATTCCCAAGGGTGGCTCCCCCTTGTCCATTTCAGTTTAACGCAGTTTTCCAGAAATGTTTGGTTTTTCTGGGTATAGACAAATTGTCTCTCTCATTCCACTTCTTCCGTATAGGGGCCGCCACTGAGGCGGCCAGGCTAGGGTTAGGAGTAAGTAACATCAAACGCATTGGTTGATTAGCGATCGGATGCTTAAAAGCTATATATTCGTCCTCATTGTTAATTTGATTTCAGGTCAGACATTCGTTCATTTTCTGGGCCGAAAGGAGAGCTTTGCAAAGAATATATTCCGGAAGCTTGAATTTTGACCCATCTTTGCTAAACGTTAGTTGGTATGGCAGGAGGGGTATGTTATGGAGTAATTTGTTTGATGTTTTGAGTGGTCTGTACTAGTCCTTGCCAATACCTGAGTTATTGATTCTTCACCTCGACGGGATTGATATAGGGCAGGTTAAGACCCTTGATTTAATTTTCCAGATCAAGTATGATTTGCTTCAGTTTTCGTTATCCTTCCCCGGGGTGATTTTGATGTTGGTATGGTTGAATTCCCCATTAGAGAAGGTAAGAAAAAAGGATCAATAGAGCAATAGCGATGTTCATGCCCACCAATGGAGGCATCTCTTTTCTCCACATAGACTTATGCCGCGTACACACAGTCGTTTTTTTGTGATGAAATTAAACAACGTTTTAGAAAACGTCATCGTTTTATGTCTTCTGAAAAATGACCAAAAAACAATTCGAAGAGCTTCAATTTTTTATGTTGTTTTTCAAAATGTCGTTTTTGTGTCATAAAAAATTATCCTGTGTGGGCTAAATCCGCACATGCTCAGAAGCAAGTTATGACGCAAGCTTGAATGGAACCGAGTGCCGTCGAACGTGGTGTATGTAACCGCGCTTTGCAAGAGCATTTTTAGAAAACGACTGTGTGTAGGCAACATTGTCTTTTAAAATTGACGTTTTTTTACATCACCAAAAGTGATCGTGTGTACGCGGCTTTAGAAGGTGGGATACAGGCCTTTTCAGAGCAGATGGTGTCTATCTCTCTGAGATTGGGCTATATATATTTAATAATGACCTACAGGCAATGGTGGCGCTGGCCTTGAGGCGGGGTGGTTGGGCCGGTCTTGTTTAAAAAAAAAAAAAAGTCCGGCTAGTGGGGTGTTATTTAATAAGGCATTAATCCCAACCCGAGTCGTTGTGGCTGGGTTGATGAATGGTTTGGTTTGTTTGAATAAATAACTGATGTCTTTGTATTTATATTTACCTATGGTGATATATATGGTAATAAAATATGATCATTTATATTAAATACCAGTAATAAAGGCGTGCGGCCAAGTTTACCCCACCAAGCTCCCTGAACCCTTGGGAATGCTGCAGAAGGGAGTTTCTAGGCCACCCTGTATTGTGAAAGATAATGTTACGCCGATTAAAATGATACCCAACATGTCACGCTTAAAAATTGTGCCCGCTTGTGGCATGGCGTCAAACTTTTACCCTTAACAATCTCGATAGGCGCCATTTAAAAAATTCTATAGGTTGCATTTTTTTTTTAGCTACAGAGGAGGTCTAGAATTATTGCTCTCACTCTAACAATCGTGGTGATACTTCACTTGTGCGGTTTGAACACCGTTTTCATATGCGGGCGCTACTTGAGTATGCGTTGGCTTCTGTGCGCGAGCCAGTCGGGTCAGGGCGCTTTAAAACATTTTTTTTTGTTGTCTTATATATATTTTTTTTTTTTAATTTACACTGAAAAAAATAAAAATAAAATGTATCACTTTTATTCCTATTACAAGGAATGTAAACATCCCTTGTAATAGAAAAAAGCATGACAGGTCCTCTTAAATATGAGATCTGGGGTCAAAAAGACCTCCGATCTCATATTTAGACTTAAATGCAAAAAAAAAAAAATGGAAATGTTGTCATTTGAATTTTTTTTTTTAATGTTCCGTTTTGATGTCACTTCCGCCCTTCTATGCTATGGGGACGGGTGGGGGCCATCTTGCCCTCACTCGCATCCCCACACAGCAGACAGCAGGACCCGATGGCCTCCGCCGCTACTGACAGCTCTGGTAAGTGGTGGAGAGCAGCGAGAGGGGGCCCCTCTCCCGCCGCTATTGACGGTGATCTCCCAGCGAATCCGCCGCGGAGACCACCGTTATCGTGAAGAGGACCGCTCATGCTAAAGATGGATACCTCGGTTGTGGCAGCAGCTGCTGCCGTTACCGAGATATCCATCTTTAAATAACCGACGTATATGTACATGACATGATCCAAAAGAGGTAAGACAGGCAGGCTAACAGACAGATACATAGAGAGGTATATCATATCATGTAAAAGAATAACAAGCCATAGTGCTCTCCACAATGATCATATACAAATTTAATGAAAAAATGAAACACTTACAAGCATAGGCATTATATCCAGTGCCAGGTAAACAGCGCGGTATGTTTAGACAATGTGGAAAGGCTTCGGGTGACTTCACGTCTTTCCCCACCGTAACGGTGGGGAAAGATGTGACGTCACCCACAGCCTTTCCACATTGTCTAAACATACCGCGCTGTTTACCTGGCACTGGATATAGTGCCTTTGTTTGTAAGTGAGTGAGTAACTTGTATAGTGCTGACAAATGCGAACCGAATCGCCTCAAGGCTTATGTTTGTAATTGTTTTATTTTTTCATTAAATTTGTATATGATCATTGCGGAGAGCACTATGGCTTGTTATTCTTTTACATCATTACACTACGCCGCCGTAACTTTTAGAGGCAGGTGCCGTATTCACAAAAGTTGCGCCCCAAAGTTGCGGTGTAGCGTAAATGGGCCGGCGTTAGAGCGCCTAATTCAAAATAGGCAGGTAGAGGGCGTGATCCATGTAAATCGTGACCCCCACGTAACTGACGCTCTTTCCGAACGGCGAATGTGCTGTCCGTGGACGTATCCCAGTGATCATGCTCAAAATTACGCCGCAAATACTCATTGGTTTCGACGTGAACGTAACTTACGCAAAGCTCTATTCGCGAACGTTTTACGCAAACAACGGAAAATTTGACGCTGTCCCGACGTCCATACTTAACATTACATACACCTCATATAGCAGGGGTAACTTTACGCCGGACTTAAGCTTACGCAAACGACGTAAAAAAATGCGACCGGGCGCAAGTACGTTTGTGAATCGGCGTATCTAGCTCATTTGCATATTCGATGCGTAAATCGACGGAAGCGCCACCTAGCGGCCAGCATAAATATGCAACTAAGATACGACGGCGTAAGAGACTTACGCCGGTCAGATCTAAGCAAAATTCCGACGTATCTTGCGTTCTAAATACAGAAAATAGATACGCCGCGTAACTTCTAGGATGCGCCGGCCTATCTCGAGATACACCGACGTAACTTCTTTGAGAATCTGGCCCCTAGGGTCTATGTTTTTCTGTCATTCAGACAGATGCTGGCACCTGTATTGTGTGAATGAGGTGTAAGTGGATGAAGGCGCAGCAGCTCCACGGACACAGCCGCATGTCAAAATGTGATGCAGAACTAGGCATGCAACCCCGAATGCACACTGTGTACCTGTCAAATTTTGACATACGGCTGTACCCTGCCATGTTGCTGCTACATCTGCATCCACTTAGGGTATCTACACACAGCCGGGGCAGATGCAGGTGCGGAAATAAACGCTTAATTTGGTAAATATGGGGGTCAGTGCCCATATGATGAGGTGAGCTTATCTTACAAACATTAGGAAGAAGCTCTGGAACGCTTGCCTTTAATAAAAATAAAAAAGAACAGGAGATCATCATTTTACTTCATCCATTGGAGCATGGATTGAAAAACTTTATCAGGTTACACTTTACACATGCAATGGTTGTAATAACATATCCATTGAAATAATGGTAATATCTGCATTTCACATAGTTATCTAACATGACTGCCCAGTGGAGTGAAGTTGTCACGGTCTGGTGATCCATGAAGGCCAGAGAACAAAGAAGTGCCATGTGCTATGACCAGACTAGGCCTCTGCTTCTTACCAGAGTGAAGGCTCATGGTTTTGAGCAACTTGTTTCACTTGTATTTCTTTATTCCCTGACAGTTTTCATGAATCAATCCAATTACTTAGGGGAGTGCTTAGAGGAATCTCCACACCTTATCATATTTCAGCAACCTGACATTTACTTTGCTTTAATGTAGAACTACAAAGCAAAACTTTTTTTCATTTTGAAAAAGTAGGGGAGGGTTATAATCTCTGTGAGGTTTATTTATATTTTTTTAACGATCTGTGTCTCACTGGGTAGATTTCCCTTCACTTCCTGGCCCAAAGTCAAAACAGGCATTCCCGGCCAGGACAAGTACTGTCAGTGAGTAAAGCGATGATGTGGCGGCCTTTTGGGGGCATCAGATTGGCCTGGCGGGGTGGCTGTGTCAGTTTCATTCCGGGACACTGTATTGTCCTGGAATGAATGTGCCCGGGACAGACCTGCAAAATGCGGGACTGTCCCGGGCAATCCAGGACATGTGGTCACCCTAGGACTTGAAGATCACTTTGTTTTTTCTTATCATCCTGTGACACAGGAAGAATTATTGTATAATTATTTAAAGTGGATGTAAACCCACCTCATATTTTGATAAACATAACATATGATAAACATGTCCAAGCTAGATATGTAAATAACCTGTCACTCAAAGTAAGGAGAGAGAAACTGACTTTTTATTTAGACAGGTTTTTATCTGGAAGTCTGTTAATTTTCACTGAAGAATAAGAGGATTGATCAGAGCTGGATTAACTCTTTGTGGCAAGACTGGGCACAGATGATAGGAAATATTATACTCTACATTGTGACATCAAAAGTGGGTTTACATCCACTTTAACTGCTTCCCGACCGCCTCCGTCATATTACTGCGGGACAGTGGCTCTGTCTCGTGGGAGCACGTAGCTTTACGTCCTCTCTCTTTCGGCCACTAGGGGGAAACGCTGATTTTCTGTTCATACAATGTATGAACAGAAGATCAGTGATTTCCCTTAGTAAGGCCACCCCCCATACAGTTAGAACACAAATAGGAACACACTTAACCCCTTCCCTGCCCCCTAGTGCTAACCCCTTCACTGCCAATGGCATTTTTATAGTAAACCAATGCATTTTTATAGCATTGATTGCTATAAAAATGCCAATGGTCCCAAAAATGTGTCAAAAGTGTCCGATGTGTCCGCCATAATATCGCAGTACCGAAAAAAAACGCTGATCGCCGCCATTACTAGTAAAAAAAAAATATTAATAAAAATGCCATAAAACTACCCCCTTTTTTGTAAACGCTATAAATTTTGCGCTAACCAATCAATGAACGCTAATTGCGTTTTTTTTTTATGAAAAATATGTAGAAGAATACGTATCGGCCTAAACTGAGGAAAAAAAAGTTTTTATATATCTTTTTTGGGGATATTTATTATAGCAAAATGTAAAAAATATATATTTTTTTTCAAAATAGTCGCTCTATTTTTCTTTTATAGCGCAAAAAATAAAAACCGCAGAGATGATCAAATACTAGGGTTGTCCAGATACCGATACTAGTATCGGTATCGGGACCGATACCAAGTATTTGTGGGAGTACTTGTACTCGCGCAAATGCTCACGATGCCTAAATAGAATACTTTTTTGTATTTATCAACATTCTTTAAGGTTCTTTACTACTGCGTGACAAGCAAATAAAACATTTTTTTTCATTTTTACTCATTTTTATTCTTTTATATTGTCTTGAGTTAGAGTTCTTCATAATTCTAAAGAAAATATCCTTAGTCTGTATTGTGGTTTGAAAACTGTCACATGACATTTAAAAAAAGTATCGGTATTCGGTATCGGCGAGTACATGAAAAAAAGTATCGGTACTTGTACTCGGTCCTAAAAAAGTGATATCGGGACAACCCTATCAAATACCATCAAAAGAATGCTCTATTTGTGGGAAAAAAAGGACGCCAATTTTGTTTGGGAGCCACGTCGCACAACCGCGCAATTGTCAGTTAAAGCGACAGTGCCGAATCACAAAAAGTGCTCTGGTCTTTGGACAGCAATATGGTCCGGGGCTAAAGTGGTTAATGGACATTGTGTTGGCACTGATATATAATATTTATTTATACATTTAAATACTTTTGTTCTTTTGGATTAGTGATAGATTTGTCTACTGGATTTAACCTATAATTATTGTTTTATTGAATAAACTAATTTGTAGTCTGAGGCATGGCAGCCACATCACTAAATTCTGGCCTCCTTTATCAATTTGGCCTAAAGAAGCCGTGTGCTGCCTCTTGGAGGTGAATAATATCTAACCCATGCTGAGAAGATGACAATTGGCATTGCATTAGTTGCCATGGCAAGAGTGTTTCCCTTCTGGCCTTCCAATAAATGAGGCCTACCTCATTTTGATCAATCTACAGATAGGCTAAACAGACCATATACATGTGGTAAATAGGGCAGAACAATATCTATTTTCAATCTATTTCCTTTACAGAAAATGGCGTCACACGTAGCTTTATAAGGGATGTATGTATCAAGTGCAACTTTGGGATTATAATCAATATATAATGTACCAACATCCAACATATATAGACATATATTCTAAACACACTAAGATACATTTTTTCTCTAACCTTACAAGTAATACATAAGCATGAATAAATATATACAACCATCGTCTGATCTCATTACAGAAGAAAGGCAAGCAACCCTTCCTAGCTGTAGTCAGCAGCCATCATTACCCCAGTAATTATTATATTCATAAGAAGTAGCATTACTGGTTAATACACAAATCCAACCTCAAGTAAAGAAAAAAAAAAAAGAAGCTTTTACATAGTAAAAAAAAATAAATACAAATGTAACATAATTTTTTTTTTTTTTTTTAGAGATTTATATATAGTCTTGTCGTATTTTCGGCATAGTCCTTTTTGGACCTCGTTAACACAGGGTGTATAATTTGTAGATGTATTCAGGGCCGTGCACCCACATAGATATCACATTGGGATCAGTAGCTGCGTCGGTGCAGCCATTGCACCCTAATTGACATGAATGGGATTGCCTGCATAGTAATGCATGGAACTCCTGTGCATCCCTGTGTGAGTAAACATGTTCCTTTACATGGGGCAAGGATTTATATGACCCGTGTGAACGAAGACGTGTTTTGAAGACAAACATTTTGATTACAGTGATTTATTCCTCATAATATGTATGTTTGTGTTGTCATGGCAATAATAAATGAACAAAGCCATAAGTATGGACACCCAAAATCAAAATTTCAGTATGTTTGGCAATAGACCAGCCACTAGGAACCTGGTATGGACTGATCACGCATAGGTATGTTCTGATCATGCGTAGTCTCAAAGGGTATGGTCTGAACATGTATAGGTATGGTATGGTCATGCGTAGTCTCATAGCGTATAGTCTGAACATGTTTTGGTTATGGTCTGATCATGCGTAGTTTCATAGGGCAGGGCTTGACAAATTTACTCTGAAACTAGGCGCCAGCTAAAAGTTAGGAGACAGTTTTTTGTTTTGTTTTTGACTCCGCGACGAGCCCACTCGGAGGAACAGTCAGATTTAACATTTGGGTCATATATTGTCCTTGTGGAGAAGACTGCACATAGAGACCGGTGGCAATTGGCGGGTGGTGGCACGTTTGGGGGGGGGGGGGTGCCTTCCCTCTGAAGCCGGCCCAGAATCAATACCGGACAAGTTATGTACAAGGCTGTATGACACGCTGTCATACGTGGGGCTAACATTGTGTTAAAAGAGAGGAAAACCTGCGCTACTGAATTACACTTTCTAGTCGCAACGGCGACCTGGCTCCTGGGATTTGTCGAGCCCTGTCATAGGGTATGGTCTGATCATGCGTGGTCTCATAGGGTATAGTCTGAACACATATAGGTATGGTCTGATCATGCGTAGTTTCATAGGGTATGGTCTGAACATGTATAGGTATGGTCTGATCATGCGTAGTCTCATAGGGTATAGTCTGAACATGTATAGATAGTCTCATAGTACTGTACATGGTGGAGAGCTGTGAGAGTGCCAACATCCCAATAGAGACAGAACACAAGGAATACCCTCCAATGAAAGGGGACTTTAAAGCCACACAAAAATGTATTAAGCAACAAGCAGTATATTTAACTCATGTTCAAGACTCTTAGCAGCAATTTTCTGTGCTGTCAGCACATATGTATAGGCCATTCTTTAAATTCCTTACTATATCATTATCTACATATCATTATCTACATTTTTATCTTGTTTAATAAAATGTATAGCTTTTTTTTTATACGTCCTTGGCGTATCATTGTCTGATGTGCCTTTAAAGTCCCCTTTCATTGGAAGATATTCCATGTGTTCAGGTATAGTCTCATATGGTATGGTCTGATCGTGTATTGATATGGTCTCAAAGGACACAGTCTGATCATGTCTAGGTATGGTCTGATCACATATAGGTATGGTCTGATCACATATAGGTATGGTCTGAGTATGCATAGTCTCATAAGGTATGATCTGATCATGTATAGGTATAGTCTGATCATGTATAGGTATGGCCTGATGGGGTAAAGTCTTATCATATATAGGTATGATCAAAAAGTTATGGTCTGCTCCTGTGATGGTGTTATATCTATCGCTGCACTTTATGATATGGAATGCAAGGATTCTATAACTATTGCAGTCTTCAGGTGCCCGTTGAGAGTATAGCCCAGATTAGCATTTGGTTGTAATAGACAACAGTCATTTCATGTCTATGGCCACATCTAGTCATGTGAATAAATATTTACACGGGCTCCTGATCAGCAATCAGAATTATTAACACACAACAAATTAGAAAATGATAATGGCATAAAATGGCATGATGATCCAATGAGTATTTAAGCCAGGATGAGTGTACACTGTACAGCTTTGGTCTGACCAGGCCCCAGCCTAGTGCCCTAATGTATGAACCCTGGCATTTTCCTGAGGTATTTTTTATTGTATCTGCTACAGTTCTCACTTTTAGACCAGCAAGCCATCACGGCAAAAGGAATAAAAACTGGAAAATTTCATAACCATGGGGTTCAAATAAAACAGTGTTCAGAATACATTCTGTTGTCAAGTTAAACTATGTGTAAAAGCAAGTAACTGTAGGTTGGATAGATAATTTCATATATACAATGTTTATAGCTTTATGTTTCTGCAAAAAATGTACTTCCCCTCCCACGTTGCTTTGGACTCTCAGGAGTTTTGCCAACAAACTATGCCACTGGGGTCAATTCCATTTTGTTTTTACAGATTGGCCCCTGACAATCAGTTATATGTCATTGGGGGTCGATGGCCATCAGTGATCTGTCATTGAGAGTCCTTGTCTTGTAGTTTAACCGATATCTGCAGTATGCCGGAATAGGCAAAGCAGGTTTTTAAGATTGATTCCATCCGATGGGGGCTTCAACATTAAGTCATTGTACTGCTGTTGAGGCTTTTAGGGCCCCTTCTTGTGTCCCATCCCCCATGTCTGTAGTCCCTGTGACAATAGTCACGTTACGCTCTGCTGCTGGTACTGCACGGGGTACTCTGTGTGCTGTCAATACTGTGGTTTGTGCTGCTACTTTCAGAGCCTCCAGTTAGCGTTGGCACCGGCTGCATTTTAACCGAAGAGCCTATATGAAGAGAAACAATGTTACTATAATTTCATTTTTATTTAATTTCCTGACCACAATATTATTAGGTAGGGCAGTGAGATTATATAATTAGGGAAAGGGTTCAATACTAAAATACCAAATTTACCATAAAACCTTGTGAGGCATCATTCAGATCTGTCTTGTCTGCTGAGGTGCATTAACCTGCATTGCATTAAAGCAGCCCACTAATTAGAAAGCAAAAAAAGACATGCACCATTTTTGCCAAAGTAACATAATGCATGGTAGTGCATTACCATGGGTTGCATGGCACACTGGTGGTACACTGAAAGTGACTAGCACCCCAACACACACATGCATGGGTCATTGCTGAAATAATAGTGATAGGTCTGAAAGTGTCCTAGGGGCTGATGAGGCACCACAGAAATAAATACATTTTTAGGCTTGATTCCCAATATGTTAACACATGGATTAAGATCTTTATTTTCGCCAGGTGGCTCTAGATTTTTAAACGTCATTAGACTTCACTGTCACTTTTGAATTGAAGCTTTTATCTTTCTCTGTCATACCTCTTCTGAAAACGTAGTAAATCCAACAGCGCAAAGCTTCATTCACACTAGTGCAATTTTAGTTGACCTGAGTCGCACTGAATCACACAACACTGGAAATCACATTGTTTTCAATAGTGCCCATTCACATCAATGCATGGTGCAATCTTGGAAAAGGTTCCTTTACTACTTTGGTGGGATTCCAGCATGATTTTGGCCCCATAGTCTATGCAAGTTGCCCTACATAAATCGCACTGAACCTAGCCTCACAGAGAAACAAAATGTTCTGACACTGCACATGTAGGTGTAGAGCAGCCTTTCTCAACCTTTTTACCGCTGGGGAACCCTAAAAATAGTTTTTAGGTCTCGGGGAACCCCTGATAAAACCCATTCATTGGGGGTCAGTGGGAACAATGCCCCTTAGTTTGGTGGTCAGTGAGAAGAATGCCCTTTTTTACAGTAGTGGTAAGAATGCCCCCCCCTTACAGAGAACTATGAAGATCATTGGTGTAATACCACTGGCTCCTCCAAGTGGAATTGGCTCTGAACTATGTAGGCACCATCAAACAGGAGGTAAATCAGCCACAGCTCAAGGAACCCCTAGCCACCTCTGGAGGAACACTAGGGTTCCACTGAACCCTGGTTGAGAATGGCTGGTGTAGAGGATCATGGTGTAGGATATATTTTAATATGCATACCTGAACCTGTGTTGTGTCGCAGCAGGCAAAGAAATGGGTTCACCCCACAGCTGCTTATATTTACTTTCACTACATAGCCGCTTTGTTCATACAGGAACAAAAAGCGATAAATACCCAATAATACCCTGTATGTGGGTTGGGAACTCCCCAAAATGCCAGGTGGACCAGAATATAATGAGGAATTATGATAGGGAGATCTTGTTGGAGTATCTAATACATAACCCTTGATTCCCAAAAATTTGGACAGTGTGTAAAATCTGCATAAAAACAGAATGCAATGACTTGCAAATATCATAAACCCATATTTTTTTCACAATAGAAAACATATCAAATGTTCAAACTGTGAAAACTTGCCATTTTAAGAAAAATTTAAGAAACAACACTCTGGGAACTGAGAATTGTTGAGTTGTGGGAGAGGAACGTTGTGCCATTCTTGCCTGATATAGGATTCTTACTGCTCAACAGTCCCGGGTCTTCTTTGTCGTATTTTTTGTTTCAATATGTGCCAAATATTTTCAATTGGTGAAAGTTCTGGACTGCAGTCAGGCCAGTTAAAGGGACACTAAAATCAGGTTTTAAAAAAAATAAAAATAACAAACCTGTTATACTTGCCTCCACTGTGCAGTTCGTTTTGCACAGAGTGGCCCGGAAAGCTGTCTTCTGGGGTCCCTCGGCGGCTGTCTGGGCTCCTCCTCGCAAAAGCTTTCCCTCTTCATGCGAGGGAGCTCGCACGGAGGAAAGCTTTTGCGAGCGCGCTCCCGTGATACAGCGGCGGCCATAGCTGCCAACTGTATCACTCGGCTCCGCCCCCCGGGCGCCGCGTCATCCGCTCTGATTGACAGCAGCGCTAGCCAATGGCTGCGCTGCTATCAATCTGCCCAGCCTAGCCAATCAATGGCCAGGCTGGGAACCGAAGAGGATGACGTGGACGCGCCCGGGAGATTTGAAAGGTTAGGTAAGTACAACGGGGGCTCGGGGGGGGCTGGTGCTGTGAGATGTTTTTTTACCTTAATGCATAGGACCTTTACAACCCCTTTAAGCACCCGAACTCTCTACTACAAAGCCATGCTGTTGTCATAGATACAGTATGCAGTTTAGCATTGGAAACAAATTGTCAGATAGCGCAAGATTTGGCAGACAACAATGGCCCATGAATATAAAAGGGATGATCTTGATAAGGAAATAGTATAAATAATAGGTAATAAATGAATGGTGATATTCCTTATTCCAGAGAGAAATTCATCAATAAAGTTCATAAATAAAGTCCAAAAAAGCTCTTAGTGGCAGCAATCCCAAAAGCAGAAGCACGCTCTGAAAAATGTACACGAAGAAAAGACAAGGATGCGCCATTCTAAGTGCAGTATAAAAAGGGATTTTAATAAAATTGGAGAAACACACATGGCTACTCACAATTGATATGAAATTACAGGCATTTCAGGTAACTTGGGTCCGTGGTCACTGGTGTCAGATGAGTCCTGGTCCCCAACGAGGTCTGCTAAAAATGGGGGAGCTGTGGGTGGAACGATATGCCACTTCACTTCCGGTACAACGACCCTGTTTGCGGTCCTCCCTGAGATGCACGCTGTTCTGTACGGCTTCCTGCACAGTTCGCTGTTCTTCCTTATGGTTGCTTAGGCACCATATCGTTCCACCCACAGCTCCCCCATTTTTTGCAGACCTCGTTGGGGACCAGGACTCATCTGACACCAGTGACCACGGACCCAAGTTACCTGAAATGCCTATAATTTGCAGTTTAGCATTGTCCTGCTAAAATAAGCAAGGCTTTCCCCTGAAAAGATGTTGTCTGGATGGGAGCATGTTCTGCTGTAAAAACGTGGATATATCTTTTTAGCATTGATGGTGCCTTTCCAGATGTGCAAGCTGGCCATTCCATATGCACTAATGCCCCCTAGACTATCGAGATGCCAGCTTTTGAAATGAGCACTGGTAACAAGCCGGAAGGTCTCACTCCCCTTTACTTTGAAGGACGCGGTGCCCACAGTCGATTCATCTAACCACAGAACAGTTTTCCACTTTGCAACAGACCATTTTAAATGAGCTTTGGTCCAGAGAAGATGGCAGTGTTTCTGGATCATGTTCAGAAGTGACAATGATTATTCCTGAGCCCATGCAGTGATTTCCATCACAGAATCATGCCTGTTTTTAATGCAGTGTTGTTTGAGGGCCCAAAGATCATGGGCATCCAATATTGCATTTTGACCTTGTCCCTTGCACACAGAGATCTCTCTACACTCACAGAATCTTAAACAATATTCTGAATTTTTTTGACCATTTTCACAGATTGGTGAATCTCTGATCATCTTTACTCTTTATTGCTCTGGCGCTCTAATGCCCCTTATACACAATCGGAATTTCCGATTGAAAAAGTCAGACTGACTTTTTTTGTCGGACATTCCGACCGTGTGTAGGCCGGATTTTTTCTTTTAAAAATTACCTTTTTCTTTTTTTTTCTATCTTTAATGGTGTTTTTTTTTTTCAGTTTAAACGATAGGTTTAAAAATTTGATTCTGTTTTTATGTCGATTTTACAACTATTTTGGAATTTGGGGTTGTATAAGAAGCCAGGGGCTGAACTCAGTGCACCGTGCCCCACCATTTCATTAAAGCATTGAGAAAGTTTGAAAGTTTCAATGAGGTGCACTGAGCAGCAAAAGCATAAACAGCATTCAATACTTACGTGTGTGCGTGTAGATGTACCACAAAGCGGCCGTGAGAAGCGCTCCAATGACAAATGCTCCGAATGTGATCCCCAGCACAGATCCCATCCCAAGTCCCTGCTCTGAAGAGAAACATCAGTTTAAAACCATTTTCTTTCAAATTAAACAATTTTACACTTTTAAAACGTTTTTTGGTTGTTTAATATATTGGGCTAAGCAAAAATAAAACAAACCAACCAATTTGTATCCACTGATCTGTAGTGCATTTGAATCTGACTGGCCACTATGGTTTACCAAAATAAACATTCATGTGTGTTAATGTGTATCCATCCGTTCATGAGGACTGTATGCATTTGGCACGTTCCTTGTAAAATGTGCTGCTAGCCAGCTCATCTATTCAAGGCCTCTGACACCCTCCCTCTCTTTTCTAGCTGATGAGTCCTCTGTGTCTCTTCCCCTCTCTAATGGCGGCATGTTTATTTTGGCTTCCGGTGGCTTCCTTCCTGCCCTCTCATCTCCCTCATTCCATGTTCTCTGGGGTCACCTCACACTCCTTCCTGAGGTCAGTGACTGTAATCCCTGCAATCTGCTCCCTGTCTGTAACATTACTAGGCCCCGGGTGATAAAAAGGAGGGGGAGGCCACTTGTCCCCAAGGTTAATGACAATAACAGTCCCATCTGGACTGTAACCAAGGAATTGTGTTATCTTTCAAACTGATATTGCTACGTGACAAAATACTGATCCTTTGTGAAAACTGCTGGCCAAATATGACTTTGAGACTCGGTGTTTTCAAAGGCGCCTTCAAGACTTATCTAATCAGACTTTATGGGCGACATACTGGTATCGCGGTTCTACAACGCTAAGTTCTTTTGTGAACCAGTACTGAGGCGCTATGGAGGATGCATAACCTGCCCTGTCTGGAAGGATGAGAGCTTGGCTTAAGTACTTTTTAAGTCCATGTCCTTGGAAAAAAAAATTAAAGATCAATAGTTCATCACTTTTTGCTGTGTACTTGTCTGTGAAACTAAAAGCCTCACTGCAAATGCCAGGTGCCAATCTCAGGAGCCCATTCACACTCCACTTGTATAAACTTAGGGGTTTGTTTAAAGTTGAGGTTGGGGAGGCAATAAAAACATGCAGTTGAGCTGTGTTTTTAGTGTCCACAACCACCCCTTCTAGATGGGCAGCAAGCCCGATAAATGTGACCCATGCAAGTAAAAGAGACAGTGCTGCAAATGCCTCAGAACTGAATGCATTGCAGTGCATTTGTATGACAATTCTGAGGTTAAAACAGGCAGTGAGGAGGCGTCACATTTCCTCTTTACCACCTTTAAAATGTCCCCAGGAAAGCTATAAGTATTGCTTTTCAGAGGAACGTCCGCTTAGACACAGGTCTAAACTTTTATTAAAGGTTGCACTCCAATGACGTCACAGGGATCTTAGTTTATTTAGTCATAGGCGGCAACTGGCATAACCCCATCTATTAAGCCCTACTGAATAAAACATATTACAGAAGAGTGGCCTTCAGGCAGGGCTTTGTTGATTGTTGGCTATGGCTAAATAAACTGAGGTGGCAGTGGTGTTATTGGAGTGCAAACTTTCTGTACCGTAGACCACTACATTGCATCTAAACATGATCACTGTGAACGGTGGCTAGTATTGCAGGATTAGCTAAACTGAAGACCTACAGATTGTATCTAATGCTCTATTTATAATGGGTAATGTATAGCCCCAATCTAAACAATTTTCTTTTTTTGGATATGGGATGGAAGGGCTAGAACCCATGCTGTTGCTGTCTGTGCCTTTTCATGGGAGAGCTAAAGTTTGCCATACAACAGTATAATTTTCATTTAATTTTGGAATTTAGCTTAAATTTTCTAAAAGGATAGCGAGGTCAAAGCAACATTTGTTTTTAACTGTAGTACCAAGAAAATTTAAATGAGTATCGTTAAAAAAATCCACCTAAATTATAACTGTAAATATGTTTTTTGTTTGGGAAAAATCTTACAAATTGTAATGAAACCTGTTTCATATATCTAAGATTCCATTTATATAGCAGATCTGGGGGTGGGAAGTTTAACTCAGCTCAGTGGAAGGGGATAAAAAGTGTAATTTCCTTAACCTGTAAATAGGCACATTTATTCTGTAGTTTGATCTAGATGGACTTGTGCCCATTTCTCAACCTGACGAACTACGTAATTGAAAGACTGCTATAAGTAAAGTGTAGTACTATATATACGTACATACACTATATTGTCAAAAGTATTGGGACACCTGCCTTTACAAGCACATGAACTTTAATGGCATCCTAGTCTTCGTCCATAGGGTTTCAATACTGAGTTGGTCCACCCTTTGCAGCTATAACAGCTTCAATTCTTCTGGGAAGGCGGTCCACAAGGTTTAGAAGAAGTGTGTCTATGGGAATGTTTGACCATTCTTCCAGAAGCGCATTTGCGTGGTCAGGCACTGATGTGGATATGAAGGCCTGGCTCTCAGTCTCTCATTCCCATAGACACACTCCTAAACCTTGTGGACAGCCTTCCCAGAATAATTGAAGCTGTTATAGCTGTAAAGGGTGGGCCAACTCAATATTGAACCCTAGAGACTAAGACTGAGATGCCATTAAAGTTCATGTGCGTGTAAAGGCAGGTGTCCCAATACTTTTGACAATATAGTGTATATGAAATGTGGCCAGTATAGGAGTGGACAGACAGGGTCAGACCCCAGTTTAGTTGAGTTGTAAAATTGAAAAAAAGTTGTCTAGCATTTTCAGAAGGTCAGCGTTAAAGCGGTATTTCACCCTAAACATAAGATCTCCCATGCGATCCAGCATACTGGCGTCAGCGCCAGTATGCTGGGTTTTTTTTTTTTTAATAGCACACTTACTGTATTATTGTAGAATTCCTTTTCTGTCCCCCGTGGTGGACGGCGCCAGTATAGCGCGTCACATCTTCCTAAAATACCCGATATGGACTCGGGTAATCTCGGCGAAAATGCGGCGCCTGCGCACAGACCTAGGAGCTGACTGCGCAGGCGCCGTATTTCTCCGAGTCCTACGGCTATGGCGCGTCACGCCCTCCGAAATAGGACTCGGAGAAATACGGCGCCTGCGCAGTCAGCTCCTAGGTCTGTGCGCAGGCGCCGCATTTTCGCCGAGATTACCCGAGTCCATATCGGGTATTTTAGGAAGATGTGACGCGCTATACTACAGCCGTCCACCGCGGGGGACAGAAAAGGAATTCTACAATAATACAGTAAGTGTGCTATTAAAAAAAAAAAAAAAACAGCATACTGGCGCTGACGCCAGTATGCTGGATCGCATGGGAGATCTTATATTTAGGGTGAACCTCCGCTTTAACAACCTTCATGTCTCTCTCACTATTGGAAAGGAACAATGGATGTTTTTCTTTATTTTTCATTTCAAGTACATTTTATAAGAGATGGGTTCCTCTCCTGATGTTTTGCAAAATTATAATTTTTCCATCTGGCAATCACGGCATATGTTTTAATTCCACTTATTTCACTATCTTTGGACTCTTAATTCAGTGATTTTGTTTTATAAAAGGCTGCTATTATCCAAATAAAGAGCTGTGATCAAGAATTTACATATTCTTTAGAAGCAGTTATGCCGCGTACACTCGATTGGCCCATCCGATGAGAACAGTCTGATGGACCGTTTTCATCGGTGAAGCTGACTGATAGTCCGTCGCGCCTACACACCATCGGTTAAAAAACGATTGCGTCAGAACGCGGTGACGTAAACACAACGATGTGCTGAAAAAAAAGAAGTTCAATGCTTCCAAGCATGCGTCAACTTGATTCTGAGCATGCGTGGATTTTTAACCGATGGTCGTGCCTACTAACGATCGGTTTTGACCTATCGGTTAGGAATCCATCGGTTAAATTGAAAGCATGTTGGCTTTTTTTTTAACCGATGGTTAAATAACCGATGGCGCCCACACACGATCTACAAATACAGTACAGGAAAATACCTAGTGATCCTAAAAGAGATTGTGAGTTCAGAACTTCCTGTTTGAGCTAAAAATTCTGCCTCTACTGCACGAAAATCCCAAGGAGTGAGGTCAGCCCTATCCAGTTCCCCCTTGCTGGACTACAGAGCACCCCTACTCATTTGCATAAGGCAGGTGTGCTCTGTAGTCTAGCAGAGAAGAAATCAGGCAGGACTATGAGCACTGTGTTGTCAGCTCACTACAGGAAGGTAGGAGTGGATTTCTAACAAAAATATTTGGTATCTTTCTGAATTGAAAGTTTTTTTTTTAAATGAACAAACACTGGCTATTATGCATGGATTGTAGGGGTGCATTGCTTATGGTTAATGGTTTTATTTTGCCCAGAGAACACCCATTAAGAAGACAGTATGTGACTGGTCTAAACTATGTGACATGTTCACCAGTGCCTGGTGGACAAGATGGGAGAACTAGATACTGTTGTATGAGGAGGATTTGGATTTTGTGGGAATTTCAGAGACCTGGTCCAACAGCTCTCGTGATTGGCTGGCAACCATTAAAGGGTATTCCCTATATTGCAGGGATAGAGCGGGTAAAAAAGGGGGAGGGGTTTGCCTCAAAAATGATGTACAAGTGAATGTGAGAGATGACATCACTAAGGGAGCTAGGGAGGGGGTGGAATTCTCATGGGTAGAGTTCCAAAGGAATGAAGCTAAGGGGAAAATAATACTAGGAGTATGCTATAGGCTCCCTAACCTGAGGGAGGAGGGGGAGATGGACCTCCTATCACAAGTTGGATTAGCGGCAAGGATGGGAAGTGTTATAATAATGGGGGATTTTAATTATCCAGACATAGACTTGGTGGAAGTAACCACGCATTCGTCTAAGGCAGTGGTTCTCAACTCCTGTCTTCAAGACCCACTAACAGGTTTGCAAGATTACTGAAATAAATGTCTTGCAGGACAATTTTATGGGTCAGATAGTAGACGCACCAACTAGAAATAAAGCATTACTGGATCTTCTGATTACCAACAACACAGACCTGATCACAGATGTGGAAATACGGGGCAATTTAGGAAACAGAAATCACAGGTTAATTAGTTTCAATATAAATCGCACAAATAGGAAATATAAGGGGAATACAAAGACATTGAATTTCAAAAGAGCCAACTTCCCTAAACTATGAAAAAATCAGCTGGTCAGAGAGAGTCTGGGTAATTAAATACTCTCTTTAAACATGGAGTCCATGTAGGCTAGTTCATGTGCAGCACAAGAGGGTAATGGTGGTCTCAGATGTGTTGACTAAGGACGGCTGCCAGCTCCTAACAAGCTAGAGGGGGCTCTGCAGGAAACAAGACACAAAGGAGAGCATCGCTAATCTAAGTGCAGAAATGTAATAACATTTATTCCAAATAGACTATTGGTAACTCACAACATCATAGCTTTGTCAGCGCATTAGGGAAGGCGGTCGGCTCGCAGGTGGAGAGGCAGCTGGCAGTCCCGTGGCTCTCAGTGATTCCAGACTCTCAGAATGGCTCTGGGGCAGCGATATACGTCAC
Source organism: Rana kukunoris (assembly GCA_029574335.1). Classification (NCBI taxonomy): domain Eukaryota; kingdom Metazoa; phylum Chordata; class Amphibia; order Anura; family Ranidae; genus Rana; species Rana kukunoris. Next base: position 41,560,298 of record CM056050.1, on the reverse strand, counting down.
TTAGTGGGAGGCGCGAGCGTTCGGAGCATGCGTGCTCCTTTGTCATCAAAGAGGGACTGGAGGACATTAGTTATGAGGAAAGGTTATGAGCACTGTTCTCTCTGGAGAAGAGATGCTTGAGAAGGGATATGATTTCAACGTAGAAATACCATACTGGTTACCCCCCAATAGGGATAAAATGTTTCCGTGTAAGGGAATTTAATAAGACATGTGGCCATTCACTAAAATTAGAAGGAAATCGGTTTGACCTTAAACTGCTAAGAGGGGTCTTTACCGTAAGAGTGGCTAGGGTGTAGAATTCTCTTCCACAGGCACTTGATTCAGCAGGGGGCATCAATAGTTTAAAAAAAAACTATTAGATAAGCACCTGAACGACCACAACATACAGGGATATACAATGTAATACTTGCATATAATCACACACATATGTTGGACTTGTGTCTTTTTTCAACCTCGTCTGCTATGTGACTATATAAAACCATTAGCCATTAATGACTTCTGTAGCTGCAGGCATTGCAGCGTAATCAGTCTTCAAAGTTGACAGCAGAAGCAAAAAGGTGTAATTTTCTATGGCTATACATTGTAGATTAGAAGGCTGCGAAGTCATTACTGGGAAGGGTAGTTGAGCTGCTGGGTCAATACTGGGAGGAGGGAGCAGGAGGAGCTGAGCTGCTGGGTCACTCATTACTGGGAGGAGGGAGCAAGGGGAGCTGAGATGCTGGGTGGAGAAGGCAGGGGAAGCTGAAATACTGTATCTCTATTTGAAGGAGAGAGCGGGGTGGGGGGGGGGGGGGACTTGGCTGCTTGGGTCACTGCTGGCAAGAGGGAACAAGGGAGCAAGGGGAGATGGGCTGCTGGGCCACTACTGGAATGATGGAGCAGGGGAAAGCAGGGTGGGTCTTAGTTGCTGGGTGTTTGAAGGGAGCAAGGGGTGACCGAGCTGCTGGCCCACTAAGGAAAGGAGGGAGCAGGGGAAAGCTGAGATGTTAGGTCACTGCTTGGTGGAGGGAGTAGGGGGAGACGAGCGGCTTAGAGGACAACTTGATGAACTTCAGTGTGTCTGCTGTGAACATGCCCCACATTGCCTTCAGCTACGAAAGTCAGAGAGGGCTTGTTTTACTCGTATACTGCTTGTTAAGAATATGTTATTACTGAACTGTCCACAGCCTGGCCACGAATTCAGATGAAGCCCTGACAACCAGACGTTTTATAATTACTTACTATGATTTGGAGGTCTTATAACCAAGTCCAGTGACTTCTGCATTTGGAAATGGACTGGGCAACCCTAGGAATAAAGAAAACAGAGGCATTGGTTCACAGACATGTGCAGAGTACATCTCAATCACATTTTAATTAAGCAAAATATTTCATGCATAGACATGACAAACATCCTGCTGTGTCGATCACTTCTACTCTCTGCATTCTCTCTCCTTTTTTAGCATCCAATAACCATAAGCTGAACTCCAGATTAATCCGTTGTGCTGCAGTGCTTGCAAGATATTTGCTGATGGTAGAGTGACTGAATGCATCGTTTTGCTACTTTCACTGTCCAATCACAGGCTGGGGGAGGGACAAGACCTGTGAGTGTTTCTTAACTGCAAAAGAAAACAAATCAGGTCTCCTCCCCTGCCATATAGGGCTGTGCTGACAGAAACACAAATCCTTTATCAGATAAAACAGCTCATATACGTGTATCTGTTTAATTGACTGCTTGAAGACTTACTGAAAATAATGCTGTCTTTATCTAAATGAGGCTACATTGGGGCCCATACATTAGTCCGCTGTGTTGCCATTAAGTTAGAATAGCATCTCAACACAGCTCCACAAAACCTCTGTGTAGTAGTGTGCTAATGGGTTGTTTGGGCAATGAGAAACCAATTAAAATAAATAAGCTGCCTAAATGCTGAACTCAAAGGTTTAAGTCCATTTTTAAAATGTGCTGGCTTACCATGGGTTAAGTCAAACCATGGATCCATGGTCTTTTCTATTTTATTTACAACAACGTTTTTTTAAGATCTGGAAGTACAGCTATTACTATACTTCCAGTGCTCTGACGGGGGAGCAGAGGAGGGGGGAGTGGGTTGTTGCTGGGTTGTTGCAGACAACTCTGCAGATGTAGATGAGACCCAAAGGCCCAGCATCAGAGCGCCAGAAGTATAGCAATAGCTGTAACTCTTGGCGATCTGTAAAACTATACATTTTAAATTAAAAGCAGCCCTTTAGTAATATTTTCATCTTTCAATCTATTAAGCCCTTGTTGTTTTAACTTTGTATAGTAAAAAATAATTTTTCTGCCAGTAAATGCCTTTATACAAGCCCACTTCCTGTTTCTTATCTGGTCATTAGCTCAAACTAACTCATGAGAAGGAAGGAAGGGGGTGAGTCATAAGAGGGCCAATGAGGATCTGCATGGCTGCAGAGCTGGAGGTGTGCCTCTGTGTCTGTGTAAATCCAGTAAGCGAAGCTACATATTTGAAACAAGGGGGATCTGACTAAGTTCAAGAAGGATTAGGGGGGGGGGGGTGGATGGGAATGGAGTCGGTCTGATTATTACAGTGGCAAAAACAGAGATCCTTCGTAGGTATTATGGTGCCGAGGGGTGCATTTGTTGGGGGGCTGGAGGAATAGTGAGTAATTGAGGAGTTTATATACTGAACATCTGGGGGAGGGGAAGCTCTCCTCTCAACTAGATAATTTTCTCTAGATAACTACTTTACTGAAGATATCCAATAAAATACATGGGGAGCCATGGGGCTGTACCCCTGCGTCATGATAGACCACCTCCGGTTGGAGGTTGGCACATTTAATGTACCTGTCTGGGCAAAGTTTTGGGGGCGTATATCACAAGATATATCACCCTATCCTATTGAGAACGTCCTATTGATGACAAAACACGTCTAGGAGGACGTGCAGCAGGTGACGTCAGAATGCTGAGGAGGAAGGGCTCCTAGAATTTGCCGGCCGGCTTTTCTTTCATTATACGCTGTTTTAATTCAATCACGTTTGTGAGTATAATTATTTTGTTTTTAATAAAACGCTTAGCTTTTTACCGAATCATGCTATGGCGTTTTTTACATCCCTGCACATCGGATGAGGTTGTGACCGATACCAGTATCGGTATCGGGACTGATACAGAGTATTTGCAGGAGTACTTGTACTCGCGCAAAATACCCCCGATACCTAACTTACCCAACCCCGCCTCCCCGCCGCAACCGCAAAGACGCACCGCATACCCC